>JANAVB010036219.1:528906-1265939 GCA_029216955.1 Iris pallida
TTTAAGTATGAAATCTTAATTGCAAAGATAAACGAAAAGATTCATCGTCATCGGCTCATCGGTATTCAACACCAACGTGGGACCAATTATAACTCACAACACATAGTGAGCTAAATATACTACAAAAGCTTATTGAAACTTAGTTACTATGAAAATGTGCATAAATAGAGATATTACGAAGGAAGACCGAAGATCTAATACAAATGATATGTATCCTAACTTTAAAAAGATGTAGAATTTAAGTCTGTGCTTGTGTTTGTGCAAAGTAGATTATATGTAAATATAATTTAAACTTTCGAAAAAATAAACTACATCAATAGAACCCCTCTTTGAAAAGACGGGGACAAAGAAATATTGTCCTCAATCATTAACAACAGAGGGAACTCATAAAACATACTAAAGTCGACATCAAGAGGAACAAAAGTTATAAAACATTTCAATTCTCCAAATAAAAGTCTTGCTAAAATATCAGGTTCACATTGATACCTCTATCACCTTTCCAGTCTCCACTTCGGGTCAAGGCTCAAGCAGACGCCAGGGAAGAGAGAGAGAGAGAGAGTTCAACAAGCTTGTCTGCCGTCGTGGCCTTCTTTCGCATAGTCTTACATCGCGAAATCCTTGTGAAGGATTATAGGAGAAGAAATTGAAGAAAATTAGGAAATTTGTGTTTCAATTATAAGCAAAAGAGAGAATAAAGAGAGAATTATAATGAACAATTCAAAAAAAAACTTATTGCTGGTCGTCTGGATCGAAGGCGACGTAAAGAACTTTTCTTCTCTGAAATGCAAAAAGAAATCTGAAACGATGGAAAGACTAATTTTTTTTCTTTAAAATTAAAGAGTCGAATAGCTATCAAATTCCCATGCACCATGTCCTAATTGTTGAATTGCTTATAATAATTTCTACAGACCATGTACTTTGAAGAAGAAATTAGAGTAATAATATGTTATTATTATTATTATTATTACTATTACTATTACTAACTTTAAAATAAATTGGGGCCCCTTGGGATTTGTGGCCCAGGGCGCAAGCCCTGTCTGCCCCTCATTCGAGCCGCCCCTACCTTGCACGTTGGCATACATAATTTCAATAGTAGCTAGCTCATTTTATACTAAAGAATTCACAAAATTAAGAAGAATTGGGAAGGAACTGCAAATTTTATTCAATGCTCAGTATATAGACGGGAAAATCAGTTACAATTAAAGAAAATACAATTTCTTGAAAGCTGATAAATTACAATAACTCTTGATACCCTCTGTAACCCCTCTTTCCTAATTTTTTAAATTATTTATTTAGTTTATTATATTTTCCTTTAAATTGCGTTTTGGAGTAGGTTCTCTTCGGGACGTATAAACGTTATTTCAAAACTAGTTTAAAATTTATGATTGAAGATACTATTCGATTTTAATTAATAAAAATATTTACTTTCAAATCCATTATTTGCATTACAAATATTCGGTTAGTAAACTGGGCCTTCAAAATACTGATTTCTAAAAACAGTTTTGGTAGTTATAAATAAATTCTATCAAAGATATTTGTTAATAAAATGTGTTTATGCAGGACATGGCTTATTTTATTTTTATATTACAAAATAAGCTTGTTAAAAGGGTTATATTAAGAACCTAGATTTTGTTTTCAAATTTTAAGTTATCTTGACCAATAGAGATTAACCAAATTACCTTCAAATATATTTTTGTATTTACCTATACATATTAAGAAATATCCTAATGGTGTTCAATGCTATTCGAAATTTGTTTTGATAACACTAAATATTATTTTAACATTTTTATGTTGATGGTCATTTGATATAGATTTGAATTCGTATGATAAACTACTAGATAATGATAAATGATTCATTTAAATTAACTTTTATTATCTACTAATAGATTTTGATTGAAATAAATTGTTTTAGATAAGGCAAATGTTAAAGGACACCCCCTTTTTTTCTAAGGACAACTCATCTACTAAGGGCAACCATGCATTGTATTTATTTTTACTAAGAGCAACATAAAGTTCACAAGTTTACTAAGGGCCACAAAGAGGACTTTAGAGGAGGAGCTCGGCGGACGGGGAGGCACGCAGTGGAGGGGTTAGGGTCGCCGGAGACCCGGGTCGCATGGCTCGCGGACGTCGTAGAGGAGAGCTCGAGGAGGCGGAGGAGGAGCTCGACGGACGGGGATGAGCCTGGCGAACTTGTGAACTTTGCGGAAGGGGAGGAGCTAGAGGAGGCGGAGGAGGAGCACGGCGAACTGCTTCAGGGAGGAGCTCGGCGGACGGGGAGGCACGCGGTGGAGGGGTTGGGGTCAACACAGCCCCACCTCCGACTCCCTATCACCGCTGCAGCCCCCCATCCGCCTCCCTCTTCCCGCCACAGCCCCAGCTATGCCTCCCTTCTACCGCCGCAGCCCCTAGCTCCCCTCCCTTTCCGGTGAGACCCCCTTTCGTTCGTTCAACAAAAAGAAGAAAGAAGAGCAACCGTGGATCGTTCGCGGGGAAGGCGGACTGCAGGCAAAGCCTGCAGTCCTGTCTTCACTTTAGACTACCGACAAGCCCTGCAGTCACTGTAGTGCCCCGTCCCGCTCAGTCAATCGGAGGAATCGAAACGTCAACGGCGTTCGGCTTTGCCTTACAATGGCGACTCGAAGACATCGCTCAGGTGGGGTAGTTTCGGTGAACTCTCCTCATCTTTGCCTTCACATAATAAATCGTGTTTTCAACTTGCACAAGTTAGGCTTGATAATAAAAGCTACGCATCCACATAGCTAAGGGAATAATCCCGACAGGTCAAAATGAGTTAGAACATGGAAAACGTCCCACGGTCGGTTTAGAGTTGGTGCACGGCGTGCTTTGAAATGACACTCGGTCCTTCGTCCTGTGGCTTGGGAGAAGGAAAGTTGGTCTTCGACACAAAAGTTATGAAATAGCCTAAGTCATAGGCGTCGCCCGCGTAAATGTTCGACAAAATATGCACGTTTCCATAACGCAAGGCTTGGCATAGCCTTTGCTCGTTAAGTTGTAGGCTTGAGTAAGTTAGGCAATGTTACGCCGATCGACCTAAGATATTTCTAGTGCTGTCCCGCTCTTTTCGGTTGTCAAGTTAAATAGTCCCACGATCCCAAGGCCCGTCATATGAAGTATGACTTGGGCGATAGCGTCGCGTATGTTGGAAGTCGGTTTGAGACACGGTGGCACGGTCCTAGAGTTTTTAAGGCACGGGCCACGGTTGATTCATTGAGTTTGGAAAGTGTTGTGAATAATTGTTCTTGAGTTGAATAAAAAGGGTAGGGCAAGAAAGAAGTATGCTCGCGGCTACATGTCGGCGAGGCCTCGCGGCTACATGTCGGCGAGGCGGTCTCATAAGAAAGAAATATTGAACTTGGCCCTGAAAGAAATGGTAAAACTAGAGGTAACATGATGGTGTGAGACGTCAGTTTGTGTCGAGTCTTGCATGGTCATTGGATAACTTGTCGACAAAGCGGGAGTTTCTCCGACACGGCAACCTGAGGCCTCGGGACCGCTGCGGGCATATGGAACAAACAATTTTCGACAAGGTGAGAGTTTTCTCCGCACGACAACCCGAGGCCACGGGACCGTTGCGGGCATATGGAAACGAAAAATACTGTGCTTTGCACGGGTTAGGCGGGGACTTGCAGCGGGGCTAGCTACCTTGCGCTGAAAGGGACGCCCGTCTAATAAAAAAAAGAGTCCACTATGGCTCGGGGAGCCAGTGACCAAGTTCATATAGATGTCGGCAGATAGCGGCTAACCGCGTGTATGCCTTTGGATTGGTTGAGATGTTTGGAAGTTTAAGTCGGGAAACCGCCGCAAGGCAAAGTCAGTCAAGTACACATAACCCACAAGTCTTAATTGGGTCAGTTGGCGATCAAAGTAACAAAGGGTGGCCGCAAGGCGGCGATATGGTTGAGTCGCACTGAGTTGCGAGGCACGGCACAAAGGAGTTATAGCACGGTCGTAAGGAAATTGGGTACTACCGCGTAGTTGCGTCTCTGATTCTGGCCGAAAGGCAAGCACGACCTGATAGGTTAACGTTGTGGCACGAGAAGTGGTCTAGAGGCAAAGTATGAGTAACGTTGACATTGCAAGCACGGGATGGTTTTGACACACAAGTTGCGCCAAGGCGCCGGTCCTAAAACTGAACCTAAGGCAAGAGTAGAAAGACAATCGAAAAGGGATTTAAGCTGCACAAAGTAAATGAACGTGTAGGTTTTGTATGGGTGGGCGAGAAGCTCACTCCACCAGTACAGTGGTACTGACACCCACACAGTGTTCATGTGCAGGCACAGGTAGAAGCTCGTGGCGCGGAGCCCGCTTGGATGCGTCGAGGCACAGGAGTTCCTTGGCGATTCGAAGCGTGCGGTCGCATGGATTGAAGACTTATACAGGACATAATGTATGGACATCGCCTTCCGAAGCTTCCGCTGGATCAAGACTTGTAATTGAGAGATGAGAGAGAGCTGAGTGAACTTGTAAAATGTGAGAAGAGTGAGCTTGAGTGATTGTAATATTGGCCTTGCGCCCCTAATGTAACCTTTGTTCAATATCAATAAAGGTCTTCTTTTGAGTAACTTGTGTTTTGTTCTAAAATTCCGCTGCTATGATTCAATGTCTCTGTTTGGGACTTCTGTGCGACGACCCCGTCACAGCCGCTGAAATCGGCCGTTATGGAACCCGCCTTGCACGAGCGTAATCTAGGCTCGTGCGGCATCACGCCTTAGCGAGGACGATCGCTCCTACGGGAGCGGGGCGTGACATAATGGTATCAGAGCACGGCTTTACGTCCTTGGACTATCGATTGAATTCTTTAACTCGTTGCTTCCGCAAACTCTGAAAGTTGCTTCCGCATATTGAAATCGTTGGTGCGCTCTCTCTCAATTGTCCCACGGGATGTCCATACAATAAGTCTATCTATTTTGCAAAAAGTAGGAGAACAGTTTTTGACAACAAAATAAAAACATGGTTCGCGCAAGCACGGTTGGCTAAGTCGGGCTGGGCATATACACCAAAGTTACGTCGACCTTAGAAAAGTCGAGTGCGGGAATTGAATAGTGTCGAGCAAGAATGAGTTGAACTCGATTGAGTAAAGTGAGTCGACTATCGATAGGGGTACTATCGAGCGGCGATAACGTCGATGCGATATAGATAAGCGTGCTTGGAATTCGAGGAATGGTTCGAACGGAAAATTTGAGGAAGTCAATTTTGAGTCAAAGGATAGTTTTGAGGATTTGTTGAATGACTTCATCCCTGAGTGGTGTATGCGATAGCCTCAGGGATGTCGATCGATTGATAAAGGAATGATGCGAATTGAGGAAATTGATGTTGCGAATGGTTTGAGGAATAATGATCGAACTTGAATTTGAATGTCGAGGAGATTATCCAGTCGAACGATAGCACCATTCGCATGACTCAGAACTTGTTGCAAAGGAAGATCGTCAGGTTACGCATATCATTGATGGTATTGAGGCGTATCAAAGATCGATATGCGATAACTCGGGGGTACTCTGACTCGGCGAAGGACGATCGTGCAAGTGTTATCGATCGGTTGGATGATACTTAGGATCTTGATTGAAACAAATGTTGGATGAAACGATTGTGTCTTGAGGGTTACGTGGATAACCGCAGCGTTGACATTCTTGTCTTGTACGAGTGCAACTCCAGCCTCGCATGCGTTGCGTCGGATTTGAGGCGATCGTTCCGCGTGAGCGCTGACATGGTGATTCATGTCGCGGGAATGATCGAACTCGGAAAATCAGGACGCGGCAACTTTGGTTGTCTCGGCTTATCGGTTTGATGCGAAGGAAAATTTGAGGATGTTTAGACTTACGATTGGTGAATGAAATAACTTGAGAATTGAGTAGGTCCAATTCGTGCATCGAGAATAAATTAGTCTAGACACAAAACAAGAGTTATGTCCCGATGAGGATGACTATCCGCGGGAGCGTGCATGGTGATTCGTGCCCACCGTGGGTAATCTGACTCGCGTGAGATCGGGGCGCAACGTATTGTTAAGTCGGACGACCTTATGATCGATTACGTGAATTGGGATGAACGACTTAGGGGAAATATGAAATGTTAAGAATGGTTTAGCGATGAATTGTGTCGTAGCGTGCTTGACTTGGAGGGATTGATAGGCAGATTACGTCGAACATTTTCGAAATGATGTGTCAAGGGATTGGTTGAATGTGATTTATCGTAGGATTGCTTTGTTGAACGACTTGGATCCCGTGCCACGAATATTGGGATGTGTGTAGGAAATCGATGCTCGGTATTTAGAAATCGGAGTGATGCGAGCTTGGGTAGAAAATCCCGTACTATCAACTTGGTTTGACCTTAGGATGGGGTCAGTGTTGATATCGTTGTTTGGGAACTATGATTCTAATACTGACGGTAAGACAATAGCCTAGCGGTTAGGCAGACGTCCGAGCGCGAAACGATAGGAGTTACGGAGGCACCACTCGTGAGTTTCAGTTGACATGCACGTATATCATGGGCGCCCGAATATGTGCACGATCTGACTCGAGTGGTGATGGTGGATTCTCTATCACGAGGCTTGGTTGAAATGCACGTATTTTGGGGACGCCTAAGATATGTGCACGATCCATACTAAGTGGTACGTTGAATCAAGTGAGACTTAAGGAACGGAAAGGTGTCGAGGATTTTGAGATCGTGAGTTTTGAAGAAAGGATTGAGGATAGTGCGAGCGTGGCTCGGATTTGAGGGAACGCATAGGAGAAGTGTGTGCGAGAGTTCTAGAAGGAGTAGTGTAATAAGTAAGTACTCAGTAAGTCTCGAGGACGAGACTTTTCTGAGTGGTGTATGTGTAGTGCCCCGTCCCGCTCAGTCAATCGGAGGAATCGAAACGTCAACGGCGTTCGGCTTTGCCTTACAATGGCGACTCGAAGACATCGCTCAGGTGGGGTAGTTTCGGTGAACTCTCCTCATCTTTGCCTTCACATAATAAATCGTGTTTTCAACTTGCACAAGTTAGGCTTGATAATAAAAGCTACGCATCCACATAGCTAAGGGAATAATCCCGACAGGTCAAAATGAGTTAGAACATGGAAAACGTCCCACGGTCGGTTTAGAGTTGGTGCACGGCGTGCTTTGAAATGACACTCGGTCCTTCGTCCTGTGGCTTGGGAGAAGGAAAGTTGGTCTTCGACACAAAAGTTATGAAATAGCCTAAGTCATAGGCGTCGCCCGCGTAAATGTTCGACAAAATATGCACGTTTCCATAACGCAAGGCTTGGCATAGCCTTTGCTCGTTAAGTTGTAGGCTTGAGTAAGTTAGGCAATGTTACGCCGATCGACCTAAGATATTTCTAGTGCTGTCCCGCTCTTTTTGCGGTTGTCAAGTTAAATAGTCCCACGATCCCAAGGCCCGTCATATGAAGTATGACTTGGGCGATAGCGTCGCGTATGTTGGAAGTCGGTTTGAGACACGGTGGCACGGTCCTAGAGTTTTTAAGGCACGGGCCACGGTTGATTCATTGAGTTTGGAAAGTGTTGTGAATAATTGTTCTTGAGTTGAATAAAAAGGGTAGGGCAAGAAAGAAGTATGCTCGCGGCTACATGTCGGCGAGGCCTCGCGGCTACATGTCGGCGAGGCGGTCTCATAAGAAAGAAATATTGAACTTGGCCCTGAAAGAAATGGTAAAACTAGAGGTAACATGATGGTGTGAGACGTCAGTTTGTGTCGAGTCTTGCATGGTCATTGGATAACTTGTCGACAAAGCGGGAGTTTCTCCGACACGGCAACCTGAGGCCTCGGGACCGCTGCGGGCATATGGAACAAACAATTTTCGACAAGGTGAGAGTTTTCTCCGCACGACAACCCGAGGCCACGGGACCGTTGCGGGCATATGGAAACGAAAAATACTGTGCTTTGCACGGGTTAGGCGGGGACTTGCAGCGGGGCTAGCTACCTTGCGCTGAAAGGGACGCCCGTCTAATAAAAAGAAAGAGTAGTCCACTATGGCTCGGGGAGCCAGTGACCAAGTTCATATAGATGTCGGCAGATAGCGGCTAACCGCGTGTATGCCTTTGGATTGGTTGAGATGTTTGGAAGTTTAAGTCGGGAAACCGCCGCAAGGCAAAGTCAGTCAAGTACACATAACCCACAAGTCTTAATTGGGTCAGTTGGCGATCAAAGTAACAAAGGGTGGCCGCAAGGCGGCGATATGGTTGAGTCGCACTGAGTTGCGAGGCACGGCACAAAGGAGTTATAGCACGGTCGTAAGGAAATTGGGTACTACCGCGTAGTTGCGTCTCTGATTCTGGCCGAAAGGCAAGCACGACCTGATAGGTTAACGTTGTGGCACGAGAAGTGGTCTAGAGGCAAAGTATGAGTAACGTTGACATTGCAAGCACGGGATGGTTTTGACACACAAGTTGCGCCAAGGCGCCGGTCCTAAAACTGAACCTAAGGCAAGAGTAGAAAGACAATCGAAAAGGGATTTAAGCTGCACAAAGTAAATGAACGTGTAGGTTTTGTATGGGTGGGCGAGAAGCTCACTCCACCAGTACAGTGGTACTGACACCCACACAGTGTTCATGTGCAGGCACAGGTAGAAGCTCGTGGCGCGGAGCCCGCTTGGATGCGTCGAGGCACAGGAGTTCCTTGGCGATTCGAAGCGTGCGGTCGCATGGATTGAAGACTTATACAGGACATAATGTATGGACATCGCCTTCCGAAGCTTCCGCTGGATCAAGACTTGTAATTGAGAGATGAGAGAGAGCTGAGTGAACTTGTAAAATGTGAGAAGAGTGAGCTTGAGTGATTGTAATATTGGCCTTGCGCCCCTAATGTAACCTTTGTTCAATATCAATAAAGGTCTTCTTTTGAGTAACTTGTGTTTTGTTCTAAAATTCCGCTGCTATGATTCAATGTCTCTGTTGGGACTTCTGTGCGACGACCCCGTCACAGCCGCTGAAATCGGCCGTTATGGAACCCGCCTTGCACGAGCGCAATCTAGGCTCGTGCGGCATCACGCCTTAGCGAGGACGATCGCTCCTACGGGAGCGGGGCGTGACAGTCACTGTAGGTAAAAAAAAAAAAAGATAGACTGCATGCAAGTCCTGCAGTCCTCGATTGACAAGAGCGGGGTGGCCCTTAGTGTTTTCGAAATGGCAAACTTGTAAAAAAAAATAAAGTTTTAAGTTGGTGGCCCTTAGTAAAAGGGGGTGGCCTTTAACATTTGCCTTAGATAATTATATTTAAGTTAAAAGACTTACCTATTAGAGTTAAAATTATTTGTTAAACACTAAGGCTTATTGAATTGATATAATTTTCAATTATTGATTTTAAATTTAAACTAGTGTTTAAAACAATCCCTATCTAGCTAGGAGTTTCGACTCCTATTTAAGTCGGTTCTTTGTTTTTTCCTCAACTAAAATTTTAACATATTCCCAAAACCGCCGATATGAAACCCCCTGCCTATTTTTCGACCCCTGTAATCTCGCCAGATCTGCAACTCCGGACCCGTGTTGTCTGTGTCCAACACATCCGTTCCATCCCATTCATTACATCATAGTAATACAAATTCCCCTGTGTCCAAACAATCCGGACATGAGACACTATCAAATACAGAAGAGAACCCTAGCCTTGACCTAACCTTCCTCCTACCTGCACCTTCTTCTCCACCATAGATCCGCACCCACCCACGCTACTCACCCCCGGCGACCGCCGTGTCCAGTGCCACCTAGTCAGAGCTCGACCCATCACCGGACACCACCGTGTCCCTGATCTCGTTGGACCGCCGTCCGGTCGACCTCTGCTCGAGCTGGGCGCGCCCATGGCCCGCACCATTAAATTCTCCTCTCTCATGACAATTATTATTGGGGCCCATACCATTTAATTGGTCCTTTTACTATGTGACACATAGGATAGAAATGGAGAACCATTGGAGAGCATTTTTGTATGTCTACAATTTTTATGTAGAAACTCTTGATAGAAATCCTCTTAAAGTACAATGTCAATTAGGATAAGAACTCAATTTTAGAAATCACCATTGGAGATGGTCTAAGTTATAATGTTGCTTTCTGAGTATAAAGATTCTGACTTTGCGTTTGGTTACATTCGTCGACCTGTCCCAGTACAACGATGTGGAGTCCTCCTCCTCCTCTCGCACCACCCCTGTGGCCGTCCCTCTGCTCCCTCACCCGCCTCACCCCCCTGGCCAGCTCCTCCTCTCCGTCCCCTCTCCCCGTCCCTACCTAGGTTATCTCCCTCGACACCACCTCCTCACGATCCGACGTAGTCGTCGCAGCGGACGGGTACAGACTGACACCGGAGAGCAGATACCAACTTGGCAGAGTATAGGAAGTCCACCAATGGAGGTGGGGAGAGGAAAGGGCGCAAGGAGGGTCGTGATGCCATTGGGGAGAGAGTGTGGAGAAAGACCCCAAACTCTCCAGATCTATTCTTAGGAGACAAGAGTATGGAGAGAGACCCTGTGAGGAGAGAAATTATGGAAAGGGACCTGTGAGGAAAATGGGTAGGTTTGAGATTTTTTTTTTCAGGAAACCAGTTTTTCCTCCTCTAAAAGCAAAGTTTAAACGTAGCTTTTGCAAAAAAAAATTCTAGAGTGGACTTTTCGAATGGCATTCAGCCAAACACTCTTTACACTGGTTTTTGAGTTTAAACTCCGAACCAAACGGACCCTCACTCCTCTCTCTCTCCTACTCTTGTAAACATAAGATTGCTATGGGTTGGTTGGTTTCAAGTATTTGGGCCTATTAGTTTTATTGTGGTTGATATTTGTTATTAATACTTCTTAATTATATGTAGCAAAATATACTAGTTTGGGCTTAAGGCCCATGGCCTATAGATACAAATAATTTCTCCATATTAAATTTGGCTGGATGTTTTGGACGTGTATACTTTTGGGCTAGTATATATATATATATATATATATAATATATATATATATATATATAATATATATATATATATATATATATATATATATTGCTTTCAAAATTAGTATCTTATGAACTCTCATATAAAATTAGTATAGACCTTATAGGTATTTCCAAGGATTTTACGTAAGAAATATATAATATATATATTCTAAAATGAGCCTTATTATATATATATTATATATATATATATTATATATATATATTATATATATATATATATATATGGCTTAGTTTCATGGGGCTTGTGGCTGGTTAGAAATAACCATTTACTTTATGAGTTGTAATTATTCTTTAAATAGCTTAAATTAATTAATACATTTGTTAATCTGGTAAGTGACTTAGTTAGTCATTATCGGTATCAGACCATTCATATGAGTATCAGTATCATTGATATCGTTAGTATCAGCGGTTTCGGATCGAAGTATCAGATTTTTGGTATCGGAAAACAAATAATTATTAATAAATTATTAAAATTTTAAAAATATGTTTTATACATTTAGGCATATTTGTAAGTATTTTCAGTGTTATTTTTTAGTAGTTTTGGAATTAAATGAAATAGTAGTCACCCTTAGCGATTGGTTTACATGCAATAAATCAATTTTCTTCTTGTATATATATATATATATATATATATATATAATATATATATATATATATATATATATATATTGAAACTGGGTACTTTTATTCTATAAGAAAATATACAGCTTATATAGTATGGTCGGGAACCGACCGTATCATCACTTTCATATCATAATCAATATTATGCAAAATTCCTTTGAGTTGAGTCTTCGTTTCCTCGAATATTCTTTTATTCCTCTTTCGCCAAATGTGTCAAACCGCAGCTGCGAGCCTGATACGAGCTTCATTAATCCAGTATTTACCTCTCCTCTGGTCTATGTTGATCTCCTCCACTGCGTTGTTCCAACCCCTATCATTTTCCACCGGTATAGTAAGCAAACCCATCTGTGTTTTCCAAATGTCCCAAGCCATAGGACGTGTGAAGAACAAATGTTCTTTGGATTCCATATGAAAACTACATAGCAAACAGCTAGTTTCCTCGGACATGTGAAGAACAAATGTTCTATGGATTCCATATGAAAACCGCATAGCACACAGCTAGTTTCCTCGGACCCCATTCCGAATCAGGCCAGTCTGTCTCGGGTCATTAGCCGACCCAAGCATCGTTTGTATGCACATAACTGAAGCTTTCGCGCCATTCCTCTTGTTCAAATGAAATCAGCAAGTTCCCATTTAGCATGGTGCACTCGGCAGCTCTCATAAACTTTCTTTTGTATGAATTTGCTACCACCAGTAGCGTCCCAAACCCATTCGTCCTTCTCCAAGCTCAGGTCGATCCGTATGGATTTGATTTCCCCTTCCAGAAATCTAGCTTCGCCGTGTAACTCCGGCTTCCATTCTCCCTCTTGTATAATTTTGCTAACTCACTCCAACTGATGTGCCCGCCAAACTGGACTTCACCCTTGCCCGTCTGCCAAACTTTGTTGCATTATCCACGGGTCATGCCAAAGCTCCGTCGATCTGCCGTCTTTGAATACTCTGGAGATCAGCTCCTTCAACTTCTGTCTGTGCGACATAATTCGCTTACAAACTACCAAGACATTATTGTTTACCGGAGTCTCCCAAAAATTCGAGGACGAGAAATACCTACTTCTCATCCATGTAGCCATTAGAGAGTCGGAGGTGATGAGTTTCCATGTCACTTTTCGGACAGCAACTTCCCGGAGAACCCGCAAGGGTCGTAATCCAATGCCTCCTTCGTCTCTCGGACGACATAAATGCTCCCAACTGATAGCATGAACTCCCCCTCTCTATATAAAATTAGCACAAATTTTCTCAATTTTTGAGATGGTAACCATAGGTAGGAGTGTCGCCTGTAGCCAGTAATTAGCAACAACAGTAATCACGTATTAAACAACTCGATTCGCCCCCCAAATGATAGACACTGGGCTTGCCATCCGTCTACTCTACGTTGTACGTAGTCCACCAGGCTACGGCACTCATGTTCCTGCGCATAGTTGACTGCTAATAGTATTCCCAAGTATTTAACCGGAAGCTCTCCGTGTTCCACCCCCAGAAGCACTGCCTTCTCCTCCTTCTCCGCACAATGAGTGTTGAAGTAAACCTTTGTTTTATCGCAGTTAAGCCGGAGCCCAGAGTATCTGCCAAACTCCTCCAAAATCTCTGCCAACTTATTTAATTCGGGCCACGAGGGAACCATAAATACAAGTAAATCATCCGCATAAATTAGATGTCACATTTGCGGGTTGATTTGCTTGTATAACGGAGTAATCTGTCTCCTTATAACTGCAGAGTCCAACAAGCACGAGAAATATTCCATCACTATTGTAAATAGGTATGGAGATAGAGGATCACCTTGGCGCAGACCCCGGTTACTTCCGAAAAATCCATATGGCTGTCCTCCAAGCATCACCGAGAAGGTCGGGGTTGAAATAGATACCCGAACCCTATCCACCCATGCTGAATCAAAACCAATGGCAAGCATCACCTGGCACAAGAACTCACGATTGACAGTATCATACGCCTTCCGGAGGTTGATCTTGATGCATACCTTTTGCCCTCCCCCCACTTTGTTAAACTGTCGGACCATCTCATGAGCTAGCAGATTGTTAACCGCTATATTCCTACCTTGGACAAAAGCAGCTTGGCACATCACTGGCGTGATAATTTTGTAGATGTAATTGCAGCATGCAATTGGCCAAAAATCACCGAGGGCGGTAGCACCTTCCTTCTTTGGTATCAACGTGATGTGGTTCAGCTCATGTAGTAGCCTGCCCTGGACAAAGAAGTCGGAGACAATCTCAAAGACCAGCCCTTTCAGCTCTCCCCAATGGGTCTTATAGAACCCACTTTCGAATCTGTCTGGACCCGAAGACTTGTTGGGGTCCGCTCTCATAACAACGTCTTCAACTTCCTTCAGCGTCACCGGTGCCATAAGTGTTTGATTGCCTAGCGTAGTGACCACCTGCTTGCATATAAGCTCTGGAAAATATACAAATAATTAGTTTGATTGTAAAAAAAGCGGAGCAGTACCTTGTCGCTTTAGTTTGAACTGGTCCGATAAGCTTGTGTATGTGGTTATGGTGCTCCCTCGCACGTACCACATCATAGAAAAATTTTGTGCTTCTGTCACCTTCCTTCAGCCAGGCACACTTGGCCCTCTGAGCCCATTCGATCTGCTCAAGTTGTCGCAGCTTGCCAACTTCCAGACTGAGCCTCCTTCCTCGTCTGTGATCGCATTGTCTAGTATGTTGGCCTGTAAATTCTCCTAAAGCTCCCGCAACCGCTTCTCTTCCTCTTGGAGCTTCCGCTTCGGTAGCTTCTTATACCACCTTTTGAGAGCAGCCTTTGTCGACTTCAGAATAGAAGCGATGCTGTATTGGGGGTTCCTTTTAACCCGCATACACAATCCCTCCTTAACCGCCTCCATATAGCCATCCAACTTAGGCTATTTGTTATTAAAACGAAATGGCCGGTTTTTGGTCTAGGAATGAGCCAGTAGACGGACGCACACTGGGAGTGGTCGCTGGTGCCAGCCACTAGCCCTTCTGCACAAACTATTGGGAAAGTATCAAACCAGGCACTATTACCAAGCACTCTGTCCATTTGGCATGCAACTCTATTATGAGAAGCCCTATTGTGCCAATTCCATACGTGTCCGATCTGATTCAGCATCTGCAACCCAGACTTGAGAAGACATGTTTGGAATTTCTGCAAAATCGGGTCCGGGACCTCCCTTCCTCCCACCTTCTATGAGTTGAACAGGAGGGCGTTAAAGTCGCCCATAATCACGATCGATAGTCCTTGTATTTGATTTATAGCCGAGCTAACTCGGCCTATTTCATCCCAAAGTCCACGTCTCCGGGTCCTATCATTGTGACCATAGGCAGCTCCGAAAACAAATCGCATGCCCCCTTTATTGTGGAAGTGCATTACAATAAGTTAGTCTGACGTATGTACCACGTGACCATCCCAACTACTTGAGTCCCACCGAATCCAGATGCAAGTCATATTGCAAAAATGCAAATTATTAGCATGTCTCCATGGTTTGGGTGTTCTTCTATCGAGCATCCTGATAGACTTAATTTTTGTCTCCAGAAGGACTATAAGACTGCACTCTTCTTTGTGAATCACGTCTCCAGTCTCCTTCCATCTTTCCAGCGAGCACGCCCCCCTCACATTCCATGCTATTATAGACATTTAATTAAGAAGATTGTCCCCTTCACCTCCAATCGATTCATTAACTGGGGGATTAACGAACTCATTCTGGTACAATTCTATATTAATGTCTACTGCTCCACCGATCGTCGTCCCAATCTGGTGTACCTCCAGCTACCTGGGTTATCTGTGCACAATACATCCTGTACTGCTTGGTTCATATGCTCCGGTCTCGCTGCATCTTCATTCGTTATGCCCGCATGGCATTTACGGCTGACGACAATCCCTTGAGAAGTCTCTGCCACTACCTGAGCTGAGCGTCCCGTCTGGTTGTGCACTCCACGCTTCATCTCCCCCATCGAGTCTAAATGGTATGGATCCTAAATTCTAAACTCTATAAGATTTTGAGTCCAAAATTTCTAAGTATTGCTTGGTTAGGAAGTACATATTCTTAATCAAGAAAATTTCATGTTATATATATATATATATATATATATATATATATATATATATATATATATATATATATATATATATATATATATATATATAATGTAAAAGGGGTAAATTTTATTCCAAATGCAACGCAATAATCTTACAATATACAATCATAGTGGGACTCCCACTCTTCAGTTTTAATCGAATTCAATGTTATGGAGGATGCCTACAGGAGGGGTGATTAGCCCCTCGAAGATACGATAATTTTTTCCCTCCATACATGCCAAACAGCGGCAGCCAGTCAAACTCTAGCTTTCCGGAACCAGCCCTGCCTTCTACCTCTGCTATCTCAGAGCACAGTGATGATGTCCCCAACCCCATTTTCTGAGTCACATCCACCCAACACCCTTCTTTGCTCAGAACAGATCTGCCATGACAGGTCACACTCAAAGAAAATATTCCCTATAGATTCATTCTCCATACTGTATAGCACACACTTAGAGTCAGGGACCTAAACCCCAAAAGAACTAAGTCGATCCCTCGTCAGAAGACGACCAAGAAGAAGCCAGTAAACACACAGTTGCATCTTCCTTGCAAGTCCCTTACGCCATACGAACTCATAGTCAGTACTCAGAGGAAAAGTGCGCCTAACGAGGCTATAGCAGCTTCGAAACTGGAACGGTCCAGTCTCAGTAGAAACTCCAGGCGGGTCCCAGACCCATCGATCAGCTGACAATACTGGGTCAAAGGCGACTGTCCTGATAATCTCACCAAGCTTTTCGGTATAGCGGTAGGACTCAGGCCTACACTCTCCATCTCGGATAATCCGTTGGCAAGTCAGACCCCTTCTATTCTCCTGATGCGACGGTGTTTCCCTGATATATAACAAAGATTGACGATCAATCCAAGGATCACGCCAGAGGTCCGTGCCAGCCCCATCCTTCATGACCCTTCGGATTGCAGATTTGAATACCCTCATATACCTCAAAATAGTCTTAAAAGTGACGGAATGATTGTTGTCCGTGGCACAGTCCCAGAGGTTGCTATGTTTCATATATCTGTTATGCATCCAGTCAGCCCAGAGGGATCCCCTATTGATGAATCTCCATGCCAGTTTCAGCGCCGAAGCCTTCCTGATCTCCAACAATGATCGTAGCCCCACTCATTCCTTCTTCCTGGGCTGACAAAGCTGCTCCCAGGAGATCACATGCATACCACCCCTCCATATGAAGTATGCACAAATTTGCTCCATTTTTTTATAGTAGCAATAGAAAGTAGGATAGATTGCAGCCAGAAATGGGTCACAGCTGATATCACCGATCTAACCAGCTCGATGTATCCTCCAAAAGATAAATCAGCGGCTTGCTATCCTTCAACCCTCCTCTGGACGTACTCCACCAGACTATGGCAGTCCTGATCCCGTGCATAGTTAACTATGAGAGAAACCCCTAGATACTTCACCGATAAATCGCTCCTCTCGACTTCCAGCACGTCGGTCCACTCCTCCTTCTGGGAGCAGAGGGAGCTAAAATATACCATGCTCTTCTCTCTGTTCATTTGGAGGCTTGAAAGGGATTCCAGCTCTCTCATAATCTTCTCAATCGTGTGCATACCCTCCGTAGATGGCTGGATGAACACCAAGAGATCGTTTGCATAAATAAGTTGGGTAACCGGGGGGTCAATCCTTCTGAACAATGGAACCAGTCTTCCACGATGTGCTGTCATGTCCATCAAGCATGTGAAGTATTCCAGGACAAGCGTGAATAGGTAAGGGAATAGAGAATCGTCTTGCCTAAGTCCATGGTTGCTCTGGAAGTACCCAAATAGGGTGCCCTGGATGAGGACAGAGAAAGTGGGAGTCGTGATGCATTTTCGGATCCTCGCAACCCAGTCGTCGTCGAAACCCATGGCAGACAACATATGACAAAGAAAATCTCTATTGACCATGTCATAGGTGTCACGCCCCGACCCGGGAAATCGCTCGTCCTCGCTAGATTTAACACGAACCATCGTCCTCGCTGGGGCGTGATGCCGCACGAGCCTGGAGTTGCGCTCGTGCAAGGCAAGATAACAGGTTCACATAGAACTATCTCAAATCGATAACATAAGCAGCGGAAGGAAACAAAGTAAAACATAAGAATCTCTTTTTATTCATATTGAACTGAAGGTTACAAAGGCTCTGAATAGCCCAACATAAAATGCCAATTGGCTACAACGCTCATGATCTCTCTAGCTCACAAAGGATTACATTGTTCCATACATTATGTCTCTGTATATCCACCAAGTAGTCTTCGGCCGAACATCTCCATGTCGCAAGTCCGAACGCATATGCGATAGCTCCTCTTGAACGCCAAGGACTCCATGCCTCGGCATGTCCAAGCCAAGCCCCGCCCCGAGCCGATCATAACCTGAACCTGCACATAAACTAGTGGGGGTTTAGTGTTTTCGTCCTCGCTTCATACTGATCAAGACCCGCTCGCACCCAAACCAAACACTTATTCATTTAGTGAAACATGCATCTTACTTTGTGGTCTTTCTATTTAGCCTTAGGATCGATTTCATGGCAACACTTAAACATAGCACATAATCATAAATGTGTCCCATACCGTATTCCTGCAACAGATACAGTTAGCCATAATATGAACGTAAACATAGTGTTCGTGCATATCTCGTCTCGTTTTCCTTAGCCTGCAGTGGTTAGAACTTAACATAAGCAAACATACGATTCATGCAACCCACCAATCATAAACGTAAAAATATGCATAATGGGTAGCAGGCCCTGTGCCTGCACCCAGCTCTCATCTCAGCCCACCGGCCCTATCTATATGAAGGTTACGGTGTTTCGCACCGTAATGGACTTGGCATCTCTTATGTGTAAGCCTACAATCGCTTCGATACGGATTGCTAGCCCAGTATCCGAAGGATCCCAAACTTACGGATATTATAGCTTATTACAGCACTGGACGGTCGCAATCCGTCCGAATGTTATGTACCATAAATACCACACATAATTCCCTCCTAGGCCAAACGGTCCCGGCGCCCCGGCGTAACCGTTCGAGGGAAGCCGTACCCGTGCACGGGCCATCCGAGTCCATTGACCATGCAATACATACCATATCATACAATCCATAGCATACCAACCGATCCCGTATTCCATAACCATAGTCTCGCACATAAACGGTTTTTCGTGCCATAAACGGTTTCCCGTGCCATAAACATAATCCACCATTCATATTGGGAGCTCCGTCGGCGTTATGCCCCAACACATTCATATTGACGCACGACGCCCAACGGCTTAGTCATCTCGTTTTCATATTCCGCACGTATCATTCGTAAGTTGTTTACATAGCCTAACTTCATAGTTACTTAGTCTTTTCGTACATAAGTGCACAAAGGCACGCTCAGCACCGTATTCGATGTTCTACGCCTAGTGTTCAATGTTTTCGGAGTCGTACACATGATGCACATCTCATTATCATCTTTCAATGTTCTACCATCATTGCCCTATCGCGACCCGTACACTCGATGCACGTCACTTCAATTGTTCGATTGTTCAATGTTCTATCTTAGTGTTTGACACATACTTGGACCTTTCGTCGCCGAGCCACGCTCGCTAACTCGATAATACCTTACACATAGCATAACATATTTTATTAGATGTGAAGGAATAGGGAGAGAGAGTCAAGAACCCGCCCACCTTAAGCCGATACGCCTTGCCGCCTCGCTGATTGAAGCGTCTCGCTTCCATAACTCGATCGTATAGCTAACTCCCGGACTTAGCCATTCTTTTGAACTACTCGGTTGATTTGGCCTATCGTGTCCATGCCACAATCCGTTACAAGGCCACGATTTGGTTTTGCGGACACTTCATTACATAAGGCAAAATGCCGACCTCTTATCGTCCAGCGTAAAAGCATAGCCTGCACACCAGATCAACTAGAATCATCACTTACTCAAACAGGACTTATCCTTTGCATCGATTCGATTCATAGATTCCAACTAACTCAAAGCTTACCTTTGGCCAACGTAACTCTTGCATCAATTCGCATCGATACCTCATCGGGTCAACGCAACTCTTCGAGTCAACGACTCATCGTAATGCACCGATGCGGAGCGGGGCATTACAATAGGCCTTCCTCAGATCCACCTTCACGCATGCCTTTTTCCCTCTAGGTTTACTGAAGCCCCTCACCATCTCATGTGCCAGCAGGTTGTGCGCGATCGACCTCCCCTTAATAAAAGCCAACTGGTTCAGAGAGACTAAGTCCTGCATGATCCCCTCCATCCGTCGGCACATAAGGTACGTAATTATCTTATAAAGATTATTATAACATGCAATAGGTCTAAAATCCGCCAGCGATGTCGCTTCCTCCTTCTTTGGCACAAGTGTCAGAAAAGTATGGTTCAGCTCCTTCAACAATTTTCCTTTGGTAAAAAACTCATGTACCACCTCAAGGACCTGAAACTTCAGAGTATCTGTCACTACCACTTTTCTAGCTTAAGGGTATTTTGGTCATTTTTGAAATTTTGGGAATTATTTGGAATTATTATTTATTATTTAGATTTATTAGAATTAATGTGATTTTTAGTGATTTTTAGTATAATTAATTTTGGTCCTATAGTTGACTTTGACTAGTGTTGACTAAGAGACTAACCTAGAGACTAACCTAGGTCACGACCACTTGGTTAGGTTAAGTAACCTTAGCTTGACCTAAGGTGAGGATTAACTCATTGGAACTTGTTTGGAGAGATTAGGAATTGATTAGGCTAGAATGGCTTGTGACTTCATAAGTCATGACTAATGACTTAAGCCTTAAAAGCCCATAGGCCCACACCATGTAGCCAAACCCTAATCCACCCACTATAGCCGGCCACTAGTGATCCCCCTATTTAATACTCCTCAAAGTTAGGGCTAGCCTCCATTAGGAAATTTGCAAAGTTTTAGAAAGAGGTAAGTCTCCATCTTCATTAAATCCTATAAAATCCATTTCAATTCCTTTTTCACCCAAACCAATTGCAATAGGTTCTAATTTTATTCCTCTTACTATTGGTATCAAGAAATTTCAGCTTGGGAGCAAATTAGAGGAGTTGGCTATCAAGAGGAACACCTCACACCATGAAATTCTGATTTTATTGCATATCTAGAGAGCCCTAGGCCTAACCTAACTGTAGAAATAGGAAACCCTAGATTTTGTGTCCAATTTGTGTCCTATTTGGACACGTATCAGTGTCATTGTTTATGTGTTTGACGAAATGCCCCAATGGGCATTTCGAGTGATTTTTAGGAATCCATTTGAATTGGAAATTAGGTTTATGTGTCGTTTATGTATTTCTTTTGTCTGGGTGAAGTTTTTGTGTCGTGTCGAGTCGGCACAGGCACGTGAACACACGGTCGCGCACGCCGTACACGAGCGGTTTGCATGCCCTGCATCACGGGGGACACAGCTCACTGGATACGACTCCTCGACACGTAAAAATTAGCATGTGACACAGGGCTGACCCTGACACGGGGCTCCCCAAGTTTCAGAGCCCCACATGTCGTGTCGGACACGCACAAGCTCCTGTACCGAAATTGTACTGTACCGAGTGCTGTCGATTTCGTGCGCTGATACACGTGTCCTATCTCACGCACACGTGTCGTGGACACGTATCAGTGTGTCCTAGTCCTAGCCCTAGACCTAGTCGACACTGGGACATAACCACGTGGCTTGTGACGTGTCATGTCGTGTCGTGTACACGAGCTCTGTGAACACGTGCACGAGGTTCAGTTCACTACACCGTGTCCAGGTTCCTGTTTTGTGTTCTTAATTGTTTGGACACGTTTGTGTCCACTTGGGTGGACACAAACTCATCACATGACACGTGCATAATGTATATTTATATTACTAACCCGTGTTGTGGCATTTTAGCTCGATTTTGATGTTCAATTCTCCATTTCCCCATAATTTCTGATATCCTTAATATCAGTTATTTTTTCTCTGTTTTGTTCCAGATTTTAACTCGATTTTGTCATCATATTTAACCATTATATGCTGTTAATTAGTGTGGTTTTAAAACTCTAATTGGTTTACCTATGTGTTAGCTAAGTGTGTGTTAAATTAAATTTGGGGCTGATTTGGTGGTTGTTTGATTCAAAATCTGAGAATGGAAGTTTGGGTTGAAAACTGAGTTTGAAACTGATTTTTGTGTTCTCTTTAAACTGAGATTTCTGGGTATGCGGGTTTCTTCACTGTTGCCTAATAGTTCACTGAATATTTCCTGCACACTATTTCAGTTTACACACACACAAGCTCACTCACTGTTTTGCCTTTTGTTCACTGTTCAGTTTCGCACATATATGTCACAACACACACACACACATGTACACCACTCACATGTCTATGTGTCTCACTGTTTTTGCCTAACACCTACACACACACTTAACACTATGTATCTCTCTCACTCACTGTATCCTCTCACCTCACTTCACTGTTACACACACAAGTTACCACACACTCATGTTTCATGACACACACACACTAGTATATATATATATATGACACCCTCACACCCTTCACTCGTACACTACACTACACACTCTCATGTTTCACACACACACAACACATTTTATTTCCTTTTTCCTTTATGCTTATGAGTATGTGAGATTCCATTTTTAGGTATCCTATAATATATGTGTGATATACTATAGATACCTATATGCTAATGTGTGTACCATATCGTATATTAATATGGATAGATAATGTATGTGTGGTATTCACATAGGAGCCTATATCTTTATGTGTATTATTTTAGATATAGGTATAGTGTTGTGTAGATGTGATTTATGGTTGGCTAGGCATGATTTAGCCTATGGCCTAGTCTCTTAGCCTATGGAAGAGTCTGTGGGTCAGTGTAGAGTCTAGATTAGACTTGTGTAGTCTTGTTAGACTTAGAATAGCCTTGTTAGCCTAGTATAGACTAGTTTGACTTAGGTTTGACTTGGTTGACCTAGTTTGACCTCTAGGGTTGACCAGAGTTGACCAAGAGTTGACTTTGGTCTAGATTGACCTAGATTCATGTAGTATGTATCGCAGTGCATCTTATTACTATTCTGGACTTGTTGTGACTTGTGATGTTCTAATAGGAGTCAGACACCACTCCTCGGACAGTACTTTCGTCTTGGACATTCAGTTAGCAGGCAAGTACATTCTCTGATCTTTTCATACTTGTCTGGACTATACTCTTGCTCTAGATTACTTTACTTGATGCTGACACGTATCTTCACGGATTAGTACTTATGGATCCTTTCCTGAGATGTTATCCCTCTACGGGTGCATCGGGTATTTTATGTTCATGTACTTTATCATGTGCATTAGGTACTCCATGTACTCGTACTAGTTCATGTATTCACACGTTCTCATGTCCTTTCATATGCTTTATCATGTGCCTCATGTACTACTCATTACATGAGTTCACGTATCTTAGCTGTATTCATGTGCCTATAACGTAACTTGAATGGATCCTTGTGTATTGATTGGGACGGGGTGAGTAGAATTGGTCATGTGAACACTATCCCCAATAGGTATTCATGTGCTTCTTAGTTGTATTCATGTGCTCCTAAGCCGTTTGCATAACCATATTGTACTCTAAATCATGTAGCCACTTACAGTCTTTACTATCATGTATTTACTTTCATTTACAAAATATCTCCTGTTTACTCGTACTTTCTTTTCAGCACTTCCTGTATTTTACTCTATTGTATGCTTTATACTCCTAACCTGCTATGAACTGTTTTGAGAGATATGTGCTCGTTACCGTCCTGATTGGACCTGTTGATAATTTTACAGATGACGAGGAGGAGGCCTGCTTAGATACTTTCTATGGGACAGCCTTAGAGGACACTTGCGATCCGGACTTCCAGTCGGATCCCTTAGCAGTAGAGACTGTTGCTCCATAGTTAGTTTATCTTATTTTATAGTATTTGGAGTTGAGTTGTATATACATCTGGGATCTGTATTATGTCTGGATGTTGGGGAGTTTATTATAGACACTTAGCTCTCTCTCTCTCTCTATTGTATTTCATGTGGTTTGGATCTTGCATATTTATTATCTATCTATCTCCCTTTCATGTTCTACCTTAGCTGTGATTGAGATATATTCTGTTATGTCACCCCCATTCGGGAAGTATAACTGTTTATTACCTTTAACTGTTAGATGTTGTGACCTAGGACAGCATTCTACCACCGACACTGCGACGTAGGCTGGACGTACCCACGTCTCGTGCCCTTACTCTAGGGTGCGGGTCGTGACAGTATTCCGGTGACGTTTATAGAACCCACTGCTAAAACCATCCGGTCTGGGTGCCTTGTTAGGATCCACCTTATTAATAATGAATTCCATATCCTCCATAATAACAGGGTTAAGTAGAAGGCCATTCCCATAGGGATTCACTAGTCTCTTCGAAACTACATCAGGAAACGAAGATGTCACGACCCGCACCCTAGAGTAAGGGCACAAAAAGTGGGTATGTCCAGCCTACGCCGCAGTGTCGGCGATATAACGCTATCCTAGGTCACAACATCTAACAATATAATGCTAAGCAGTTTATACTCCCCGAATGGGGGTGACATAGCAGAATGTAAACTCAATCATAACTAAGAAAGAAGAAGTACGATATGATATAGAACTCAAAATAAAATACATATGATCAGAAGAGTCTAAGTGTCTAAGATAACATCTCAGCAACATCCAGAATACAAAGTCTCAACTAAAGAATATGAAAGAATATATACAACATCTCAGAACAACAACTGAAAGTCAATAACAATGCTGAAAAGAAAGATAAAGCCTAGCCGTCTAGCCTAAACTATGGGAGTAGCATCCTGTACTGCAGCTGGGTCCTCCAGAGGAACCAGGTCGCAGGTGTCGTCTAATCCTGCTCTATAATAGGTGGTACATAGGGCCTCATCCTCATCCTCTGTAATATTTTCAACAGGTCTAGTCAGGACATGAGCGAACACAGTACATCTCATGCAGTTCATATCATGGCAAGAAATATAAAGCAAGTAATAGAGTAAGATACATGAAACGCTGTAAGAAGATGTACATGAAAACATGAGAGATATTTGATAACTGAAAATATATACATGATAAATAAGAACTGTAAGTGACTAGTGATGTAGAGTACGAGATGGCATGTAATTGGCTTAGGTTGTACATGATAAAACATAAAAATAACAGAGTATACATGATGGGTAATCACATGACCATTTATACTCACCCCTACCCACAATCAATACACAAGGATCCAGTCCAATTACATTACGGACATGATGTTTTGGTTACACAAGAAACACATGAGGAAACATGAGCGTACATGAAAGAACATGAAAGTACATGAGCATACATGAAAGAAAATGAGAGAACATGAGTGTACATGAATAACGCAAGAGCAAGGAATACATGATGTACATGAAACACATGTCATAAAGTATCCGATGCACCCGCTAAGGGGAATAACATCCCAAGAAGAGATCCATATAGTATCAATCCGTGATGATAACGTGACAGCATCAAGTAAAGTAATCTAGAGCAAGAATATAAGTCGTGACAAGTATGAAATGATCAGAGAATGTACTCGCTTGTCACCCTGAATGACTGAGATGAATAAAGTCTGAACTAGTGTCACAGAGTCCTATTTAGAGTAAAACAGGTTATGATATATTCAGAAATAAGGTAATTGAAGTGTATGATTCAATCTATATGATTTCTAAGTCAAACTAGGTCAAAGTCAACTTTTGGTCAACTGTCTAGGTCAAACTAGGTCAACAAGGTCAACACTAGTCAAGGGTAAACCATTGTTCAATCTAGTCCAACTACTTAAGTATCTAAGCAACCAACCCTATAACTTGACTTCATTCATATTAAATAAATCTAAGTAATACCAATACCCATAGTCTAACACAACTAGGATACTCTACATTAAACTAGACTTCTAACTTCTAACCCATAACCATAACACATATATAGGGTATATCACATATATCCTACATTTAGGGTAACATCCCTTTATCCCACATAACTTTACCCTCAACTCAAACCTATTCTAAACATACAATATATATGTACAACAATCTGGTATACCTATATCAATACTCCTAAACCATATTCTGGTTTATATGGATACCAAATCTTCATTTACCTATACATATACACATCTATCTATTATGTATCGCCTACATTTACCTCTTCCTTCACACTCTAAATCCTCACCTTTCTCACTCTTTCCTACAGCAACTCTCATACATGAACATTGCTCTATGGCCAATGTGATTGCCACCTTGGCTATTCATTATGGCCCAAACCCATATGCCCCTAAATGCCTATACCCCTACTGTCATATCTTACTCTCCCTATATTAGTCTATCGAACATCATACATACATATATATTACCATCTATACAGCATATATATAATATATACTTGAATATAGGTTGGCACCAACTGAAACCAAAAGGGAAGTATCATAACACACTAAAAAACCCAATCAAATTCAAAACCCCTTCCTAATGAACCCCATCATTAATCCCTGTATACAATATATACATACTAACAATCAATTTGTAAACAAAACTCAAAAACAAATTGAAAATCAAACAATGAAATCAAATCTCAGTTAATCATAAATTTTAGTTTTCTAAAACAAACCAACACTTAATTCTCAGATTTTTTTTCTAGTAAACCAAAACTCAGGTTTTCAGTGAATTTAGAATTTCAGTTTATACTTACATCAACACAGGTTTCATTCAAAACCAAACTCAGATTTCCCTATTGTTTTCGAAATTCAGGTTATACTCATGTAATGCCTGTAGTTCGTATTACGTACCTTAGAATACGTGTACATATTTTATCTTGTATCACATATCTCATGGCTTGGCTCGGTTTATTTTGGGTTGGTTCGGCTAGGCTTGGGTTGCCTTGGTTCATCATGAACCAAGGGGAGAACCCCTACCTACCACCACCACCCTCATTTATAATTCCACATAACTCTCTCTCTTTCTCTCTTCATTTATTCTTCTCCTTCACTTCTTCTTCTCCACCATTTACTCTTCTACCTACCAGGAAAGAGAGCTAGGCAAGTACAAACTTGCTTCGTGATGGATCTCAAGTTTTATTGTTCCATTCTCTTCCTTACTTGATTCTAAGCCTTTTTAGAACTTGACATTTTTGGATTTGATTGATGGATTCTTGTAGATCTAAGTTTGTAACTTTTCGGTTTTCTTAGTTTTGATCTCTAAAACTTGGTTATTTTCGAAAACTACTGGTTCTATGTTGTAGAGAATTCAATTTTATGCAGTTTTGGCATTTGTTTCGCTTGATTTCGACTTCGGGTGAGGAAGTTATGGCAAAAAGCAAATTTTTGGTCATTTCTATGTTCATCTGCAGCATGAACCACATGTCGCAGTTGGCCGCATATGATGTCGCAAATGAGCCGCATAAGGCACATGTCGCAGTTGGCCGCATATGATGTCGCGAATGAGCCGCATAAGGCACATGTCGCAGTTGGCCGCATATGATGTCGCGAATGAGCCGCATAAGGCACATGTCGCAGTTGGCCGTATATAATGTCGCAGTTGAGCCGCATGAGCCGTATATCGTAGTTGGCCGCATATGATGTCGCAGTTGAGCCGTATGAGCCGCATGTCGCAGTTGGCCGCATATGATGTCGCAGTTGAGCCGCATGAGCCGTATGTCACAGTTGGCCGCATATGATGTCGCAGTTGAGCCGCATGAGCCGTATGTCGCAGTTGACCGCATATGATGTCGTAGTTGAGCGCATGAGCCGTATGTCGCAGTTGGCCGTATATGATGTCGCAGTTGAGCCGCATGTCGCAGTTGGCCGCATATGATGTCGCAGTTGAGCCGCATAGGCTGAATATCGCCGTTGGCCGTATATGGTGTCGCTGAATAGGCCGCATAATGCCTACTTTGGCTATTTCTAACTGTTATATGTCCTAATTGACTGAATTGTGGCTCGAACTTCTCCCAACTCCCAACGTGGAAGTTGTAGATCTTTTCCTTGGCATCAAGAATATGTCACTAGTTATTTTATGCAAGTTTCTCTCATTCATGATATTGTAAGAATAGAACACGATAGTGGCCCGCTGTGGCTCACTGTTGACAAGTAAACTGACATGATATATCTCGACAGCTAGCCTAACATGACAAATATAAAAGACTTGGACACCGTAGGCGATTGTATTTGTACAAATAAACTAGTACTGTTTTGCATCATGTCTAGGATGGGGATCCCTGAGTACCACAGTCAGGGGTACCTACTGAAATTGACTAAGGATAATTAACTAGAATAATTCAGTAGTCATGAAGAGATTCCCAGCGACAGGCAATCCCGTTATCTGGGCGCATTCAGTAGACTTGTAGCCTACCGACGAGTAGGGTACATTTCCAGCACACAGTCACGTATTGCATTCTTCCTAAACGGATATTTGACCTGGATAACCGGATGGTCTGTAGGGCTTGTGGCTGTTGGGATAATCTCATTGCATCTTGCTAATAACTAGGCCCGTGATAACCCTAGTTAGTTAAAAGTATCAAGCCGTACTCTTGATTGGCCGTGATTGATTGGATGTAGTTTATTCCAGCTTAGTCTTGTCCTGACCATGTGTAAGATTGTGACATGACATGATTATTGATGCTTGCCTTAACAATAACGATCGGGGGTCCAGTTCTGTTCAGGCGAAGGGTTACAACCCCGGTCCATGTTTGGTTTAAGGGTTGTAACCTGGCTCCCGGAGCAGTTCTGTGTCCTCTCTTCGTTTATTGTCTTATTGCAACCCTATGCCATGTTCGTCATGTTTTACCTTACCTTAATACCATGATTATTTATATTGGCCTTAGCAATAAAGATCAGGGGTCCAGTTCTGTTCAGGCGAAGGGTTACAACCCCGGTCCTTGTTTGGTTTAAGGGTTGTAACCTGGCTCCCGGAGCAGTTCTGTGTCCTCTTTTCGTTTATTGCCTTCATTGTACCAATAGTATTTGAGACGGGTTTCTATTCAGGTGAAGGGCTGCAACCCCGGTCCTTGTTTGGTTTAAGGGTTGTGACCTGGCTACTTGAATAGTTTCCTCGTACTCAGTTTACTATTGTTATCTCTATTATTATCAGTTTTTTATTTATTATATTTAATATTCTATTGTGATATACTGGTTTTAGTTCCTAAGTGAAGCCTTATTTGTGGCACTTGCTCTTTCTGGGGTCTGACCCAGCTGGTTTTGTGTGGCCAGATATCGGAGCAGCACCAGAGGATCCACCTGTCTTCCAGCCCGATGGTGACCACCAGGAGTAACCAGGACAACGATTGGGTTTCTTTTGTCCTCCCACTCTGTTTGTAAAATTATTCTTTTGATGCGTTTAGTCGGCGAGCACGTGTTAGCTCGTATTGCACCTTTATTTACTGTCTGCCTACGGACTGTAACATGATTGACAAATCCTAGGGTTGATCATGTATTGACTAAAACTCTTGCTAGTCCTGATATTTTGTACGACTAGCTTCATGATCATCCAATATGTAATGTATGGGATGCCTTACTATTGTATATTGATGCTCTAACATCTTGTGACTGTTACTGCTTGCTTGTGATTGAGGCAATAGGCTTGTTCTTGACCATAGGTGACTGATGGATTGTAGTTAAACTCTCATATATCTAGACAGTCGTGACCGTATAGTGACGTGGATTCCATTTCATTATACGTAGCTGGCTATGTCTGCCCCCGCTCTCCAGTATTCTGGTTCTGGGACGTGACATGGTTTTGGTGGTGGCCCATGCAGGTCTTATAAATCAAGATATGTGAGGGTTTACCGAATAGATGTCTCAATCAGTATTCGCCCTTGATCTCTACTCGTATCTTCAAATCTCTGAGAATCTTGACCTGATCACATGCTTGTATCGTTGATCTGTCATGGTCCTTTCTTATTGTTCCCTATGTCGTCTTCTTCAGCGGCATTGTTCCTGGACCTGCCGATCAGCAAGGCGGTGCACCTCCAGCGGACCAGCAGCAACCTGGAGATCAAGCCCAGCATTCAGGAGTAGCCTCCAGAGTCATGCCTACCGAAGGAGAACCACCAGTTCAGCCCGTCCAGTTTGTAGAGCCTGATGATGGCACTTTGGTGGGTCTCATCAGGTCATTATTAGCTTCCCAAGATCGTCGAGGAGATGCTTTGCACCAGGCGGTGGTAGACGCTTTGACCAGAGGAGGTCATCAGGGTAATAGTGCGGCCAACAGCTTCAAGCGCTTGAACCCTCCCTTCTTCGACGACAGTGAAGATGCGATCGCTACAGATGCATGGCTTCAAGACACAAAGGTAATTCTAGAAGCAGCCAGGACTCTAGAGAACGAGAAGGTGGCCATGGTGCGCCTGTAGTTATTGGATCTTGCCCGCAGCTGGTGGGCAGCGCAGGTCGATGGATTAGTGGCCCCTATTTCATGGGCAGTATTCAAGGAGAGATTCCAGACCAAGTATTTTGATGTTGTAGCTCGGTATGATCTACAGAAGAGGTTCACCAATCTGAAGCAGATGGGCAGGACGGTCGATGGATATGCGGCCGAGTTCTCCAGGCTTAGTCGGTTTGCTCCCACCTTGGTGGCAACCGAGTTCGATAGAGCCCAGCGGTTCCAGCAGGGGCTCCACCTAGAGATTTTATTGGCGGTGGAGCAGTTTGAGCATCAGACTTTTGATGAAGTGTTGAGAGCAGCCCGGAGGCATGAATATACCTTCCAGAGGATCGTGGATAGGACCGGAGGTCGAAAGCGATCTCACGGACATATAAATCAGTCATCAGCACCAGCCCCGGCAGCTAGGGCTTTGACCATTGGAGCTCCGAGGCGGGCGACCTCAGTGACGTCGGTTCAACATTCCATTCCGATGCACCCTCAGCAGCAGAAACAGAAGCAGTCTTCCGCAGTAGGATGTTCACACTGCGGAAAGCCAGGGCATGTGGTATCGGAGTGTCGCAGAGCACAGGGTTTGTGCTTGGTTTGTGGTTCCCCAGACCACAGGGTTGGGAATTGTCCGAATAGGGGGAGTTCATCCGCTTTCTCTAGTACTTCAGTTAGAGGACCAGCACCAGTCCAGCAGTAGCAGCTGTAGTACCCGTTCCCGAGGCCATTGCCGACGCAGGCCCAGGCATTCCAGCAGTAGAGACCGCAACAGTATGCTTAAGCCCAAGCCCTTATCCAGAGCAGGCAGAGGAATTTTTAGCAGAGGGGACCCGTACCCAGAGGACATGGTCAAGTGCTGGCTTTGACCATGGGAGAAGAAGGAATAGCACCAGGTGAGGTGGTGGCAGGTACTATTCTCGTCAACACCTTTCCAGCTTCAGTGTTATTTGATTCTGGTGCCTCGCATTCATTTATGTCTGCACGATTCGCGACTTGGGTAGGATTGGAGCCCGAGTCATTATCAATGTGGCTCAATATACTTATTGGTAATGGACTTGTGGGAGTAGATAGAGTGTTTTTCTCGTGTCGGATCGTAGTTAGCGGTAGAGAATTCCCTGTTAGATTGATAGAGTTTCCGATAGCCGATTATGATGTGGTCTTAGGGATACATTGGTTGAGGGACCAGTATGCTAGGATAGACTGCCATATTGGCAGGGTTATTTTTAGCATTCCAGGTGAGCCGGAGTTTTCTTTCTTCCGAGGCAAAGTTGAACCTTCTCCTTCAGTGTTGCGGATGGCAGTGGCAGTAGTACAGTTACCTCGGATAGTCGAAGTATTTCTAGATGTTTTCCCAGAAGAGCTTCCAGGGATGCCGCCAGAGTAAGAGATCGAGTTTACCATCAACTTGTGTGTTAATTATCGTACCTTGAACTCAGTGACAATCAAGAACAGATACCCTCTCCCGAGGATAGATGACTTGTTTGATCAACTCTAAGGGGCAGCCGTGTTCTCGAAGATTGACTTGCGGTCAGGATACCACCAGATCAGAGTCAGAGAGCAGGACATCCTGAAGACAGCTTTCAGATCTAGGTATGGGCATTGGGAGTTCCTTGTGATGCCATTTGGAGCAACCAATGCGCCGGCTGTATTTATGGACCTCATGAATCGCATCTTCATGCCTTATTTAGATCAGTTCATGATTGTGTTCCTAGACGACATCCTGGTCTATAGCAAGAGTGAAGCGAAGCATGAACAACATCTCTGAGTTGTCCTCCAGATTCTCAGAGAGCACCAGTTGTATGCCAAGTTTAGTAAATGCGAGTTCTGGCTCGATCGCATTTCGTACTTGGGTTATATCATCACCCGAGGAGGAGTTGAAGTGGATTCCCAGAAGATCGTGGCCATTGAGTCATGGCCGGTACCTAGCATAGTGGTAGAAATTTGCAGTTTTCTTGGCTTGGCCAGCTACTACCGGCGATTTGTTTCAGACTTTGCTCGAATTTTCGCGCCATTGACCCAGTTGACCCACATGGATGTGCAGTTTGCTTGGACAGCAGAGTGCCAGCATTCTTTTGAGAGGTTGAAACGAGGCTTGATGACGGCTCCTATTCTCATGCTTCCAGATGGAACTAGGGGATTCTCAGTGTATTGTGATGCTTCGGACAGAGGTTTAGGATGTGTTCTGATGCAGCATAGGAAGGTAATAGCTTATGCGTCACGACAACTTCGTGATCATGAGAGGAATTACCCAACCCATAACTTGGAGCTGGCAGTAGTAGTATTTGCACTTAAGTTGTGGATGCACTACTTGTACGGAGATAGGGTGAAAATTTTCACCGACCACAAGAGCCTGAAGTATGTTTTCACCCAGAAGGATCTCAACATGCGTCAGAGGAGATGGCTATAGCTGCTTATGGATTATGATGTCAACCTGCAGTATCACCCAGGGAAGGCCAACGTTGTTGCAGATGCATTGAGCAGGAGAGCCGGAGTTTATTTTCTGACAGCGCAACCAGAACTGTTAGCCGATCTTCAGAAGATGGGTATAGAAGTTGTCCTCCCTTCCAGTGTGGCATTGATGGCCAGCATGCAAGTTCAGTCCACTATAGTCGAGAGGATCCGGATGGCGCAGTTAGTAGATTCCAAGCTTCAGCGACTCAGAGCAGAGTGTGAGGCAGGACGAAGACCAGAGTTATGTATTCATGAAGACGGTACACTTCGACGTGGTAAGCATCTTTGTGTACCCAGTGGAGATATCAGACAGGAGATCTTGGCAGAGTCCCACAGTTTGCAGTATTCCATTCATCCCGGTGGCACGAAGATGTACCGTGATATCCGCCAGCACTTTTGGTAGAATGGCATGAAGAGGGAGATAGCCCGGTTTGTCTCTCGTTGTTTAGTTTGCCAATAAGTTAAGGCTGAACATCAGAGACCAGCTGGACTACTTCAACCATTGCCGATTCCCGAGTGGAAATAGGAGCATATAACCATGGATTTTGTGACTGGATTGCCTAGATCCCCGGCTGGCAGAGACGCTATTTGGGTTGTCATAGACAGGCTCACGAAGGTGTCTCACTTTCTTTCATTCAGAGTTGGTCAGTCGACGGCTCAGCTAGCGGAGATGTATCTCCGGCAGATTGTCAGATTGCACGATGTACCAGTCAGTACCACTTTAGACAGAGATTTAAGAATTACGTCGCACTTTTGGTGTAGCTTGCAAGAAAGTTTGGGAACTCACCTCCAGTTCAGTTCAGCTTATCACCCGCAGACAGATGGCCAGTCGGAACGTACAATCCAGACTCTTGAAGATATGTTGCGGTCATGTACACTCGACTTCGGTGGTTCGTGGGAAGATCACGTACACCTGGTGGAGTTCTCGTACAACAATAGTTTCCAGGCCAGTATCCAGATGGCACCGTTTGAGGCACTATATGGTAGGAAGTGTCGATCCCCGCTAGCCTGGGATGATGTTAGAGAGAGGCAGATGCTTGGTCCGAAAATGATTGCTCAGACCGTTGAAGTGGTCAGAAGAGTTAGAGATCATCTTCGAGTTGCCCAAGATCGTCAGCGTCATTGGGCTGATTCTCATCGGCGCCCTCTTGAATTTTCTGTCGGCGACCATGTATTCCTGTGGATTTCGCCTAACTGCGACGTCATTCGTTTCGGTGTACGAGGAAAGCTTAGTCCTAGGTATATAGGGCCGTTCGATATTCTGGAGCGAGTAGGTGATGTGTCCTATCGTCTCGCTCTTCCGCCGTCGCTAAGTGAGGTGCATGACGTGTTCAATGTATCCCAACTGCGACGGTATATCCCGAATTCGAGCCACATCCTGGATCATTCGGAATTGGTTGTTGGTACCAACCTTTCGTATGAGGAGAGGCCCGTGTCTATATTGGACTGGAGAGAGAAGATACTCAAGAACAAGACTATTAGTTTAGTTTGTGTTGCTCGGGGTCATCACTCTTTGGGTGAGTCGACGTGGGAGCGTGAGGATGATATTCGATCGCAATATCCCGACCTGTTTGACTCGTGAGGTATAATATCTTTCTTATGCCTTATGCTTTTGATTCCTTGCTTGCATGAATAATTACTTGATTGCTTGATTAGTATAGCTTGCCTATGAATAGTATAGCTTGTTCTTATCCCTCTAGCCTCTTAATTAAATTTCGAAAACGAAATTCTTTTAAGGTAGGTAGAGTTGTAATGCCTGTAGTTCGTATTACGTATTGTCACGACCCGCACCCTGTATAGGGGCACGAGAAGTGGGTACATCCAGCCTACGCCGCAGTGTCCGCGGTAGAACGCTGTCCTAGGTCAATCATCTAACAATATATAAGGTACCTGTACAGTTTATACTCTCCGAATGGAGGTGACAAACAGAATATAATCTCAATCACATCTAGGTAGAAGAATGAAAGATAGATAGACAGATGGTAACTCAAGAGAATAGTACAAAAGATGAAATAAGTCCAAGTGTCTAGGATAACATAACATCAGAATGTCAACTCATAATACAATAAGTCTAAGAGTCCATATATCTCGACATCTCAAAATACAACTCAGATGTGAGGCAAAATGATAATACAGAAAAGACTGTCTAGCTAAACTAGCCTAGACTACAGGGACAACATCCTCAGCTGCAGGTGGATCCTGCTAAAGGTCCACAACATAAGTATCATCTAGTCCTGCCCCATAATAGGTAGACACCAGGGCATCATCCTCATCCTCTGTAATATTTTCAACATGTCCAGTCAGGACAGGAACGAGCACAATACATCTCACGCAGTGCATAGTATGATAGGAAATATAAAGCATGCAATAGAGTAAAATACAGGAAACGCTGAAGGAAGATACATGTAGAAAAAGAGATAACTGTAACGAAATATCTACTATAATAGAGAACTAGCAGTGTCTAGTGAGTCAGAGTAAAATATAGACATATGAAATGGTATAGGAGATTCATGGCTACAGCTAAGAGTGATTCATGACTATAGCTACTGGGGTAATATCCATATGGCTATTTCCACTCCCCCATCCCCAATCAATACACAAGAATCCATTCAGGTTATGTTAAGATTCGTGATAAGCCCATAAATGGGAGATTCATGAGAGGCTCTGTGAACATGAGAGTATATGAGTCACAAGCGATTCGTGAATCTAAGAAAGCATAGAGATACATGATGATTCGTGAAACGCACAAACATGCTGTATCTGATGCTCCCGAGGGGGATAACATCTCATGAAAAGATCTATATAGTACCAATCCGTGATAACAATCGTGTCAGCGTCAAGTAAAGTAATCTAGAGCAAGAATATAAATCCTGGCAAATATAAAACGGTCAGAAAATGTACTCGCCTGATAACTGAATGTCTGAAGAGGATATACTGCCTGAGGAGAGATGTATGGCTGCTAATCAGAGCAATACAAGTCACAATGTATCCACAATGGTAAAAATAAAGTATACAATGCATACTACATGATTCTAGGTCAATCTGGTCAAAAGTCAACTCTTGGTCAACTCTAATAGTCAAACTGGGTCACAGGAAGTCATACTAGGTCACAGGGAATCAAACTAAGTCAAATAAAGTCAAACAAGGTCAAACAAGTCAAGGTTAGTCAAATCTAGGTTAAAGTCAACTTTTGGTCAACATTCTAATTAAACTAGTCAAATACTAGTCAACATGATCAATCTGGGTCAAGTCTAGGTCAAACTTAGACCAACTAAGGTATTGGTCAAACAAAGACTAGTCAATAAGGTAATTAGGTCAAACATGGTCAGACTAGTTAAACTAGTCATTTTAGGTTAGTCCTAGTCAAATCTAGGTCAATTAGGTCAAGGTTTGACCAATAGTTGACTTTGGTCAACAATGGTCAACAGGGGTCAACTAGTTAGTGTTTTGGGCCATTAGGTCAATTTTGGGTTTAGTCCCAATGCCATAGGCTAGTCACTTGGCCATAGGCTATTGTCATAGGTTTTCATATAACCTATATCTAGGAAGTCATTTATATATATATTTATATCTATATATATAGATATACACATCTATCTACTACCCAATATCAATATGTATGTATACCCTATATATTACAATCACACTCACTTATATATATATATATATATATATATATATATATATATATATATATATATATATATATATATATATATATATATATATATATTTATTTTATTATATATATATATATATATATATATATATATATATATATATATATATATATATATATATATATATATATATATATATATATATATAATGACATAATGTAATCTAATACAAATATATATTACATTATGTCATTATATATATATATATATATATATATATATATATATATATATATATATATATATATATATATATATATATATATATATATATATATATATATATATATATAATGACATAATGTAATCTAATACAAATATATATTACATTATGTCATTATATATATATATATATATATATATATATATATATATATATATATATATATATATATATAACTTATATATATATTACATATATATAGGGGGAGAAGATAGTGAGAGGGTGAGAGACTTAGAGTGAGAGAGAGAGAGTGAAAGAGAGAGAGAGAGAGCTGGACAGTGAGAGAGAGAGAAGGGGCTGAACACAGCAAGAGGGGGTTCCAGTTTTCCTGGAACCAGGATACCAGTCCCCAACACACACACAGTACATATATACATATATATGTATATATATACACCACTACAAATATACACAACCATATACCCTCAAACCTCACCTACACACACACATACATATATACTACATATATATACACTGAAATACACATATACATGCATATATATCATAATCAAAATAGATTTGAAATTCATTTTTGAAAACTGGGATTTATCCAAAATCTGGAAAAATATGCACTGTGTATTCGAAAACAGGTAAACCCAATTTCACACACGAAACCCAACTAAGGCTCGATTCTATTAGTTGGTAACTGTGTCCCACAGTGTCCCCTAGTGTCCTAGGTACCTGACACGACACCATGACACAGTTTGACGTGTCCAAACACTCAAAAAACTCACTCGGGTAAATCCTGATACTCACACGCGTGCACAACGTCGTGCACGCGGTTGCACGTCTCGTGGACACACCACGAGACACGATACGTCTCGTGGTCATGCACACGTGTAGCCCACATATAGGGCTACACGATCCACACACTGACACGTGTCCACGATACTCGTGGACACGATACGAAACCCGTATCAGTCGTGAAAAACACGACTGATACACGTGTTTCGACAGCATCGTGCACGCGGTTGCACGTATCGTACTCGCGACACAGGACATGACGCATCTCGTGCTCGTGTCCTCGTGTACGCCACATTATGGGCTACACGCTCGTGTCACCACGAGGTGCCAACGTGTCGTGTCCGCGCGACACGATACGCGCGAAGTTGCCCCCGTGTGCGTGTGCGCTGACAGCGCGTGTCCAGTGCGAGTGAGATTTCTCACTCGACACGACACGATGCGACACCAAACTTTGGGGGCATGTTCGCAGACATTGCCCCCGTGTCCATGTCAATTTTCTCGTGTCCTAGGTGCCTGTGCAGTGCACACGAAGGGTGGGGTAGCAGGGCACGCACGCGAGTCTCGTGCAGTAGGTTCGTGTCCATTTTGGACACGGACACAACACAAAAATGTGCTCAGTCCACTTGGGTTGTGACCTACTAGTCTAGGGCTACACAAAAATAAAATTTGTTTTACATTTTGACAAAAACAGATCCTTTGTGGCATTTCATCAAACAAGGTTTCCTAGCCTAGGATACGTGTCCGATACGGACACCAAACTAACTCTAATTTTCACCAAACTTGACCTACAGTTCCCTGGTACCTAGATGCATGCAAATATGAAGAGAAAACACAATATTAACATGGTTTGAGGGTATTTACCTATTTGTGTATTTCCAATGGAAATTAATTAAAGGGGTGTCTTTCCACTTGGTGATGCCCAAAGCTCCATAAATCCTTGATAGCAGGCCCTAACTAGTATCCTCTAGTGTAGGGGAGTCTAATGCAAGAAATTAGAGGTGATTTGGATCAAAATTGATCAAGTTGTGGTCTTGTGAAGAAATGGGAATTTCAAGGGTTAAAATTTATGTAAAATGATCATGAATTAATGTGATGGGTTAATATAGGAAGGGGTAGTGGTAGGGGGTACCCCATGGCCGGCCATGGCAAGGGGAGGTGTCCTTGGGTTGCTTCCAAGCTAAGGAAGGTTGACTTCCATGTAAAGGGGTTGATATTTTGAATGTTTTATGGAAATATCTAATAAAGTAAATATCAAGATATTACCTTACTTTAACCAATGCAAATATCTATCCCCTCATCATTCTAGGTTAATAACTAATCTTTAGATTATGCTAAACTTGGTTAGAGACTATCATGACACTAATCAATAATTAAATAATAATAAAAAAACATAAATCCAAATAATTCTAAATAAATCCTAAAAAATTACCAAAATACCCTTTAGGCTAAAAGCCCTAATTTGAAGTTCTAAACATATGGCTAGGCTCATATGATCATGGTTAGTCTCTAGGTTATGAAAAACTAGGGTTTACACTAAGGTTTTGCTAGTAAGTCACAAAGTCATAAGTCGTGACTTTAGAAATAGTTTAACTTAACTAAAATCACCCAAAAATCATATTATAACTAAAGTACCACTAATAAATAATAAATTTTCAAAAATACCCCAATTTCATAAAACTGGGTGTTACAAGTCTACCCACCTTAAAATAATTTCGTCCTCGAAATTTAGATGGTCGTACTCCTCCTAGGTCAAACCCCCAACAATCAGGGTCGAAGCCACTACCTAGCAACATACAAGGTCAACAAGTAAAATATGGGTAGTAGACCTATACTGGGTCATGTCTAAAAATTGGCTGGCAGTTTTAGGTCATAAGGTGTCCTTAATTTAAATCGAAATCAAAAGTAACTCCATGGGATAAATCAGGATGGAGCCTCGGGTCAGGAAAATCGTACTAAGCAAATAAAGCACACGATGGTATGCCTGAGTGGGACACTAAGGTCATGGGTGTAGTATGTCATGTCTAGGTCACGTATGTGAAATTAGTTTTGAGAAAACAACTAGTCTTGTGCTCTAAATTTAAAAGTCACGGTAATGTGCCTACGATGATCATAATTTAGAGTGGGAAAGGTCTATGGTCTAAATTGAACCAAAAATCGTGATGAAATAGCAGTGTAAAGGGGCAGGTTAAATGGGACAGTCCTGGTCATAGGTATAGACTAGGAAGATAAGGAAACAATAAATCACAGGATTAAAAGGGTTACCATTCTATGGTCAGAGCTACTCTATCAATTCTAAGTCAAAAGGCATAACACATTCTTTTAAAGGAAATTCCTTGACAAAAGAAGTTATTCAAAGAATTATATTAATAGCTAAGCTACTCCTACTCCTACTCCTACTCCTAAGTAAGAGATGAAGAAACAAACAACAATCGACAAATCAAAAGAACTACCAGGTCAAAACTGATCACTAAAAAAAGAACAGGTAGGAGCAGATGGAATTGGATTTCAAGAGAGATATAATGAAGCAAGGTGGGAATGGAATTTAAAAGAACAGAACCTGTAAGCATATCGCCAACTGCCTGAGCATCCTCAACTGTCATGGCGTAGGCACGCCCCTGCTGACCTCTTCCAGCCTGTTGCTGAAACTGCAAAAATCTCTGCTGCTGTGGCTGTAACGGTCCTCTCTGCTGCTGTCCTACCGGAGCCTTGGCTCCTGCTCCTGGTGCTGCTCCCTGTGCTACTCTGCCTGTGTACTGGGAATACTCCCTCAGCTGGTGGTCTGCTGTCCCATATAGTAGGCCCCAGCCCAACCTCTTTCTGCACTCTCCCCATCCATGTCCCGGTTTCTTACAGTAGGGAAAACTGGTAGTCTGGGCCTACTGCTGTATCGGCTGCTGATACTGCTGTGGCTGCCTCTGCTGATGCTGATAGTGAGGCCTCTTGGCCTGACCTCCACTGCTGCCTGCTCCCTGTGTATCACGGCCCCTCTTGAGCTTCAGCTCAAGATCATCCTCAGCTGTCATCGCTCCTGCCAGAATCTCCTCAAAAGTGGCATTCCTGTCACTCTTGGTCAAGGACTTGACCTCCTTGACCAAGCCCTTCCTGAACCTCCTCGCCTTCGCTGTCTCGCTAAGGCCCTCCACGAATTTGCTCAACCGGCAAAACTCATCAGAATACTCCTCTACAGTCTGGTTCCCCTGAACCAGGTTCTCGAACTTGGTCTCCAAAGCACCGACTGCCTGATCCGGAAAAAACTCCCCTTGAAGAGCTCCTCGAAAACTCCCCATGTCTTCCCTGGAGTGCCTACTCTCGGGTCCGTCTGATACCAGGTACGGGCAAGATCCCGCATCTGGCTGACTGCTGCCTCTATCTGTAGTCCGGCTGATATCTCCGCCAGTCGGAAAATCTCCTCAATGTGCTCAATCCAGTCATCAGCATAAAGAATCCCCTCTGTCCCTAAGAAGTCCCTGGGGTTCATCTTCTTGAAGTCCTGAATGTCCGAAATCCTCTGCTGTCACGGCTGTCCCAATCCTCCATGTGGCTGGACAGCCAACCTCTCCACCGTCGCTCTAGCCAGTTGATGGACCTCATCTATGCCCCTGGTAAACTCCGTCGTATGACGCTGCTGCTGGGCCTGCTGCGTCTCTAGAAAATGCTGGAAGTATGAAAACATCTGTGCAGCATCCACTAATCCAGATGGCATCGGCGGCTGGAACTGCTGCTGGTGCTGCTGAAACTGTGGCTGACGAAACTGCGGGGGAGGCATGTCTGGGGTAGCTGGGATGGTCCCCCGAATAAGTAGAGGTACACCCCCAAATGTGGCAGAAGCTCCCACATGAGCTGGAGTAAGGGGAGCTGTGGTCCCCGGGTCCTGGTGAGCTGGACGAGAGGTGGCAGACCTCTCAGTGGTGTTACCTGGACCGAGACGATGTGATCGTGTCTCTACCATCCTGAAGACAGATCAATAAGGAAGTCAATAACGGTAAAAGGATGATAGTATCAAGAAGGACAATATGAAATAGATTATACAAATTTGAACAAAAGTCAGTAGGTTCAAATCCATAGAAATTTCCTAATTGTGATTGAGTATCCACTCTCTCTAAGCCTATTCCTTATCCTATCACAGGCTGTAGTGATAATCTAGTTCGAATACCACTACATAAACAGGACCTGTTTGGGCCACCACTAAAAACGTGTCACGACCCGCACCCTGTATAGGGGCACAAAAAGTGGGTACGTCCAGCCTACGTCGCAGTGTCCACGGTAGAACGCTGTCCTAGGTCAATCATCTAACAATATATAAGGTACATGTACAGTTTATACTTTCCGAATGGAGGTGACAAACAGAATATAATCTCAATCACATCTAGGTAGAAGAATGAAAGATAGATAGACAGATGGTAATTCAAGAGAACAGTACAAAAGATGAAATAAGTCCAAGTGTCTAGGATAACATAACATCAGAATCTCAACTCATAATACAATAAGTCTAAGAGTCCATATATCTCGACATCTCAAAATACAACTCAGATGTGAGGCAAAATGATAATACAGAAAAGACTATCTAGCTAAACTAGCCTAGACTACAGGGGCAACATCCTCAGCTGCAGGTGGATCCTACTGAGGGTCCACAACATAAGTATCATCTAATCCTGCTCCATAATAGGTAGACACCAGGGCCTCATCCTCATCCTCTGTAATATTTTCAACAGGTCCAGTCAGGACAGGAACGAGCATAATACATCTCACGCAGTGCATAGTATGATAGGAAATATAAAGCATGCAATAGAGTAAAATACAGGAAACGCTGAAGAAAGATACATATAGCAAAAGAGATAACTGTAATGAAATATCTACTATAATAGAGAACTAGCAGTGTCTAGTGAGTCAGAGTAAAATATAGACATGTGAAATGGCATAGGAGATTCATGGCTACAGCTAAGAGTGATTCATGACTATAGCTACTGGGGTAATATCCACATGACTATTTCCACTCCCCCATCCCCAATCAATACACAAGGATCCATTCAGGTTATGTTAAGATTGGTGATAAGCCCATAAATAGGAGATTCATGAGAGGCTCTGTGAACATGAGAGTACATGAGTCACAAACGATTCGTGAATCTATGAAAGCATAGAGATACATGATGATTCGTGAAACGCACAAACATGCTGTATCTGATGCTCCCGAGGGGGATAACATCTCATAAAAAGATCCATATAGTACCAATCCGTGATAACAATCGTATCAGCATCAAGTAAAGTAATCTAGAGCAAGAATATAAATCCTGGCAAATATGAAACGGTCAGAGAATGTACTCGCCTGATAACTGAATGTCTGAAGAGGATATACTGCCTGAGGAGAGATGTATGGCTCCTAATCAGAGCAATACAAGTCACAATGTATCCACAATGGTAAAAATAAAGTATACAATGCATACTACATAATTCAAGGTCAATCTGGTCAAAAGTCAACTCTTGGTCAACTCTAATAGTCAAACTGGGTCAGAGGAAGTCATACTAGGTCACAGGGAATCAAACTAAGTCAAATAAGGTCAAACAAGTCAAGGTTAGTCAAATCTAGGTTAAAGTCAACTCTTGGTCAACATTCTAATCAAACTAGTCAAATACTAGTCAATATGATCAATCTGGGTCAAGTCTAGGTCAAACTTAGACCAACTAAGGTATTGGTCAAACAAAGACTAGTCAATAAGGTAATTAGGTCAAACATGGTCAGACTAGTTAAACTAGTCATTTTAGGTTAGTCCTAGTCAAATCTAGGTCAATTAGGTCAAGGTTTGAACAATAGTTGACTTTGGTCAACAATGGTCAACAGGGGTCAACTAGTTAGTGTTTTGGGCCATTAGGTCAATTTTGGGTTTAGCCCCAATGCCATAGGCTAGTCACTTGGCCATAGGCTATTGTCATAGGTTTTCATATAACCTATATCTAGGAAGTCATTTATATATATATCTATATATATAGATATACACATCTATCTACTACCCAATATCAATATGTATGTATACCCTATATATTACAATCACACTCACTTATATATATATATATATATATATATATATATATATAATATATATATATATAATGACATAATGTAATCTAATATATATATATATATATATATATATATATATATATATATATATATATATATATATATATATATATATATATATATATATATATAAAAAATATATATTATATATATATATATATATATATATATATATATATATATATATACATATATATATATATATATATATATATATATATATATATATATATATATAAATATATATATATATATATATATATATATATATATATATATATATATATACTATATGTGTGTGTGTGTGTGTGTATGTATATATTATATATATATATATATTTTTTTTTATATATGTATATATATATCATATATATATATATATATATATATATATATATATATATATATATATATATATATATATATATATATATATATATACATACATATATATATAAAACTTATATATATATTACATATATATAGGGGGAGAAGAAAGTGAGAGGGTGAGAGACTTAGAGTGAGAGCGAGAGTGAAAGAGAGAGAGCTGGACAGTGAGAGAGAGAGAAGGGGCTGAACACAGCAAGGGGGGGTTCCAGTTTTCCTGGAACCAGGATACCAGTCCCCAACACACACACAGTACATATATACAAATATATGTATATATATATACACCACTACAAATATACACAACCATATACCCTCAAACCTCACCTACACACACACATACATATATACTACATATATCTGAAATACACATATACATGCATATATCATAATCAAAATAGATTTGAAATTCATTTTTGAAAAACTGGAATTTATCCAAAATCTGGAAAAATATGCATTGTGTATTCGAAAACAGGTAAACCCAATTTCACACACGAAACCCAACTAAGGCTCGATTCCATTGGTTGGTAACTATAGCTCCCCTTCCCGGAATTTTTTTTAATATTTTCTTGATTTTATTTAAATGATGATTTTTTTTAGATCTTACAAATAATAAATTATTGGCTTATTGAAATTCATTATTGTTTTATTGAAGTTATATAATAGTAATAATATTATTATTGTGGTTAATAAATATAGACTACTTATTATTATTAGCTATTATTAATTTATTCTTTATCAAAAGAATAATATAATATGTATATGTATATATAGCTAATATATATATGTACAAAGGTGTATGGGTGCATATATATATTTTACGTGTATAATGTATATTAAATAAATATGTGTATAAATATATTGGTATATATATATATATATATATATATATATATATATATATATATATATATATATATATATATATATATATATATAACTAAATGTGTTTATATATAAAATTGTATCTATATAAATAGAAAGGGTACAAGTAATATCACTACCTAACAGTAAAAGGTAATATGTTATCCCACCACAATAATATTCTTTTGAAGGCCATGTGTTGATTGACATGATAAATGAGATGAAGGATAGAGAATTTAACCCCATAAACTGTGTGAGGAAGGATGGACATATTGACCCATCCTCAATTGAGCCACCTCCATATTCTAGTTATATGGATTCAACATCTGGTCAGTTTGAAGCCAGCCCGACCCCTCCATATTCTCACAACCCGAGCCTTGGTATACAGAAATCAGTTCATATATACAATACATATATCGTATATAATGATATATGTATACCCTGAATTGAATTAACATGGTGGCCAAGCCCAGCCCAACCCCCGGGCTGGAGCCACTCGTAGTCAGCAGGAAGCCCAGGCCACAGACCCAGGCTTTTTCCCCTCAGCCAAGTGCAATAGGCCCGAGCCCCGCTTAAAATCGCCTAGGCCGAGACCTGTGGTTATGTTAAGAAAACAGAACCGTATAAGTAATACCGAACGAGAGTCTCGCCGACCCTCTTATGCAATTGCAGCCGAGGAGTAAACCCTAACGCCGTCTACCTCACCGTTCCCCAACCCTCGGGTGGCCACCCGCCGCCGTCGCCGCCGCCGCGCGCGGCCGGAGGCGGCCAGAGAGCCGCGCGCGCACGGGGATGCAAAGCAAACACAGCAGAAAACGTGTGGAAGGAGGCCGACTTCGCGATGGTTTTTCGTCGCGCTCGGTCGACCAATGGTCGAACCGTCTTCGCAGGTAATTTGACAACATAACCCACTCCGACTTCCTTCAAATAGTTTATTTTGTGTTGCGTCATGTGCATCGGAAAATGAGTCCGAAGATTGATGAAAATCCTGTCCAAAACAGGACGTAAGTCGGTCCAAACACCCTTGTTGGGAGGCGAATCATCGTCAAACCATCGACAGTTTAAGAAAACTGTTTGAACAACTTTTTAGACAACATGTAGGACTTCCTAACCTAATTTGTAGTTTCAATTTTTATCAACTGTGTGTGAAGAAATCAACTTTCAAAGTTCAACAAAAACCTGTTTTCAAAACTTAGAAAACCATCCACACGACGTGCGTCCCGCCATTCCGGGCCACGTGGTCACGAACCGAAGGCATCGAAAGCTGCGTAACAGCTTCGTGGTCGTGTGGGCTTTGGCGGAATTCAAATTGGTCGCGTGTGCGCGACGAATTTGATGCGTATCCGTCGAAATTCACCGTATCGTGCACGTTGTAAATTCTCCAATTACTTTGTGCACGTTCGTCAGATCGAGACGAAACTTGTGCCAGCAGAACCGTATCATTTTTCTGGTCCTGCATGCCAAGTTTGGTCCGATTCTGAGATAGTTGAAATCGACGTCGTTTTGCGGGCCCCACGGTCCCGCTCAACGGGCGATTTTGTGCACGCCCTGCCGGAATCCAACTTTGGACATACGGTTGGGTTCGTATCAGAAAACTGGATCCGTAGACATGTAGTTTGACGACTTTAGAGACCATTGACCCTGGCACACTTTTCGGTGCAAAGCGGGTCCAACGACGGACATCATTTTTGCCCGAAATTATCGTTTTGCCCTGTGTCCAGAATTGGACTTAAGGACAGGCAATTCTAGCTAATTTGACTATTCTGAGAACGTTGGTACTATTTATTTCAGCATCCGGAGACTTCTGCATGTGTTGACTGATTGTGGCTTATTGAGTGGTATGGTATTTTGGTTTCTCCAGCTAAGGACCTCAGGCAAGTGTACTTTCTGATTGCTTTTCGATTCATAGTAGTCTTTTCATTTCATGTCTATACATATATCTTGCTGCTTGTTGACACGCTCGTCACACGGAGTTGTCGGAAGGGGAAATATCTTAGTATACATGTGGACTACCCAGAAATATCCCATTGTCTTTCGTGAATGCTAGCCGCTGCGCACGACACGTGCAATGTGCCTGATTTACCCCCTAGCCGTCCACATGTCGAAACAGATATTTCACACCACCTAGGTAGATGTATTTTATTAGTTTTTTCTTGTTTATTTCTCTATCGTGCTGTGACATCAGTATCTTCCAGTTTTCATATTCCATATGCTATTTTTATGTCTTGTCAATTCTATTGTGTTTTGTACTGCCGTCGGTTTGTGTACTTGTTCCAATCCTGACTGGATAACCAACATTTTACAGGTTTAGCCGCGATCACTATTAGCACTTGGGAGGACTTGGGTATGCTGAAGACAACCTAGAAATAGATAGCATTTGTATCAATTCTATTAAATGTAAAATTCTGTATTTTCTTTAATTGTAAATGTTGTAATAATTTAGAATTGTGAATGAGCAGCAAATATTATATTTTGCAATTTTGAGCTTTTATTTCTTGCGGGCTTGACAGCGTTCTACCGCCGACTCTGCGGCGTAGGCTGGCTTGGACACGTCTCGTATCCGAAAAAGCGGGTGCGGGTCGTGACAGTAACTGTGTCCCATAGTGTCCTCTAGTGTCCTAGGTACCTGACACGACACCACGACACAGTTTGACGTGTCCAAACACTCAAAAAACTCACTCGGGTAAATCCTGATACTCACACGCGTGCACAGCGTCGTGCACGCAGTTGCACGTCTCGTGGACACACCACGAGACATGATACGTCTCGTGGTCATGCACACGTGTAGCCCACATATAGGGCTACACGATCCACACACTGACACGTGTCCACAACACTCGTGGACATGATACGAAACCTGTATCAGTCGTGAAAAACACGACTGATACACGTGTTTCGACAGCATCGTGCACGCGGTTGCACGTCTTGTGCTCGTGACACAGGACACGACGCATCTCGTGCTCGTGTCCTCGTGTATGCCACATGATGGGCTACACGCTCGTGTCACCACGAGGTGCCAACGTATCGTGTCTGCGCGACACGATACGCGCGAAGTTGCCCCCGCGCGCGTGTGCGCTGACAGCGCGTGTCCAGTGCGAGTGAGATTTCTCACTCGACACGACACGACGCGACACCAAACTTTGGAAGCATGTTCGCAGACATTGCCCCCGTTTCCATGTCAATTTTCTCGTGTCCTAGGTGCCTGTGCAGTGCGCACGAAGGGTGGGGTAGCAGGGCACGCACGCGAGTCTCATGCAGTGGGTTCGTGTCCATATTGGACACGGACACAGCACGAAAACGTGCTCAGTCCACTTGGGTTGTGACCTACTAGTCTAGGGCTACACAAAAATATAATTTGTTTTACATTTTGACAAAAATAGATCCTTTGTGGCATTTCATCAAACAAGATTTCCTAGCCTAGGATACGTGTCCGATACGGACACCAAACCAACTCTAATTTTCACCAAACTTGACCTACAGTTCCGTGGTACCTAGATGCATGCAAATATGAAGAGAAAACACAATATTAACATGGTTTGAGGGTATTTACCTATTTGTGTATTTCCAATGAAAATCAATGAAAGGGGGGGTGTCTTTCCACTTGGTGATGAATTTCAAGGGAATTTCAAGGGTTAAAATTTATGTAAAATGATCATGAATTAATGTGATGGGTTAATATAGGAAGGGGGTAGTGGTAGGGGGTACCCCATGGCCGGCCATGGCAAGGGGGGTGTCCTTGGGTTGCTTCCAAGCTAAGGAAGGTTGACTTCCATGTAAAGGGGTTGATATTTTGAATGTTTTATGGAAATATCTAATAAAGTAAATATCAAGATACTTACCTTACTTTAACCAATGCAAATATCTATCCCCTCATCATTCTAGGTTAGTAACTAATCTTTAGATTATGCTAAACTTGGTTAGAGACTATCATGACACTAATCAATAATTAAATAATAATAAAAACACATAAATCCAAATAATTCTAAATAAATCCTAGAAAATTACCAAAATACCCTTTAGGCTAAAAGCCTTAATTTGAAGTTCTAAACCTATGGCTAGGCTCACATGATCATGGTTAGTCTCTAGGTTATGAAAAACTAGGGTTTACACTAAGGTTTTGCTAGTAAGTCACAAAGTCATAAGTCGTGACTTTAGAAATAGTTTAACTTAACTAAAATCACCCAAAAATCATATTATGACTAAAGTACCACTAATAAATAATAAAAATAATAATTTTTAAAAATACCCCAATTTCAGAAAACTGGGTGTTACACATATCTAGGAATATGTGTACGTATTTTATCTTGTATCACATATCTCATGGCTTGGCTCGATTTATTTTGGGTTGGTTCGGCTAGGCTTGGGTTGCCTTGGTTCATCATGAACCAAGGGGAGAACCCCTACCTACCACCACCACCCTCATTTATATTTCCACCTAACTCTCTCTCTCTCTCTTCATTTATTCTTCTCCTTCACTTTTTCTTCTCCACCATTTACTCTTCCACCTACCAGGAAAGAGAGCTAGGCAAGTGCAAACTTGCTTCGTGATGGATCTCAAGTTTTATTGTTCCATTCTCTTCCTTACTTGATTCTAAGCCTCTTTAGAACTTGACATTTTTGGATTTGATGGATGGATTCTTGTAGATCTAAGTTTGTAACTTTTTGGTTTTTTTTAGTTTTGATCTCTAAAACTTGGTTATTTTCGAAAACTATTGGTTCTATGTTGTAGAGAATTCAATTTCATGCGGTTTTGGCTTTTGTTTCGCTTGATTTCGACTTCGGACGAGGAAGTTATGGCCAAAAGCAAATTTTTGGTCATTTTTATGTTCATCTGCAGCATGAACCACATGTCGCAGTTGGCCGCATATGATGTCGTAAATGAGCCGCATAAGGTACATGTCGCAGTTGGCCGCATATGATGTCGCGAATGAGCCGCATAAGGCACATGTCGCAGTTGGCCGCATATGATGTCGCGAATGAGCCGCATAAGACACATGTCGCAGTTGGCCGCATATGATGTCGCAGTTGAGCCGCATGAGCCGTATGTCGCAGTTTGCCGCATATGATGGCACAGTTGAGCCGCATGAGCCGCATGTCGCAGTTAGCCGCATATGATGTCGCAGTTGAGCCGCATGAGCCGTATGTCGCAGTTGGCCGCATATGATGTCGCAGTTGAGCCGCATGAGCCGCATATCGCAGTTGGCCGCATATGATGTCGCAATTGAGCCGTATGAGCTACATGTCGCAGTTGGCCGCATATGATATCGTAGTTGAGCCGCATAGGCTGCATGTCGCCGTTGGCCGCATATGGTGTCGCTGAATAGGCCGCATAATGCCTACTTTGGCTATTTCTAACTGTTATATGTCCTACTTGACTGAATTGTGGCTCGAACTTCTCCCAACTCCCAATGTGGAAGTTGTAGATCTTTTTCTTGGCATCAAGAATATGTCACTAGTTATTTTATGCAAGTTTCTCTCATTCATAATATTGTAAGAATAGAACACGATAGTGGCCCGCTGTGATGCACTCTTGACAAGTAAACTGACATGATATATCTCGGCATGCTGTTACGACAGCTAGCCTGACATGACAAGTATGAATGACTTGGACACCGTGGGTGATTGTGTTTGTACAAATAAACTAGTACTGTCTTGCATCATGTCTAGGATGGGGATCCCTGAGTACCACGGTCAGGGGTACCTACTGAAATTGACTAAGGATAATTAACTAGAATGATTCAGTAGTCATGAAGAGATTCCCAGGTACATGCAATCACGTTATCTGGGCGCATTCAGTGGACTTGTAGCCTACCGACGAGTAGGGCACATTTCCAGCACACAGTCACGTGTTGCATTCTTCCTAAACGGACATTCGACCTGAATAACCAGATGGTCTGCAGGGCTTGTGGCTGTTGGGATAATCTCATTGCATCTTGCTAGTAACTAGGCCTGTGATAACCCTAGTTAGTTAAAAGTATCAAGCCGTACTCTTGATTGGCCGTGATTGATTGGATGTAGTTTATTCTAGCTTAGTCTTATCCTGACCCTGTGCAAGATTGTGACATGACATGATTATTGATGCTTGCCTTAACAATAACGATCGGGGGTCCAGTTTTGTTCAAGCGAAGGGTTACAACCCCGGTCCTTGTTTGGTTTAAGGGTTGTAACCTGGCTCCCGGAGCAGTTCTGTGTCCTCTCTTCGTTTATTGTCTTATTGCAACCCCATGCCATGTTCGTCATGTTTTACCTTACCTTAATACCATGATTATTTATACTGGCCTTAGCAATAAATATCAGGGGTCCAGTTCTGTTCAGGCGAAGGGTTACAACCCCGATCCTTATTTGGTTTAAGGGTTGTAACCTGGCTCCCGAAGCAGTTCTGTGTCCTCTTTTCGTTTATTGTCTTCACTGTACCAATTGTATTTGAGACGGGTTTTATTCAGGTGAAGGGCTGCAACCCCGGTACTTGTTTGGTTTAAGGGTTGTGACCTGGCTACTTGAATAGTTTTCTTGTACTCAGTTTACTGTTGTTATCTCTATTATTATCAGTTCTTTATTTATTATCTTTAATATTCTATTATGATATGCTGGTTTTAGTTCCTAAGTGAAGCCTCCTTTGTGGCACTTGCTCTTTCTGGGGTCTGACCCAGCTGGTTTTGTGTGGCCAGATATCGGAGCAGCACCAGAGGATCCACCTGCCTTCCAGCCCGATGGTGACCACCAGGCGTAAGTTTCTTTTGTCCTCCCACTCTGTTTGTAAAATTATTCTTTTGAGGCGTTTAGCCGGCGAGCACGTATTAGCTCGTATTGTACCTTTATTTACTGTCTGCCTACAGGCTGTAACATGATTGACAAATCCTAGGGTTGATCATGTATTGACTAAAACTCTTGCTAGTCCTGATATTTTGTACGACTAGCTTCATAATCATCCAATATGTAATGTACGGAACGCCTTACGATTGTATATTGATGCTCTAACATCTTGTGACTGTTACTGCTTGCTTGTGATTGAGACAATAGGCTTGTTCTTAACCATAGGAGACTGATAGATTGTAGTTAAACCCTCATATATCTAGACATCCGTGACCGTACAGTGACGTGGATTCCATTTCATTATACGTAGCTGGCTATGTCTGCCTCCGCTCTCCAGTATTCTGGTTCTGGGGCGTGACAACTCATATTCTCAGAAATTCCTAAACACAATTTTAATCTTTAGTTCTCAGGTTTTCACCATTTGAATTTCAGGTTTCACAGGAATTCAATAAACTCGTAACAGTTTACTCGAATTCCAAAACAACTAATTGAATGCATCAAAATAAACCCAAAGTCAAGTTCTCACTTTAACATCAGACCCAATCTCTCAGGTATTCAAAACAAAAATCAACTCATGAATGAACTTCAACTAAATCTCAGTTTGAGTATCAGGAAAAAGATGGTAGTTTAAAACCCAAATCCACATTCGAACACCAAAATAATTCAAAACCAAGACTCAGTCGTGTAAAGAGGTGTGATACGTGTGTACATGGGTTACGAAGATGATTTCATGTCCACATTGCTGGACACGAAGTGTCCAAAATAGGAGAACATAAATAACAGTAAACAGTGGGTGCACAGGCTCGTGCGGTGAGGACAGTGACCAGTGGACACGACACGAGCCACGACACGTCTCGTGCTCGTATCCATACGTAGTCCAGGTATAGGGCTAGCCATCGGACATGTTTTCACGCGTCCACGACGTGTCTGGACGCGACACAACACGCGTATCAGTGGAGAAAATCTGCGCGTGTACAGTGCGTATAAAATCAGTACGTGTGCGTTTTCTTTGTGCACACACATCGAGGTCGTATGAAATTTTATGGGTGTGATGTCAGTCACTAGGGCCACGTGTCCATGAAGTTTCATGTCAAACCATTGCGTGTCGTGTCCGCAATCAGTGTCGAGCAGCAGGGCACACTGTGATAGTATCGTGCTGCGAGTTCAACCCTATGTTGGATACGAAACACTTCTAAACTTCGACTCAGTCACATGGATTATTAATATATATAATAACCTAATTTTCTATTCAATTAGATTCTGAAATTAACACAGTTTATTTCACACAAACATTTCATCGAACACCTAATTAAATACACCGATACGTGTCCGATACGGACACGAAATAGACACGAATTTCTACCAAACTTGGGCTACACCTAGGGGGACCCTAAATGAATGCATCCATGGAAAGAAATCTAGAATTTGAATAGGTTTGATGGGTTTTACCTATTGAGGGTGAAACCTCAATTTAAAGCTATTTGAATGAGGGCTCTTCTACAACTTACGACGATCCCGAGCCTCTGAATCCTTGTTAGCTGCCCACTAATGGTGTCCTCTACTGTAGGGGAGTACAATGCAATAGAGTAGGCTCAATTTGGGGTTGATTTGGATATTTGGGGAGGAGTTGAGGAAGAACACTAAAAGAGGCAATTAAAATGAATTAAAATGATGCTAATGATTAATGGGTTGTATTTATAGAGGGAGGAAATGTGTGATGGCTTCCATTAGGTTAGGGTTAGGGTTTAGGATGAGTGGCTAAGGCTTTTCCAACAATTTCAAGCCAATCTAATGGCTCATAACTAAAGTAGCCTTCTTTAACCTTTAGCCTAAAATATCTCTCTAACAAATATCTAGATATTACCCTAATTTGATTACTTAATTGAAACCCTCTAACTTAGTCTCTAGGGTCATGAATAACATCTAAATTAGGCTAACTTCTAGGTCAAGTCTCAATTAATTTAACTAACACATATTTAATTCATATAATTTACAATTTCACAAAAGTGTCAAATGACCAAAATACCCTTAGGCTAAAAGTAGAAATTTGTAATCCTAAACACATGATTAGGTCTCCTTGGTCATGATTAGTCTTCTAGGTCATGCATGACTAAGGTTACACTAGCAAAACACCAATTTCACCATTTTAAATAGTTTTAAAATAACTAAAAATCACCAAAAATCATATCATGAAAAAAAAATCTAATATTTTAATAATTTAAAATACAAAAGTTTAAAATTACCCTTATTTTAGAAAAGTGGGTGTTACAAGTCTACCCCCCTTAAAAGAATTTTGTCCTCGAAATTAAGGTGGTCGTACTCCTCCTAGGTTAAACACCCCAATCCATTTAAAGTCTTAGAATAGTATCAAAACATTTTACCAATCTATTTATTTATATATATTTTAAAAGACTGAAACGAAAGATGGAAATAGTAGTTTTTTGAAATTATTCTAATATAATTTGATAATCGTATGCGTCTATCCAAAATCATGATAATCAGAATTCCTCATCATATTAGCAAGTAAGGCTACGGCACCCATGGATTCTGCAACACAGACTATGCCCTCGACGTACCAACTAATATAACTATAGGAGACTCTAGATTCCATAATTGAGGCGACCTAGCCCATATGATTTGGTAAAAGGTTAAATCAACAACAAAACATACAAATTAAAATTTATCAACAAAATAGGAAAGATAGGAACAGATGGAATTGAATTTCAAGGTGGATATAACGAGGCAAGGTAGGAATGGAATCGAGAAGATCAGAACCTGCAAGCACCTCTCCTACTGCCTGAGCATCCTCAAATGTCATGGCGTAAGTGTCACTACCACATTTCTAGTTTGAGGGTAAATTTGTCATTTTTGGGGTAAATAAAATTTATTAGTATTAACTAGAATTTATGGGAATTTTTAGGATTTATTTTGGATTTATTTGGACTAGTTTGATTTTTGACTAGTTTTGACTCATGTAGACCAACCTAGGAACTAACCATAGTTAGTTGGGCTTGGTTAGGTCAAGTGGACCCTAGTCTAACCTAGTGTGACTCAAGTTAGTGGTTAGTGTTTCATTAGAACTTGAATTAGGAATTTAGGAATCAAGTTATTTGATAAATGGCTTGTGATTACACAAGTCATTTTGTGACTAAACTAGATAGGACTAGCCAAACCTAGCTCAACCCCCACCCTAACCTAGCATGGCTGGCCACCCTAGCTGAACCTAGGGATTCCCCCATTATAAATACTCTCCTAGTTTTTAGGGCTAGCCTCTTTTAAGGTTCTTTAAAAGTTCTAAGGAAAGAGGTGAGTCCCATCTTCCTAAAATCCTTAAAAATCCATTTTGAATCCTTTTTCCTTCAAACCAATTTCATTAGGACCTAAATTTCTTCCTCTTGCTGCTGGAATTAATTGGATGCAGGAAGAAACAATTTATGGGACTTGGAGGCTTGAGGAGTTCATTGCTTTTGGGGACTTTTTCATTGGAAGTTCACAAGGAGGTAAATTCTTCAAATCTCCATGAAACTTAATGTAGTCTTCACCAATAGGAAGCCCTAAGAGTCCCCCTAATGCCTGGATAAGGTTCATGTCCTGTGTCAGTGGTTTCGTGTCCGTTCTGGACACGTATCAGTCATGTGTGTTAGGTGTTCGACCAAATGCCTCTGAGAGTTCAACTTTACTGTTTTTAAATTCGGTTTGAATAGGAATGTAGATCCTTGTGTGCTCATTGATTTTTGTGAAGACACCATGGTCGTTTCGTGTCTGTGTCGGGTGCAAATCAGCCTGGACACGAGTGCGTGCACTGGCTCGGGACTGGGTTGTTTTTTCTGCTACTCGGGGCCAACAACTCGCTCGACACGGCGACTCAGGCCATGCCACTTGGCGTGGGCCATGGTGCCATGACTGACATGAGGCCCTCCAAGTTGGAAATGCTCTCGTGTCGTGTCCGATGTGTCACGACCCACACCCGCTTTTCGGATACGAAACGTATCCAAGCCAGCCTACGCCGCAGAGTCGGCGGTAGAACGCTGTCAAGCCCGCAAGAAATAAATGCTCAAATATCACATTGCTGCTCATTCACAATTCTAAATTTATTACAATAGTTACAACATTTATATTTAAAGGAAATACAGAGTTTACAATTAATGAAATTGAAACAATTGCTTTCTATTTCTAGGTCGATCTCAGCATACCCAAACCTCCCCAAGTGCTAAGAGTGATCGCGGCTAAACCTGAAAAATGTTGGTTTCCAGTCAGGAATGGAACAATTACACAAACCGACGGCAGTACAAAACACAATAGAATTGACAAGGCATAAAAATAGCATATGAGAAATAAAACTGGAAGATAACTGATGTCATAGCACGATAAAGAAATAAACAAGGAAAAACTAATAAAAGACATCTATCTAGGTGGTGTGAAATATCTGTTTCAACATGTGAACGGCTAGGGGATAAAATATGGCTCACTGCACGTGTCGTGTGCAGCTGCTATCATGCAAGATTAGACATATTGGAATATTTCTGGATAGTCCACATGTATACTAAGATATTTCTCCTTCCGATAACTCCGTGTGATGAGCGTGTCAACAAGCAGCAATATATATGTATAGACATGAAATGAAAAGAATACTATGAATCGAAAAGCAATCAGAAAGTGCACTTGCCTGAGGTCCTTAGCTGGAGAAACCAAAATACCATACCACTCAATGAGCCACAATCAGTCAACACATGTAGAAGTCTCTGGATGCTGAAATAGACAGTACCAATGTTCTCAGAATAGTCAAATTAGCTAGGATTGCCTGTCCTTAAGTCTAATTCTGGACACAGGGGCAAAAAGGTAATTTCGGGCAAAAACGATGTCCGCCGTTGGACCCGCTTTGTACCGAAAAGCGTGCCAGAGTCAACAGTCTCTAAAGTCATCAAACTATATGTCTACAGATCCAGTTTTCCGATACGAACCCAACCGTATGTCCAAAGTTGGATTCCGGCGGGCCGTGCACAAAATCCCCCGTTGAGTGGAACCGTGGGGCCCGTAAAACGATGATTTTGTCAACGGTCTCAGAATTGGACCAAACTTGGCATACAGGACCAGAAAAACGATAGGGTCCTGTTGGTGCAAGTTTCGTATCGATCTGACGAGCATGCACGAAGTTATGACTGAATTTGCATTGGACGGATACGGGGCGATTCCGACGGATACGCGTCGAATTCGTCGTGCACACGCGACCAATTTGAATTCCGTCAAAGCACACACGACCACGAAGCTGTTACGCAGCTTTCGATCCCTTCGGTGTGCGACCACGTCGCCCGGAATGGCGGGACGGACGTCGTATCGGATGATTTTATTGATTTTTCTAATATTTGAAAACGGGTTTTTGCAAAAGTTTAGAATCCAATAACTCTGAACCTACTTGATGAAATCGGGATCCGTAAAAAGGGTCTTTGAGTCCTATAGGTGGTCTTTAATCCTGTTTAATTAGATTTCTAAATCTCTCAGTGATTCGACCGAAATCGGTCTTCAAAAATAGGGTGTTGGGACTGAATACGCATCCTGTTTTGACAGTTATTTGATCGACTTTGTGTCGATCTTGCGGGAAATCTAGCGCATGACAAAAGAATATATTTAAAGGGGTTAGGAGACCTATAGATGGTGAACATACCGGAGAAGACGAGGCACAAAACGATTGCTGAACGATCGAGAAATCGCCACCCAAAAGCAGGCGTTCGCTGCTAGTGCTCTGCTCCTTCGCGTCTGTGCGCGCGCGTTGGTTCTGTGGCGGCTTTGCCGACCGCCGGTGGCCCGTGCGGTGGTCCAGGGCGGCGCGAAGGGCCGCATGGTCGACGCTGGAGTGGGTGGAGGGTGGCGTGGCTAGGGTTTTATTTTCTTTCCTCTCGACGTATATATATATACTCGACATTACGGGGTCGGCTGTGTGTGAACAACCGGGTGGGGATGTTCGGGCCTATTGGCCTCGCGGCTGTGACCCAGTACTGCTCGGGTTTGGGCCTGTGGGTGAGTTTACGTGGGGAGCTATTTTCCTTAGCTGGCTCGTTATGGCTTGGCTGGTTTGGGGAAGTAAGGGCCTGGCTCCCTGTTGAGCTCGGGTGGCTCCACCTGGTTGGCCATGCTATGGGTGACCAAGTGAAAAGAGATGTGCACGATGGACTTATAGCTGCTGATGGCAACCAACTACCATTTGGACTAAGCTGATGTATGGTGGTATGCACGCATGCAAGTTATTTGTTGCAGCAACTTGCAACAAAATATATATTGCAATGGATGGAATTGAATTTCAATTTAATATATATTCAAACATTCCTTTCATATCAATTCAATTCAATTCACTACTATACTATATAATCACAATAATGACAGAGGCCACCACCATGCACTTGTTGTTTTAGGCAGTGGTTCAAGACTTATTTAGAGGGCAGAGTGTTTGGTGTGTGTACATATTTTTCTTTTCTTTTCCTTGTTCTTCTTCTATTTCTTATATATATATATATATATATATATATATATATATATATATATATATATATATATATATATATATATTTACATGTAGATACACCCATACAATATATTTTTGTTTATACAAGTATTCATCCCTATAATATATTCATAGTCAAAATACATATAATTCATTTTAGGAATAAACGAATACCATTTATATTATTTTGAGAATAATATAATAATACCAATAATAATAATCATAAGAATAATATAATAATAACAATAAATAATAGTGATAATAATAACCAACTAAAATGTCTACTAAGAGTTCTTGGTGAACCTATTCATACCCCCTCTTCATTTGGCCTAAAAAATATTCGTACACTTATCTAAAACTCTTTATTTACAACAATTAAATAACAAAAAAAAATTTCCGGGAAGGGAAGCTACAAATCTACCCACCTTAAAATAATTTTGTCCTCAAAATTCTAACTCATAAATATGCCAAAATTCAAACATAAATAAATAATAAAAATAAATAAATAAATCGATTATTACCACAATATCTTCAAATTTTAATTCCTCGAAGTAATTTCTATCATCCTCCTAGTCCTTTTGTAATTATGAACTCTCGAGGGCTTCTACCCACCTTGAGTCACACTACTCCTTACAACTAAAATCTATAATCTTCTAACTAGTTGCTAGCAATCCTACAAATAGATACCTTCTGCATATGATGCCTATAAACCACTTATATCTATCAAGCAATCCCAAAAACTTAGCAAGTAAATTTACACCAGTAGCTAAGAATATTGATAAGTTCTAGTAAGCATGTCCATTTGACACTCTGAAATAGGAAGGACGGGGAGGTAAGGAAGAATAAGCGAAAACAAATACGAAGTTTCCAAGGGCAGTAGAGTATCCAATGATACAGCTAAAAGAGCGTTTATGAACCGTTGACTTGTTTGCTAGGTTGGGCTACTCTAGTCCAGTTACTCGTAAATCGAAGGGTCCTTCGTTACTTAGAGTGGCCTACAATCCGTGCAATACAGAATTTTCGTTCTCGAAATTCTAACTCAAACAAGGTTCCATAATGGAACAAAATTTGAGAAATCAAGATTGTGGTCTTAATGGGTTCTCTATTTGGGCATCAGTCGTTGCTTGGATGAACCTTGGATTTCAATCTATATTGACTGAACAAGATTCCAAGATAAAACTATGTTTACTAGGTTAGGGTTGAGGCTCTATTGGAAATCGGGAAGTATACCAGTATTACGGTAAGGGTTAGAGCTAGTCCGCTTTTCCTGAAAGTCGTATCATAAAATAGGGTACACGAGGACGGGTTTGAGTGGGACATGATATACCTGGATGAAGGTGGACTCGTCTAGGTCTTACATGTGAAATTGGTTGGAAGATAACAGTTGGTCTCATGCTCCGAATATTAATGGCACGGCCGGGGACACAAAATGATCCAAGTGAAAAGTGGGAGTCCAAGGGCACTAATAATCATTCTAATGGAAATTATTCTAATCACTCGGTAGTCTTGGTATATCCTAAAAATTTTAGGAGGCTTGCGGTCTACCCACCTTAGAGGCTAGGATATGGTGGCAAGGTTCCTGTCACAGGGCTGGCCGATGGTAGCCACACTCGCACACAACTATCATAGCCATGGGGAATACTCTGTATCTATCTATCAATTTCGAGATTTCGTCCTTCCAATCAGTGGAAGACAAAACGATAAAGAGTTCAAGGGTGATGACACGGAATACAATTACATGATTCAAAGGCGAATGTATAATTCAAGGGGAATTGTCAAAGTAGTCGTGGATGAGATCCTGGAGACATCTCAATCCACGTAGGGTAATTTAGATAAAAAGCAAACCAATTGCATCATGGTTGATCAGACCATAATACAATGATTCTGATTAGACAATATGTTAGCAAGACATATGTCTTGGATCAAGCTCGATAAAAGAGCAAGCTTGCAAAAGCTAGGCTGTAATAGCAGTGTTGGTCAAGATAGTCAAAATATAAGTAGGCAAGATTTTTGGAAGAAGGAAAATAAGAAGTTCGGGTTTTAAGAAAATTTAAATCCTTACCTGGTGTTCTTGCCTATACAGTCATCCGACTATCCTCTATCCATAAGGCCTTGGTCAACTACAATATAGTTTTAGCAACGTTTTATAACTTGTGATCCTCAAAATGGTTTTATTTCTATGGGATGTGCCTCGCCAGTGCGCTGCTGGCTGGCATTGCAGTCGTAAAATCCATTCCAACTATTTTCCTAAGAACTACAAGGGCTGCTAGAGGTTTAAACTAGTTGATTATGATAGAGAGTGTAAACATCTGCCTATAAGCCTCTATCTTTAAAGTAAAAGACTGGTCGGGGAGGAAAATCAGAAGACAAGCGAAGTAAAAACATCCTAATCTTTATCTCTTATATATTTCAAATAGCTGAGGGAAAGCTTTGAATCAAAACTAACTTGAGATTCGCACGTGAATAACGGGATCATAAATTACAAACCAATTTCTTACAGCAAAATAAAATTTAAAACTAAGCAATTCTAACTTAGGATATAAGATTTATATCTAATGAAGCAAAAGAAAATTAAATAGTTCATCAAGATCAAGTCTTAATTCTAGGTAAGCCTAACTAATCAAGCAAATAGTATATCCACATTGTATCACATTGCCATATCAAAAAGAAATAGTGTACTTATAGGGATTTAGCAAGAAATCTACTTTAATGATTCTAAATTGCATGTCATACCTAACAACCTTAACTACCCAATCGGTCAACTTAAACAAGGGACTCCTAGTCCTAGTCATTCTCTTAAATCAATCCAATCCTAGTTTGTGAATGAGCAATTTCTGGTCGCAGGCTCGCAATAGTACGACTAACGTACCATCACGAGTTCGCATATATTTTGCGAAAATGGACCTGCATGGGCCACCACAAAAACTTATCACGACCCGCACCCGCTTTTCGGATACGAGACGTGGCCAAGCCAGCCTACGCCGCAGAGTCGACGGTAGAACGCTGTCAAGCCCGCAAGAAATAAATGCTCAAATATCACATTGCTGCTCATTCACAATTCTAAATTTATTACAACAGTTACAACATTTATATTTAAAGGAAATACAGAGTTTACAATTAATGAAATTGAAACAATTGCTTTCTATTTCTAGGTCGATCTCAGCATACCCAAACCTCCCCAAGTGCTAAGAGTGATCGCGGCTAAACCTGAAAAATGTTTGTTTCCAGTCAGGAATGGAACAAGTACACAAACCGACGGTAGTGCAAAACATAATAGAATTGACAAGACATGAAAATAGCATATGAGAAATAAAACTGGAAGATAACTGATGTCATAGCACGATAAAGAAATAAACAAGGAAAAACTAATAAAAGACATCTATCTAGGTGGTGTGAAATATCTGTTTCAACATGTAAACGGCTAGGGAGTAAAATACGGCTCACTGCACGTGTCGTGTGCAGCTGCTATCATGCAAGATTAGACATATTGAGATATTTCTGGGTAGTCCACATGTATACTAAGATATTTCCCCTCCTGACAACTCCGTGTGACGAGCGTGTCAACAAGCAGCAAGATATATGTATAGACATGAAATAAAAAGACTACTATGAATCAAAAAGCAATCAGAAAGTGCACTTGCCTGAGGTCCTTAGCTGGAGAAACCAAAATACCATACCACTCAATGAGCCACAATCAGTCAACACATGTAGAAGTCTCTGGATGCTGAAATAGACAGTACCAATGTTCTCAGAATAGTCAAATTAGCTAGGATTGCCTGTCCTTAAGTCCAATTCTGGACACAGGGACAAAACGGTAATTTTGGGCAAAAACGATATCCGCCGTTGGACCCGCTTTGTACCGAAAAGCGTGCCAGAGTCAACAGTCTCTAAAGTCATCAAACTACATGTCTACGGATTCAGTTTTCTGATACGAACCCAACCGTATGTCCAAAGTTGGATTCCGGCTGGCCGTGCATAAAATCTCCCGTTGAGTGGAACCGTGGGGCCCGCAAAACGGTAATTTTGTCAACGGTCTCAGAATTGGACCAAACTTGGCATACATGACCAGAAAAACGATAGGGTCCTGTTGGCAGAAGTTTCGTCTCGATCTGACAAGCGTGCACGAAGTTATGACTGAATTTGCATTGGACGGATACGGGGCGATTCTGACGGATACGCGTCGAATTCGTCGCGCACACGCGACCAATTTAAAGTCTGTCAAAGCACACACGACCACGAAGCTGTTACGCAGCTTTCGATCCCTTCGGTGTGTGACCACGTCGCCCAGAATGGCGGGACGGACGTCGTATCGGATGATTTTATTGATTTTTCTAATATTTGAAAACAGGTTTTTGCAAAAGTTTAGAATCCAATAACTCTGAACCTACTTAATGAAATCGGGATCCGTAAAAAGGGTCTTTGAGTCCTATAGGTGGTCTTTAATCCTGTTTAATTCGATTTCTAAATCTCTCAGTGATTCGACCGAAATCGGTCTTCAAAAACAGGGTGTTGGGACTGAATGCGCATCCTGTTTTGACAGTTATTTGATCGACTTTGTGTCGATCTTGCGGGAAATCTAGCGCATGACAAAAGAATATATTTAAAGGGGTTAGGAGACCTATAGATGGTGAACATACCGAAGAAGACGAGGTGCAAAACGATCGTTGAACGATCGAGAAATCGCCACCCAAAACCAGGCGTTCGCTGCTAGTGCTCTGCTCCTTCGCGTCTGTGCGCGCGCGTTGGTTCTGTGGCGGCTTTGCCGACCGCCGGTGGCCCATACGGTGGTCCAGGGCGGCACGAAGGGCTGCGTGGTCGACGCTGGAGTGGGTGGAGGGTGGCCTGGCTAGGGTTTTATTTTCTTTCCTCTCGACGTATATATATATACTCGACATTACGGGGTCGACTGTACGTGAACAACCGGGTGGGGATGTTCGGGCCTGTTGGCCTCGCGGCTGTGACCCTGTACTGCTCGGGTTTGGGCCTGTGGGTGAGTTTACGTGGGGAGCTGTTTCCCTTAGCTGGCTTGTTATGGCTTGGCTGGTTTGGGGAAGTAAGGGCCTGGCTCCCTGTTGAGCTCGGGTGGCTCCACCTGGTTGGCCATGCTATGGGTGACCAAGTGAAAAGAGATCTGCACTGTCACGCCCCGCTCCCATAGGAGCGATCGTCCTCACTAAGGCGTGATGCCGCACGAGCCTACATTGCGCTCGTGCAAGGCAATTCCATAACGGCCGATTACATCGACGGCGACGGGGTCGTCGCACAGAAGTCCCAAGCAGAAACATTGAGTACATTGCAGCGGAATTTAAAGAAGAACACATGAACACAAGTATTTCAAAAGAGGCTCTTTTATTGATATTGAATACAAGATTACATTTGTGGGCGCAAGGCCAAATTATAAGTCTCTCGTGGTCACTTTTCTCTCGATTACATTTCACTCTGCTCTCTCTCATATTTCGATACAAATGCTTGAGCCAACGGAAGCTTCGGAAGGCGATGTCCATACATTATGTCCTTTATAAGTCTTCAGATCACGCGGACGCACGCTTCGACTCGCCAAGGAACTCCGTGCCTCGACGCATCCAAGCGAGCTCCGCACCACGAGCTTCTACCTGTGCCTGCACATGAAACACTGTGTGGGTGTCAGTACCACTGCACTGGTAGAGTGAGCTCCTCGCCCACCCATACAAAACCTACACGTTTCATTTACTTTGTGCAACATAAACCCTTTTACGATTGTCTTTCTATTCTTGCCTTAGGATCAGTTTTTTTAGGACCGGCGCCTTGGCGCAACTTGTGTTTTAGAACCATCCCGTGCTTGTAATGTCAACATTAACTCATTTCTTGCCTCTAGACCCCCTTCTTGTGCCAACAACGTAACCTATCAAGTCGTGTTTGCCTTACGGCCAAAATCAGGGACGCAATTACACGACAGACTTCATTTCCGTGTGACCGTGCTATCGTACTGATAACATCCTTATCCTCAAGTCTCGAAACCTTGTCGTTTTCTTACAATGTCAACATATCGATTCAGACTTGTCTTGTGACAACGCGGCCGTGCCTCGTATTTTGAGGTCGTGCCTACGGCCCTTCTCGACTTTACACTCGACGCCACAACTCGTGCCGAAGCACGACACCTACGTTGATACCAAATCTTAGGCCCAACATTATGTTTTTAACTTGTACACACACCTTCAACTCGACTCCTTGATATAGCGCACTCAATACTCGACTAAATCCAAAGACACACTCGCGGATTGTCGCCGCCATGCCAACATCTATATGAACTCGGTCACTAGCACGACAAGCTATCATGGGCCTCCATTGGATATTAGGGTACGTTCGTATATAACGAGACGCGAACTCGCCGAATTTCCCCTAATACCCGCTCTACGGTGCACCCCTTGGGTAGGTCGCACCCCGTCCAAGGGTCCCGTAGGCACGTGTTCCTCCTAGGCCAGATCAGTCCCGTGGCCGCGGCAACTGTCTGAGGAACAAAATCAAAACCCTTGTGCACCGGTACACAACTTGTCTAATGACCATGCAGACTCGACCCACTTCCTCATTTCTGGACCGTTTTATACATCTCAACGTGGATAAGAACGCGAGACTCCCGACCGAGGGACCGTCTCGAACTACTTAACGTGGATAGGAACGCGAGACTTCCAACCGAGGGACCGTCTCGAACTACTTAACGTGGATAGGAACGCGAGACTTCCAACCGAGGGACCACCTCGAACTACTTAACGTGGATAGGAACGCGAGACTCCCAACCGAGGGGCCGCCTCGAACTTCTTTGAACTCGAGGGAATGACTACTATGTAGCCTTCCAACTTAACTTAAACCAAACGTTTTCCTTAAATGCCATAGATCGTGGCTAACTTTACACTGAACCAACTGTGGCTCGCCTTAGACCAACACATATTCTACGCAACGCTATCGCCCGAGTTATATCTCATTTGACGGGCCTTGGGGTCGTAGGACTATTTATCTTGACAACCGCAGAATGAGCGGGATAGCACGTAGAATGACTTAGGTCGACCGGCATAACTTTGCCTAACTCACTCAAGCCTACAACATAACCCAAGAGACGAGCAAAGGCTATGCCAAGCCTTGCGGGACAGGACCGAGCATGCTTTAGCAAGCATTTGTACGGGCGACGCCTATGACTTAGGCTAACTCTCAGCTTTTGCACCGAAGACCAACTTTCCTTCTCCCAAGCCACGGGACGAAGGACCGAGTGTCATTTTCAAAGCACGCCGTGCACCAACTCTAAGCCGACCGTGGGACGTTTTCCATGTTCTAACTCGATTCAAACCGTCGGGATTATTCCCTTAGCTATGTGGATGCGTAGCTTTTATTATCAAGTCTAACTTGTGCAAGTTGAAAACACGATTTATTATGTGAAGGCAAAGATGAGGAGGGTTCACCGAAACTATCCCACCTGAGCGATGTCTCCGAGCAAGCCGTTGCAAGGCTAAGGCCGAACGCCGTCGGCGTTTCGATTCATCCGATTGGCTTTGCGGGACGGGGCACTACATGCACGGTGGACTTATAGCTGCTGATGGCAACCAACTACCATTTGGACTAAGCTGATGTATGGTGGTATGCACGCATGCAAGTTGTTTGTTGCAGCAACTTGCAACAAAATATATATTGCAATGGATGGAATTGAATTTCAATTTAATATATATTCAAACATTCCTTTCATATCAATTCAATTCAATTCACTACTATACTATATAATCACAATAATGACAGAGGCCGCACTTGTTGTTTTAGGCAGTGGTTCAAGACTTATTTAGAGGGCAGAGTGTTTGGTGTGTGTACATATTTTTCTTTTCTTTTCCTTGTTCTTCTTCTATTTCTTATATATATATATTTTTATTTTTTTTATTTTTTTTATTTCTTATATATATATATATATATATATATATATATATATATATATATATATATATATATATATATATATATATATATATATTTACATGTAGATACACCCATACAATATATTTTTGTTTATACAAGTATTCATCCCTATAATATATTCATAGTCAAAAATACATACAATTCATTTTAGGAATAAACGAATACCATTTATATTATTTTGAGAATAATATAATAATACCAATAATAATAATCATAAGAATAATATAATAATAACAATAAATAATAGTGATAATAATAACCAACTAAAATGTCTACTAAGAGTTCTTGGTGAACCTATTCATACCCCTCTTCATTTGGCCTAAAAAATATTCGTACACTTATCTAAAACTCTTTATTTACAACAATTAAATAACAAAAAAATATTTCCGGGAAGGGAAGCTACAAGATGTGTTCTCCAGCCCGCATTGGGTTTGCACTGTCAGATTCAGCCGAGTTTTTGTGCACTGATACGGGTTGTTTGACACGACACAGGGACACGTTGACCCAATACAGGGTGACACGTGGGTAGCCCTATGAGTGGCGAACCTATGTTGGTGGACACGTGTCTTGGGTTGATCCCTGTTGTGCACATGAGATGCGTGCACACGTGCACGAGCCTGTGCACACTGCACAGTGTCTCAGTGCACTGTTTTAGGCAAATCCATTTTGGACACGGCTGTGTCCTCGTGGTGGACACTTGACACTTCCAGAGACACATTCACACATAGCATTTACAGTACCAACCACTTAATTATCATTTTAATTTGATTTTATAGATCAATTCTCAAATACCCATTTCTGATATCCTATTTTTTTTAAATGTACAGTTTTTCCCTGTTTCCAGAAATTCAAATTGAGTTTTAGCAATCTCTTTAACCTACTTAAATGCAATAGTTCACATGTTTAAGTGCCTAATATGTTACACCTATATGTGTTTTACTTATGTGAGGAATTTGGGTTAAATTGGTGAATGTTGTGTATTGAATTGGGTTGATACTTGTGGACTGTTTTAATGGTTCAAACTTTGGTACCTAGGTTCTATAGAACCTGAGTTTATGGAGTTGGGTGTTCATGTAAAAACTGAGTGTTAGTAGCTGTGTTAAACCTGAGAATGCCATGATAGGTTAGCTATATTATTCAGGTATTAAACCTGAGGTTGCTTGAACTGAAACTGGGTTCAGTTGTCATCACTGTTTGATACATGAAGTAATTTCTTTTCCTTCCTTTTTCAGTCCATTATTTGATATGCACACACATACATTTCCTCCTCACTGACTTGTATTATCCTGTTCCACATCACACACAGCCACACACTTTGTACTGATTTCCTGCATATTAATTCCTGTACACTAGCTTACACCCTTGCACTCTCACTTAGTATACACAACACACACAACTCTTAATATGTTCACTGTCACATTTGTTAATTCCTGCACTTTGCCATGTACACACACTATCTTCTCTTCATTGTTCACTGTCATATTTGTATTTTCTGCAATACTGTCACATACATGGTTGTGCACACACACACCACAGATTCTAGCTTTCACACACACACACACATGCCTCTCTTTTAATACATATGTATGTATAGGTGCTATGTAAATATAATCTATGTATATATGAATATGGATATGTATGTAATACATGCATATGTATGTATATCTATATAGGCATACAATGTATTGAATCATATATGTAAGTATTGTATATATAAAATATGTGGCTTACTCATGTGTGTGTTTATGAATGGAGTCTATATATATCTATATGTATACATATATGGGAATTGGTCAAGTAAGTGTGATATGTGTATATAGCCTATGGCCTGTATATGAGCCTAGTTTGGCTTGTACAGCTTTATTAGACCTAGCTAGTTGAGTTTAGCCTAGTTTAGACAAGGTTGACCTAGTTTGACTTCTAGGGTTGACCAAAGTTGACCAAGAGTTGATTTTGGCCTAGATTGACTTAGAATCATGTAGAATGCATAGTAGGACTCCATTTCACTATTCTGGACTTGTTGTGACTTGTGCTGTTCTGTTTAGGAGCTAGACACCACTCCTTGGACAGTACGATTCATATCGGACACTCAGATACAGGCGAGTACATTCTCTGATCATTTCATATCCTGCTTAGAATTACTTCCTGCAGTAGATTACTTTACTTGTACTATCACGATGGTCACACGGATTGGTACTATATGGATCCTTTCGTGAGATGTTATCCTTAGGGAGCATCGGGTACTACGTGTTCTGTGCGTTTCACTTACATGACGTATCACTATGCTTCTTGGTTCACTTGATTACTTGTGACATGTACCCTCATGATCACAGAGTCTCTTGAATCCTACACAGTTGGGTAACCCCCAGACTCCCCATTTATGGGACATCCATGTATCCCCCTTCGCAGGACTTGTATGGAATCATATAACATAACCTGGCTGGATTCTTGTGTATTGATTGGGGGTACGGTGGAGTAGAAGTGGACATGTAAATAATACACCAGTAGTATCTTCATTGAATCATTCCGTAGTGTCTTCATTGAATCATCCCAGGCCATTTACATGTTCATGTTGTACTCTGACTCACTAGTCACTGCTAGTTCTCTATGTATAGTAGATATTTCTATTACAGTTCTCTCTCTATTTTATACTGCACTTCTTTCAGTACTTGTATCTTACTTTACTGCATGTTCAGATTTTTCTAACCTGCTATGAATTGTTGAGATGTACTGTGCTCGCTCCTGTCCTGACTGGACCTGTTGAAAATATTATAGAGGACGAGGAGGAGGCTTGCCTGGACACCTACTACGGGGCAGCCTTAGATGACACCTGTGAGCTGGACTCCCAGAAGGATCCAGCAGTAGCTGAGGACCTTCCTCCGACTGCCTAGACTAGATTAGCTAGCTTGTTTTTCATTTGTAGTCTTGAGACATGTTCTAGTTAGACTCTTTATTTGGAGATCAGTTTGTATATTCTTTCTTGCTATAGCTGAGTTTGTATTTCTCTGGATATTGTTGGGATTATCTTAGACTATTTTATCTCCTTATTTCCTTGAGTTCTATTTTATATCGTGCTATCTTTTCCTTAGCTGTGATTGAGTTGTTATTACTATGTTACCCCCGTTCGGGGAGTATAAACTGTTTAGAGATAAATTGTTTGATGTTGAGACCTAGGACAGCATTCTACCGTCGACACTGCGGCGTAGGCTGGACGTATTCACGTCTCGTGCCCTTACTCTAGGGTGCGGGTCGTGACAGGCGTAAGCTCGCCCTTGTTGGCCTCCTCTAGCCTGCTGCAGGCCTACTGGAGCCCTGGCTCCTGCTTCCTGAGTTGTCCGTCTCGCAGACTTGGGACACTCTCTCAACTGATGATCTGATGATCCGCAGAGTAGGCACTTGCCTAGCCTCATCCGACATTTACCCCAATCGTGCCCTGGTTTCTTACAGAAGGGGCAAAAGATAACATTATGCTGTCTAGGAGCCTGCTATTGTCTCTGCTGGAACGGCTGCGGCTGGAACTGCCTCGGCTGCTGGTGCTAAAAGTGAGGCCTCTTGGCCTGGCCTCCACTGCTGCTGCCTCCAACAGGGTCTCGCCCCCTCTTGAGCCTAAGCTCAAGATCATCCTCAGCCAAAAAGACTTCCGTCAAAATCTACTCAAAAGTGGCATCCCTGTTGCCCTTGGTCAAGGACTTGACTTCCTTGACCAGACCCTTTCGGAACCTCTGGGCCTTCACCGTCTCGCTCAAGCCCTCTACGAATCTGCCGAGGCGACCGAACTCTCCTCCGTACTCCTCTACTGACAGGCTCCCCTGAACTAAGCTCTCGAACTGTGACTCCAAGGCTCGGAGCGCTGAATCTGGAAAGAACTTCTTCTTGAAAAAGCCTTTGAACTCCTCCCAGGTCTGTCCAGCTACCCCCACCCTGGGGTCTGACTGATACCAGGTATGAGCAAGATCTCGCATCCGGCTAGCTGTTGCCTCTATCTGGAGATCTGCCGGTATCCGGGCCAGGCGGAAGATCTCCTCTATATGCTCGATCCACTCGTCAGCATATAAAATCCCCTCCGTCCCCAGGAAGTCTCTGGGGCTCATCTTCTGAAACTACTCTATCCCAGGTGTCTTCGGCTGCTGGACAGCTGGTCGAGCTGCGACTGTCGTAATGGCTAACTCCATGCCCCTAGCCTGCCCGTCCTGCTGCACCTCCATAAACTGCTGAAAGTAGGCGAATATCTGTGCCGCGTCCACGTATCCTGTAGGCGGCGGCTGCTGGAAAGGCATCTCTAGGATGACTGGGTCCTGCCTTCGAACTGGTGGAGGCATACCCTCTGCTGCTGCTGCTGATGCTGAAGTCCCAATATGAGCAGAAGTGGCAGGAGCTGTAGCCTCCCGACCCTGCTGAACTGGCTGAGAGGTAGCAGTCCCCTCTACAGTATCCCCATGAATGGTATGCTGTAACCGCGTCTCCACCATCCTGAAGACAGATCAAACAAGGGTATCAATTGCTGAAAAAGAAGCGATAAATCAAGGGAGGACAGTTTATTTCAAAAGGAAGTATTAAAGTAGCAAGAATTTTGATAACAAGAATCAGGTTAAGAGCTTTTCCTAATGTGATTGAGTACCTCAAAATATTCTACTCCTAATGCAGGCTGTAGTGATACTCTAATTCGAATACCACTACATAAACTCGACCTGCATGGGCCACCACTAAAAATGTGTCACGATCCGTACCCTAGAGTAAGGGCATGAGAAGTGGGTACGTCCAGCCTACGCCGCAGTGTCGACGGTAGAACGTTGTCCTAGGTCACAACATCTAACAATATAATGCTTGTAGAAGCATAGAATTTCACAATCAGAAAGCCCATGCGCCAGACACTACATGCGCCAGAACTCAGACAGCAAAAATCAAAATAAGCCAAAGACATTCGAAAAAGGACTTTTTATTCATATAAAAGTCTATTACATGTCTAGAAAAGGTTGTACAAAGGAGAATTTCTACAAAAGAAAGATCATAGATCTACAGCCAGCGGCCACCATGCGCCTCCAGATAGGCGCAGCAGCCACCATGCGCCTCCAGATAGGCGCAGCAGCCACCATGCGCCTCCAGATAGGCGCATCAGTCATCATGCGCCGCCAGTTAGGCGCAGCAGACACCATGCGCCTCCAGCCAGGCGCATCCCATCATCTCTTCAGCAGCTCGGTTATATGCATCCAGCCCAGCTATGTGCATCCCTTCAGCAGTTATGTGCAAATTCTTCCAGCCAGGCTCACCTGGCCGAGCAGAGCCCAGTTATGCGCCGCTCTTCCAGCCAGGGTCACCGGATAAGTGCTTCGATTACACAAAGCATTTAACCCTCTGGCTGGAACCAAGGAAGAGAGGAGCACGGCAAAGCTGTGGCCAGGGGAGGCTTCGAAAGAGCTTCCAAAGCCCAAGGAAGACCGTGATCGAAATCATGGCACAAGGAGCTCTCAACACAACCAGAGTGGGCGACATCCACTTTGAAGGAAGAGAAAGCCTAGCACCACCATTCCGATCTATGGCTCTTCCCGAACAACGGAGACGAGGCCCGGACATCCCTATCTTTGGATGCAACAGGCACCTTCCGCCTGCCTCAGAAGCCCTCGACTCCGCCTTTTGGATGTAACAGTCACCTTCAAGTGCATCGAAGACAACACGACGTCTTATCTTCACCCTCGGAAGCACTTCATCGACAGAATGCACCCGCATATTCAAGTTCATGTTGGAAGTACGTGAGGGAACGAGGAGCAAACCTTCTCTCCATGCCACTATTTATAGGCCGGGCAGATCAAACCCATGCGCCAAGTGGATGGCTCTCCGAATTCTGTGCAATGAATTTGCATTAAATGGATGAACCGGACGCCTCGAATTCAGCCAAACGGCTATTTATAGCACTCGAAGAGCGAGACAGCCGCAGCATTAAAAGAGATGTCGGATGCGCCAGCCAAACAGCGCATCACATGGATGCGCCCTCCAGCATCAGGCGTATTGCGCAGATGCGCCCTGCAATACCCGGCGCATCACAGAGAATGCGCCCCCCTCACATCCCCATACCGAGTGGAACACCAACCAACGTGCCCACTCAGCTGTCCATCGAATGTCACAAACATTAAATGCTGAACTGACACCAGAGTTGGTAGCACGCTTTCCAATATCTGAACGGTTGACAGCTTTTTCAGAGAACGAAGCGTCGACAACGTCAGCGTCATCATGACTCCATTCCGACGGCTACTGCCACGTGGACCCTTAAACCATCCGCATGCGCCTCCACGGCCATGCGTCCAGATCTGTATGTGCCTCAAAAGCCGTGCGCCTCAGACCCTTCAATGATCCCTAAAGACAGAAGAAGAGTCTCAATTCCCCGTATGCGCCTCCGCGGCCATGCGCCCAAACCTGCATGCGCCTCAAAAGCCATGCGCCCTAGACTGCTCTCTGATCCCTAAAGACAGATGAAGAGTCTCCAGTTGAAGCTCTGCATGCGCCTCAAAAGCCATGCGCCCCGGACTGATCTCTGATCCCGAAAGACAGAAGAAAAGTCGCCTGCATGCACCTCAGAAGCCATGCGCCCTAAATGGTTTGTAACTCCTAAAGGTTATGAGCCGCAGCCTCCTCCTGCGCCCAATCCAAGGCGCAGCTCACCAGATCATTATCCCCCAAATTCGAGATCTTCGAGCCACGAGTCGACGACATGTGTCCTTTGACTCAACTCGTCCAAGATTTCAGCAACAGAAAGATCTTCTCCTCTGCTACGTGCCGGCTCACAACAGCAGTATGAAGAGTTCAACCTCCCAATCAGGGCACATCATCCATGCGCCCCCATCAGCAACCTCCACGTGGCGTCCCCACACACCGGCGCATCCTACATGCGTGCATCAGTAGCCAGCCTGCACAACTATAAATGGAGGGATCACTTCCTTCTTATACACACGGACAACAGACAGAATCCACAACGAACATACAAGGAATCACCAGAGAGGCAGATACAGACACTCAACGTCTTCCTCCTCTCAGCAAGCTCCAGCACCCAGAGCAATCCACACCTTCAGAAAACCGATAACCGTCGTCAGCCCGTCAACGGAGTCAACGCATTACCACTCGCTCCATTGGCACTAAGGAACCCAGCTTACACAAAAGTGTACTCCTAGGACTACATCTAAGTCCTATATTGTAATACTGTTCTGTTTGTATTGAGATTTGCAATCAAACGATTTTAATGGCAAACAAGCTGGCGACTCTGCTGGGGACTTCTTTCTCTTCTTCCGAGAAAGTCGTGTCACAGGCCGACGATATGAAGGTGGGCTCCTCCCACAAGACGCTGGTCGTGCGCCTCAATCAACAGGCGTACGAGGAGTTTATTTCTGAAGGAAGTGCGAGTCCTTCGAAGCGGCTGCCAAAGTCAAAGAAGATCCGCACAGCCTGGGTGCGCAAGGTCGACGCCTCGGGCACCACCACTGAAGGGGATGCAGCAATCCAGCCTTCCCTTTCTGCTGATGTTCTCAGCAACCAAGGTGCGCCCGCTGATGCAGCGCATCTCTTGGGGAAGCGTGCAGCCGACCACGTTCCCCAGCTATCTCCCTCTCAGGCGAGGAAGATGCGTCGACGGAGCAGGGGCACAGCCAATGCCCCGCACATCACCTCTGATGCGCCACAAAAGGCCTCTGTCTTTGACAGACTCACTCGCTGTAATGGCGAGGAAAAGTTGGATGCTGAGTACTATGCGCCCCAGCGGGCTAGTACGAAGAAATCCAAGGCAGCACGGGCCATGCGCCATAAACGTGCTATGCCAGCAGCCGGCCAGAGGCATGCGCTTACAATCACGCGCGCTGCCGATGGCAGGCTGTACAAGGTTGACTCAGGTGCTTCGGTACCAACAACGAGTCAACCTTCAAAGTCCTCACCTCGCTTGGACGCATCCACTGCGTACATAACCAAGTCCAGTGAGGCAAACTCTGTGGTCTTGAACTCCCGCACCTCCTCTGGTTGTGCGTTTGAGGTTCGTTCAAGTCACTTCAGATGCTGTGGCTCCCCCGCTACTGATCATGGTGCCTGCTTGGTACTAGATCAGGGGGCACAGCACTCACCTAACCACCCCGGCGTTTGGCCTTGCCATTCGTCTGAAAAGGGTGTGAAGGCACTACTCTCCTCCAACGACCTGCGCCACGTGATCACTCACAAGCGCCGGTCAGGAGAGTCGACCAACGAGCACAATGCGCCTCTCACAGGGCATACTTGTGCGGTGGTCACTTCAACTGTTGTGGCAAGGAGGCAGTACCAACAAGGCAATCAGTCTTCCAACGGCTACAGTTATCGACACCTCTCCGACGTCGCCTTGGGACTAAGGTGTCAGCAGAAAAGGAGCCAAAGGTTGCTTCATGCAATGTGATATCGAACTCCTCATCGGTACGGAAGACGACTACCAATTCCTCGTCTTCATCCAAAAGCCAGCCGAGGAAAGCCAAGGCGGCTGTCTCGACCTCGGGAGTGTTTGAAGGCACTCGGTCGAGGAAGAAGTCCGTGGAGGGAGCTGGGGGTAGGCAGACCCTTGTTGAGCCTCCTTCCGAAGACGAAGATGTCCAAAGCACAGCTGCGACGGATCTTCATCATCAAGATGAGGCTAGTCTCTCTGAAGCCCCTCAAAAGGAGGATGTCCTCTAGGACACCGCCGGGGGTAGTTCTGGAAACGAAGAGGTCCTTCAAGACAGAGCTGAGGGCAATCATACCCTTACAGATGCGCCTATTGAAGATGAACTCCAGAATGTGGCTGGGGTGGTCAAACATCAGGAGAAGTGACTCCCCCACACGAGAGTGAAGCCGAAAGCGAAGCCTCAACCAATCCATCCACTCCTAGCCGTGTCAGGACAGTATACATGGCCGGGGATGAAGTCGAATCTGATGCGCCATCACAGGACATAGTCCAGCGCATAGACTCATTGGAGGGAGGACTCAAAACTCTCTCTGCCTCCATGCAATCACTGACTCAAGCAGTGTTTGAGATGCGGTCAGCATTGATCAGGACACCTTCAACTGGTCCCGACCCAGGAGCTAATGGGGAGTCGAGTGTGCCCCTCCAACGGGCGCCCTCAGATACAGAAGTACCTCGGACCTCGGAGCCCTCAAACGTTCCAATCCAGATGGTACCTCCTTCCCCGACTCCTAGCTCTACGGAGGATGTGGTTGAAATGATCAAAGATCTGCGGGAGCGCTTCGAATCCAAGAACAGGCAAGAGGAACGCCAGAAGATGGGCATTCTCCAGCCTTATCCCCTCGAGTGGAACAAGGTGGTTTATCCCCCAAAGTATAAGCCACAAACACTCACCCCATACGACGGGAAGGACTCTCCGCGACGGTACCTGACGTACTTCCAGTCACATACAGGGCATCTTCCAAAGGAGGACGCGCTCCTCACCAGTATCTTTGTCGGGGCCCTGAAAGGGGTGGCATATGACTGGTACTGCAGTCTTTCCGACAATTCCATATCATCCTTCGACGATCTGACACGCCTCTTCCTCGACCGCTTCTACGACGGTGGGAAGGACATGACGATGGTGTCTCTCATAGAGGTACGCCAGAAGGAGAAGGAAACGGTTCGGGTGTTCATCGAACGTTTCCGACAGGCCTGCTTCAGGCTACCTCCAGGCATGCCAGAACATGTGCTCCTTTTCGCTTGCAGCATGAATATGTTGCCTGCAGTCAAGCTCTGGCTCAATTCTACTCCCCCTCCTGACTGGAGCTCCCTGATCATCGAAGCTGAAGCTGCAGAAAAGAAGGCGGCCAATGCACGTCTTCTGGGTGTCAGCTTCCCCGCCTTTGACGATAAGGGGAAAAAGTCCGCAGCTAACAGCTCCGGACGAGAAGCAAAGGAAAAATAGGCATTGACTGTTAATGCCTCGAAAGGCGCATCTGCGCCTACTCAGAAGCCTCCACTGGCACCAAGACCCAAGGAGGTTTATTCATTCAATGATGACGACACCCTACAACTTTTTGAGATACTGAAGCAGGGTGACAAGATCAAGCTACCGGACCCAAAGCGGCCCGATGAAGTCGGGAAAGTGGACAACCCGAGGTACTGTCACTACCATCGGTTTGTCGAACACCCGACCAAGGACTGCTACGTCCTCAAAAATTACATCCAGCGCATGATCAATGCGGATGTAATCTCCGTCGATTATGAAGAAAAGACGGTGTCAGCTAATGTGGTTTCACTGCAGTTCGGCACCTTGCCACCAACTACCACACAAGATGGCGTCGTCCCCATCCCTAAGGCGACAATGGAGGTGGTAAACTTACCACCTACCCGTGATAATGTGAATGGACTCACCCCGCTCACCACATCTCGAGGAGAGGTCCTCTGGGTTCACCCCGACCTCGTCTCTGAGGTGACTCAATCGGAGGTACGTCCTACCTCCAAATCAAAAGGCATGAAGATCAAGTCTTGCCGTACGGTCTCTTCTTCAACAGAAGAGGCACTTCCAGTGCAGACGCGTGCACAACAGAACTCCCAGCCCGGCGAAGCTGCCACCGAGGTGGTGCCTCCTGGCACCATCCCTGAGGAGGGTCCATCTAAGCCCTCAGCAGCCAATAAGCAGAAGCAGGTGGAGGCCCGTTTTGACAGACCTCTATGGAAGGAGAATGCTTCGGGGCTGTCCAAGCCTCACAACTTCGATATTCTGGCACAACTAGCCAGTACACCTGCGCGCCTATCTTTGTTCGAGCTCCTGCGTCTTTCTAAAGACTCCCGAGAAGCTCTCTGCGAAGCTCTGAAGGATGCTGAATCCTTCCTCAGTCAGGTCAAGCAGCCTGAAGACCTCCCAACTACTTGTGCGCACTGTCATTGTGCGGATGAAGTTATCCCAAAATAACTTTCACCCAATAAGACATGCTGCTCAAGCATCACCGATATAACCGACCATTGTATTACACTGGGTACATTGGCTCGGTCAAGGTGAGCCGAATTCAGATCGATCCTGGGTCTTCCCTAAGCATCATCCCGAAGGCACTGCTATCCAAACTGGGGATCCAGATGTACCGGCTGGCGCCCTCCAATACAACCATCAGTGGCTTCAACGCTAGCAAGAGCGAGCCACTGGACAAGATCCGACTGAAGTGTCACATTGGCAGCCTCAAAACTGAGGTGACTTGTTATGTGGTAGATGCCGAGGTCAACTACAACATCCTGCTTGGTCGACCATGGCTACATGAGTACATGGTGGTGCCCTCCACGCTCCACCAATGCATAAAGTATGTGTCCACTAATGGCGTCATCCGGACGGAGTATGCAGACATCGATCCTTTCAAAGGGATTGAGGCCTACTTCACCGATTCTGACTTGTACAAGCCCATTGACGAGGAGGAAGCCAACGACGCTGACGATGAGGCAGAGACGGCAACAGAGCCGGACATGGAGCCTGAGACGACTCCCGATGCCCCCTTGAAAATCCGACTGAGGGGGAAACCACCCCAGAAGGTGCCTCCAATGAGCATCAAGCTATCAGGGAAAGCGCCGACTCGCGAAGCATCCCTGAAGGTACGCCTCAAGGGAAAGCCGCCTCAAACATCGGCTCCCCTAGTGGCAAAATTACAAGGGAAGGAACCACTCACCGGAGGCGCAGCCGAGGCGCCTCTCAAGGTGCGTCTCAAGGGCAAGCCACCGCAGTCATCCAAGGTGTCAGAGAAGGCTCACATAACCCTCTCAGACCCCAGCATCAAAGCTGTGGTGGACTCTCCTAGTCCGCCCCCAGTTCTTACAGATGAGGAGCTTGGTGAATATATCTCAGCCGACGTAGAGGCACCCTCCTTTGACAATGTAATCCCACGGGATAAGATCTCGTATTTTATCAATAATAGAGTGTCTTTTAATTATTCTTGTCTTCCATGCTGGAATGCCATGTATACATTAGATAACGCTCTACGGTCGTTACAAACACAAATAACGACCGTACATCATAATCGAGTAGTCTCGTCGCAAGGAGTCTTCATAGTCCCTCCACGAAGCCGAGGCGAAGGCACCATCATCTCGGGCAAAATCGAGCGTCATCAGGACCTCCCGTCAATCGAGCCCGAACCTGATACCGGCAGAGTACAAGTCTATCGGTACACGGATACGGCAAAACACATCATTCAAAAGATGGGTTACGACCTGAAAAGCAACAAAGGCTTAAACTACGGCAAGGGTCGGCATCTCCCTGTCCGGCTTTCAATGCCCAACGGAAAGCCACAGGACTATTATAATCGGACTCGACGGGGGTTAGGCTATGTCACGCCGCCATCAACCCCAGAGAATTCAGATGCAGAAGACGTAGAACATTCCCACTCGTCCGAAGCTTCGACTTGGGATTCCGATACCAGCATCGGATCAGTCTTCAGAAAAGTGCTGTCAGCTAACATGACGTCAGCACAACCTCAAAAAGGTGAAGGCGAGGACCAAGCACCGGAACCCTTCGAAGAAGAACCCTGGGCCCAACGCCTAGGAGAACAATGGGAAACTCGTTTTGAGCTACGTGAACCTCCCACCGAAGACGAAGTCGAGCAGATCGACCTCGGAGATGGGTCTTCTTCCAAACCCATCTTCATCAGTAAAAGCCTGGAAGGAGAAGATCGAGAATCTTTAGTCCAACTGGCTAAAGAGTATATCGACGTCTTCGTCTGGAGCTATGAAGACATGCCGGGACTCGATCCGCAGATTGCAATGCATAGGTTGAACATCTTACCTGATGCTATACCTATCAAACAACAACAGCGACGCTTCCGTCCGGACATCATGAATGCCATCGATCAGGAGGTAGATAAACTCTTGACCAGCGGATTCATCCGCGAGGAACAGCACCCGGACTGGGTAGCCAACGTCGTTTCTGTCACCAAGAAGAATGGGAAGATACGAGTCTGTATCGACTTCAGGGACCTCAACTCTGCTTGCCCGAAGGACGAATTCCCGCTTCCAATCACTGATGTGATGATCGACAACACATGTGGCTTTGAGCGCATGTCCTTCATGGACGGGTATTCAGGCTACAATCAAATCAAGATGTTCCCCGATGACGCGAAACACACGTCATTCAGGACTCCAAAGGGTGTTTTCTGCTACACAGTGATGCCCTTCGGCTTGAAGAATGCCGGTGCAACATACCAGCGAGCTATGAGCACCATTTTCCGTCAACATCTTCGTAAGACAGTCGAATGCTATGTTGACGACATCGCAGTCAAGAGTTGCCTCAAAGGAGATCACCTACAGGACCTGAAGACGGTCTTCGATCTCATGCGGGCACATCAACTCAAAATGAACCCCGCTAAGTCCTTCCTGGGGGTGTCCAGCGGCAAATTCTTGGGCTTTGTCATCACGGTAAAAGGCATTCATGTTGACCCCGAGAAGACTAAAGCTATCCTCAACATGGACCCTCCGAAGAATCTTCGAGAACTTCGGGGCCTACAAGGACGTTTGGCATATATCCGGAGGTTCATAGCAAACCTCTCCGGTAGATGTCAACCCTTTACACAACTCATGAAGAAGGGAGTCTCTTACGTATGGACAGAGGAGTGTCAAAAGGCTTTCGACGACATCAAGGCTTACTTAACAAGCCCACCAGTCCTGGTAGCGCCCGTCGTCGGCAAACTATTTCTCCTCTACGTCCGTGCCATGGATCATTCTCTTGGCGCTTTGCTGGCTCAAAACAACAACACAGGCTACGAGCAAGCAATCTACTACCTTAGTCGAACACTCATCGGGGCCGAACACCGGTACAACCCCGTTGAAAAGGAGTGCTTGGCTTTGGTATTCGCCATCTAGAAGACTCGTCATTATGTCTCGGGCCAGATAATTCATGTCATCTCCCGAGTCAATCCGCTCAGAGTTCTCATGACGAAGCCAGGATCATTGAACTCCCGGCTGGCTACATGGGCGATCCTGCTAACACCGTACAACATGGTGTTTGTTCCGCAAAAGACTGTCAAGGGTCAAGCCCTGGCTGACTTTTTAGCTGCACACCCCATCCCAGAATCCTCAAAACTCTATGAAGATATCCCGGATGAGGTCCAAGAATCCAACGTCACCGAAGGAAGCTCCGTTTGGCGGATGTTCTTCGATGGTGCTTCGAAAACAGGCCCCAAAGGCCAAATCATCGCAGGAGTGGGGGTAGTCTTAGTCTCCCCCGATCAGCTGGTCATCCAGCGTGCGTACTCTCTTTCGAAGTCGTGCTCTAACAACGTTGCCGAGTACAATGCGCTCGTCATGGGACTCCAGCTCGCACAACAGCTGGGGGTTGACCATCTGAAAGCTTACGGCGACTCAAAACTAGTCGTAAACCAGGTTCGGGGACAATACGAAGTTCGCTAATCCCTTATCATGAAGTCTCAACCTTCACCGGGTTCTTCATTGAACATGTCCCCCGTTTACAAAACTTGGAGGCCGATGGCTGGCCTCGCAGCCTCATTGGCAGCGCCCCTTGGAACTCAACATTATGTCACGGTAACTGGCCGAGACCTGATTTGTCCCAGAAACAACCTATGCTTGCAGGTGGCTCACGCCATGCCAACAAACACTGGTGTTAATATCCGAGACTGGAGGTTCCCGTTCATCGACTTCGCTGTCTACGGAATCCTTTCCGAGGACCCGAAGGAAGCTGTCTCAGTCAGGAGACGCTCCCTCCGTTTTTACTACGATACAGCTACCAAAACGCTGTACCGACGCTCCTTCGATGGGCTCCTCCTTCGATGCCTGTCCAACGAAGAAGCAGTCGAAGCTCTTCAAGAAGCTCATGACGGAACTTGTGGAGCTCATCAACCCGGACCTAAGTTGCAAGATCGACTGCGACGTATGGGCTACTACTGGCCAACTATGGCCGCCGACGCTGTTGAATATGCTAAGAAGTGCCATGCGTGCCAACTTCATACAGATTTCATACATACACCATCGGAACCGCTACATCCTACAGTCGCCTCCTGGCCCTTCGAAGCCTGGGGCATGGACATTGTGGGACCAATCACCCCTCCTTCATCAAGAGGACACCGTTTCATCCTGGCCATTACCGACTACTTCTCCAAATGGACGGAAGCAGTCCCACTGGCAGAAGTAAAAAGCTCCAGGATGGTCAGCTTTATCAAACACCATGTCATTTACCGTTTCGGAGTCCTCCGTCGGATCATCCATGACAATGGTCCTCAGTTTATCAGCCACATTTTCAGCAGGTTCTGTGACAAGAATCGCATTCAGAACGTGGCCTCAACTACCTACAATCCGGCCGCAAACGGATTGGCTGAGGCATTCAACAAAACGATCGTTAGGCTGCTCAAAAAGGTCGTATCATCCAACAAACGCGACTGGGACGAAAAGCTTGGCAAATGCCTTTGGGCCTACCGCACAACGGTACGGACCCCAACAGGCAACACTCCATTCTCCTTGGTCTACGGAAACGAAGCGGTACTACCTCTCGAGATACAGATACCCTCACTCCGCGTAGCAATCACAAACCAACTCACAGAAGAGGACAATCAACATCGTCGTCTGCGGGAACTGGAAGCACTTGATGAAAAGCGTCTCCTAGCTCAACAACGCATCGAACTCTACCAAGCCCGTATATCACAGGCTTTCAACAAGAAGGTCAAACAGAGGACTTTCTAAGTTGGTGACCTGGTTTTAGCAGTCAGAAGACCAATGGTGTTGACCCACAAGACACCAGGAAAGTTCGAGCCCAAGTGGGAAGGACCTTTCATCATTGAGACGGTATACTCGAACGGAGCTTACCGCCTCGCCAAACCCAATAGGGACTTGTTCATGATGCCCATCAACGGCAAGTTCCTAAAGAAGTACTATTCTTGACATCTTCCAGACATGTACTTTCCCAAACAACCTCTTTCCACCAACTCATACGCTTCCGGAACCCAGCTGTTCCGTGGCATCCTCCAGTAGAAAGATAACCACGTCCATATTACCTCTGAGTTGTCTCTCTATGCCCTACAAAGCAGAATCTTACACTTCGTAAACCTACGCTACCCTTCATGTTTACCACGTCCACATTACCTCTGAGTAAACATCTTGTACAAACAACCCCTGCGTTGTTGTACATTGATCGCAGAACTTCCATGTCCATATCACCTCTGAGTTGTTCAGCGTATCCCCCAAAGATCATTCCTACCACGTCCATAATACCTCTGAGTAGGAAGATTCTATCACTTCGAACCTAATGATTGCCATGTCCACATTACCTCTGAGCAAACATAATGGTTCCTTCAAACTTATTATCTGTACCTAAAAAACCAAGGTGCGCAAAAGATAATAGGTCCACGCAAATCATCAAGTTCATGACAAAAAAATGAACACATCACAAAAGTTGCGTACTTCTTTATTCAAAAAGAGAGAGAGTACAAGACTACACTATCCCTCAACGAGGGTTGCAAAAGAAAGGAAGAAGCTACAATCCCTAAACCTCTCCAGGATGGGTCGAGAGCTCTCTGACTCGTTGCCTCAGGTCAGCAGTACGAGTCTCTACGGTTGCCAGAACTCGACGCTCGGCCTCTTGACGCATCAATTCGACAGCCTCAGCAGAAGTTTCGCCCTCGTATTTCTCATCAAGCTGTCGTCGTTGCTGAGCCAAAGCAAGAGTTCGCTGAGTAAAAGTCGCTTCCTCCTGCTTGAATGTTGCGTGTTCAGCCCGAACACGTTCAGCTTCTGACTGGAGTTGGGCCCGCTGGTCCTCAAGGCGGCGCATCTGGACGTCGATCTCCGCGATGTTGGCATCCAATACAGCTCGTGCCTCCGTCGTCTTCTTCATAGACTGGGACAACTGCTCTACCGCAGCCTCAGTCTCAGCCACTTCGCGCTCCCAATCGCTCACAGTGGCCTGGTGGGAAGACACGATTTCAGCAATCAACTTCCCCTTCTCCTCCTCTATTAACACGGAGAGATCATTTCGCTGGATGCGTCGAAGTTCCGTAAGCCGCTCGTCCAGCTCAATCACCGAAGCCTCCAGAATTTTGGCCATATGGTCGTGGCCTTGGTGAATACGAATCAGCTCGATGCAGGGCATTGCCAGAGCTTTTGCTGTCGTAAAACTCCCGTTGGCATCCATCACAGCGGATACGCCCTTCTGCAGCATTTTGTACACCCCCTCGACGAGGAACTTCACATACTCGTCTGCATCCGCCAGGACCTGCGACGTCATAGCAGGAGTTGGAGGAGCTACTACAGTTTGTGGACCAGAAGAAGATCCGCCAACCTCAACCGGCGAGGCTTGAACCTCGGCATCAACGGGCCCTTCATCAACAGGGGCTGGACTGTTAGCCCGAGGAGCCAAAACAACAGAAGAAGCCGGCACAGGCGTCGAGATGGTTCCCCAAGTAGATAGAGCTACAGAGGGTTCTACACCCTTACCCTTCTCAAGCCCGGAGGGGCCACTGACATCAGCGACCACCTCTGTTGTCCCCAACGTCCTATCAACAGTTGGTACCTCCCTTGGCAGAATAGGGAGATTATCACCTGTCTCTTCACCCGTCTCAGCGGTCGTGACCGCCAGACGGGTCTCATCATCAAGTCCCTCAACCGGGACAGAATCTGTCACTACCTCCTGAGCGGTAGTTGCCTCAATTTCTACAGTTGGAGCCGGGGTAGGACTCGGCAATGACACGGTCGATCTCCCCTCATCATGACAATGAGGGGATTCAACCCTCTCCTCTGTCTCAACTACTTCTGTTGCCTCTGCAACAGACTCTTGCAACTCTGGAGCAACGTCATCGGAAGAAAAAAAGTTAGGATTTTGAAGAAGAACTCTAAAGAAAGCAAAGGCACAGAGAAGAAGATCTCTTTCTCTCTCCAACCCTCATCTATTTATAGGGCTTGGTCGCACGCGTGAACCGATGACGTGTAATCTCAGCCATCGCTTCGGGTTCCGTGAAGAGATAACAGCAAATACAACCAAAAGATCATCATTAATCTTTTGGGTTACCAAAGCGTCATCATCATCAGCCGGAAGGCGCATGCGCCAGAACAAGCATGCGCCCAACAATCGTGCGCCCTGACCTCCATGCTTCTTATTCAAAGTATTCCAAAACTTATTCAAAAGTTTTGAAAACTTTGAAGGGGGTCTTGTAGAAGCATGGAATTTCACAATCAAAAAGTCCATGCGCCAGACACTACATGCGCCAGAACTCAGACAGCAAAAATCAAAATAAGCCATAGACATTCGAAAAAGGACTTTTTATTCATATAAAAGTCTATTACATGTCTAGAAAAGGTTGTACAAAGGAGAATTTCTACAAAGGAAAGATCCTAGATCTACAGCCAGCGGCCACCATGCGCCTCCAGATAGGCGCAGCAGCCACCATACGCCTCCAGATAGGCGCAGCAGCCACCATGCGCCTCCAGATAGGCGCAGCAGCCACCATGCGCCTCCAGATAGGCGCATCAGTCATCATGCGCCGCCAGTTAGGCGCAGCAGACACCATGCGCCTCCAGCCAGGCGTATCCCATCATCTCTTCAGCAGCTCGGTTATATGCATCCAGCCCAGCTATGTGCATCCCTTCAGCAGTTATGTGCAAATTCTTCCAGCCAGGCTCACCTGGCCGAGCAGAGCCCAGTTATGCGCCGCTCTTCCAGCCAGGGTCACCGGATAAGTGCTTCGATTACACAAAGCATTTAACCCTCTGGCTGGAACCAAGGAAGAGAGGAGCACGGCAAAGCTGTGGCCAGGGGAGGCTTCGAAAGAACCTCCAAAGCCCAAGGAAGACCGTGATCGAAATCATGGCACAAGGAGCTCTCAACACAACCAGAGTGGGCGACACCCACTTTGAAGGAAGAGAAAGCCTAGCACCACCATTCCGATCTATGGCTCTTCCCGAACAACGGAGACGAGGCCCGGACATCCCTATCTTTGGATACAACAGGCACCTTCCGCCTGCCTCAGAAGCCCTCGACTCCGCCTTTTGGATGTAACAGTCACCTTCAAGTGCATCGAAGACAACACGACGTCTTATCTTCACCCTCGGGAGCACTTCATCGACAGAATGCACCCGCATATTCAAGTTCATGTTGGAAGTACGTGAGGGAACGAGGAGCAAACCTTCTCTCCATGCCACTATTTATAGGCCGGGCAGATCAAACCCATGCGCCAAGTGGATGGCTCTCCGAATTCTGTGCAATGAATTTATATTAAATGGATGAACCGGACGCCTCGAATTCAGCCAAACGGCTATTTATAGCACTCGAAGAGCGAGACAGCCGCAGCATTAAAAGACATGTCGGATGCGCCAGCCAAACAGCGCATCACATGGATGCACCCTCCAGCATCAGGCGCATCGCGCAGATGCGCCCTGCAATACCCGGTGCATCACAGAGAATGCGCCCCCCTCACATCCCCATACCGAGTGGAACACCAACCAACGTGCCCACTCAGCTGTCCATCGAATGTCACAAATATTAAATGCTGAACTGACACCAGAGTTGGTTGCACGCTTCCCAATGTCTGAACGGTTGACAGCTTTTTCAGAAAATGAAGCGTCGGCAACGTCAGCGTCATCATGACTCCATTCCGACGGCTACTGCCACGTGGCCCCTTAAACCATCCACATGCGCCTCCACGGCCATGCGTCCAGATCTGCATGTGCCTCAAAAGCCGTGCGCCTCAGACCCTTCACTGATCCCTAAAGACAGAAGAAGAGTCTCAATTCCCCGCATGCGCCTCCGCGGCCATGCGCCCAAACCTGCATGCACCTCAAAAGCCATGCGCCCTAGACTGCTCTCTGATCCCTAAAGACAGATGAAGAGTCTCCAGTTGAAGCTCTGCATGCGCCTCAAAAGCCATACGCCCCGGACTGATCTCTGATCCCGAAAGACAGAAGGAAAGTCGCCTGCATGCGCCTCAGAAGCCATACGCCCTAAATGGTTTGTAACTCCTAAAGGTTATGAGCCGCAGCCTCCTCCTGTGCCCAATCCAAGGCGCAGCTCACCAGATCATTATCCCTCCAAATCCGAGATCTTCGAGCCACGAGTCGACGACATGTGTCCTTTGACTCAACTCGTCCAAGATTTTAGCAACAAAAAGATCTTCTCCTCTGCTACGTGCCGGCTCACAACAGCAGTATGAAGAGTTCAACCTCCCAATCAGGGCGCATCATCCATGCGCCTCCATCAGCAACCTCCACGTGGCGTCCCCACACACCGGCACATCCTACATGCGCGCATTAGCAGCCAGCCTGCACAACTATAAATGGAGGGATCACTTCCTTCTCATACACACGGACAATAGACAGAATCCACAACGAACATACAAGGAATCACCAGAGAGGCAGATACAGACACTCAACGTCTTCCTCCTCTCAGCAAGCTCCAGCACCCAGAGCAATCCACACCTTCAGAAAACCGATAACCATCGTCAGCCCATCAACGGATTCAACGCATTACCACTCGCTCCATTGGCACTAAGGAACCCAGCTTAAACAAAAGTGTACTCCTAGGACTACATCTAAGTCCTACATTGTAACACTGTTCTGTTTGTATTAAGATTTGCAATCAAACGATTTTAATGGCAAACAATGCTAAGCAGTTTATACTCCCCGAATGGGGGTGATATAGCAGAATGTAAACTCAATCACAACTAAGGAGGAAGAAGTACAATATGATATAGAACTCAAAATAAAATATTGATGATCAGAAGAGTCTAAGTGTCTAAGATAACATCTCAGCAACATCCAGAATACAAAGTCCCAACTACAGAATATGAAAGAATATATACAACATCTTAGAACAACAACTGAAAGGTCAATAACAATGCTGAAAAGAAAGATAAAGCCTAGCTGTCTAGCCTAGACTATGGGAGTAGCATCCTGTACTGCAGCTGGGTCCTCCAGAGGAACCAGGTCGCAGGTGTCGTCTAAGCCTACTCCATAATAGGTGGTACATAGGGCCTCATCCTCATCCTCTGTAATATTTTTAACAGGTCCAGTCAGGATAGGAGCGAGTACAGTACATCTCATGCAGTTCATATCATGGCAAGAAATATAAAACAAGCAATGGAGTAAGATACATGAAATGTTGTAAGAAGATGTACATGAAAACAGGAGAGATATTTGATAACTGAAAATTTATACATGATAAGTAAGAACTGTAAGTGACTAGTGATGTAGAGTACGAGATGGCATGTAATTGGCTTAGGTTGTACATGATAAAACATGAAAAGTAACAAAGTGTACATGATGGGTAATCACATGACCATTTATACTCACCCCTACCCACAATCAATACACAAGGATCAGTCCAGTTACGTTACGGACATGTTATTTTGGTTACATAAGAAACACAAGAGGAAACATGAGCGTACATGAAAGAACATGAAAGTACATGAGCGTACATAAAAGAACATGAGAGAACATGAGTGTACATGAATAATGCAAGAGCAAGGAATACATGATGTACATGAAACACATGTCATAAAGTATCCGATGCGCCCGCTAAGGGGGATAACATCCCAAAAAGAGATCCATATAGTACCAATCCGTGATGATAACGTGACAGCATCAAGTAAAGTAATCTAGAGCAAAAATATAAGTCGTGATAAGTATGAAACGATCAGAGAATGTATTCGTCTGTCACCCTGAATGACTGAGATGAATAAAGTCTGAACTGGTGTCACAGAGTCCTATTTAGAGTAAAACAGGTTATGATATATTCAGAAATAAGGCAATTGAAGTGTATGATGCAATCTATATGATTTCTAAGTCAAACTAGGTCAAAGTCAACTCTTGGTCAACTGTCTAGGTCAAACTAGGTCAACAAGGTCAACACTAGTCAAGGGTCAACCATTGTTCAATCTAGTCCAACTACTTAAGTATCTAAGCAACCAACCCTATAACTTGACTTCATTCATATTAAATAAATCTAAGAAATACCAATACCCATAGTCTAACACAACTAGGATACTCTACATTAAACTAGACTTCTAACTTCTAACCCATAACCATAACACATATATAGGGTATATCACATATATCCTACATTTAGGGAACATCCCTTTATCCCACATAACTTTACCCTCCACTCAAACCTATTCTAAACATATAATATATATGTACAACAATCTGGTATACCTATATCAATACTCCTAAACCCTATTCTGGTTTATATGGATACCAAATCTTCATTTACCTATACATATACACATATATCTATTATGTATCCAAGATGCCTACATTTACCTCTTCCTTCACACTCTAAATCCTCACCTTTCTCACTCTTTTCTGCAGCAACTCCCATACCTGAACATTGGTCTATGGCCAATGTGACTGACACCTTGGCTATTCGTTATGGCCCAAACCCATATGCCCCTAAATGCCTATACCCCTACTGTCATATCTTACTGTCCCTATATTAATCTATCGAACATCATACATACATATATAATACCATCTATACAGCATATATATAATATATACTTGAATATAGGTTGGCACCAACTGAAACCAAAAGGGAAGTATCATAACACACTCAAAAACCCAATCAAATTCAAAACCCCTTCCTAATGAACCCCATCCTTAATCCCTATATACAATATATACATACTAACAATCAATTTGTAAACAAAACTCAAAAATAAATTGAAAATCAAACAATGAAATCAAATCTCAATTAATCATAAATTTCAGTTTTCCAAAACAAACCAACACTTAATTCTCAGATTTTTTTTTCTAGTAAACCAAAACTCAGGTTTTCAGTGAATTTAGAATTTCAGTTTATACTTACATCAACACAGGTTTCATTCAAAACCAAACTCAGATTTCCCTATTGTTTTCGAAATTCAGGTTATACTCATATTCTCAGAAATTCCTAAACACGGTTTTAATCTTAAGATCTTAGGTTTTAACCATTTGAATTTCAGGTTTCACAGGAATTCAGTAAACTCGTAACAGTTTACTAGAATTCCAAAACAACTAATTGAATACATCAAAATAAACCCAAAAGTCAAGTTCTCACTTTAACATCAGACCCAATCTCTCAGGTATTCAAAACAAAATTCAACTCATGAATGAACTTTAACTAAATCTCAGTTTGAGTATCAGGAAAAAGATGGTAGTTTAAAACCCAAATCCACATTCGAACACCAAAACAATTCAAAACCAAGACTCAGTCTTGTAAAGAGGTGTGATACGTGTGTACATGGGTTACGGAGATGATTTCGTGTCCACATTGTTGGACACGAAGTGTCCAAAACATGAGAACATAAATAACAGTAAACAGTGGGTGCACAGGCTCGTGCGGTGAGGACAGTGACCAGTGGACACGACACGAGCCACGACACGTCTCGTGCTCGTGTCCATACGTAGTCCAGGTATAGGGCTAGCCATCGGACATGTTTTTACGCGTCCACGACGTGTCTGGACGCAACACAACACGCATATCAGTGGGGAAAATCCACGAGTGTACAGTGCGTGTAAAATCAATGCGCGTGCGTTTTCTTCGTGCACACACATCGAGGTCGTATAAATTTTTATGGGTGTGATGTCAGTCACTAGGGCTACGTGTCCATGAAGTTTCGTGTCAAACCCTTGCGTGTCGTGTCCGCAATCAGTGTCGAGCAGCAAGGCACATTGTGACAGTGTCGTGCTGCGAGTCCGACCCTATTTTGGACACGAAACACTTCTAAACTTTGACTCAGTCACATGGATTATTAATATATATAATAACCTAATTTTCTATTCAATTAGATTCTGAAATTAACACAGTTTATTTCACACAAATATTTCATCGAACACCTAATTAAATACACCGATATTTGTCCGATACGGACACAAAATGGACACGAATTTCAACCAAACTTGGGCTACACCTAGGGGGACCCTAAATGAATGCATCTATGCGAAGAAATCTAGAATTTGGATAGGTTTGATGGGTTTTACCTATTGAGGGTGAAACCTCAATTTAAAGCTATTTGAATGAGGGCTCTTCTACAACTTGCGACGATCCCGAGCTTCCGAATCCTTGCTAGTTGCCCACTAATGGTGTCCTCTACTGTAGGGGAGTCCAATACAAGAGAATAGGCTCAATTTGGGGTTGATTTGGATATTTGGGGAGGAGTTGAGGAAGAACACTAAAAGAGGCAATTAAAATGAATTAAAAAATGATGCTAATGATTAACGGGTTGTATTTATAGAGGGAGGGAATGTGTGATGGCTGCCATTAGGTTAGGGTTAGGGTTTATGATGAGTGGCTAAGGCTTCTCCAACAATTTCAAGCCAATCTAATGGCTCATAACTAAAGTAGCCTTCTTTAACCTTTAGCCTAAAATGTCTCTCTAACAAATATCTAGATATTACCCTAATTTGATTACTTAATTGAAACCCTCTAACTTAGTCTCTAGGGTCATGACTAATATCTAGATTAGGCTAACTTCTAGGTCAAGTCTCAATTAATTTAACTAACACATATTTAATTCATATAATTTATAATTTTACAAAAGTGTCAAAATGACCAAAATATCCTTAGGCTAAAAAGTAGAAATTTGTAATCCTAAACACATAATTAGGTCTCCTTGATCATGATTAGTCTTCTAGGTCATGCATGACTAAGGTTACACTAGCAAAACACCAATTTCACATTTTACCATTTTAAATAGTTTTAAAATAACTAAAAATCACCAAAAATCATATCATGACTAAAATCTAATATTTTAATGATTTAAAATACAAAAGTTCAAAATTACCCTTATTTTAGAAAAGTGGGTGTTACAGAAGACAAGTAGTCAGACTAGAAATATAACTCAGAGTAGTACCTGACAGCCTCGTCTTCGATCTTTATCAGCTCTCCCACGAGGTGGCCCTCCATGTCAAAAAGCTAGGGAATATGGTTCCGATGCTGTCTGGTCCGGATAACATCATAGAAGAACTTAGAACAGCAGTCACCATCCTTAAGCCAGGAGCATTTAGCGTGCTGGGCCCCGCTAATCTTATTCTGCAGATGCAAGATGTTGACTTCCCCGATCAGCTCCTTCTCTCTCGCTGTCAGGTCTCCGTTCAGCATGTCAGATTGCATTTTCTGCTGGATGGCTCGAAGATCTGCCTCTTTATCTTCTAGGGTAGTCTTGGGCAAACCCTTCACCCAACTCCGTATAGCCTTCTTCGTAGCCTTGAGCCGATAAACCATGCGATACTGAGCTGTCCTGTCACTACCATATTTTTGGCTTGAGGGTATTTTGGTCATTTTGACTTTTTGGTGGTTTTGAATTTTTTATTAATTAAATATGTGTAAATTATTTGGTTGAGACTTGACCTAGAAACTTAGCCTAATCTAGACTATCCTTGAGCTTAGAGCCTTGATTAGGGTAACTTAGTAATGACAAGATTATTAATATCTAGATATTTCTAAGAAAGATATTTACTCTTAGGATATTTGTGAAAAAGAAATCCTTATAAATAGTTGAACCAATAGGAAGGCTTAGAATTGGGTGGACTACTCCTAGCCACTCATCTACACCTAAAATCTAACCCTAATTCATCTAATGGTAGCCATCAAGTGCCCCCTTCCTATAAAAGATCCTTAAGAAAGCCTTTGCCTTTTTTACATCTACTTAGAACCCTAATAGTTCCTCCCCAAATTTTTTCCCCTAACATCCAAATTAAGTCCAAAAGGATCCTAATTAATTGCATCATCACCCTCTACCATAGTGGAAGCTAGTAGGGATTGCTAGCTAGGATTGGAAGTGCTTTGGACATTGGAGTTCAAGGAAAAACATTCATCCTCACCCTTTTCATTGAGATTTACTCTCAATAGGTAAATACCATAAAACCCTTATAAAATTATGTTTTCTTTTCAATGATGCATGCATATAGGTATACCCTAGCTATAGAGTTAATTTGGTGCTAGGTAGTGTCCATTTTGTGTCTGTATCGGACACTGATAAGTGTCCTTAAGAGTTGAGAAATGAATTTTGTTAATTTCATATTCTAATTGAACAAAAAATTAGGTTAATGTGTATATATCAATAATCGAGATGACTGAGTCAAAGTTTGGGAGTTTTTCGTATCCAAAACGGACATGCACCACGTGCGCGCTGACACCACACTGTCCCCTACTACCCGAGTGCCATTATGGACACGACACGCCATATGGCGGCCTGCCACTTGGCACAGACCAAGGGTCAGTGTATGACATCACAACCCTTGAGTCTTGAGTCTTCTCGTGTCATATTGGACACGTAATCCCACGTGCACAGTTTTACACTATCACGGTGAGTGTGGGTTTTCTCCACTGACACGCACTTCGTGTCACGCGAGGACACAACGTGGACACTGTGCAGACACGTGCACGAAGGTTGACACCTTGGTTAACTAATGGACATGTGTACGTGACACAACGTGGAGTGTGTAGTGTCCTATTAGGCTCGACACCTCAGCACGAGCCTGTGCACAGCAGGATTTCTGAACGTGTTTTCACTATATTAGACACTTCGTGTCCACTCATGTGGACACGAATGACACACCCTAGACACGTGTATATATGGGGAACACATCTATATGCATGATAGTTTAATTTTATTTGGTTTTTGGTTTCGAATTGGACTTTTCATGTATCAGTCGGCTTTATTCCAGTTTGGGTTAATATGAACTGACAATTAGTATATATGAACTTGTTTTCCTGAGAATAAGTTGCAGTACATATTAATGTCCATGTTGTAATGAGGTTAAATGTTAACTGTGGTTAGTTTTAAACCAGTAAATCGCTATGGGTGTGCTTAACCTGAGTTTGTGCACAACACTGATAAATGAGATTCAAGTTAAATGTTAAACTGAGTTGCAATGTTATAACTGAGATCCTAGGGTTTAAATGATAACTGGATTAATGTTGTGTCATAGGACTGAAATGTGTAAGTTAATCTGAGATTCAATCAACTGTTAACTGAGATTTCAAGTGAAGTGAAACCTGAGATTTCTAGTTAACAGGAAACCTGAGATTTCAATGTTTATAACTGAGTTTCCCTATATGTAAATCTATAACCTGAGTTTCCTTGAGTTCCTGAGATTTCAGTCAACTATAACCTGTGTACACTCATGGCATTTCCTGAGATTTCAAGTTCCTGCAAACTGAGATTGAATGTTAATTTAGTTTTGGAATTAAGGTTTTGTGTGTGTGTGTGTGTGTGTGTGTGTGTGTGTGTGTGTGTGTGTGTGTGTGTGTGTGTGTGTGTATTATTTTATTATATATATATATATATATATATATATATATATAAATATATATATATATATATATATATATATATATATATATATATATATATATATATATTAGTTGCTAATTGTTAAATTTTATTTGGTTGGATGTTGGAATTAAACATGAAAACTGAACTGTGTTAAACCTGAAATCTGAGATTCAATGAACCCTAAACTTGTGTGATGATCCCTTGTTTCATTAACTTGAAAACAGTTTACAATACTAACCTGTGAACTTAAGTTAAGTTAATATACCTTGTTTCCTTTCTAAATGTTGAAACCTGAAAACATGGTAACTTGTAAATGGTTAACCCATATACCTTGTTGTTTTATTTACTTTTAAATTTCAGTCCATAGTTCACACACACACATTCACTCTCTAAATTCCTTTTTCCTTATATATATATATATATATATATATATATATATATATATATATATATATATATATATATATATATATATATATATATATATATATATATATATATATATATAGCTTCCCTCATAATTATATATATATTGAATATTTGAGTGATACATATATATGTGATATACACATTAGGTGAGTAAGGGATGTGCCTTGTTAGTTTTGTGTTAGCTTGTGTTTATAGGCTAAGTATCCTATATGTGATACTTGCTTGTATAAACAATAGAGTTGACCTAGATTTAACTAGAGTTGACCTAGATTTGACTAGTTGACCTAATTTGACTAGATTGTTGACCAAAAGTCAACATTGAGTCCATAGGTGACCAATTGACCTAGTTGACCAGAGTTGACCAAGTTGACTTTGACCCAGAGTTGACCAAGTTTGATTTTGACCTAGATTGAACTAAAAATCATGTAGATTATATTACAAACTTCATTTACCTTATATTAAACACATTGTGACATGTGTTGTTCTAAATAGGACTCATCTACTCTGTCTGGACATCTACACTTACCAGATACTCAGGATATCAGGCGAGTACATTCTCTGACCGTTTCATACTTGTTAGGACTTATATTTCTGCTCTAGATTACTTTACTTGTATGTTGTCACATTGGTAACATAGATTAGTACTATATGGATCTTTTTATGAGATGTTACCCCCCCTCGGGAGCATCAAGTACTTCATGTCATGTGTGTTTCACTTACATCATGTATCTTCATGCTTCACTATTCATGTATACTCTTATGTTTCATGTACTCTCATGTTTACAGAGCCCTCATAAATCAATTTCACGTGAATCTTAACATAACATATCTAGATCCTTGTGTATTGATTGGGGATGGGGGAGTAGAAATAGTCATGTGAATGATTCCAAAGTAGTGTAGTCATAAATCAACTCTGTAGTATAGCCATGAATCACGTCCAGCTGTTCACATGTCTATCTTGTACTCTGAATCACTAGTCACTGATAGTTCTTTACTTATAGTAGATATTTCTATTACAGTTATCTCTTTTACTTCATGTACATCCCTTCAGTTATTCATGTATATTACTCTATTGCATGTTTATTATCTTCTGACATGATATAAACTGCGTGAGATGTATTATGCTCGTTCTTGTCCTGACTGGACCTGTTGATATATTATAAAGGATGAGGATGAGGCTTTCTGTACTACCTATTATGGAGCAGCCATAGACGACACTTGCGAGCTGGACTCTCAGGACGACCCAGCTCTAGCTGATGCTATCACCCTACTGCCTAGACTAGTTTAGTTAGGCTTTATCTTACTTATGTTGTCATTTGGGATTTGAGTTGTATTATGTTTTGTTATTGTGTCGTTTAGACACTTAGACTTATTTTCCTTTATGTTTGTATTTTCTTTTGAGATTTTCATATCTATGATATCGTGCTATTTCTGCCTTAGTTGTGATTGAGACTGTATTCTGTATTGTCATCTCCACTCGTAGTGTATATACTGTTGTCACGCCCCAGAACCAGAATACTGGAGAGCGGGGGCAGACATAGCCAGCTACGTATATGAAATGGAATCCATCTCGCTATACGGTCACGGCTGTCTAGATACATGAGGGTTTATCTACAAGCCAACAGTTTCTTAAGGTCATAAACAAACCTAGTGTCTCAATCACAAGCAAGTAAGTAAAAGTCACAAGATGTATGATCATTAAATATACAATAGTAAGGCGTCCCAAACATTACATATTCAGTTGATCATGAAGCTAGTCGTTACAAAATGTCAGGACTAGTAAGAGTTTAGTCATACATGATCAACCCTAGGATCTGTTAATCATGTTACAGCCCGTAGGCAGACAGTAAGTAAGTGCAATCGAGCTAAACAGGTGCTCGTCGGCTAACGCCTCAAAATAATATTTTTACAATAGAGTGGGAGAGCCAAAAATAACCTACTCGTTGCCAGGGTTCCGTCTAGTGGCCACCATCTGGCTGGAAGGTCGGTAGATCATCTGGAGCTGCTCCGAAATCTGGCCACACAAAACCAGCTGGGTCAAACCCCAGAAAGAGCAAGTGCCACAAAGGAGGCTTCACTTAAGAACCAAAACCAGCAATCAGCACAAGATATAAATAAAAGTAAGAACTGGAAATAAAAAAAATACACCAGGATGATATACGACGAGATAACCATGGAACTATTCAGATAACCAGGTTACAACCCGTAAACCAAACAAGGACCGGGGTTGTAACCCTTCGTCTGAACAGAACTTGGAATTCTCACCATTTATCGGTAAAATAAATACAAGCATTCTGGTCATTCAATAATCTGGAACAGGATCAGGGCAAGACTAGACTGGTTAGACTCCGTCCAATCACTTCACGGCCAAGCAAGAATTACGGCTTGATACTTTAACTAACTAGGGTTGTCACAAGCCTAATTACTAACAAGATGCAGTGAGATTATTCCACAGCCACAAGCCCTGCAGACCATCCAGGTTACCCGGGTTAAAAGATTAGAGTTGAATTCAGGTGGATACATCGTCCAGGAAACGAATGTACCCTTAGGTAGCTTGAAGGGTGCAACACATGACATTGTGCTGGAAATGTGCCCTACTCGACGGCAGGCTACAGATCCCAAGGCGTGCCCAGGTAACGGGATTGCCTGTAGCTGGGAAATCTCGTCATGACTAATGTATTAATCTAGTTATTAGCCTTAATTCATTTTAGTAGGTACTCATGACCGTGGTACTCAGGAGTCCATGTCCTAGACATGATGCACGACAGGACTGGTTTATTTATACAAACACAATCACCCACGGTGTCCAGATTAATTATACAGGTCATGTCATGTCAAGTAGCCGTCGCAACAGCTATTCGAGATAATCATGTCAGGTTATCATGCCAACTGTACTTATCAGGAGTGCGCCACGACGGGTCACTATCAGGTCATGTCAGGTTATCATGTCAGGAGTGCACCACTACGGGTCACTATCACGTCATGCTTAATTATCAATTTCAAACATATCAAGTAATTTCGTAATTATCAAATTCAGGACAAAAGGCGTAAGGATATAAAATGGACGTTAAATATCTAATAAAATATCAATATACAGGGCTATAGAAGATCCAGGGTAAGTAGAGTCAGGTCCAGTTGCGCCTAAACATCAGGTTGCGCCTGAGTCAGACTGCGCTCAGGTCAGGCTACGCTCAGGTCAGGGTACGCTCAGGTCAGGGTATGCTCAGGTCAGGCTACGCTCAGGTCAGGGTACGCTCAGGTCAGGGTACGCTCAGGTCAAGCTACGCTCAGGTCAAGCTACGCTCAGATCAAGCTACGCTCAGGTCAAGCTACGCTCAGGTCAGCGTATGCAAGACATACGCTTCCAAAAAGCAGCGTATGTACTCCATACGACTCCTCTTCAAGGCAGCGTATGAGATCCATACGACTCCTCATCAAGGCAGCGTATGAGGTCCATACGACTCCTCATCAAGGCAGCGTATGAGGTCCATACGACTCCTTGCCAAGGCAGCGTATGAGGTCCATACGACTCCTCAACAAGGCAGCGTATGAGGTCCATACGACTCCTTGCCAAGGCAGCGTATGCAAGACATACGCCTCCAAAAGGCAGCGTATGCGTCAGACTGCGCTGCGCTAAAGAACGCACGCAACTCAGTGGCGCAAGCTAAAAAGCTCGCATACTGCTCACTGTCTTCTCCAAATCAGCAAGAACACCATGGTTTGAACCCAAAGCTTCAAAAGTCCATAACCTGGTCAAAATAAGTCCAAATCCAACTTTTCAAAGGTCAAAATTGGGTAGAATAAAATTCTCTACAACATGGAACTATCAAAACTTGAAAACAAAGAAGTTTGATAGATCAAAACTACCAAAAACCGAGAATAACTAATTTCTAGATCTATAAGAATTAAAGCCTCAAAATGGAAAATGACAAGTTCTAATGTGCCTTAGAAACATAAGGAGAAGCTAAAGGAACAATAAAAATGGGTTCTCTTGTGGAAGCAAGTTGCACTTGCCTAAGGGGTGTTCTTGGTTGGTGGTGGGTTTAATGGAGAAGGAGAAGAGATTAATGAAGAGAGAGAAGAAGAATAGGTAATAAATATGAGTGGTGGTGGTAGGTAGGGGGTTCACCCCTTGGTTCATGATGAACCAAGAGAAATCCCAAACCGAACCAAGCCAACCCAAACCAAGAATAGACCAAGCCAAGGAAGGAAATTAAGCAAGGAAATCATGCAATACAAGAATAAATACGTACACGTATTCCAAAAATACGTAATACGAACCACAGGCATTACAACTGTACAGGTACCTTATATTGTTAGATATTGTGACCTAGGACATCGTTCTACCGTCGACACCGTAGGCTGGATGTACCCACTTCTCGTGTCCTTACTCTAGGGTGCGGGTCATGACATGTCCCCTCCTGACGGCTTGTGAGCCCCTCCGTAACAGCATCCAAGTAATCCTATAAAAGATACCAGCTGTTGTTGTACCTGAAGGGACGAGACCTCACAGTAGGCCGAATAGTGAAGCCAACCCTGATGGGAGAATGGTCGCTCGTCCCAGCGGCCAGGCCCTCAGCCGAGGAGTTGGAGAAATGGCGAAACCATTCTCCATTGCCCACGGCTCTATCCAACTGGCATACAACCCTGTTACGGACTACTTTGTTACGCCAAGTCTATAAGAATCTCGAGCACGATAACCCCTGGAGCCCCGTTTGGAGGAGGCATCTCTGAAAATCATACAGAATCAAATCTGGAATCGGACGGCCGCCCACCTTATCCCCTCTATGCAGAAGGGTATTGAAGTCCCCTATCAGAAGAAGCGGCATGGACGAGGAGTCCGCAGCAGCGGCAAACTCTGGATATGTCACTCCACAGGGACTTCCGTCGCCTCCTGTCATTGTGGCCATACACCGCACCCAGCAAGAATCGAAATCCCTCTTGTTCGTGAAAGCGATGACGATCAACTGCTCTGACATCAAGATCAAGTTCACATCCCAACTCTTCGAATTCCATCTGACCCAGATCCTGGCCATGTCACATATAGCCAAATTATGTAGTTTGACCCCATAAGATGGAGTCCGCCGAGCAAGAGTATTCTTCCCTTTAATCTTAGTCTCTAACAGTATAGATATATCACACTTTTCTCTATGGAGAACCCCATAGATCTCTCTCCATCTCCCTAACGAACATGCACCCCTCACATTCCAGGCAATGATAGCCATTAATTATTGAGAGATAAATTTCCCTGAATATCACTCGGATCGGCTCCTGGGGTTGGTACCACATCCGTCACTAACAAATCCTCCTCCATCCCAGTCTTGTGGTCCTGCTGGATCGCTTCTTAGGAGAGCACCAGCGTCCAGGCTGGATTGTCCACACAGAGCGCCTCATCCCTAGCAGGGGAATGTCCTTCCACACTAGTGGGGCCATCACGGAGAGATCCAACACATCTCTTCCTACTATAGACTATCTCCTTCGAAGATCCATCCGAAGCCCGCTCCTCTCTTCCCAATGCCACCATGCCTCTGGTTATCATGCTCTTCTGTGCCGAAAAGGTGATCATCGTCCCACTCGGGAGAACCGGCTATAGAGAAATAGGAAGACTCAGTTTCGTGACCTCCTCCATCGGGTGATACCCCTCATGCATGGTATCCTCCACTTTGACTTCCCCGGATGGGGCCTCCATCTCCGACCGGAGCCAGACATCTCGGTAGGAGATGGAGCCGTAGTCGCCCCCGCCAGGGAACCTTCTGACGGACAAGTATTGTATAGATGCCTAAAACAAGCACAACATGAACAGGTTGGTGGAACCCATTCATACTCCACCTTCTGGGTTAGAACCTCTCCAGAAGGTACTTCGTACTCCAGAACCCTCGGTAGCTCCCTGTTCGCTCAAATCTCTACGAATATCCGTGTATACATCAACCGCGATCGAAAAGTTGTAGCATCATCAGCCTTAATCTGGGTGCCCACCATGCTGGCTAGCCGCATCAATAGTGGAATGCTCCAGAACCGGACAGGAAACTCCGGGAAACGTATTGTCACGACCCGGTCCCAAATTGTTGGGTCGAATCGGATCATGTCCAGCCTGCACCGTTGTGAGACGGCGGCAGTAAGCTGTATCCACTTGCAGGTAATCTCAATAACACAAAAATATTTATCACAACTTCTAAAATTTTGAATATTCAAAACTTGTTTGTTCAACACAGAGTAAAATAAAACTGACATAAATACTGAAATAGATTGTCTTCACTTCAACATAATGAAACTAAAAATGGAAATAACATCTATCTAGATAGTCGGCTCATCAGCCTCGATATCCATATCGTCTGATTTGGACTCTAGCAGCACAGCTGGGTAGAGCTCAGGGTCGTAATAGCTATTAATCAATAGCTCTGCATCATCAATGGAACCTATTGGGGGTGGGGAATCCAGTCAGGAAAAGAGCAAAGTACAATTATGAAAATCTAACAATTCAACTAATAATTCAAAATTTGCAATTTTAAACAGTTTGAAATACTTGAACAATATTTTCCATAATTGATAACAATGTGATTTGAGTATGTAATACTTATGACCGGCTTGGGTTGTACAATAGTATCCTAGTGATACGATACGGCTTATCCTCGTGTGAAAAGGAGTAAGCTCGCACAATTATGAATATGAAGGTATTGGTCATAGAATACTACACTACTCCTCTAATCCCATAATCAATAACAATCAATACTCTAAGAGAGAGTTCCGTGTAGCAATGTGGTTTAATCTTTCAATATTACAATTAATAATTAAATTAAAAAATAGACATAACCGTACTTGCCTTGGTTTATAACTAGATTTTGAGATGGATACCGGGAAAGGATTCAAACTCGTCCTCGAAATCCTACAGTTGAGAAGTTCTGACTTAGAATCATATTTGAACCAGATCTAGGTGGTTATAATCTCTAAAATTTGATCCTAGTCAAGTTTTATGTTGTTACAATCATAACACGTTTATCGATGCGATTCAAAGTCATTAATTTAACGAAATAAAAATCAAGTTAACATTTTATTGGAAAATTTTGCATTTTTCAACTATTTGGCAAAACTTTGTATTTTGTAATATATATATATATATATATATATAATTAGATTTTTCTTTTAATGAGAAAACATGAAATTGTCTAAGTTACAAACTTGAAATCTTATTATTTTATTTAATGTGAGAAAACTCTTATTAATTTTCTATATTAAAATAAATATTCATTTTATTATTAACGCGTTTAAAAACCAACAATCCAGAAAAGAAAAGGAAAATATTCTATACTACACACTACAAGGTCTCAGAAAAGAAAATAGAAACTGGGCTTATGTCCTTACAATCTATTACGTAAATTAATTAAAAAAATTGTTGTTGAGCTCCGAACGCCGGGAAGCGGTCCATTCAGTAGGCCGAGGCCCTGTACTCAAAAATGCTATTGGCCAGTAATACGTTCTAAAATAATTATTTAAATTAAAAATATAAAAATATGGTAAGTCTCAGACTTGGTCCAAAATATCATGTTGCATTCTAGCTTATGCCTCAACGTCCGGAATGGTCGGTTTCGTTTGCATTTAGCTAGGACCCATGTACCGATATGGTCGTCACTCGAAAACGATACAAAAATCCATTAATTAAAACCAACAATCAAGTTGTAAATTCATTTTACAAAAGCCAGGATTTGGAAATAATTTATTCAAACTTTAATATATATCCGAAAATTTGGGCAACACCTCCTCTATAATTGCGACAACCCAATTCTGGAAAAATGCCAAACAACACAATTACAATCCCAACCCAGAGATTATAAGCCATAAAATATAACCAAAAGTTTCAGAACTTATCCGAAACAAAATTCAGAAAACCCGAATTGAGATTCGGAAAACCACAGAAACAATACTAAGAAGAAAATGGTCACAAAACCATATACTAGGTAATCCAACTTTAACTTAAAAAATTCTGAAAACCACAGAAGCTATAAAAATCGTTCCGAAAGAAAGTTCGGAAAATCCGAAACCTCGAATCGATCTGATTCCTATAGCGGGATCGGGGACCATGTCATCATCTACACCAAAGAGAGGGACACAGGGACACGAAAGATATCTGGGGTTGCTCGGCTAGAGCTCTCAGATGAGTAAAGAAGGAAGAAATTCGTGTGGACAACGAAAAGCTTGGGACAGAACTTAGATCCGGTCACGAGGAGCAGACAGCAGATCGGAACCAGAGAGGAGCACGAAAAGGGGGCAGGGCACGCGGCCGGGAAGCGGCTGTGAGTCGGCGGGAAGCCGGCGGTCGGAAGCCGCTCGGTTCGGCCAAAAGGGATGTTGGCCGGTGGCCGGCGGTTCTGGAAGCGGGCGGAGGAGTCCGCTCGGGGTCGACGGCGGGAGGCGCCGCACAGGGAGTCGGTCGGGAGGCCGGTGGGGCTGGGTTCGTCGAAAAGGCGCGGATCGGGTGCCGAAAAGGGCTCGGGTCGGCATCGGGCTCGGGTAGGGCTTGGGAGAGAGAGTGGTGGATAGTTAGAGAAGAAGGGGAAGGATTTATATAGTGATGATTTGGGGGTTTCGGAAGAGGAGAGGTCACCGGGAAGTTTCGGAAAGGAAGGGGTGGCTACGGCTTCGGTTTGGAAAGGGAAAGGAAGGGTTTTGATCCAGAGAGTTGAACGAGAGAGAGAGAGAGAGAGAGAGAGAGAGAGAGAGAAGAGAGAGAGAGAGAGATAGTTAAAGAGTGATTTAATGAAAGTTTTAAAGGAAAGTTAAAAGAATTTTTTTTCTTTTATTAAGGAAAAAAGATATTCATATTTATATATATACTAAAATACTTCAAAACTATTTTCAAAAAAAACTGAACTTGGGTTCGAGACGGGTTCGGGACGGGTCAGGCCCAACACTAAAAATTCCATAAATAAATATTTTGTAAAAATACTATTTTCCAAAATTAATATTTAATAATTATTATAATAATAATTAGCTAATAAAATTATTCAATTAATTAACCAAAAAAATTCGGGTTTCACAACCTTCCCTCCTTAGAAAATTTTGTCCTCGAAATTAAATGATAGGGTTAGGAGTTACCTCAGGTCTCAAATAGATACGGATACTGCTCCCGCATCTCGTCTTCTCGCTCCCAGGTAGGCTCTCCTGGGGAATTGTGTCGCCACATAACTCTTACTATGGGCGTCACAGAGTTCCTGGTTTTCTTCTCACCTATGTCTAAAATCGCCACTGGCTTCTTTGGTACTGTGAGGCTGGGTCCAATCTCCAGCTCTAAATGGTCCAAGATGTGGCTCGGATTCGGGATGTAGCGTCTGAGCTGTGAAACATGGAAGACGTTGTGTACGCCTTCAAGATTAGCTGGTAGAGCTAATCGGTACGCTACTTCTCCAACTCGGCTCAAAACTTTGAATGGACCGATATACCTGGGGCTCAGTTTTCCTGCTCTGTCGAATCTGATAGTTCCTCGGGTAGAGGAAATCTTAACTAAGATATTATCTCCTACTTCGAACTCTAGTGGTCGACGACTGCTATCAGCCCAATGCTTCTGTCTGTCCTGAGCAATCCTGAGCTTGTCTCTAATCACCTTTACCTTCTCTGCTGCATCGGTCACCATCTCAGGTCCAAGCAATACTCTTTCTCCTACGTCATCCCAAACAAGTGGAGTACGGCAACGACGTCCATAGTGTGCCTCGAACGGAGTCATACCGATGCTAGCTTGGTAGCTGTTGTTGTAGGAGAACTCTACCAAGTGCAAATGGTCTTCCCAAGATCCTCCAAATTCCAAGACGCAAGATCTCAGCATGTCCTCTAGCGTCTGATTGTTCTCTCCGATTGTCCGTCAGTTTGGGGATGGTAGGCAGTGCTGAACTTCAATTATGTTCCCAAACTGTCATGCAAGCTCTTCCAAAAGTGAGAGGTGAATTTGGTATCTTTGTCAGATATAATACTTACCGGAACACCATGAATCCGGTGGATATGATGCATGTACAGTGCTGCCAACTTTTCGGTGGATAGACCAACCTTGAAGGAGATAAAGTGAGCTGACTTCGTCAGTCGGTCCACAATAACCCAAATGGCATCCTTTTCTCCTTGGGATCGAGGCAATCCTGACACAAAGTCCATCGTTATGTGTTCTTATTTCCATTTCGGGATGTCTAACGACTGCAATAGTCCTGTCGGTCTCTGTCTGCTAGCTTTTACTTGTTGGCAAATCAAGCATCTGGCCACAAACCTGGATATGTCCTTCTTCATTCTGTACCACCACACTACAGTACGCATATCCTGATACATTTTATTAGCTCCTGGATATATGGAATACTGTGACTGGTGCGCTTCTTGTTTCAGTTTGTTTCTCAGTTTGCCAGTTGGTACACAAAGCCTCGTACCATGTCTCAATGCTCCGTCGCTGGCGATTGAGAATCATTCAAGTGTTTCTGCCAGCACTTGATCTCTGAGTTTGGAAAACGTCTCGTCTTGGAACTGTGTCTCCTTGATTTTATCCATCAGACTTGAACGCACTTGCAACTGCATTATTGATGATTCTACTCGTGGTACAATTGCTTCTCTTTCCAGCTTCTTCATTTCCTCTTCAGGAAGTACAATCTCCAGTCCAAGCTTCTCTATATCTTCTAGCAAATGCCGCTCCTTGGTCAAAAATATCGCCATCGGGTATCGACTAAGTGCATCTGTAACCACATTAGCCTTACCCGGATGATACCGATGTCGAAATCTTTCATCAGCTCCAGCCATCGCCTCTGTCGCATGTTCAGCTCCTTCTGAGTGAAAACATATTTAAGACTTTTGTGATCTGTAAATATTTCCACTCTCTCTCTCCATAGAGGTAATGCTTCCACAGCTTTAGTGCAAAAATAACTGCTGCAAGCTCCAAATCATGCATGGAATAGTTCTTCTCATGAGTCCGTAATTGCCTAGATGCGAAAGCAATTACTTTTCCGTGTTGTTGAAGAACACAATCCAAACCTTTACCAGAAGCATCAATGTATATTGAGAAACCACCGGTACCTGCGGGTAGCGCAAGTATCAGTGCTGTTGTAAGTCTCTTCTTCAGTTCCTCAAATGCTGACTGGCAAGCTTCAGTCCACACAAATTTTTTATTCTTTCTAGTGAGCTTCATCATCGACTCAGCAATCCTGGCGAAGTCCTTCATAAATTTCCGGTAGTAGCCAGCTAAGCCCAAGAAACTTCTGATTTCAGCAACTGAACTTGGTGTACTCCACTTTTCAATAGCAGCTATCTTCTTTGGATCTATCGAAATTCCTTCTCCTGTGACAACATGGCCCAGAAAATCCACCTTATCTAAGAAGAATTCACATTTAGATAGCTTACCATAGAGCTTCTCCTTCCTTAAGGTTCCCAGAACTTTTGTCAAGTGCTCTTCATGCTCTTCTTCAGTCTTCGAGTAGATCAGGATGTCATCGATGAAGACAACAACAAACTGATCCAGATATTCATGGAAGACCTTGTTCATAAGGTTCATAAATACTGCAGGGACATTCGTTAATCCAAACGACATGACCAAAAATTCATACTGACCATATTTGGTGTTGAATGCCGTCTTTGGGATATCCTCCTTCCTGGCCTTGATTTGGTGGTAGCCAGATCGAAGATCTATCTTCGAAAACACCTTAGCTCTACTTAGTTGATCAAACAGGTCATCGATCCAGGGCAGAGGGTACTTGTTCTTGATGGTAATGTTGTTCAGCGCCAGGTAGTCGATGCACATCCGTACAGTTCCATCTTTCTTGGGCACGAACAAGACAGGTGCTCCCCAGGGTGAGGCTCCATCTCTGATAAATCCAAGGGCCTTCAGCTCATTGATATAGTCCTTCATTTCCTTGGCCTCCTAAGGGTTGACTCTGTAGTATCCCCGAGAAATAGGGGCAGAGCCGGGAACTAGGTCGATGGTGAATTCTACATCTCGATATGGAGGTAATCCTGGAAGACTATCAGGGAAGACATCCATGAATTCTGCTATGATAGGGTGAGGAGGTCCAGGTTCTTCGGTAATAGAGGAGTAAGTAATACCCTCCATATCTTCCGGAGCTCGAGAGATTTCAAACTCCGGCTCTCTAGGTGGGCTGAAGACTACACATCCTCTGTGACAATCTATCAGCGCATGCTGCTTACTTAACCAGTCCATTCCTAGGACTACATCATAGTTAGGTAAGGGCATCACCAGTAAAGGTGCTAAGAATTTGTGTCCTGAGATAGTTATAGGGCAGTTACAGGTCTTAGTGATGGGTATGGGTCCACCACCAGTCATAACTCTACATATCTTCTTGCTAAAACCCGTAACTAGGTGGTGTGCAGTGATGAATTTTGTTGCTATAAAACTGTATGAAGTACCCGAATCAAATAATGCTAAAGCAGGATATGAATGCACATAAATAAAACCTGTGATGACATCAGCGGTAGGTTCCTGCTTTGGCTCTTGCTCATCTGCTGTTAGGGCAAAAGCTCGTCCAGTCTTCTGTTGGTGTTGCTCAAACTGTTGTTACTGAGTGGGTAGGAGAGCCTTCCGCTATGTAGTTCCGGTCCGGTTGAATGTCGTAGGGCAGTCCTTTACTTGGTGGGTGGCAGACCCACAAACTAGGCAGTGTCCTAGCCTCTTCCTGCAGATGTTCGCCTGATGTCCTGGCCTTTTACAGAAATTACAGACATGAATCTGCTTCTGAGGCGCTCTGTTATTGGTCCTTGCCTGATGGTGCTGCTGCTGGTGGTGAGAAGGCATGTTGTTATTGTTGTGGTTGGGCCTTTTCTAGTTATTCTGGAAGTTGTTAGTTCCATAATACTCCCTCTTTGAACGAGCAGGCTGACTTTTCTCTATATTCTGAGCTCGTATTAGGATCCTCCCGTACATCTTGGCGCCGCCTGCGATCACAGGAGTGCGAATCTATTCCCTCAGTCCATACCTGAATCTTTCAGCACGATCGGCGGGCTCAGCAACCAAGTTCTTGGCAAAGTGACTAAGTTAACCAAACTCTATCGCATATTCTTTTAAAGGTGTTCCAATCAAGATGCATGTCCTGGAGTCAGGGTTCATTCTGATACCAGGTGCTGGCTACATCTAGCAGTTGGAGTCCCACAGCTTCAACTTGGAGATCATCAGGAAGTCGAGCAATGCTTAGGAGACGCTCCATGTTGTCGAGCCATTCGTCAGCATAGATAATTCCCTCGGTTCCTTTGAAAGGTCGAGGGCCCAGCTTCTTGAATTTTTTAATATCGCCGACTTTAGCCGGCCTTGGTTCAGATTGGGCTGCTTCTCTTCTCTCCAGTGCAACCACAGCCACATTATGGGCAATCTCCATGCCTTCTCTCATAATCGCCGTCTGTTCACGATGAGCTTCAGCTTGAGTTTTCTGTACCTCAAGCAGTCCTCGTAGCAGGCCTACGAGGTCGGTGGGGTCCACGGGTACTGGTGGGGCAGCTGGATCGGGCACCACCGCAGGGGCTTGCTGTTCAGTCCGGGAAGATATAGGATCTAACACTTGAGTTGTAGTATAAAATCTACGGGGTACTGGTACATTATAGGGACGATAGGCCAGCTGCCGAGGTGTAGGATCCGGACTTGGTTGAGGAGGTGGGGTGTGATCGGGTGATGACAACCCATCGCCAGCAGTGTTGGTCTTGTCTGTGGCAATACTCTGGAAGGTTTAGGGTTGTAAAACATAAGCAAGGTAGCCTACCAGTCTATAATAATCAAAAATATTTATTTATAATATATTTCGGTCCTATATTGTGACAAATTAATGTTCTAGTATTCTAAAATGTTTCTAGATATGTTTTCCTAAGTTGTTGATCAGACCTGCATGGGCCACCACTAAAAACATGTCACGATCCGGTCCCAAATTGTTAGGTCGAATCGGATCATGCTCAACCTGTACCGTTGTGAGACGGCGGCAGTAAGCTATATCCACTTGCAGGTAATCTCAGCAACACAAAAATATTTATCACAACTTCTAAAATTTTGAATATTCAAAACTTGTTTGTTCAACACAGAGAAAAATACAACTGACATAAATACTGAAATAGATTGTCTTCACTTCAATATAATGAAACTAGAAATGGAAATAACATCTATCTAGATAGTCGGCTCATCAGCCTCGATATCCACATCGTCTGATTGGGACTCTGGCAGCACAGCTGGGTATATCTCAGGGTCGTAATAGCTATTAATCAATAGCTCTACATCATCAATGGAACCTATTGGAGGTGGGGAATCCAGTCAGGAAAAGAGCAAAGTTCAATTATGAAAATCTAACAATTCAACTAATAATTAGATATTTGCAATTTTAAACAGTTTGAAATACTTGAATAATATTTTCCATAATTGATAACAATGTGATTTGAGTATGTAATGCTTATGACCGGCTTGGGTTGTACAATAGTATCCTAGTGATACGATACGGCTTATCCTCGTGTGAAAAGGAGTAAGCTCGCACAATAATGCAATATGAAGGTATTGGTCATAGAACACTACACTACTCCCCCAATCTCACAATCAATAACAATCAATACTCTTGGAGAGAGTTCCATGTAGCAATGTAGTTCAATCTTGCAATATTACAATTAAATTAAAAAATAGACATAACCGTACTTCTCTTGGTTTATAACTAGATTTTGAGATGGATACCGGGTAAGGATTCAAACTCGTCCTCGAAATCCTACAGTTGAGAAGTTCTGACTTAGAACCATATTTGAATCAGATCTAGGTGTTCTAGTTATAATCTCAAAATTTTGATCCTAGTCAAGTTTTATGTTGTTACAGTCATAACACGTTTATGGATGCGTGTAACGCCCCAGTCCCAAAATACGTAGGACTAGAACGTAATCAAGTCAGCTGTATACATACGAGTAAATATGCAGCTCGTAAGTATACATAAGCTGTAAATGTAGAAAGCCGTGACACTAAATCTCATCCACAAAGATAAATAATAATATAAAATCAACTTGAATTTTTATGTTACAATCGTTGGGCGGAGACAAAGTCCACTACCAACTGTCTCAATGATATAAATATACAAGAAAGCGATCGACAAAATGATAAAAACGAACCAAGTGCAATTATCTTCGAAAAATAGAGAAGATCACGGCCTTGGCTAGAACACCTGCAGAAAATATGAACACACACCTGGGGAAAAACCAGGTCCTCAGAGGGACGTAACAAGACACATAATATCATGCCATAATTGAATAGTAAGAGCTCAATAGAAAATATACATGCGTAAAGGTTCCTAACCATTCTATGTGATATATATTTTGAGAAGACAACGTTCTACGCAGGAGCTTAGGTGTTCAGCATAGATGGAGAGAGAGAGAGTGGTAGTAGGTAGCGCTCATAAGAGACACTATCGACCATGGGCAGAAAGTAGCTCTCATACGAGAACTATTGGCCCCGGGGCAGTAAGTAGCGCTCATCCGAGACACTATCGGCCCAAATCTATGTGTGTACTGAACATGTAGCCCCTACGCTAATAACTGTCTCCCCCCTCCCCATGATACTATACATGTGTCGACTCCACGACACTGTTTAATCCTTAATAACTGCCAAGTCTTCTACACAAATCTATTAGCAGTTATATCCTAACGTACGGCCTGTACGCATCGATGTACAGTCGGTACGCAAGTCCGAAGCTATATGCGACTTACAACTCACACACAACCCGTGGCACATCGTGATAGTTTATGAGATGCTCTAAACATATGGTGGTCCCTTAACTCTAAGCCAATTGCATAAAATATAATAATTTACATCTATATATAATTTTGAAAGAACAACACAAAGAAAAAGCATGCATGATATTGAGCAAGAAATTAAATAGTAAAGGCAAGGTGTCTTGCCTGGTGTATCATCTGGTGTGGTGCAATGATCCGACAAGTTTCAATTTTCCAATATTCATGTTCGGTGTGGATTGGTTCGAGGTTGCAAAAAAAAAAGGAAAACATGATTTAGTCATAAGGTCGACAAATAGCAAGGATTTGAGGAGAAGGGTATTTATATTATCTTAAAAAAACTAGTTTTCATAGGTCAAAATAGTATAAGGAAAACCCATGTACTCAAGAAAAATCTTTTTTGCCAAAAACTCTAATTTGTAAATTATGATTTTTCTAGGTAAAAGTATATTTTACAAATAATTAGTTGAAAAAGTCTAAAAATCAAGATATAGTTTGGTAAATTTTCAAAAAAAATTTAGAAATAAAAAATATCTACGAAAATAATTTTTGGGCAAAACAATATCGTATGAAAATCTAACCTTATATTTTTAGAATAAATAAAATAAACTAACTAGATATGCGAATATATATATATATTTTTTAAATATAATTTGCTATTGGTAAGCCAAATAGTGTAAAAATATATCCATAATATTATGCCCAAAATAATTATAATACTCTTTAAGTTTTATATATAATACATTATACAAACTACTATTTGAATAATAATAATAATAATAATAATGATAATAATAATAATAATAATAATAATAATAATAATAATAATAATAATAGTAATAATAATAATAGTAATACTAATAATAATAATGATAATACTAATAATAATAATTATAATTATAATTATAATATAAAATAATAATAATAATAATAATAAAACTTTAAAAAAAATTGTACTTATCCCTTCATTAAACCGTAAGAGAGAGAGAGTGTTGGGAACGAGAGGGAAATTGAAAGAGGGGTTTCGGGAGGGGATTACCGAGGCGGTGGATGGGCGCCGGTGGCCGGCGGCAGATCCGCGGCGGAGAGCGCCGCAGCGGAGGCGCGCTGGAGCAGAGGACACGGCGGAGGCAGTGATGAGTCGGGAGGCGGATGGGCGGTCGCGCAGCCCCGCTGGTCGGCGACGGAGGAAGCCTTCGGCGCGGTGGCGCTCGAGACCGGAGCGGCTGGAGGAGTGAGGTGGAGAGACGCGGAGTCGGGCTAGCTCGCAGCGGGTGATTCGTTGAGGCGGAGGAGCGGCGCTGGACGTGGCCGGCCGCAGTGGGCTCGTCGGACATGGCGCTGATGGGGCGCCGAGGTGGAGACGCAATACGGAGAGGACGAGTTCCGGCGGGGAGGCGCGGCGCAGCGCAGCGCAGGTTAGGGTTTATTTCTTTCCATTTCTCTTTTGGGGTTTTGTAATTTTCGACGGTGGAGGTGGCGGATGGTGGCGACGACAGTGGTGGTGGTGGTGTGGTTTTCGTTGTGGCAGCAGTTGTGGGGAGTCGGGGCTGGAGGTGGTATTTGGAGGTGGTGTTTTGCTGCGGTGGATGGCCGGGGCAAGGAGGAGACGGTGGTGGTAGGGGGACGGTCGGGAACTTCGACGGACGGTGGATCAGGCTGGACGGGGGCTAGGGTAGGTTTAGGGACTGATTGTACATGTCAGGGTGATGTTGTATTGGGTACGTGTCCTGCGTGACACGGAACGGGTCGGTGTCCGGGGTTGTCGGACACGGTGGAGATAATTGTATATTTACTGGAAATATAGTGGATGTAGGGAGGCACAGACACGATGCACAATTTGGATGGTAGCAAATTATGGACGAGTACCTGCCTATTTATAGGATGTGGGAATTCCCATTAGGATAATGATTAGTTTTTGTTTAAACTAAATTAGATAATTTAAATTAAATCAAATCCAATTTCAAATTAAATTCCAAATTTAAAACTAGATAGTCTAAGCTCAATTTAAGAATAAACTCTATCTTTAAACTATTTAAATTAAATCCATAAAATCAAATTGAGATTTAAAATGGCCACAATAATTTTTCAAAAATATCAATAATGATAATTTCGAAAATAATACATATTTTTTTAAATATCTTTTTGAATAACAAATTATTAATATTAAATAAATTTCAAAAATAGCCTTATATATGAAATTTAAATTTATGCACTTCATACGCAATGAAACATAGTTTTCTAAAAATTAGTTTTGGAAATTTTTCAATGCGACGTATTTTACCATTTTAAGTAAGCGAAAATACTTTTTATTTATTATTTGAAAAACCAAGAATTTTTTTTATATAAAATATTTTTATAAAATATGTACCTCGCACATATTCGCACTCGACGAGGCATATGAAAATATTGAGTTCATACGCGACGTGTTATACGACTATGAGACGTACAATTACCAAGTAAAAATTTAAAATACTCAATTTATAAAAAAAATTAAATAGAAATTTATGGGGTTTACATCCTACCCAACTTACAAGAATTTCGTCCTCGAAATTAAGAATAAGTAGGGGTGAGAAGGTACGAGGGTGAGGCAACACAAATGATTGGGTGAGGCAATGAAACGACAAATATGCTTTAGAAAAATCATGATAGTACGATGGAAGTAGCTTAAGTAGATATTTTCGGGACTTGGGGGATAGAGCTCTTCGAAGAAGGTTGCATGGTAAGTGTCTAGGTTGAGGGCACAAATGAAAGGATGATAGGAATCCTTCAAGTGATTAGGGGTCACGATAGAAGACATAGGGTTGTCTAGGTTTAGAGTTGAATCATCGCCAAATTTCAAAAAGGTCATGAAAGTTGAATCTAAGGTCGAGGAAAAAGGCAAGTAGCTTAAGACGGGAATTGTCATATTGGTTGGTCAGTGGTTAACTGATCCCAAGTATATGCAAATATCATGGTCATAGGAGAATGGTTTGGTCTATCTATCAATCACAAGCTTTGTCTAGAATAGTTAAAAGACGAAAGCCAGCAAGTGTCCAAAGGAGATGTTTTCGAATGCCAATATGTGATTCAAAGGCGGTTGTAAAATTCCAAGAGAATTGCCAATGTAATCGCGGAGGAGACTCTAGGGGCAAGTTTAACTATGTCCTATCCACGTAGTATGATATATCAAAAGCGAACCAAGTGCACTATGGTTGATCAGACCATAATACGTCGGTTCTGATTAGACAATGTATTAGTGGGCGCCCACATTAAATATATGTCATGATCAAGCTTGATAAAGAATAAGCTTGCAAAACTAAGCTATTTTAGCATCATAGGTAGATAAGATAATAAGTAAAGGGTAATGATAAAAGAAATCAATTAGTCCAAGATTTTATAAAATCTAAGTTCCGTCCGAAATTTGGGCCTATGCAGTCGGCTTGGTTGACTAGATAAGTTAGGGTCCACGGAATTCTATGGTCCATGTGAACCTATCCATGTGGTCCACAAAAATGTTGGTTAGGTCGGAAGGTATTCTACCCAACTTACAAGAGTTAGACTAGTAGTGTAAAGGGGTCAATGGGTCAAGCAATCAAGGTAAAGCGCAAGTCAAGCATTACACATCGGGTGGAAAAATTGAGTCGAGGCCGAGTCTCATCTATAGTTAAAAAGTATATTGGTTTTACGGTAGGGATTTGAGTCTAGTCTTTTTGACCCGAAAGTCGTAATATGAAATTAGAGTACAAGGAGACGTGTTTTAGTGGCACGTGAGGCACGTGATATACCTACATGAAGGTGGGCTCGCGTAGGTCTTGCTTGTGAAATTTGTGGGAAGGAAACGTCTAGTGTTGTGCTCCAAATATCCAAGTCACGGTAAAGGACACAAAAGAATTAAAATAGAAAGTGGGAATTCATGAAATAATGATTAACGCACAAAGTAAATGACCAAGTCAATGCATGAAATAATGATAATTCATATTCTAGTAGATCAAGGCAAAATAAGTTAGGAATACCATTTCTAGAGACATGACAGCCGCTTGATGGGGTATGATCAAGGGACAATCCAATTATTTCTTAAGTTTCAAATGGTTAGAAAGTCACGACCAAATCTAGATTTGAGGGAATGTCGAGAAAGTCAATATTGGAATATATCCATATGATCTTGGAGATGACTAACAACACTGGTATGTACACTACCATCATGGTCGTGAGAGATATGGCAATTAGTATGGAATACTCCTAACTCATTAGAGTTATCTTAGTTGTAAAAAAAATTTAACTGGAGTTTCCTCAAAAAGTCTCTTAATAAAAATTTTAAAAACAATAAACCACCAAAATTGTATTTACTCTAAGCTGCTCAATTAGATTATGGCTAACAATTTCATCTCAAAGTAAACTTTTACCTTGTTACTACTAACTTTTTCCAAAACTTAACGTTCAAATCCAACTATTGAAATCAAGAGTTCATAGTTCACGAATCCATAAAAATCTCATAATCAATCAAAATTTTAAAACCCAAAATTTTTCAAATAACTACAGAAAGACTCTTAGCAAGAAAAATAATCTCAAAATTGAAGTTCAATATCTTAATGCACTTATCAACCCTAATCCGACAACATGATTTTTTTTCCAATTTATTGATAATCTCAATTAAAACCTTTTTACTCAAAATCTAAATAGATTTGTAAATCATAAATCACATGCCACAATTTAAAATTTAAAAATCTTCCTCAAAAATTATTTTTATATCTTCCAAAATATTTTAAACCCAAAATAAAAAAATTTGCTGCTTCCACTTAAAATTTAAAATTTAAGAAACATACTAATCGTAAGTTGTACGAGAATAATTTCTACTGCTATATTTAAAATCCAAGATCATTTTCAAACCAAATTTATAAATGTTCAAAGGCGTATAACTATAACTCAATAAATCATAAATATCACAACTTGAAATTGAAATCAGTTTTATATTTGCTCAAAGACGTATAGCTATAATCCAATAGATCATAAATATCAAAATTCGAAAATCAAACAATTTCTTAAATCAATTGTGTATAGATTCCAACTATTTTTCTGTAGCATAAAAATAAAATCCTATCAATCCTCTTATGATCACTACTTAGAAATCTCAAGATTACAACTTCCTTAGATATCCTATTTTACAAATTACGAATAAGTAAATCACACTTTTTTTAAAAAATGCCTTTTTAATTCCATTAGAGTCTTAAATGTATTCCAATTGCCAATGTAACCCTTCTAGCCATATGTTTGACCAATAAGTATATAGTAGTGTAGTCATCTTTCTAACTGTCACTAAGCACGAAAGATAAGAATTTACGATAGGAGGAATTCAAGCAGAATGCAAATCAAGGAGGCCGAACGCGAGTTCAAAATTTGAAGTCAAGAAAGGATGTCAAGTAGGTGGATGAGATTCTAGACTCTAATCCTATATTGCAGGCCCACATCGGTACAATTACGTAGCCGAAGTGACAAACTTGACCTACATGGGCCACCACAAAAACATGTAACGCCCCAGTCCCAAAATACGTAGGACTAGAACGTAATCATGCCAGCTGTATATATACGAGTAAATATGCAGCTCGTATGTATACATAAGCTATAAATGTAGAAAGCCATGACACTAAATCTCATCCACAAAGATAAATAATAATATAAAAATCAGCTTGAATTTTTATGTTACAATCGTTGGGCGGAGACAAAGTCCACTACCAACTGTCTCAATGATATAAATATACAAGAAAGCGATCGACAAAATGATAAAAACGAACCAAGAGCAATTATCTTCGAAAAATAGAGAAGATCACGGCCTTGGCTAGAACACCTGCAGAAAATATGAACACACACCTGGGGAAAAACCAGGTCCTCAGAGGGACGTAACAAGACACATAATATCATGCCATAACTGAATAGTAAGAGCTCAATAGAAAATATACATGTGTAAAAGTTCCTAACCATTCTATGTGATATATATTTTGAGAAGACAACGTTCTACGCATGAGCTTAGGTGTTCAGCATAGATGGAGAGAGAGTGGTAGTAGGTAGCGCTCATAAGAGACACTATCGACCATGGGCAGAAAGTAGCTCTCATACGAGAACTGTCGGCCCCGGGGCAGTAAGTAGCGCTCATCCGAGACACTATCGGCCCAAATCTATGTGTGTACTGAACATGTAGCCCCTACGCTAATAACTGTCTCCCCCTCCCCATGATACTATACATGTGTCGACTCCACGATACTGTTTAATCCTTAATAACTGCCAAGTCTTCTACACAAATCTATTAGCAGTTATATCCTAACGTACGGCCTGTACGCACCGATGTACGGTCGGTACGCAAGTTCGAAGCTATATGTGACTCATAACTCACACACAACCCGTGGTACATCGTGATAGTTTATGAGATGCTCTAAACATATGGTGGTCCCTTAACTCTAAGCCAATTGCATAAAATATAATAATTTACATCTATATATAATTTTGAAAGAACAACACAAAGAAAAAGCATGCATGATATTGAGCAAGAAATTAAACAGTAAAGACAAGGTGTCTTGCCTGGTGTATCATCTGGTGTGGTGCAATAATCCGACAAGCTTCGATTTTCCAATAGCCATGTTCTGTGTGGATTGGTTCGAGGTTGCAAAAAAAAATAGGAAAACATGATTTAGTCATAAGGTCGACAAATAGCAAGGATTTGAGGAGAAGGGTATTTATATTATCTTAAAAAAACTAGTTTTCATAGGTCAAAATAGTATAAGGAAAACCCTTGTACTCAAGAAAAATCATTTTTGCCAAAAACTCTAATTTGTAAATTATGATTTTTCTAGGTGAAACTATATTTTTATTAGTACAAATAATTAGTTGAAAAAGCTAAAAATCAAGATATAATTTGGTAAATTTTCAAAATATTTTTAGAAATAAAAATATCTACGAAAATAATTTTTGGGCAAAACAATATCATATGAAAATCTAACCTTATATTTTTAGAATAAATAAAATAAACTAACTAGATATGCGAATATATATATATATATATATATATATATATATATATATATATATATATATATATATATATATATATATATATATATATATAAATATATATATATATATATATATATATATATATATATATAAAAATATAAAAAAAAAAAAAATATATATATATATATATATATATATATATATATATATATATATATTAAATATATATTGAATATAATTTTCTATTGGTAAGCCAAATAGTGTAAAAATATATAAAAAAAAATATATATATATATATATAAAAAAAAATATATATATATATATATATATATATATATATTAAATATAATTTTCTATTGGTAAGCCAAATAGTGTAAAAATATATCCATAATATTATGCCCAAAATAATTATAATACTCTTTAAGATTTATATATAATACATTATACAAACTACTATTTGAATAACAATAATAATGATAATAATAATAATAATAATAATAATAGTAATAATAATAATAGTAATACTAATAATAATAATGATAATACTAATAATAATAATTATAATTATAATATAAAATAATAATAATAATAATAATATAACTTTTAAAAAAATTTGTACTGATCCCTTTATTAAACCGTAAGAGAGAGAGAGTGTTGGGAACGAGAGGGAAATTGAAAGAGGGGTTTCGGGAGGGGATTACCGAGGCGGTGGATGGGCGCCGGTGGCCGGCGGCAGATTCGCGGCGGAGAGCGCCGCAGCGGAGGCGCGCTGGAGCGGAGGACACGGCGGAGGCGGTGATGAGTCGGGAGGCGGATGGGCGGTCGCGCAGCCCCGCTGTTCGGCGACGGAGGAAGCCCTCGGCGCGGTGGCGCTCGAGACCGGAGCGGCTGGAGGAGTGAGGTGGAGAGACGCGGAGTCGGGCCAGCTCGCGGCGGGTGATTCGTCGAGGCGGAGGAGCGGCGCTGGACGTGGCCGGCCGCAGTGGGCTCGTCGGACACGGCGCTGATGGGGCGCCGAGGTGGAGACGCAATGCGGAGAGGATGAGCTCCGGCGGGGAGGCGCGACGCAGTGCAGCACATGTTAGGGTTTATTTCTCTCCATTTCTCTTTTAGGGTTTTGTAATTTCCGACGGTGGAGGTGGCGGATGGTGGCGACGACAGTGGTGGTGGTGATGTGGTTTTCGTTGTGGCAGCGGTTGTGGGGAGTCGGGGCTGGAGATGGTGTTTGGAGGTGGTGTTTTGCTGCGGTGGATGGCCGGGGCAAGGAGGAGACGGCGGTGGTAGGGGGACGGTCGGGAACTTCGGCGGACGGTAGATCAGGCTGGACGGGGGCTAGGGTTAGGTTTAGGGACTGATTGTACGTGTCGGGGTGATGTTGTATTGGGTACGTGTCCTGCGTGACACGGAACGGGTCAGTGTCCGGGGTTGTCGGACACGGTGGAGATAATTGTATATGTACTGGAAATATAGTGGATGTAGGGAGGCACAGACACGATGCACAATTTGGATGGTAGCAAATTATGGACGAGTACCTGCCTATTTATAGGATGTGGGAATTCCCATTAGGATAATGATTAGGTTTTGTTTAAACCAAATTAGATAATTTAAATTAAATCAAATCCAATTTCAAATTAAATTCCAAATTTAAAACTAGATAGTCTAAGCTCAATTTAAGAATAAACTCTATCTTTAAACTATTTAAATTAAATCCATAAAATCAAATCGAGATTTAAAATGGCCACAATAATTTTTTAAAAATATCAATAATGATAATTTCGAAAATAATACATATTTTTTTAAATATCTTTTTGAATAACAAATTATTAATATTAAATAAATTTCAAAAATAGCCTTATATATGAAATTTAAATTTATGCACTTCATACGCAATGAAACATAGTTTTCTAAAAATCAGTTTTGGAAATTTTTCAATGCGACGTATTTTACCATTTTAAGTAAGCAAAAATACTTTTATTTATTGTTTGAAAAACCAAGAATTTTTTTTATATAAAATATTTTTATAAAATATGTACCTCGCACATATTCGCACTCGACGAGGCATATGAAAATATTGAGTTCATACGCGACGTATTATACGACTATGCGACGTACAATTACCAAGTAAAAATTTAAAATACTCAATTTATAAAAATAATTAAAATAGAAATTTAGGGGGTTTCATTAATTTAACGAAATAAAAATCAAGTTAACATTTTATTGGAAAAATTCGCATTTTCCAACTATTTGGCAAAACTTTGTATTTTGTAATATATATATATATATAATTAGATTTTTTTTAATGAGAAAACATGAAATTGTCTAAGTTACAAACTTGAAATCTTATTATATTATTTAATGTGAGAAAACTCTTATTAGTTTTCTATATTAAAATAAATATTCATTTTATTATTAACGCGTTTAAAAACCAACAATCCAGAAAAGAAAAGGAAAATTCTATACTACACACTACAAGGTCGCAGAAAAGAAAATAGAAACTGGGCTTATGCCCTTACAATCTATTACATAAATTAATTAAAAAAATTGTTGTTGAGCTTCGAACGCCGGGAAGCTGTCCATTCAGCAGGTCGAGGCCCTGCACTCAAAAATGCTATTGGCCAGTAATACGTTCTAAAATAATTATTTAAATTAAAAATATAAAAATACGGTAAGTCTCAGACTTGGTCCAAAATATCATGTTGCATTCTAGCTTATGTCTCAACGTCCGGAATGGCCGGTTTCGTTTACATTTAGCTAGGGCCCATGTACCGATATGGTCGTCGTCCGAAAATGATACAAAAATCCATTAATTAAAACTAACAATCAAGTTGTAAATTCATTTTACAAAAGCCGGGATTTGGAAATAATTTATTCAAACTTTAATATATATATATCCGAAAATTTGGGCAGCACCTCCTCTATAATTGGGACAACCCAATGGGAAAATGCCAAACAACACAATTACAATCCCAACCCAGAGATTATAAACCATAAAATATAACCAAAAAGCTTCAGAATGTATCCGAAACAAAATTCGTAAAACCCAAATTGAGATTCGAAAAACCACAGAAACAATACTAAGAAGAAAATGGTTACAGAACCATATACTAGGTAATCCAACTTTAACTCAGAAAATTCTGAGAACCACAGAAGCTACAAAAATCATTCCGAAAGAAAGTTCGGAAAATCCGAAACCTCGAATCGATCTGATTCCTATAGCGGGATCGGGGACCATGTCATCATCGACACCAAAGAGAGGGACACAGGGACACGAAAGATACCTGGGGTTGCTCGGCTAGAGCTCTCAGATGAGTAAAAAGGAATAAATCCGTGTGGACATCGAAAAGCTCGAGACAGAACTTAGATCCGGTCGCGAGGAGCAGACATCGGCTCGGAAACAGAGAGGAGCGCGAAAAGGGGGCGAGGCACGCGGCCGGGAAGCGGCTACGAGTCGACGGGAAGTCGACGGTCGGAAGCCGCTCGGGTCGGCCGAAAGGGACGCTGGCCGGTGGCCGACGATTCTGGAAGCGGGCGGAGGAGGCCGCTCGGGGTCGACGGCGAGAGGCGCCGCACAGGGAGTCGTCCGGGAGGCCGGCGGGCCTGGATTCACCGGAATGGCACGGATCGGGTGCCGAAAAGGGCTCGGGTCGGCGTCGGGCTCAGGTAGGGCTTGGGAGAGAGAGTGGTGGAGAGTTAGAGAAGGAGGGAAAGGATTTATATAGGGATGATTTGGGGGTTTCGGAAGAGGAGAGGTCGCCGGAAGTTTTGGAAAGGAAGGGGTGGCTACGACGTCGGTTTGGAAAGGGAAAGGAAGGGTTTTGATCCAGAGAGTTGAACGAGAGAGAGAGAGAGAGAGAGAGTTAAAGAGTGATTTAATGAAAGTTTTAAAGGAAAGTTAAAAGAATTTTTTTCTTTTAATAAAGAAAAAGATATTCATATTTATATATATACTAAATGACTTCAAAACTATTTTCGGAAAAAAAACTGAACTTGGGTTCGAGACGGGTTCGGGACGGGTCAGGCCCAACACTAAAAATTCCATAAATAAATATTTTCTAAAAATACTATTTTTCTAAATTAACATTTAATAATGATTATAATAATAATTAGCTAATAAAATTATTTAATTAATTAACCAAAAAAATTTGGATTTCACACGTATCCAGACAGGGATGGCATTCAGGACTTCTTTCTCACAACGCAAGTCGGGAGACCATTCTTTTAGGATGATCAACTTGCCATCAAAAGTCCATGTGTATTGACCAGCTCCGCCCTAGCGGAACGCCGATTCAAACGGCAAGTGCAACGACTCGAATGAGCCGTCGACCCGAAGAGTTGGCATCGACCTGAAGAAGAATCGATGTAAGGCTTACATTGGCCCGTCAAGATGAATCCAGACTTAGACTTTCAAAGGCGTGCTCGGAGTATCGCTCGACCGATACGAACATCGCTAAGGTGGGTGGCTCCGATGAACCCGTCTTTGCTTAGCCTAAACACATAACAATACGGACACTATTGCTAGAATCGCTAGGCATTAACACCGCGCATGTTAATAAAGAAATTACTCAACGCACCTAGCTAAGTGAATAATCCCATCTTGTATGCTTGTATAGAATATGGAAAAAATATGGAAAATGTGAGAACTCTCGCACCGCGCTCCACGTTCGTGCTAAGGCACAAGCTTATGTTTATGTTCCTTATGCAAAACAATGAATGGTTTACAACAATAAAACGGAAAGACTATCGACATAGTCGTTCCGAGTAGAGTATAGCAACATTGAAAGGCCACGGGACCGATAGGTCGCCAAGGCGACTCCCGCACAGGAAGTTACAAAATGTGTAAATGAATGAATGAATGAATAAGTGAATGAATGAATCAATGAACAAACGGACAAGTGAAAGAAAGAAAAGAATGAATGAATAAAAGATGAGGAAGAAAAGGGATGGTTAGCGACAGGTATGACGGGCACGTGCAACGGGGCTCGCTACCCGCGCTGCACGGACGCCAACCTGGTCGATAACGCATTGTGGCTAAGGGTTAGCCTACGGCTCGAAGACAGCCGTTAAGTTAAAATGACAATAAAATACGAAATGGTCGTGGACGGCTCGTGCACGAGTGAAAAGGGATTCCAAGGACAGCGAACGACGATTTCGTGGCCGGTCTAGGCGGAATCATGGCCTACGGGCGGATAGGTGTGTGGGCTTGGGCACATAACCAAACATAGGGCCGGTTATTCAATAGTCTATCAAGGTATACCAGCCATCACGCTTGATAAATGAGAATGCCACAGGAAAAAATGTCCAAAATGGCTGACATGCCAGCGACCGATGCATATAGATTTAAGTGGGCTTTGCTGGTGGCAATCCACGTGCAAGTCCTTGCATTGAAATCAAAGTAGTCTAAGTTAACTGAACAAAGCACCTTCTGAATAGGCTTGAATATAACACACAAAATGATCGAGAGTACTTCGAGCGAATGAATTTGAAAACACGCCTACGACGTGCTAGAACCCGAGGCAGGGACATGCCCTTGAATACTGAATGTTACGCGAATTTTATCAAGTTGTTACATATGAATTGTTGACTAACTTGGTTTATCTTGGACAGGGAAGGCCGGACGGTAAGTATGGGTAAGTTGTGCATGTATTTCCATGCAACACTTGTTTTATGCAACACGAGATAGGTTATGAAATATGCATAAAACTGATCCTAAGGCAAGATTAGAAAGACAATGAATGATAGACGGTGCACAAAAGTAAATAGAACATGTTTGGTAATGATAGCATTGTGGGTGAGCTAGCCTCCCCACCAGTGCATAACAATGTACTGATAACCCTACAGTCTACTTGCAGGATGCAGGAGACGCCGGCGGGTGTGGAGCTTCCATCGAACGTGCTAAGACGCGGAGCTATCTCTGGAGCCTTGGAGCGTTGCAAGGAGCTGAAGCACCATATACATGACATAATGTATTGGAACATCTCCATGAATCATTCTATATTGTAAGCCACTTGGCACGTCTTTTATGTTTCAGAGAGAGAGAGCTTGAGCGATTTGTAATATCGGCCTAGCGCCGCTTGTAAACTTCTTGAATATCAATAAAGAGTTGAATTCGCTTTAATTTGTGCTCATTTACTTTCCAGTGCAAATGGGGACACTCTGTGCGACTCTGTGGCCTAGCTCAAATCGGCTGTTTTTGGACATAGCCTTGCACGGGCGCAACCTAGGCCCGTGCGACATCATGCCTTAGCGAGGACGATCGCTTCTGCGGGAGCGGCACGTGACAGATTGGTATCAGAGCACGGCTTTACATCCTTGGACTTCATTTCGATTCTCTCAGTTTTGAAAGCTCGTTGAAACAAAAGAAGGATACGCTCTCTCTCGTTGTGTCTTGGGATGTTCCATACAATAAGTCTAATATTTTTAAAAGCTCGTACAAGTACTCGGTTGGACGGGATTGATAGGCGGAGGCCTTTGTGCCACCACGACAGACTTGAGTTGGAAGGAACCGATACTAAGAGTTAGCAAACGTAAGACGTACTTGAATAACCTTACGCTGATAATAGCGAACGAGTACATGAGATTGAAGTATAGTTCGAACGGGATGGTTATGCACGCAGCCTTTTGGCTAAGTTGTACCGAGTATCGCGCACCTAGACTTTATGATGCAAATGAGTTGCAAGCGAGATCGACTATCGCTCGGACGAGAATAAGGGAGACTTAGAATGTATGTTGATAGAGACGCTACTTGACCGGCGCTAAAGCAAACACGGGGAAATGATTCTTAGATTTTGAGGAATGAGCGAATGCGCAATTGGACATGTCGATCGGGAGTCGAATAACCTTTCGAGGATTTGTAGAATGACTTGACTCCGAGTGGTGTATGTGATAGCTTCGAAGAAGGAAAAGAGCGAGTGTCAGCGACTAATCGAGTGGCTCGAACCCTGAGTGGTGTATGGACGACATAGAAATTGTTCGAGCGAGACTAAAGGATATATGGATAGAACAAGTATGTCGGCAAGCGATGATATCGCGTAAGCCTTAGAACGAGTAACGCTTAGTTGGTTTTGACTTCGATAGTCTCAAATGAGATATCGTTCGGACGAATTAAGAATGCATAGTGCGAATCATAAAATGAATGAAGGTCTTGGTCGAGGAAACATAGAAGATCGTGCATGTGATTTTAAATTTAGTTGAATGGATTGAAATTTGAGTTAAGGTGAATTACTCATGGACGAGATCGGGAATAGCACGGTGGAAAGATAGCGTGCATAGGAAACATTGATTTGAAGATACGAGAATGACTAAGGAATTGAAATTGATGTTGCTCGATGAAGAGGTAGCACGCGACAATGTGAATTGAGGAAATTAAGTTGCATGACTTGGAATTCATTGCAAAAGGAAGATCGTCAGGTTATGTACATCATCAATGGTATTGAGGCGTATCAAAGATCGATGTACAATAACTCGAGGGTACTCTAATTTGACGAAGGATGATCATGTTAGAAGTTATTGTTTTGAAGGATGCTATGTTGGAAATGAATGTTTAGAATAAAGAAGGGAAGTGACTTGATTGTTCGGTGATAACCACAACGACAACGATATTTTCTTACGCGAGCACAACTCCAGCGTCGCACATACGTCACGTCGAATTTGGGACGATCGTTCCGCGTGAGCGTTGGCATGGTGATTCATGTCCAGCAGGAATGATCGAACTCGAAATATCTTGACATGGCAATTTTGATTGCTTCGACTTGTGGTTTGAAGCGAAGGCGAATCGGAGGATTGATCGGACTTATGAGGGACAACGAAGAAAACTTGAGGATTGAGTAGACCCAATCCGCGTATCGAAAATGAGTAAGTCTAGATTTAACGTAAGAGTTACGTCCCGATGAGGACGATTATTCCACAGGAACGTTGATATGGTGATTCATGTCCGCCGTGGATAATCAGACTTGCGTGAGATCGGGGCGCAACATATAGTAAGGCTAGACGACCTTGTGATCGACTACGTGAATTGGATAGGATGGATAGGTGAATTATATCAAACATACTTGAAGAGATAGACTATGGTAATTGCTAGTACGGACGCACGAGATTGACATGTCAAGGATTTGATTGAGGACAACCTATCGTAGGATGACTTTTCTAAACGAGCTCAGACATGGAGCGGAGAATGTGTTGATGCAAATAGGAGGATCACTGCTTGATGTTTAGAAATTTGAGTGAAACAAACTTGGGTAGAAACTCCCGTACGAACGAACAAAATGGTTTGACCATATGACTTGGGGCGAGCGTCGTGCGATGACCTTGCACGATGAACCGTGAACTTGACTTGTAACTATGACCTGGTGAGATGACCTAGCGGATAGGCGGACGACCCTATGCCGAGTGATTAAACCTGTGTGATGGCATTTATAGTATCGTCTGGACGGACGATAGACTTGGGCAACAAGACTTAGAGTAGGACGGGGAACTGGGAGTGTGCGTGAACGACGGCAAGATTGGCCCCAAACGAAGGAAAAGATAGGAATGGATGATGTGTAAGTAAAGTTGGGATAACGAATTGAATCATTGATTGGAAGACGTACTCGATGATATTGTGATACTTGGTTTTGAATCGGACGAAAATTACTTAGACTTGGTCGACCCCGCTAAGAAGAAATCGTATTGATTTCATTGACAATAGCGCTTGAGAAACGAATCGGGTTATCTCGATGACCGAGATAAACGATAGTGAGATGCACACGAGTTCGGTTTTAAATCGAAGTTAGTAAAACTATCGGCAAATTAAAACTATCACGAGTAGCTTGTCCGACTTCGCTAGTCGCTAAGCTTGGTTGAAATGTACGTATTCGGGGGATGCCTTGAATTCGTGCACGATCCAAACTCAGCGATATGATGAACTCGAATGCAGCTGCAAGTGGGTGTTGCGATGCGCATGAACGAATGAGTGAGTTAACCTCAACCTACGACTCTCGTATTTAAGAAATTACAACGCACCTCGTACGACCGTTTCAGTCCCATGATATGTCGAAATAGCAACCAAGTCGAAGAAATACGATAATTGAATAAGTGCCATCAACTCTAAAGATGAATAAAAAGCATTCAATAAAAATCGACCAGCCGTACGCGACACGGAACTTAGAAAGGTATCGAGTATGGTTCGATGCCATCGAACGATAGAGCCGTTCGATAGTATTGTCTAAGAAACACGACGACACGAGTTAAGGAATGGTAGGATGACCTGCACTCAGGAAGTCTCGAGGACGAGACTTGTTTTGAGTGGTGTATTATGTAATGACCCACTCCGCCCTAGCGGAACGCCGATTCAAACGGCAAGTGCAACGACTCGAACGAGCCGTCGACCTGAAGAGTTGGCATCGACCTGAATAAGAATCGATGCAAGGCTTACATTGGCCCGTCAAGATGAATCCAGACTTAGACTTTCAAAGGTGCGCTCGGAGTATCGCTCGGCCGATGCGAACATCGCTAAGGTGGGTGGCTCCGATGAACCCGTCTTTGCTTAGCCTAGACACATAACAATACGGACACTATTGCTAGAATCGCTAAGCGTTAACACTGCGCATGTTAATAAAGGAATTACTCAACGCACCTAGCTAAGGGAATAATTCCATCTTGTATGCTTGTATAGAATATATAAAATAATATAGAAAATATGAGAACTCTCGCATCGCGCTCCACGTTCGTGCTAAGGTACAAGCTTATGTTTATGTTCCTTATGCGTCCAACAATGAAACAATGAATGGTTTACAACAATGAAACGGGAAGACTATCGACATATTTGTTTCGAGTAGAGTATAGCAACATTGAAAGGCCACGAGACCGATCGATGGATCGCCAAGGCGACTCCCGCATAGGGAGTTGCAAAATATGTAAATGAATGAATGAATAAGTGAATGAATGAATCAATGAACAAATGGATAAGTAAAAGAAAGAAAAGAATGAATGAATAAAAGATGAGGAAGAAAATGGATGGTTAGCGACAGGTATGACGGGCACGTGCAACGGGGCTCGCTACCCGCGCTGTACGGACGCCAACCTGGTCGATAACGCATTGTGGATAAGGGTTAGCCTACTGCTCGGAGACAGCCGTTAAGTTAAAATGACAATAAAATACGAAATGGTCGTGGACGGCTCGTGCACGAGTGAAAAAGGATTCCAAGGGCAGCGAACGACGATTTCGTGGCCGGCCTAGGCGAAATCATGGCGTACGGGCGGACAGATGTGTGGGCTTGGGCACATAACCAAACGTAGGGTCGGTTATTCAATAGTCTATCAAGGTGTACCAGCCATCACGCTTGATAGATGAGAATGCCACAGGGGAAAATGTCCAAAATGGCTGACATGCCAGCGACCGGTGCATATAGATTTAAGTGGGCTTTGCTGGTAGCAATCCACATGCAAGTCCTTACATTGAAATCAAAGTAATCTAAGTTAACTGAACAAAGCACCTTCTGAATAGGCTTGAATATAACACACAAAATGATCGAGAGTACTTTGAGCGAATGAATTTGAAAACACGCCTACGACGTGCTAGAACCCGAGGCAGGGACACGTCCTTGAATACTGAATGTTACGCAAATTTTATCAAGTTTTTACATATGAATTGTTGACTAACTTGGTTTATCTTGGACAGGAAAGGCCGGACGGTAAGTATGGGTAAGTTGTGCATGTATTTCCATGCAACACTTGTTTTACGCAACACGAGATAGGTTATGAAATATGCATGAAACTAATCCTAAGGCAAGATTAGAAAGACAATGAATGATAGACGATGCATAGAAGTAAATAAAACGTGTTTGGTAATGATAGCATTGTGGGCGAGCTAGCCTCCCCACCAGTGCATAACAATGTACTGATAACCCCACAGTCTGCTTGCAGGATGCAGGAGACGCCGACGGATGCGGAGCTTTCATCGAACGTGCTAAGGCACGAAGCTATCTCTGGAGCCTTGGAGCGTTGCAAGGAGCTGAAGCACCATATACAGGACATAATATATCGAAACATCTCCATGATTCATTCCATATTGTAAGCCACTTGGTGTTTGCAAAAACAAAAGTATGAAACTTTATTGATACAAACTTTGTAAAAGATTACAATTTGAATTCTGGGAATGGTACAACTTTAGGAATCCAATCTAGAAGATGATTGCTTTATCCCTTGGACGATGTGAACTTTGAAGACGAAGCCTTTGAAGTCGAGAACAACTCTGGAATTGAAGGCAGAAAGCCTCGAAAGTCGAAGGCAAAAGCCTCTGAAGAATGCAGCAGCACTTGGACAAGAACTCCTGAACTTTCTGATATCTGATTACTTGATTTGTGATCCCCTTGAATGTAGACTTAAAACTCTATTTATAGAGTTCTGAGAAATAACTAACTTTTAGTTACTCTGGACTGCGCATGATGTTTGTGCAGCAATTGGTTTGCGCAGTACTGGACTGCGCAGGCAGTTGCTGGATCATGGGTTAACTGTCTGGGACATATGGCATCATTTGATTGAAATGCGCATGATCGTGCATAGGCAGTTACCACGAAATGAGCAATTGATGGCATGAATGCCACGTGTACTTTATCAGTTGTGTTGATAGAAAGCGCACATTGAACTGCGCAGACTTTGGATTGCGCCGACTTCGTTTGTACAGGGTTTGGTTTGTGCAGGATTAGACTGCACAGGAAAGGGATCGCGCTGCCAGCTGTCAGCCGTCCTCGAGCGTTGTGTGGCACGATAAACGAATAGCCTCCTTGATATCCGTGTTGTCAGTTGTCAGAGATCTGATTTGGTTGTCAGGTAATGATGACTCTTGCCACGTCAGCCTCGCACAATCGGATGTGTGCGCAGTCTGACATGCGCAATCTGAGAGCTGCGCAATCCATTGTCTGCACAGTTTACTTGAATGATGTATATCTTGATTCTTTGACTTTGTTGATTGATGCAACTTGATTTTTTTAGGACCTACAAGACCCCCTTCAAAGTTTTCGAAAGTTGATTTTATTCAAAGTTTCGAAATACTTTGAATTATAAAATTTAAATCAAGTTGCGCATGATAGTGAGCTGTCTGCACAATCGAAGAGCCTCAATTTTAGGCACAATCAGAGGTAGCCGTTTCATATTTCGAAGACTATAAATAGTCTCTTCAAACTTAGAAATATTTTTTACTTGCATTCGTGCTTTTGAGAGAGAAAGACTTCGAGCTCTTCGTTTTCAGCCCTCCTCTCCGACGACCAATGGCTCTTCGACGCTCCTCTACCACCGCCGACAAGGGCAAGGCCCCGACTGAGTCATCAGACAGAGTTGCACGACGAGCATCTCGTCATGAATCCGTGCCCCCCGCTCTGAGAGGTTGTTCAACCGATCGAAAACCATTTTTAGGGTGATTCGACTTCTTTTGATCTTTGAAACTCATCTCTCTTTTTAGAGAGGAGTTCATATTGTGCCACCCTTTTTAGGGTTTTGGTTGCATCAACTGTCATTCTTCATTTTTATGAAGGCTGCATTCCTGCGCAATCTGTTAAATTGTGCTGACAGGAAATCAGCGCAATCGACTGATTTGTGCAGGAAGTCAGCGCAAACTGTTGCTTTGCGCATCTTGATGAGATGCGCAATATGATGTTTGCATGATCTGAGCTAGCGCAATCTAACGTTTGCATAAGCTATGCCAGCGCAATCTGAGGATTGCGCACTCTAATGTTTTGTGTAATCTGAAAACAGAGTCTTTGAATTGACTTATACTGATCTTTATCTATTTTTGATATAGTTGGGACCAGAGAAGATCCAGATTATAAACATTTTGTGGGAACTCTCTCAGAGTCTGAGTATAAAGAAGATCTCTCCCATGTTCATTATCTCCAGTATAATCTACCGGCCTCCCGTCAGGCAATCCTGATATCTCAGGATAATGAGACTCTCATGTGTTTAATGAATGGACAGCCCTTGGAAACAGCAGACGTTGTTATTCATAAGAAACCTTTATTCTTGTTTGGTGAGGCCTTTGAGAAAAGCTCGCAACCAAGGCCTAGGATGGAGAAAAGAATAGTCCATCAGGAAAATAGGTCTTTCTTCATACCAGATATTGCCCGCTGCCTCCCTTTATCCCGGTATGCTCATGCGAGCTACCCGAGGAAGATGGAGTGGAACATCACTCTTTTCAAAGACGCCCGTGCAGGGAAAATTTTTGTGAAGAAGGGGCCAAATAAGAAGGATATGTTTGTTTGCCATTAAAATCGTTTGATTGCAAATCTTAATACAAACATAACAGTGTTACAATGTAGGACTTAGATGTAGTCCTAGGAGTACACTTTTGTTTAAGCTGGGTTCCTTAGTACCAATATAGCGAGTGGTAATGCGTTGACTCCGTTGACGGGCTGACGATGGTTATCGGTTTTCTGAAGGTGTGGATTGCTCTGGGTGCTGGAGCTTGCTGAGAGGAGGAAGACGTTGAGTGTCTGTATCTGCCTCCCTGGTGATTCCTTGTATGTTCGTTGTGGATTCTGTCTGTTGTCCGTGTGTATGAGAAGGAAGTGATCCCTCCATTTATAGTTGTGCAGGCTGGCTGCTGATGCGCGCATATAGGATGCGCCGGTGTGTGGGGACGCCACGTGGAGGTTGCTGATGGGGGCGCATGAATGATGCACCCTGATTGGGAGGTTGAACTCTTCATACTGCTGTTGTGAGCCGGCACGTAGCAGAGGAGAAGATCTTTCTGTTGCTGAAATATTGGACGAGTTGAGTCAAAGGACACATGTCGTCGACTCGTGGCTCGAAGATCTCAGATTTGGGGGGATAATGATCTGGTGAGCTGCGCCTTGGATTGGGCGCAGGAGGAGGCTGCGGCTCATAACCTTTAGGAGTTACAAACCATTTAGGGCGCATGGCTTCTGAGGCGCATGCAGGCGACTTTCCTTCTGTCTTTCGGGATCAGAGATCAGTCCGGGGCGCATGGCTTTTGAGGCGCATGCAGAGCTTCAACTAGAGACTCTTCATCTGTCTTTAGGGATCAGAGAGCAGTCTAGGGTGTATGGCTTTTGAGGCGCATGCAGGTTTGGGCACATGGCCGCGGAGACGCATGCGGGAAATTGAGACTCTTCTTCTGTCTTTAGGGATCAGTGAAGGATCTGAGGTACACGGCTTTTGAGGTACATGCGGATCTGGATGCATGGCCGTGGAGGCGCATGCGGATGGTTTAAGGGGCCACGTGGCAGTAGCCGTCGGAATGGAGTCATGATGACGCTGACGTTGCCGACGCTTCGTTCTCTGAAAAAGCTGTCAATCGTTCAGACATTGGGAAGCGTGCTACCAACTCTGGTGTCAGTTCAGCATTTAATGTTTGTGACATTCGATGGACAGCTGAGTGGGCACGTTGGTTGGTGTTCCACTCGGTATGGGGATGTGAGGGGCGCGCATTCTCTGTGATGCGCCGGGTATTGCAGGGCGCATCTGCGCGATGCGCCTGATGCTGGAGGGCGCATCCATGTGATACGCTGTTTGGCTGGCGCATCCGACATGTCTTTTAATGCTGCTGCTGTCTCGCTCTTCGAGTGCTATAAATAGCCGTTTGCCTGAATTCGAGGCGTCCGGTTCATCCATTTAATGCAAATTCATTGCACAGAATTCGGAGAGCCATCCACTTGGCGCATGGGTTTGATCTGCCCGGCCTATAAATAGTGGCATGGAGAGAAGGTTTGCTCCTCGTTCCCTCACGTACTTCTAACATGAACTTGAATATGCGGGTGCATTCTGTCGATGAAGTGCTCCCGAGGGTGAAGATAAGACGTCGTGTTGTCTTCGATGCACTTGAAGGTGACTGTTACATCCAAAAGGCGGAGTCGAGGGCTTCTGAGGCAGGCGGAAGGTGCCTGTTGCATCCAAAGATAGGGATGTCCGGGCCTCGTCTCCGTTGTTCAGGAAGAGCCATAGATCGGAATGGTGGTGCTAGGCTTTCTCTTCCTTCAAAGTGGGTGTCGCCCACTCTGGTTGTGTTGAGAGCTCCTTGTGTCATGATTTCGATCACGGTCTTCCTTGGGCTTTGGAGGCTCTTTCGAAGCCTCCCCTGGCCACAGCTTTGCCGTGCTCCTCTCTTCCTTGGTTCCAGCCAGAGGGTTAAATGCTTTGTGTAATCAAAGCACTTATCCGGTGACCCTGGCTGGAAGAACGGCGCATAACTGGGCTCTGCTCGGCCAGGTGAGCCTGGCTGGAAGAATTTGCACATAACTGCTGAAGGGATGCACATAGCTGGGCTGGATGCATATAACCGAGCTGCTGAAGAGATGATGGGATACGCCTGGCTGGAGGCGCATGGTGTCTGCTGCGCCTAACTGGCAGCGTATGATGACTGATGCGCCTATCTAGAGGCGCATGGTGGCTGCTGCGCCTATCTGGAGGCGCATGGTGGCTGCTGCGCCTATCTGGAGGCGCATGGTGGCCGCTGGCTGTAGATCTAGGATCTTTTCTTTGTAGAAATTCTCCTTTGTACAACCTTTTCTAGACATATAATAGACTTTTATATGAATAAAAAGTCCTTTTTCGAATGTCTATGGCTTATTTTGATTTTTGCTGTCTGAGTTCTGGCGCATGTAGGTCTGGCGTATGGGCTTTCTGATTGTGAAATTCCATGCTTCTACAAGTCCCCCTTCAAAGTTTTCAAAACTTTTGAATAAGTTTTGGAATACTTTGAATAAGAAGCATGGAGGTCAGGGCGCACGATTGTTGGGCGCATGCCTGTTCTGGCGCATGCTCCTTCCGGCTGATGATGATGACGCTTTGGTAACCCAAAAAGATTAATGATGATCTTTTGGTTGTATTTGCTGTTATCTCTTCACGGAACCCGAAGTGACGGCTGAGATTACACGTCATCGGTTCACACGTGCGACCAAGCCCTATAAATAGATGAGGGTTGGAGAGAGAAAGAGATCTTCTTCTCTGTGCCTTTGCTTTCTTTAGAGTTCTTCTTCAAAACCCTAACTTTTTTTCTTCCGATGACGTCGCTCCAGAGTTGCAAGAGTCTGTTGCGGAGGCAACAGAAGTAGTTGAGACAGAGGAGAGGGTTGAATCCCCTCATTGTCATGATGAGGGGAGATCGACCGTGTCATTGCCGAGTCCTACCCCGGCTCCAACTGTAGAAATTGAGGCGACTATCGCTCAGGAGGTAGTGACAGATTCTGTCCCGGTTGAGGGACTTGATAATGAGACCCGTCTGGCGGTCACGACTGCTGAGACGGGTGAAGAGACAGGTGATAATCTCCCTATTCTGCCAAGGGAGGTACCAACTGTTGATAGGACGTTGGGGACAGCAGAGGTGGTCGCTGATGTCAGTGGCCCCTCCGGGCTTGAGAAGGGTAAGGGTGTAGAACCCTCTGTAGCTCCATCTACTTGGGGAACCATCTCGACGCCTGTGCCGGCTTCTTCTGTTGTTTTGGCTCCTCAGGCTAACAGTCCAGCCCCTGTTGATGAAGGGCCCGTTGATGCCGAGGTTCAAGCCTCGCCGGTTGAGGTTGGCGGATCTTCTTCTGGTCCGCAAACTGTAGTAGCTCCTCCAACTCCTGCTATGACGCCACAGGTCCTGGCGGATGCAGACGAGTATGTGAAGTTCCTCGTCGAGGGGGTGTACAAAATGCTGCAGAAGGGCGTATCCGCTGTGATGGATGCCAACAGGAGTTTTACGACAGCAAAAGCTCTGGCAATGCCCTGCATCGAGCTGATTCGTATTCACCAAGGCCACGACCATATGGCCGAAATTCTGGAGGCTTCGGTGATTGAGCTGGACGAGCGGCTTACGGAACTTCGACGCATCCAGCGAAATGATCTCTCCGTGTTAATAGAGGCGGAGAAGGGGAAGTTGATTGCTGAAATCGTGTCTTCCTACCAGGCCACTGTGAGCGATTGGGAGCACGAAGTGGCTGAGACTGAGGCTGCGGTAGAGCAGTTGTCCCAGTCTATGAAGAAGACGACGGAGGCGCGAGCTGCATTGGATGCCAACATCGCGGAGATCGACGTCCAGATGCGCCGCCTTGAGGACCAGCGGGCCCAACTCCAGTCAGAAGCTGAACGTGTTCGGGCTGAACACGCAACATTCAAGCAAGAGGAAGCGACTTTTACTCAGCGGACTCTTGCTTTGGCACAGCAACGACGACAGCTTGATGAGAAGTACGAGGGCGAAACTTCTGCTGAGGCTGTCGAATTGATGCGTCAAGAGGTCGAGCGTCGAGTTTTGGCAACCGTAGAGACTCGTACTGCTGACCTGAGGCAACGAGTCAGAGAGCTCTCGACCCATCCTGGAGAGGTTTAGGGATTGTAGCTTCTTTCTTTCTTTTGCAACCCTCGTTGAGGGATAGTGTAGTCTTGTACTCTCTCTCTTTTTGAATAAAGAAGTACGCAACTTTTGTGATGTGTTCATTTTTTTGTCATGAACTTGATGATTTGCGTGGACATATTATCTTTTGCGCACCTTGGTTTTTTAGGTACAGATAATAAGTTTAAAGGAACCATTATGTTTTCTCAGAGGTAATGTGGACATGGCAATCATTAGGTTCGAAGTGATAGAATCTTCCTACTCAGAGGTATTATGGACGTGGTAGGAATGATCTTTGGGGGATACGCTGAACAACTCAGAGGTGATATGGACATGGAAGTTCTGCGATCAATGTACAACAACGCAGGGGTTGTTTGTACAAGATGTTTACTCAGAGGTAATGTGGACGTGGTAAACATGAAGGGTAGCGTAGGCTTACGAAGTGTAAGATTCCGCTTTGTAGGGCGTAGAGAGACAACTCAGAGGTAATATGGACGTGGTTATCTTTCTACTGGAGGATGCCACGGAACAGCTGGATTCCGGAAGCGTATGAGTTGGTGGAAAGAGGTTGTTTGGGGAAGTACATGTCTGGAAGATGTCAAGAATAGTACTTCTTTAGGAACTTGCCGTTGATGGGCATCATGAACAAGTCTCCATTGGGTTTGGCGAGGCGGTAAGCTCCGTTCGAGTATACTGTCTCAATGATGAAAGGTCCTTCCCACTTGGGCTCGAACTTTCCTGGTGTCTTGTGGGTCAACACCATTGGTCTTCTGACTGCTAAAACCAGGTCGCCAACTTGGAAAGTCCTCTGTTTGACCTTCTTGTTGAAAGCCTGTGATATACGGGCTTGGTAGAGTTCGATGCGTTGTTGAGCTAGGAGACGCTTTTCATCAAGTGCTTTCAGTTCCCACAGACGACGACGTTGATTGTCCTCTTCTGTGAGTTGGTTTGTGATTGCTACGCGGAGTGAAGGTATCTGTATCTCGAGAGGCAGTACTGCTTCGCTTCCGTAGACCAAGGAGAATGGAGTGTTGCCTGTTGGGGTCCGTACCGTTGTGCGGTAGGCCCAAAGGCATTCGCCAAGCTTTTCGTCCCAGTCGCGTTTGTTGGATGACACGACCTTTTTGAGCAGCCTAACGATCGTTTTGTTGAATGCCTCAGCCAATCCGTTTGCGGCCGAATTGTAGGCAGTTGAGGCCACGTTCTGAATGCGATTCTTGTCACAGAACCTGCTGAAAATGTGGCTGATAAACTGAGGACCATTGTCATGGATGATCCGTCGGGGGACTCCGAAACGGTAAATGATATGGTGTTTGATAAAGCTGACCATCCTGGAGCTTTTTACTTCTGCCAGTGGGACTGCTTCCGCCCATTTGGAGAAGTAGTCGGTGATGGCCAGGATGAAACGGTGTCCTCTTGATGAAGGAGGGGTGATTGGTCCCACAATGTCCATGCCCCAGGCTTCGAAGGGCCAGGAGGCGACTGTAGGATGTAGTAGTTCCGATGGTGTATGTATGAAATCTGCATGAAGTTGGCACGCATGGCACTTTTTAGCATATTCAACAGCGTCGGTGGCCATAGTTGGCCAGTAGTAGCCCATACGTCGCAGTCGATCTTACAACTTAGGACCGGGTTGATGAGCTCCACAAGTTCCGTCATGAGCTTCTTGAAGAGCTTCGGCTGCTTCTTCGTTGGACAGGCATCGAAGGAGGAGCCCATCGAAGGAGCGTCGGTAAAAACGTTTTGGTAGCTGTATCGTAGTAAAAACGGAGGGAGCGTCTCCTGACTGAGACAGCTTCCTTCGGGTCCTCGGAAAGGATTCCGTAGACAGCGAAGTCGATAAACGGGAACCTTCAGTCTCGGACATTAACACCAGTGTTTGTTGGCATGGCGTGAGCCACCTGCAAGCATAGGTTGTTTCTGGGACAAATCAGGTCTCGGCCAGTTACCGTGACATAATGTTGAGTCCCAAGGGGCGCTGCCAATGAGGCTGCGAGGCTAGCCAGAGCATCGGCCTCCAAGTTTTGTAAACGGAGGACATGTTCAATAAAGAACCCGGTGAAGGTTGAAATGATGTTCAGCGCGACTTCATGATAAGAGATTAAATCTTCATGGCGAACCTCGTATTGTCCCCGAACCTGGTTTACGACTAGTTTTGAGTCGCCGTAAGCTTCCAGATGGTCAACCCCCAGCTGTTGTGCGAGCTGGAGTCCCATGACGAGCGTATTGTACTCGGCAACGTTGTTGGAGCACGGCTTCGAAAGAGAGTATGCACGATGGATGACCAGCTGATCGGGGGAGACTAAGACTACTCCCACTCCTGCGATGATTTGGCCTTTGGGGCCTGTTCTCGAAGCACCATCGAAGAACATCCGCCAAACGGAGCTTCCTTCGGTGACGTTGGATTCTTGGACCTCATCCGGGATATCTTCATAGAGTTTTGAGGATTCTAGGATGGGGTGTGCAGCTAAAAAGTCAGCCAGGGCTTGACCCTTGACAGCCTTTTGCGGAACAAACACCATATTGTACGGTGTTAGCAGGATTGCCCATGTAGCCAGCCGGGAGTTCAATGATCCTGGCTTCGTCATGAGAACTCTGAACGGATTGACTCGGGAGATGACATGAATTGTCTGGCCCGAGACATAATGACGAGTCTTCTGGATGGCGAATACCAAAGCCAAGCACTCCTTTTCAATGGGGTTGTACCGGTGTTCGGCCCCGATGAGTGTTCGACTAAGGTAGTAGATTGCTTGCTCGTAGCCTGTGTTGCTGTTTTGAGCCAGCAAAGTGCCAAGAGAATGATCCATGGCACGGACGTAGAGGAGAAATGGTTTGCCGGCGACGGGCGCTACCAGGACTGGTGGGCTTGTTAAGTAAGCCTTGATGTCGTCGAAAGCCTTTTGACACTCCTCTATCCAGACATAAGAGACTCCCTTCTTCATGAGCTGTGTAAAGGGTTGACATCTACCGGAGAGGTTTGCTATGAACCTCCGGATATATGCCAAACGTCCTTGTAGGCCCCGAAGTTCTCGAAGATTCTTCGAAGGGTCCATGTTGAGGATAGCTTTAGTCTTCTCGGGGTCAACATGAATGCCTTTTGCCGTGATGACAAAGCCCAAGAATTTGTCGCTGGACACCCCCAGGAAGGACTTAGCGGGGTTCATTTTGAGTTGATGTGCCCGCATGAGATCGAAGACCGTCTTCAGGTCCTGTAGGTGATCTCCTTTGAGGCGACTCTTGACTGCGATGTCGTCAACATAGCATTCGACTGTCTTGCGAAGATATTGACAGAAAATAGTGCTCATAGCTCGCTGGTATGTTGTACCGGCATTCTTCAAGCCGAAGGGCATCACTGTGTAGCAGAAAACACCCTTTGGAGTCCTGAATGACGTGTGTTTCGCGTCATCGGGGAACATCTTGATTTGATTGTAGCCTGAATACCCGTCCATGAAGGACATACGCTCAAAGCCATATGTGTTATCGATCATCACATCAGTGATTGGAAGCGGGAATTCGTCCTTCGGGTAAGCAGAGTTGAGGTCCCTGAAGTCGATACAGACTCGTATCTTCCCGTTCTTCTTGGTGACAGGAACGACATTGGCTACCCAGTCCGGGTGCTGTTCCTCGCGGATAAATCCGCTGGTCAAGAGTTTGTCTACCTCCTGATCGATGGCATTCATGATGTCCGGACGGAAGCGTCGCTGTTGTTGTTTGATAGGTTTAGCATCAGGTAAGATGTTCAACCTATGCATTGTAATCTGCGGATCGAGTCCCGGCATGTCTTCATAGCTCGAGGCGAAGACGTCGATATACTCTTTAGCCAGTTGGACTAAAGATTCTCGATCTTCTCTTTCCAGGCTTTTACTGATGAAGATGGGTTTGGAAGAAGACCCATCTCCGAGGTCGATCTGCTCGACTTCGTCTTCGGTGGAAGGTTCACGTAGCTTAAAACGAGTTTCCCATTGTTCTCCTAGGCGTTGGGCCCAGGGTTCTTCTTCGAAGGGTTCCGGTGCTTGGTCCTTGCCTTCACCTTTTTGAGGTTGTGCTGACGTCATGTTAGCTGACAGCACTTTTCTGAAGACTGATCCGATGCTGGTATCGGAATCCCAAGTCGAAGCTTCGGACGAGTGGGAATGTTCTACGTCTTCTGCATCTAAATTCTCTGGGGTTGATGGCGGCGTGACATAGCCTAACCCCCGTCGAGTCCGATTATAATAGTCCTGTGGCTTTCCGTTGGGCATTGAAAGCCGGACAGGGAGATGCCGACCCTTGTCGTAGTTTAAGCCTTTGTTGCTTTTCAGGTCGTAGCCCATCTTTTGAATGATGTGTTTTGTCGTATCCGTGTACCGATAGACTTGTACTCTGCCGGTATCAGGTTCGGGCTCGATTGACGGGAGGTCCGGATGACGCTCGATTTTGCCCGAGATGATGGTGCCTTCGCCTCGGCTTCGTGGAGGGACTATGAAGACTCTTTGCGACGGGACTACTCGATTATGATGTACGGTCGTTATTTGTGTTTGCAACGACCGTAGAGCGTTATCTAATGTATACAAGGCATTCCAGTGTGGAAGACAAGAATAATTAAAAGATACTCTATTATTGATAAAATACGAGATCTTATCCCGTGGGATTACATTGTCAAAGGAGGGTGCCTCTACGTCAGCTGAGATATATTCACCAAGCTTCTCGTCTGTAAGAACTGGGGGCGGACTAGGAGAGTCCACCACAGCTTTGATGCTGGGGTCTGAGAGGGTTATGTGAGCCTTCTCTGACACCTTGGATGACTGCGACGGCTTGCCCTTGAGACGCACCTTGAGAGGCGCCTCGGCTGCGCCTCCGGTGAGTGGTGCCTTCCCTTGTAATTTTGCCACTAGGGGAGCCAATGTTTGAGGCGGCTTTCCCTTGAGGCATACCTTTAGGGGTGCTTCGCGAGCCGGCGCTTTCCCTGATAGCTTGATGCTCATTGGAGGCGCCTTCTGGGGTGGTTTCCCCCTCAGTCGGATTTTCAAGAGGGCATCGGGAGTCGTCTCAGGCTCCATGTCCGGCTCTGTTGCCGTCTCTGCCTCATCGTCAGCGTCGTTGGCTTCCTCCTCGTCAATGGGCTTGTACAAGTCAGAATCGGTGAAGTAGGCCTCAATCCCTTTGAAAGGATCGATGTCTGCAAACTCCGTCCGGATGACGCCATTAGTGGACACATACTTCATGCACTGGTGGAGCGTGGAGGGCACCACCATGTACTCATGTAGCCATGGTCGACGGAGCAGGATGTTGTAGTTGACCTCGGCATCTACCACATAACAAGTCACCTCAGTTTTGAGGCTGCCAATGTGACATTTCAGTCGGATCTTTCCCAGTGGCTCGTTCTTGCTAGCGTTAAAGTCACTGATGGTTGTATTGGAGGGCGCCAGCCGGTACATCGGGATCCCCAGCTTGGATAGCAGCGCCTTCGGGTGATGCTTAGGGAAGACCCAGGATCGATCTGAATCCGGCTCACCTTGACCGAGCCAATGTACCCAGTATAATACAATGGTCGGTTATGTCGGTGATGCTTGAGCAGCATGTCTTGTTGGGTAAAAGTTATGTTTGGGATAACTTCATCCACACAATAACAGTGCGCACAAGTAGTTGGGAGGTCTTCAGGCTGCTTGACCTGACTGAGGAAGGATTCAGCATCCTTCAGAGCTTCGCAGAGAGCTTCTCGGGAGTCTTTAGAAAGACGCAGGAGCTCGAACAAAGATAGGCGCACAGGTGTACTGGCTAGTTGTGCCAGAATGTCGAAGTTGTGAGGCTTGGACAGCCCCGAAGCATTCTCCTTCCGTAGAGGTCTATCAAAACGGGCCTCCACCTGCTTCTGCTTATTGGCTGCTGAGGGCTTAGATGGACCCTCCTCAGGGATGGTGCCAGGAGGCACCACCTCGGCGGCAGCTTCGCCGGGCTGGGAGTTCTGTTGTGCACGCGTGTGCACTGGAAGTGCCTCTTCTGTTGAAGAAGAGACCGTACGGCAAGACTTAATCTTCCTGCCTTTTGATTTGGAGGTAGGACGTACCTCCGATTGAGTCACCTCAGAGACGAGGTCGGGGTGAACCCAGAGGACCTCTCCTCGAGATGTGGTGAGCGGGGTGAGTCCACTCACATTGTCACGGGTAGGTGGTAAGTTTACCACCTCCATTGTCGCCTTAGGGATGGGGACGACGCCATCTTGTGTGGTAGTTGGTGGCAAGGTACCGAACTGCAGTGAAACCACATTAGCTGACACCATCTTTTCTTCATAATCGACGGAGATTACATCCGCATTGATCATGTGCTAGATATAATTTTTAAGGACGTAGCAGTCCTTGGTCGGGTGTCCGACAAACCGATGGTAGTGACAGTACCTCGGGTTGTCCACTTTCTCGACTTCATCGGGCCGCTTTGGGTCCGGTAGCTTGATCTTGTCATCCTGCTTCAGTATCTTAAAAAGTTGCAGGGTATCGTCATTATTGAATGAATAAACCTCCTTGGGTCTTGGTGCCAGTGGAGGCTTCTGAGTAGGCGCAGATGCGCCTTTCGAGGCATTAACAGTCAATGCCTGTTTCCCCTTTGCTTCTCGTCCGGAGCTGTTAGCTGTGGACTTTTTCCCCTTATCGTCAAAGGTGGGGAAGCTGACACCCAGAAGACGTGCATTGGCCGCCTTCTTTTCTGCATCTTCAACTTCGATGATCAGGGAGCTCCAGTCAGGAGGGGGAGTAGAATTGAGCCAGAGCTTGACTGCAGGCAACATATTCATGCTGCAAGCGGAAAGGAGTGCATGTTCTGGCATGCCTGGAGGTAGCCTGAAGCAGGCCTGTCGGAAATGTTCGATGAACACCCGAACTGTTTCCTTCTCCTTCTGGCGTACCTCTATGAGAGACGCCATCGTCATGTCCTTCCCACCGTCGTAGAAGCGGTCGAGGAAGAGGCGTGTCAGATCGTCGAAGGATGATATGGAATTGTCGGGAAGACTGCAGTACCAGTCATATGCTACCCCTTTCAGGGCCCCGACAAAGATACTGGTGAGGAGCGCGTCCTCCTTTGGAAGATGCCCTGTCTGTGACTGGAAGTACGTCAGGTACCGTCACGGAGAGTCCTTCCCGTCGTATGGGGTGAGTGTTTGTGGCTTATACTTTGGAGGATAAACCACCTTGTTCCACTCGAGGGGATAAGGCTGGGGAATGCCCATCTTCTGGCGTTCCTCTTGCCTGTTCTTGGATTCGAAGTGCTCCCGCAGATCTTTGATCATTTCAACCACATCCTCTGTAGAGCTAGGAGTCGGGGAAGGAGGTACCATCTGGATTGGAACGTTTGAGGGCTCCGAGGTCCGAGGTACTTCTGTATCTGAGGGCGCCCGTTAGAGGGGCACACTCGACTCCCCATTAGCTCCTGGGTCGGGACCAGTTGAAGGTGTCCTGATCAATGCTGACCGCATCTTAAACACTGCTTGAGTCAGTGCTTGCATGGAGGCAGAGAGAGTTTTGAGTCCTCCCTCCAATGAGTCTATGCGCTGGACTATGTCCTGTGATGGCGCATCAGATTCGACTTCATCCTCGGCCATGTATACTGTCCTGACACGGCCAGGAGTGGATGGATTGGTTGAGGCTTCGCTTTCGGCTTCACTCTCGTGTGGGGGAGTCACTTCTCCTGATGTTTGACCACCCCCAGCCACATTCTGGAGTTCATCTTCAATAGGCGCATCTGCAAGGGTATGATTGCCCTCAGCTCCGTCTTGAAGGACCTCTTCGTTTCCAGAACTACCCCCGACGGTGTCCTGGAGGACACCCTCCTTTTGAGGGGCTTCAGAGAGACTAGCCTCATCTTGATGTTGAAGATCCGCCGCAGCTGTGCTTTGGACATCTTCGTCTTCGGAAGGAGGCTCAACAAGGGTCTGGCTACCCCCAGCTCCCTCCACGGACTTCTTCCTCGACCGAGTGCCTTCAAACACTCCCGAGGTCGAGACAGCCGCCTTGGCTTTCCTCGGCTGGCTTTTGGATGAAGACGAGAAATTGGTAGTCGTCTTCCGTACCGATGAGGAGTTGGAGATCACATTGCATGGAGCAACCTTTGGCTCTTTTTCTGCTGACACCTTAGTCCCAAGGTGACGTCGGAGAGGTGTCGATGACTGCAGCCGTTGGAAGATTGATTGCCTTGTTGGTACTGCCTCCTTGCCACAGCAGTTGATGGTGACCACCGCACAAGTATGCCCCGTGAGAGGCGCATTGTGCTCGTTGGTTGACTCTCCTGACCGGCGCTTGTGAGTGATCACGTGGCGCAGGTCGTTGGAGGAGAGTAGTGCCTTCACACCCCTTTCAGACGAATGGCAAGGCCAAACGCCGGGGTGGTTAGGTGAGTGCTGCTCCCCCTGATCTAGTACCAAGCAGGCACCATGATCAGTAGCGGGGGAGCCACAGCATCTGAAGTGACTTGAACGAACCTCAAACGCACAACCAGAGGAGGCGCGGGAGTTCAAGACCATTGAGTTTGCCTCACTGGACTTGGTTATGTACGCAGTGGATGCGCCCAAGCGAGATGAGGACTTTGAAAGTTGACTCGTTGTTGGTACCGAAGCACCTGAGTCAACCTTGTACAGCCTGCCATCGGCAGCGCACGTGATTGTAAGCGCGTGCCTCTGGCCGGCTGCTGGCATAGCACGTTTATGGCGCATGGCCCGTGCCGCCTTGGATTTCTTCGTACTAGCCCGCTGGGGCGCATAGTACTCAGCATCAAACTTCTCCTCGCCATTACAGCGAGTGAGTCTGTCAAAGACAGAGGCCTTTTGTGGCGCATCAGAGGTGATGCGTGGGGCATTGGCTGCGCCCCTGCTCCGTCGATGCATCTTCCTCGCCTGAGAGGGAGATAGCTGGGGAACGTGGTCGGCTGCACGCTTCCCCAAGAGATGCGCTGTATCAACGGGCGCACCTTGGTTGCTGAAAACGTCAGCAGAAAGGGAAGGCTGGATTGCTGCATCCCCTTCAGTGGTGGTGCCCGAGGCGTCGACCTTGAGCACCCAGGCTGTGCGGATCTTCTTCGACTTTGGCAGCCGCTTCGAAGGACTCGCACTTCCTTCAGAAATGAACTCCTCGTATGCCTGTTGATTGAGGCGCACGACCAGCATCTTGTGGGAGAAGCCCACCTTCACATCGTCGGCCTGTGACACGACTTTCTCGGAAGAAGAGAAAGAAGTCCCCAGCAGAGTCGCCAGCTTGTTTGTCATTAAAATCGTTTGATTGCAAATCTTAATACAAACAGAACAGTGTTACAATGTAGGACTTAGATGTAGTCCTAGGAGTACACTTTTGTTTAAGCTGGGTTCCTTAGTGCCAATGGAGCAAGTGGTAATGCGTTGACTCTGTTGACGGGCTGACGACGGTTATCGATTTTCTGAAGGTGTGGATTGCTCTGGGTGCTGGAGCTTGCTGAGAGGAGGAAGACGTTGAGTGTCTGTATCTGCCTCCCTGGTGATTCCTTGTATATTCGTTGTGGATTCTGTCTGTTGTCCGTGTGTATGAGAAGGAAGTGATCCCTCCATTTATAGTTGTGCAGGCTGGCTACTGATGCGCGCATATAGGATGCGCCGGTGTGTGGGGACGCCACGTGGAGGTTGCTGATGGGGGCGCATGGATGATGCACCCTGATTGGGAGGTTGAACTCTTCATACTGCTGTTGTGAGCCGGCACGTAGCAGAGGAGAAGATCTTTCTGTTGCTGAAATCTTGGACGAGTTGAGTCAAAGGACACATGTCGTCGACTCGTGGCTCGAAGATCTCGGATTTGGGGGGATAATGATCTGGTGAGCTGCGCCTTGGATTGGGCGCAGGAGGAGGCTGCAGCTCATAACCTTTAGGAGTTACAAACCATTTAGGGCGCATGGCTTCTGAGGCGTATGCAGGCGACTTTCCTTCTGTCTTTCGGGATCAGAGATCAGTCCGGGGCGTATAGCTTTTGAGGCGCATGCAGAGCTTCAACTGGAGACTCTTCATCTGTCTTTAGGGATCAGAGAGCAGTCTAGGGCGTATGGCTTTTGAGGCGCATGCAGGTTTGGGCGCATGGCCACGGAGGCGCATGCGGAGAATTGAGACTCTTCTTCTGTCTTTAGGGATCAGTGAAGGGTCTGAGGCACACGGCTTTTGAGGCGCATGCGGATCTGGACGCATGGCCGTGGAGGCGCATGCGGATGGTTTAAAGGGCCACGTGGCAGTAGCCGTCGGAATGGAGTCATGATGACGCTGACGTTGCCGACGCTTCGTTCTCTAAAAAAGCTGTCAACCGTTCAGACATTGGGAAGCGTGCTACCAACTCTGGTGTCAGTTCAGTATTTAATATTTGTGACATTCGATGGACAGCTGAGTGGGCACGTTGGTTGGTGTTCCACTCGGTATGGGGATGTGAGGGGGGCGCATTCTCTGTGATGCGCCGGGTATTGCAGGGCGCATCTGCGCGATGCGCCTGATGCTGGAGGGCGCATCCATGTGATGCGCTGTTTGGCTGGCGCATCCGACATATCTTTTAATGCTGCGACTGTCTCGCTCTTCGAGTGCTATAAATAGCCGTTTGGCTGAATTTGAGGCGTCTGGTTCATCCATTTAATGCAAATTTATTACACAGAATTCGGAGAGCCATCCACTTGGCGCATGGGTTTGATCTGCCCGACCTATAAATAGTGGCATGGAGAGAAGGTTTGCTCCTCATTCCCTCACGTACTTCCAACATGAACTTGAATATGCGGGTGTATTCTATCGATGAAGTGCTCCCGAGGGTGAAGATAAGACGTCGTGTTGTCTTCGATGCACTTGAAGGTGACTGTTACATCCAAAAGGCGGAGTCGAGGGCTTCTGAGGCAGGCGGAAGGTGCCTGTTGCATCCAAAGATAGGGATGTCCGGGCCTCGTCTCCGTTGTTCGGGAAAAGCCAGATCGGAATGGTGGTGCTAGGCTCTCTTCCTTCAAAGTGGGTGTCGCCCACTCTGGTTGTGTTGAGAGCTCCTTGTGCCATGATTTCGATCACGGTCTTCCTTGGACTTTGGAGGCTCTTTCGAAGCCTCCCCTGGCCACAGCTTTGTCGTGCTCCTCTCTTTCTTGGTTCCAGCCAGAGGGTTAAATGTTTTGTGTAATCGAAGCACTTATCCGGTGACCCTGGCTGGAAGAGCGGCGCATAACTGGGCTCTGTTCGGCCAGGTAAGCCTGGCTGGAAGAATTTGCACATAACTGCTGAAGGGATGCACATAGCTGGGCTGGATGCATATAACCGAGCTGCTGAAGAGATGATGGGATGCGCCTGGCTGGAGGCGCATGGTGTCTGCTGCGCCTAACTGGCGGCGCATGATGACTGATGCGCCTATCTGGAGGCGCATGGTGGCTGCTGTGCCTATCTGGAGGCGCATGGTGGCTGCTGCGCCTATCTGGAGGCGCATGGTGGCTGCTGCGCCTATCTGGAGACGCATGGTGGCCGCTGGCTGTAGATCTAGGATCTTTCTTTTGTAGAAATTCTCCTTTGTACAACCTTTTCTAGACATGTAATAGACTTTTATATGAATAAAAAGTCCTTTTTCGAATGTCTATGGCTTATTTTGATTTTTGCTGTCTGAGTTCTGGCGCATGTAGTGTCTGGCGTATGGGCTTTCTGATTGTGAAATTCCATGCTTCTACAATGTTCTACAGCTCCTCTGATCGATACAGTGTCTTGTTGAGGGGCTTGAGACCAGGTTGCATTCCTCCAAAGAACTCCTCTATGTTGATGCCTGTCAGAACGCCGATATTTGCAAATAAATTTGCGAAGGCTTAAGGGAAGTACCCTGAACAAGATATCAGATTAACTGGATTGGTGAATCCAGATTATAGAAGATGGAACTGTATTGCCAACTGGATTCTGACAACATTTGAAGACAAACTTCAACAGATCAATCTGTACCAAGCAGTGCACGCCACTGTTTATGGTTTTGCACCCAATCCACACATGTTCTTGGCCTTGGCTGAAAGATACAATTATAGGACAGGAACTTTTATGACCCCTGGTGGAGAAATTGGATTTGTACTCTACGAGATGAAATATATCTCGTACTTACCCATGGCAGACGCTCCATATGAAGAGTTTGTACCAACTAATGATGAGTTGGACAAACTTAGAAGAGAAAATGCAGCAATGGTAGCAGTGTTCGAGGAACTGCTATGCCATTACAAGATCTGCTCTCTGTTTTATAAGAGTGCTACAGCCAACACCTGTTATTCTTCGAAGTGGTTACCATATCTGTTCCTTAACCACATAGAAGAGAATAAGACTAAGGAGAATGACAAATGCTATCCTAACTTCTTTAAACCTTTGAGCAATGCAGAAGTTATAAAGCTGATAGAACAGAGTGGTAACTTTGATAAACAAGTGAAAGATGATCATGAGTATCCTCCTTTGAAGACAGGGGACACTCTGGAGAGTTACTTGAGAATGGGATATAGACCCATGTCAGAAGAAGCCCAACTGGCAGGGTTTCTGACATACTGGCTTCGGCAGTTTGTGGTTCCTGGATCCAGTGCTGTGGATCGCTTTCACCGCGACGTTCTTTTCGCTGCTGTCAAATTAGTCTTCGGCTACAAGGTGGACCTGTTATCAGCAATGACTTGTAAACTAAATGCCAGTCTTCGTTTGTATATCGACCTGATGCTGAAGGCAAAAGGAGAAAAAGAGTTCCCTCGCCTAGAACTGCCATACACATATCTATTTGGATGGTTGCTTCTTCACTATCCCACCTTAATGGACCCCGGCATGGGACCAGTTGATGGCAGCTTTCTGCGAAGGTACTCTCATAGAAAATGGAAGTACACTTCTTTGAGCGAGTGTAGATATGTTCTAAATCTGAATAGAGGATGGAACTTTTGTTGTGCTCCTCTCCCTGCTGGATATAATCAGATGCCCACAAACATGGTGGACTCAAAGATGCAGCCTCTAACCCGTGCAGCCTTTGAATGGTTGAAGACGATTCGACCGTCTCATCTGGTTTACCGGTTCGAAGAGGAATGCTACTTAGAACCATATCTCCCCAACCAATTTGCTAGGCAATTTGGATATGATCAGTTCCATGTGGGGAATGCAATCACCTGCCTCCAAAGCAAGGGTTATTTGATAGACGGGGCCCGAGCTTGGGCTTATTATAATGCCCGTGATACAAAGGCCACATTCTCAATGCCAGCAAATAGCACTCATGGTTCTAGGATGCTATTTACTTATACAGTATTTTATACATCTGCGAACACTTTTGCTGAGAATTTTAATCTCGCAGATAGTTTCGCTTCTTCGACGAGATTGAAGAAAGGAAGAATGGCTATGTCGATTCCTATAAATGATGAGGTGTACGAGCCAGTCGATGCTCCTTAGAAGTTTCGAGGGATATGATGTTCCCTCAAGAAGTAAATGCAGCAATGCGTATTTTCCTGAAAGTAGGTAAATCTCCTGCAAAGAGGAAGATAAAAGAGGAGCCTCCTGCTCTAGCGGCAAAGAAGAAGTTGATTTTAGAACATTCTTCTGAAAGAATCACTACGCAATCTCAGTCTCGGCAACTGGCCGGGTCAACTCAACCAGAAGAGGCTACAACACCAACTTCCATCCAGAAACAGATTGAAATTGTCAATATAGAGAGCCCTGATAGGCCATTGAAAAGAAAGAAGCTGGCCCAGAGAAAGAATCGAGCTTTGTCTTCAATGGTGATGGATGCTGCCGCTGGATTAACTTTGCCCTCTCCTACTCCTATTTCAGAGCCTAGGAATAGAACTTCTAGTCCTGAACATAGAGAGGATGTTGAGCAAAGGACAAATCCTGCTCCGAAAACTGAGGCCGAAGAGCCTAGAGGAAGTACTGCGGAAGAAGTGCGAGAAGAGCAGCTACAGATTATTACACTTCCACCTACTCCAAGAACCATTCGCGAAGAAGAAGATCACGAAGTAATCGCAGCTTTAGAAGATTGTATCTACAGTCCTCTAGAAGACTATGGTGACCAAGCAGCGACTACCAGCAAGAAGGCACCAGAAGAAGAAGACGAGGATGAGGAAAGCTCTTCATCTGAGAATGTTGATGAATACATACAAGATCTTGAAGAGAATGATGAAGTACACCCATCTCCTACTGCTGTCGATGATGCTTCAGATCCTAAAAAGGATATTGAAGTGGAGGCGTCTTCAGAAAAAGTTGTTGATACTTTAGATCCTAAAAAGGATGCTGAGATAGAAATATCTCCAGAAGAAGCAGCAAACGTCAAAGCTCCAGAAGAAACTCCAGCCACCGATCCTCAAGGTATAAAATGAAATTAGCAATCATTTTTAGAATAGATCGATAGCTAATATATTTATTTGTATTTCCTGTAGATCATGAGAATCTTTCAACACCTCCGACAGACTTGGCTATAGTACCCGTAACAACGGTGGTCGTTAGTAGTAGTCATCATCTATCTTGTGGTTCAGAGGCGGGCAGTAGCCAAGCTATTGCAGCTGAAGTGACTTCTGCTCAGCGGAAGTCTATTCCTGTAGGGGATAACCCTATTGCTGGATTGAACCAAGGTAGGACTGTCTTTATTTAATCTTCTTGGTTATTTAGCAAACGACTGACAATTTAACTTTTGCAGAGGAACAAACAGGAGGGGCGAATAACTCCACTCTGGCCCCTTTGTTTAAAGAGCCTGCCATCCAGACACAAAGGATCGAGCATCCTGCTACCTCATCTTCGATAGGAGTAGCTGCGACTCCCGGAACTCTGGCAATTAATCAACAAGTTGTACAATCATTCATCAGATGTTTCTTTGAGTCATTGAGACCTTTAGTCAACAAAATGATTGACAAAGAGGGAGCAGATTTTTTTATGGTTAGAAACCCGACTTCTCTATTGGTGAGGGCTGTAAGGGAGCAAGGTGACGAAGCTCAAGCTACTCTCCTTGAGCATATACTGGATGAATTAGAAGTCTCCATAAAGAGATATAAGGAGCTCAAATAGAAGAAAATAGAATCTCTAGTACAGGCTGAGTTCGAGCGGATGGCCCAAGCAGCTGATATGGAAAAGATGAATCTTCAAAATCTTTTGGAGGCTTATTCTGCAAAGTCTGCTGAATACAATTCCAAGCTTGAATCAGTAACTTTGATGGCTGAAAGAAATGGACAGAGAACTGCTGAACTGCGAGCAGAAATTATTCGTCTCCAACAAGAATTGGAAGAAGAAACTGCTAATCATCAACTTGTGATTGATCAATTCAACGCCTTGATTCAAGAGAAGGCTGAGTACGATGCTACTCATGGTGCAGAGATCACCCGCCGGACTGTAGAGATGCCCGTCTTTAATGAAGAGACTGGGATGGAAGAGGCTAGAAGGAGGGTAACATCCACTTATGAAGAAGAGCTGCATACTCTGAAGCAGCAGATTGATAACTTGATCATTCCTCCTTCTTAATAGAACTTTTTATATCTTTTGTCGTAGATGTGTTTTTTGTAATGCCTCGTATTTTGATGAATAAAAGACATTTTGCTATGGCTCCATTATTTGTTGCATATCTTATTTAGATATAAATAATAGAGATAGAAAATATATTCAGAGGTGCAAGACATGATATATTTCTTGTAGAAAATAATTATATTCATTATATCTGCTCAGAGGTAATATGGACGTGGCAGAATATAGTGAATACTATTATTTTAATTGACAACTTAATCGAAAATGACAAGTTGCTGACATGGATGTGAGATGAACGGAAAAAACCGTCAAATGATAAAATGAACGGATAAACCGTCAAGTGATAATGAATGAACGGGCGAACCGTCGGATGAATGTGAATGGGTAAACCATTGAATGAATGTAATGAACGGACGAACCGTCAAGTGAATTAAATGAACGGATGAACCGTCGGATGAATGTAATGAACGGTTGAACCGTTAGGTGAAGATGAATGAACGGGTGAACCGTCGGGTGATAATAAATAAACGGATGAACCGTTGGATGAATGTGCACTTCGTTGTTTAAAAAATCTCTGTCTATAAATAGGACAGAAATCTGACAAGAATGAGCACTTTCACTTTTTAACATAAAAATGTCGTCTGAAGATGCACTCAAGAAGACTGAGCTCGCCCCGAAGGTTGAAGAAGACGTTAAAGAACGTCCTGTCGATCCAATTCAGCCGAAGGAAGCAGAAGCAGGCGAAGGTTCATCTACACCCAAGCCACCGAGAGACATTCTGGACTTTCTGCTTGAACCAGGAAGGACTGAAGAAGAAGAAGCCATGAGGATGGCTACCTGTAAGTTCCTCGTGGGCTCCAGTAAAGAGGTTCTCAGCTTGCTGACCGTGTTTTTGAAAAGGACGGTAGTGGTCCGCGTCCAAATGTAGAGAAGGATGATAGTGACCTTCCTTAATATCATGTACTATCATTCATGATTGAATAAAATTTTATTTATAAACATGAACTTGTCTGATGATTTACAAACATTTACATTTATACATAGTACTTTTTAAGAAATTTGCCATTGATAGGCACCATTGATAGGCATCATTGCAATTCGTCCATCCAGTTCTGAGAGTTGATACACTCCATTTGAGAAGACTTTGCTCACAACGTATGGACCTTCCCACTTTGCGTCGAACTTGCCTCTGCTCATATGAGTCATAGTCATAGGACGTCTGACCGTTAAAACAAGTTCACCTTGCTGAAAGGCTCTGACCTTCACTTTACGGTTGAAAGTCTTCGAGATGCGGGCTTGATATAACTCAATATGTTGTTGAGCCATTAATCGCTTTTCATCCAATGACTCCAATTCTTGAAGTCGAAGAAGGTCATTGTTCTCTGTAGTGAGCTTATTAGCAATGGCAATCCTTAAAGAAGGAATTTGAAGTTCCAGAGGAAGAACAGCTTCACAGCCATATACCAAAGAGAAAGGTGTAAAACTCGTAGGATTGCGGACCGTAGTTCGGTAGGCCCATAGACATTCGCCAAGCTTTTCACTCCAATTCCGTTTGTTAGTAGATACAAACTTTTTGAGAAGCTTGATAATAGTTTTGTTGAAGGCTTCGGCTAAACCGTTAGCAGCAAGATTGTAGGCAGTCGAAGCGATATTGTCAATCCGGTGATCATCACAAAATCTGGTGAATTTTTGACTGATGAATTGCGGTCCGTTATCATGAATAATTCGTCGAGGGATACTAAATCGATAAATGACATGATGTTTGACGAAGTTGATAACGCTACTGGTCTTGACTTCAGCCAAAGGTATAGCTTCAGCCCACTTAGAGAAGTAGTCTGTTATTGCTAAAATGAACCGATGTCCTTTAGAAGAAGGGAGGTTAATAGGACCTATGACATCCATACCCCAAGCTTTGAAAGGCCAGGAAGCAGCTGTCGGATGTAGAAATTCTGAAGGTTGATGAATAAAGTCTGTATGGATTTGACAGGCTCGACATTTCCTTGCATATTCAATGGCAACAGATACCATAGAGGGCCAGTAATACCCCATTCTTCGAATACGATCATGTAGTTTAGGACCGGGCTGATGTGCTCCGCAAACACCATCGTGAGCTTCACGCAGTAATTGTTTTACTTTATTACCAGCTAAATAGCATAGAAGAAGACCGTCATAAGTCCGTCGATAGAGAGTCTTAGTGTTTTGATTGTAGTAGAATCGTAGAGATCGTCGTCGAATACTTGTAGCCTCCTTAGGATCTTCGGGGAGTATATCATGAACCACGAAGTCAATAAAAGGAGTTCTCCAATCTTCATTGATAACATTAATTTCAGCAAAATTACTGAACTCAATGTTACGATTGTTTTCTACGCAAAACAATTCTCGATTATAAATAACCACCACTTGTTGTCTTCTAATGGGGACAGTTAAGACTGCTGCAAGATTGGCTAAGGCATCTGCTTCAGTATTACAAGCTCGACGTACATATTCAATAAAGAAAGCTTTGAATGATGTAGCCATGTTGATTGCTGCCTCAAAGTAAGGTACCAGATCTTGATGACGGACTTCATAAATTCCTCTAACCTGGTTGACAACCAACTTAGAATCGCCATAAACTTCGAGATACTCGACGTTCAATTGCTTGGCTAATTGAAGACCAATGAGTAGAGCATTGTACTCTGCTACGTTGTTGGAACAGGATTCGTCTAGAGAGTAGGCTCTTTGGATAGTTGATCCGTCTGGAGAAACGAGAACAACTCCAACTCCTGCTACAATAGCACCATTGGGTCCAATTCTAGATGCTCCGTCAAAGAATAGATGCCAAGTTAGAAATTCTTCAGAGATCAAGTTGACTTCTAACGTCTCGTCTGGTATTTCATCGTAAAGCTTGGATGTTTCTGGTACGGGATGAGCCGCCAAGAAATCTGCCAGTGCTTGACCTTTGACAAATTTTTGAGGAACATACACCATGTCATATTGGGCTAGAAGGATGGCCCATGTAGCAAGCCGAGAGTTGAGTGTACTAGGCTTCTTCATTAATACCCGAAGAGGATTGACTCGGGATATGACATGAATGGTTTGACCAATGATGTAATGTCTTGTCTTTTGAACAGCGAACATAAGAGCTAGACATTCTTTTTCAACCGGACTATAACGGTGTTCAGCACCAATCATAGTACGACTGAGATAGTAGATGGCCTGTTCTTGACCTTCTTTGTTCTTCTGGGCGAGTAAAGCACCCAATGAATGATCCATAGCACGGACGTACATTAAGAATGGAATGCCTGATATTGGTGGCACCAAAACTGGTGGGTTCATGAGATATCGTTTGATGTCATCGAATGCTTGTTGACATTCTTCAGTCCAAATAAAAGATACACCCTTCTTCATTAGCTGAGTGAATGGTCTGCAGCGTCCAGACAAGTTCGAAATGAATCGCCTGATGTACGCAAGTCGGCCTTGGAATCCTCGTAGCTCTTTTAGGTTGCGTGGAGGACGCATCTCTTGAATGGCTTTGATCTTCTCGGGATCCACGTGTATACCCTTAGAGGTAATGACGAAGCCGAGAAACTTACCACTAGAGACACCCAAGAATGACTTGGTGGGATTCATCTTGAGCTGATGTTGACGCATGAGATTGAAGATTGTTCTCAAATCTTGGATATGATCTTCTTTTAGACGACTTTTGACAGTAATATCGTCAACATAGCATTCGACTGTTTTACGAAGATGTTCTCTGAAAATAGTACTCATGGCCCGTTGGTAAGTTGCACCAACGTTCTTGAGACCAAATGGCATCACTGTATAGCAATAGACTCCCCGAGGAGTACGAAAAGATGTGTGCTTTTCATCTTCGGGATTTATTTTTGATCTGATTATATCCAGAGAATCCATCCATAAAAGATATTCGCTCGAACCCACAAGTGTTGTCAATCATGACGTCCATGATAGGAAGAGGAAATTCATCTTTCGGACATGCTTCATTGAGATCCCGAAAGTCGATGCAGACTCGAACTTTGTCGATTTTCTTCAGGACTGGAACAACGTTGGCTACCCAATCAAGATGTTGTTCTTCTCGAATAAAGCCACAAGCTATAAGCTTCTTGACTTCATCATCAATAGCGTCCATCATTTTAGGCTTGAATCGCCTTTGTTGCTGTTTGACTGGTTTAGCATTAGAAAGAATGTTCAGTTTGTGAGTAGTAATCTTGGGATCTAAACCTAGCATATCCTCGTAACTCCAAGCAAAGACGTCAATGTATTCTTTAATGAGAAGAATCAACTCTTGCTTATCTGCTTCCGGAAGATTCTTGCTAATAAAGATTGGACGAGGTGATTTGCTTTCTCCTACATCAACTTGAATTAGTTAATCTTTAGTAGGAGGTTCTCTTTGTTCAAATCGAAATACCCACTGATTATCCATCTGTTGAGCCCAAGGATCCGTTTCAGGACTTTCTTCAATATCTTCATCATATCCTTCAGGAAGTTCAGCAGAAACCATATTAGAAGATACAATTACACGATGGACTTCACCAATGCTAGTATCAGAATCCCATGATCTGGAATCAGAAGAGTTAGAACGTTCTTCGTTATCAGAGTCAGAAGTTGCTGGGGATAATATTGGAGGGGAAGCGTATCCGAGACCTCTTTTGGTCCTGCTGTAATACATTTCTGTCTTTCCTTTTGGAACTGCTGTACGAATGGGAGTTCGTCTATCCTTACCGTAGTTAAGGCCGCTTTTGAAGTCGTAACCCATCTTTCGGACGATGTCTTTTGATTGTTGACTGTAACGACGGAATTGAAGATGTCCCGTGTCGTTAACTTTGCTATCATCCTTGTAGCTAAATTTTTGTTCCGGTCTTTTACTAAAAAGTATTGGACTTTCACCTTTCTTGCGGGCAGGAACAACACGATATAAATCTTTTGGATGTTCACATGAAACTTCTGTTTGAAGAGATTATACAACTCCCATTGTAAATGACTGAAAGCTATCTAACATATCCAAATAGTATTTAGTATGATAAATAACATCAGTATACTGGAAAGTAGATGCTTTTTCATTGATATTTACATCTGTATTTACATCAGGACCTTTAGCCTTGGCAGGCTTGGTCAAATTGATTACAAGAGGGGGAGAAGAAGAACGTGGAGGAGGCTTGTTACGACGAAGGTCAATAACAAGTGGCTCAAAGGAGGTGAGCTCCCTTTTTTTCTTGTTGCGAGTTAAATCAACAACAAGTGGCTCAGAAGAAGTGAGCTGCTTTTTGTCCTTGTTACGACGTAAGTCAATAACAAGTGGCTCAGAAGATGTGAGCTTCCTTTGATTTTGATCAGCATCAACTGATTTTTCCTGAACTGGTAAGTGAATAGCCAGTGGTTTAGAAGACTGAGGATGAGAAACACGCCCTTTGACAGGTATGATGAGAGTGTCATTGGGCACTACTTTTTGATCTTCTTCAGTATCCATGGCCAATACCACTTTCATAAATTCCTCCTTATACATACGAGCATCGTTGTAATATGCTTCAACGTCCTTGAAAGGATAAAGGTCTACAACTTCCTTATGAACTTGTCCTTTGTCATCAACATATTTAAAACATTGATGAAGAGTTGAGGGAACAACATTGTGTTCATGGAGGAATGGTCTTCCCAGAAGAGCGTTGTAAGAACAACCATGATTGTCAATGATATAAAAGGTCACCTTTGTGCGAAGATTACCTATTTGAAGTTTTAGGCAGATCTTGCCCAAAGGTTCACTCTTTCCTTGGTTAAATCCCAAGATAGTAGTAATTGTGCTCGAAAGACTATGCACTGGTATCTTCAACGCATCTAGCATTGTCTTTGGCATGATGCTAAGTGCAGACCCTGGATCTATCAGGATACGATCGACCTTCATCGAATCAACATATCATGTATAGTAGAGAGGACGATCATGTCTATTATCTTCCAGCAGCATATCATCCTGAGTGAAAGTAATGTTCGGGATCAACTCCAAGACACTATGACAGTGATGGCAAGAGACCGGTTCTGATTCTGGCTTTTTGAGAAGAGTTAGACAAGTTTTAGCCTGCATCAGAGCTTCACTTAGAGTTTCTCGAGTCTCCTTAGAAAGGCGCAAAAGCTCGAAGATTGATAGCCTAGCTGGTGTATTGGCCAGTTGAGCCAATATATCAAAGTTATACGGCTTTTCAAGTCCTATAGAAGATGACTTCTTTAGGGGCTTATCAAAGCGGACTTGTTGCTTGCCTTTGTCAGCCGTCATTGGCTTGGGAGGAATAGATACTACAACTGGTGAAGATGTAGAAGGGATCTCTTCAGTAGAAGCAGGTTGTGCTGGGGCAGGTTCAGAAGAAGAAGCAGGATTCTCTTGACCTTCAGAATGATATTTCAAATAGGCTTTTCCTGATCTGCTGCCTAACAGAATCTCTTCGTCAACTATGGGATCAAAAGACACCATGTTGCAAATCTTGGTTTTGCCTTTAGAACGAGCTTTCTTCTTGGAAGAAGAGGACACCTCGAATTCCGGAGCAAGATCGGAATGGATCCACATAATTTTACCGTTGTCAAGAGACAAGGGAACAAGACCTTCATTTGGTGGAAGTGGGAGATTCTCAATCTCAAGAGTAGCTTTAGGAATTGGAATGACACCGTGCTGTACCATCTACGGAGGAAAGTCCCCAAACTGGACTGAAACCATGTTCGCAATAACAGTCTTCTCATCTTGCTGCAGAGTGACTACACCAGCATTGACAAGCTCCTGAATTTTGCCCTTGAGCACGTAGCATGCTCGAGTAGGATGTCCAATAAACATGTGGTAGACACAATATTTTGGATGATCTGTCTTACCGACTTCATCAGGTTTCTTTGGGTCTGGGAGTTGAATTTTATTGCTTTTGAGTAGACATTCAAAGATGCTTGCAGTGTCATTTTCATCGAAGGAATATTCCACTTTCGGACGAGGTTCCCTCGGTGGAGGTGCAGAAGGAGTAGGAGTGGATGTAGGCGGAGCCACATTAACAGCCAAAGATTCTTTGTTCTTGTTCAAATTAATGTTAAAAGTCTCTTTTGCTTTACGATTGTTCTGGTGGTTGCCACCACCTAAAGTCTGATGCTCATCTCGATCGGGATTAGACATTTGTACCCCCAATTGTTTGAACTTCTCAGCACTCACTTCAGCAGCTTTGGCATTGACAATGAATGAAGGCCAATCTTGGAATTGGGTAGATCCCGTCCATATACTGATAATAGGCAAAAGATTCGCCTTACAAGTATCAATAGTGACAGCAGCTGGAGTTCCGGGAGGCATTTTCAAAGCTTCACGGCAGAACCGTTCGATAAAACTTTCAGCAGTTTCATTATGTTTCTGTTTGATTTTGTTGAGAGCTGACATAGTCATATCATTGAATCCTTTATAGAATCGTTCTAGAAAGATTTGTTTGAGACCTGAAAAGGAAGTGATGCAACCATCGGGCAAACTTCTGTACCAGTCATATGCTACGCCGGCTAAAAACCGACGAACACTCTGGTAAGAAGAGCGTCATTTGGCTGAAGTTGAACGGTCATTACCTCAAAATGATTGATGAATTGACTTGGGGAAGTACTGCCATCGAACAAAGAGATTGTTGGGATTTTGTACTTCGGTGGGAACGGGACTTCCTTCCATTCAACTGGATAGGGCTGCTTAATTCCCAATCTTTGCAAGTTGTCTTTCTCTTTGAATGCTTCGAACTGGGTTCGTAAGAGTTTGACAACTTCATTGGCATCTTCTGATGACGAAGAAGGAGCAGGTTGAGTTGTAGTAGTAGGAGGAGGAACAACATTGTAAGCACTACCCCCAGCTCCTGACTGACTAGGTGTAGTTTGTACTTGTACTTGTATAGGAGGCATTTGAGGAGACACTACCCCCAGCCCAGTATTAGCAGGTATCGAAGATGCTATGATCTCTGGACTTGTAGTAGGTACAGTTGGTGGTGTAGCATGCTGTGCTACAATGATGGAATGCATACTAGTAACCATTTCAGCCATGGTTTTTAACTTGTCTTCAAGTACAGCAATTCGCTGTTCCTGATTTATAGAAGTTGAAGCATCTGGATCATCAGTGACAACATAAGCTGTCACTTCTCTTGGTACGGTGGAAGACACTGTCTGTTTGGAGCTTTCGCTATATGCATCATAATCTGAGAAAGAATAACCTGAAGGGTTTTGAGGAAGATTCCTTTGACCGATTGTATCTCGGCTTCGAGAACGAGTATGTTGAAACACTCCTTCAGAAGATTCTTCTTGGAGTAATTCTAAATACCGCTGGCTTGGCTTGCGGAGTCTACCATGCTTAGAGCATCTTTTACCCCCGGTGTCTCGGAAAGTCATGTTGACAGAAGCGTACAAGACTTCGTCTTCCTCTGACATAGGTTCAGATTTAGCAAAAGTCAGACGATCAAAGACAGATCGTTTTGTTGTTTGACAACAGCATTGAATGATGACTTTGTGATTACAATGATGATCAGATGATTGAGATGGAGGTGTTGAGACATTGTCCCATTTTTGTCTTAGATGTTCTCGAAGATCAGCAACAGGACGAGGAAAACTCTGAGGGATCTGTTCTTTGATAACATTCGAAACATGATTCCGATTCTTCAAATGTTTAGTCCCTTGAGTATACAAAGAAGTGCTCACTTCATTGGCATAAGTGTCAGGATTTTTGACCTTAGAGATTTGTTTCTGATGATGTTTGATCTTCGGCATTGGCTGTTTGCGTTTTACCGAAGTGGGTCGGTTGAGATAAGTTCTAAGATCAGCAAATTCACCCCCAGGGGTTTCTGTTTGAGACATTAACAGTTTTTCCTGTCTGGAATGGGAAATTTTAAGAGTTGGGAGGTCTTGGAATTCTGCTACCGGAGTAGGCAAAATACCCCTTTGATTAGTACAAGTGCTATTGTTATAAAGGAGAGAAGAATCCTTGTTTGAAAGAGTTCTAGTACTGATTGGTGCCACGGCACATTCAGATGGATCCTCTTCAATAAAGACTAAAGAAGATTGAGAAAAGACCAAAGGGCCTTTTCCTTTGTTTTGAGATGAAGGGTTAACTAAAGAGCGTTTTCCTCTGTTGTCTTCCAAGTCATAGGACAAGGAAGTTTGAGAAAAGACCAACGGGCCTTTCCTTTTGTTTTGAAGAGAAAGATGAATAGCCAAAGGACTACCCCCAGTGGATTACGTAGAGGCAATAGTGTGTTTGGGAAGAGGAGTAGAATCTCTTCTTTTGTTATGAGAAGAAAAGAGTTTAGCCAAAAGGATATCACTCTTGGATTGCGCAGGAATGCTTTGTGCAGGAGTTCTGGCCACAGAAACTGTGGTTTGCGCATCAGGAGTTCTTGCCACAGAGTGCTTAGGTTACATTCTGATTGCTGGAATGTTTTTTTGCGCAGGAAGTTTGGCAGCCAATTGCGCCAGAGGCATTGGAGTTTTATACTTAGCCATGGCAGCATATGAAGTCTTTTGTGCACTGGCCATAGCAGACTGCGTAGCAGTGGCAGAGACAGATTGTGCACTGGACTTGGTGACAGAAGCACTGAACTGCGCAGTAGACTTGCTGGCAGTTTGCGCAGGAGACTTGCTGGCTACTTTAACAGAATGCGCAGCAGCCTTTGGGACCCACACTGGGCGCACTTTGCTTGTGGTAGCAGTAGTTGCAGTACGAGGAGTGGTCTTGGAGTTGATCATGGATTCATAGGCTGTCTGGTTGATCTTCACAACCAGTGTCTTCTGCGTCTTTCCGATAGACGCTACGTCACATTGAGTTGTCACTTTCTCGTCGGAGGAGAAAGTCGTCCCCAGCAGAGTCGCCATTTTGTTTGCAAAAACAAAAGTATGAAACTTTATTGATACAAACTTTGTAAAAGATTACAATTTGAATTCTGGGAATGGTACAAGTTTAGGAATCCAATCTAGATGACGATTGCTTTATCCCTTGGACGATGTGAACTTTGAAGACGAAGCCTTTGAAGTCGAGAACAACTCTGGAATTGAAGGCAGAAAGCCTCGGAAGTCGAAGGCAAAAGCCTCTGAAGAATGCAGCAGCACTTGGGCAAGAACTCCTGAACTCTCTGATCTCTTATTACTTGATTTGTGATCCCCTTGAATGAAGACTTGAAACTCTATTTATAGAGTTCTGAGAAATAACTAACTTTTAGTTACTCTGGACTGCGCATGATGGTTTGCGCAGCAATTGGTTTGCGCAGTACTAGACTGCGCAGTACTGGACTGCGCAGGCAGTTGCTGGATCATGGGTTAACTGTCTGGGACACATGACATCATTTGATTGAAATACGCATGATCGTGCATAGGCAGTTGCCACAAAATGAGCAATTAATAGCATGAATGCCATGTGTACTTTATCAGTTGTGTTGATAGAAAGCGCACTTTGAACTGTGCAGACTTTGGATTACGTCGACTTCGTTTGCGCAGGGTTTGGTTTGCGCAGGATTAGACTGCGCAGGAAACGGATCGCGCTGCCAGCTGTCAGCCGTCCTCGAGCATTGTGTGGCACGATAAACGAATAGCCTCCTTGATATCCGTGCTATCAGTTGTCAGAGATCTGATTTGGTTGTCAGGTAATGATGACTCTTGCCACGTCAGCCTCGCGCAATCGGATGTGTACGCAGTCTGGCATGCGCAATCTGAGAGCTGCGCAATCCATTGTCTGCGCAGTTTACTTGAATGATGTATATCTTGATTCTTTGACTTTGTTGATTGATGCAACTTGATTTTTTTAGGACATACACTTGGCACGCCTTTTATGTTTCAGAGAGAGAGCTTGAGCGATTTGTAATATCGGTCTAGCGCCGCTTGTAAACTTCTTAAATATCAATAAAGAGTTGAATTCGCTTCAATTTGTGTTCATTTACTTTCCGCTGCAAATGGGGACACTCTGTGCGACTCTGTGGCCTAGCTCAAATCGATCGTTTCTGGACATAGCCTTATACGGGCGCAACCTAGACCCGTGCGGCATCACGCCTTAGCGAGGACGATCGCTCCTGTGGGAGCGGGGCGTGACACCATGGACCTCTATGCAGGATTCTGGTGACATCTTCTGCAAGTCTGAACTTCACGTAGTAAAAGCCATTCTCCCTAGCAAATATCTCCATACTAACTTTTGGCTGCCAGACACGTGCCGCGTACCCTCGGATCTGGCTGTAGAATGGCTTGTTCCCCAGGACATACAGGACAAGCGTGTTATCCCAGAAGGTGGTCACCTTCTTAATCTCCTCAGCTGGGAAGGAGGCCCGAAATCCATTCCCAACCTTCTTTGGGGGTATGAACTCCATGAAGGTGAGACTCTTTGGTCCCGTTGGCGTGTATATCTGCCGAAAACCTTCCCGCAGGGCGGGGGGTCGCCCCCTGGGGACGAGAAATGACCCCAGAAGTGACTCCAGTCGGGGTTGACCCCGGCCCTTGGCCTCTTAGGTCCACAACTTTGCTCTTCCCTTTCTCCGCCATGGTCGTCTTGGGGCGCCAGCCCACTGATCTCCCCGCAGATACCACAGGGCCTTGGGTCGTCGTCTGCACCCTTGTACCCTCTCCTGGATGCCTCGCAGAAGGGTAGCGTGCCTTTCGATGATTTTGTACGCCGTTCGCGTTACCCCGGTCATGGCTCCCCGACGTCTCGTGACCGTCGTTCATCCGTCTCCCTCCGCCTGACCACTCCTTGATCCAGATCCAGATCCGATTTGGAAATCAAGATTTTTTTGTTGAATCTGGAACCCACTTATCCGCCTGTCCCGACAATCCTCCTACGGCACCCCCCACCTGGGTTCGTCGGCCAACAGCCTCTCCCGGCCGCTCCTACCCGGCCTCCACTACCTGACCCCCGCCTGGGGACCTGTACCCGTGACTGCCATCGCGGCTGCAGCTCCGCCCGATTGGGCTCCTCCGCCGGCCACAGACTCGCCGGCGACTCCCGCCGGCCCTTCACCTGGCGCACGCGGGGGCGTGCCGGGGTCCCAGGGTTGGGACCCCCTCCCGATCGCTCTAGCAGGAGAAACCCTAGGGTTCCCCACCCGATCGCCTGGGTCGCCCGCTCCAACAGCCATCTTTTTATATTATATATATATATATATATATATATATATATATATATATATATATATATATATATATATATATATATATATATATATATATATATATATATATTTATATTTATATTTATATTTATATTTATATTTATATTTATATATATATATATATATATATATATATATATATATATTTCCCCTGTAGACTTGGGATGGCTTGTATAGGATTCAATTCTTTCACATGAAGAATATATATATATATATATATATATATATATATATATATATATATATATATATATATATATATATATATATATATATATATATATATATTGATCGTCAACTTGAGAACAAGATATTTGATATTCTAGTTATTAAGAATTGTGTATCATATATTATAATGTTGTTATTTAAAGAGTTTACGAAAAATTATAATCATTGATTTAATTTGGTTTTCTGGACTTGTGTAGCAAATTCGGATCGATGCTAATTTGCTAATATAGCTAATTGCTAAAGTAAAGTGTACCATTGGTAAGAAGATTCTTGTAATGCAATTTTTGCTTTATAAATATATATACTGAGTGTGATTTCCACAGTCGAGTTGTTCCACCGAAGGGGTCGGCGTATCCGGGAATTCTACGGAGCATTACTCCGGGTGTGTTTTATACTTTTGTGAAAATTTCGGACTCCAAAATACAGAGGAGATTGCCGAAATTTTTGAAAAATTCTAGAGTTGGCCATTTTTGGAAAGTCGAAATAGTTAAAACCTAGTTCCTGATTTTATCAAATTTATTGACATAATTCTAACCCTGAAATCCTTGAAAGTGTTGCCTTGGGCACATAAATTTTAGTTTAACATTTATTCCGCTAAAACAGAATTCCATGTTTATCCATTTTTTCGTTTAATATATGTTTTTCTATTACATGATGAACGAGGTACAAATAGAGGTTAATCTATAACCTAGATTACATTGTAAGTTAGAATTGCATCGGGATGGGAGATAAACTTTTTGATCACGCCTTCAAACTCTTGCAATATTATATTTTAAAAACTGATCAGTTCCTGTTATCGGCATTCGTACGACCATACGATGTCCGAGGTGAGGCTTAGCTCACTTTTCTGTTTTCCATTGGATTCTGAATCCCCTAATTCGGCCATGTAATGTCTAATGTAGCCTGGTTTCGATATTCTTGAAAATTTTTAAGTTATATGATAATTGTTATAACACTTGATTTCGATAACTCGGAAAACAACCATATGTTATCCTGATTATATCACAGCATTATGTGATTCCTGATACTAATGGGACAGATAAATCTAAACCCGTCCATTAAGTATAAACATGATCCCGAATAAATGGGATTATTGCCAAGATAATAGAAGTTGCATTTGCATACAAGATTTGTCTGAGGTTTACACATTTATACCTGACACTTGAATTCTTTTCAGAAAGATGCTAATACTATAAGAAAATTTTTATTTAGTAAATCTACTTTTAAAATTATCCTTTCCTCCAGTTCAATTTCGATAATTTTATCATCTTACTTTACCTTCCTTATTCCTTGACTGACGGCTTGCTCGTCGTATTGACGACCTAGTTTTGTTCACTAGGTTTTGATGAAGGTCATGAGGGAATGTCAATGTACACTGAAGAGAAGCTTAATGAATAAGACAAAGAGGAGGTCGACCTTGGGCATCAGCTAGTAGTATTTTGTAGCTGGTTATGTATTATATGTTTTGGGTTAATGGTTGTAATAGGGTAGAATAACAAAATTTTCTATTTATAGTTTAGAATAGCCTTTAATCAAACTGCTATTTATTATTTTATACATCATGTGACTTGTGATCAACCTATCCTAGAACCTTACGGACGACAATCGCGAATATGGTACTGGAGTATTCATATGTCGTGTAGCCTGGGGATGGCATGTTACGTACTCGGTTCGCCGTATTTTGGGAGCGGAGCGTGACAGTATGTGAACAGGGAGAGTGTGGTGCGCTATGGTGAATGAATATGAGGGGTTAATAGAATTTACTAGGAATTAAGGGGGTGATAATGTAGCCGATAAATATTTAACTGCCAAAATAATAAAGGTCCAAACAAAATGAATGTGAGGGGTTGATAGAATGGGTAGTGCTACAGTTACAACCAAATGCTTACCACCCTCTTACAACCGGCCACGTGGCCGGCTTCCATTGGAGGAGGGGGGGAGAGGTAGGGTCGGATGGGACCCATATAGCAGGAGGGGTTAGAGAGGAGGTGGGGCTGGGTAGGACCCATATGCAAGGAGGAGGAAGAGAGATTGTAAGAAGGTTGTAAACATTTTGTAGTAAACTTAGCATTATTGTAATATAACTGTGTGGGAATTAAGGGGTGATAATGTAGTCGTTTAAGCAATTAACCAATGGTTCATAAATATGCAACGACAGCAGGATTATAATTCACTGGGAGGTACAATCATAAGAAAATTTTGGGGGCAACGCCCCCGAAGTTTTTTATAATAATATAATATTGTATTATTTTTTGTGGAAACTTTGTGGGGAACACCATACAATAAGGCATAAGTTGTTGTCTTTATTTTTTCAATTTGATTTGACTGGGGACCCATCTCCCGTTAAATACACCCGTCCACAATTGTTGTTTTCTAAAATAAAATTCCAAAAACAAAATCATGGGCCCCCGTCCCCTAGTGAGCTCCATATGCATCCGCCCATGTGCAACAGTCAAAATAATAAAGGATCCAAACAATCAAAACCTACTATACCCCTACTAACATGATCCCACCCGGTCTCACCTTTTCCTTCCCCTCCAATAGAGGCTGACCACGTGGCAAGTTATAAAATGATTGTAACCATTTTGGTTGTTGTCATAGTATTACGGAGACCAAATAATTTTTTTTAGGTATCAGGTATCAACTCGAAATTGACAATGGAATGTAACGAGATACTCTAACCAATACGGGACTAAAAGTTAAAATTGGTTTTTTTTTTAAATGCAAAGAATACAACGCTTACAATATACAATACCTATACATGATACATTAAATTTGAAAATCGATAAAGTTTCCATACACAACCTCGATCGGAAATTAAAAAAATTAGATAAACTTCATTGAAGAACAACGAGGCTCCACCGAGGTTAGTTCCACCAACTTCTTGGACTCGGCATAAATAAATAAATACAGGAAAGCTTGCCTTTTTTCTCCAGTATTTTATTTTAATTTTCTGCAAACATAGTAGTATATTACCTGAAAAAAGTGACAAAAGTCTTTAGTGCTCATCTCCATTCTCATGAGGTTAGTAGTGGTGTCCTGGCTGGAGGACTATACGTGGCTACATGCATGCATGGCAACACATGGCTTCTTCCATGACGGTGCTTATATATCTTAACATTCAATAAGAGCTCTCTCTCTCTCTCTCAACTTATCTAGTTCATTCATTCATCAGAACTTTTCAAGGGGGATTTATTGGAAAATGAAGGCTGCATGCTTGTTGTTGCTGGTACTGATCATGGTCGCTGCTGCGTTTGCCCATGCTGATGGCGCAGGTACTGCAAGGTGCAACAAGAGGAGAATAAGGCTGCCGAACATGGCCAGTACTGATGGACGTCGCTGCCCTGGTAAGCGCACATCTTAGCAACCTTTGTCTTTGGTTGGTTGCAACTTATCCACTTTGAGAACTATATACTATACTTGGGAGTACTTAATTAGTTCTCCCAGTTATCTTGTTTGTTATATCGGAAATAATATTTTGCCCACGGTCACATGCCGCGTGGACAAGACCGTGACCGTCATGCCACATGGCAGCAGTTCAGTGACTCCCTGCTAGCTCGATGTTGTTAACAGAATATTTTTTTCAATAGAAGGTCGACACGTGACGAACGGCCCAAAACTGCGGGCAACGTATCAACGTCTTTGTTATATCTATGGAGAATTTGATGAACTTAGGTAGACGAACTTTAGCGCGTATGGGTTTGTCCCCGTCTCCCATCTCACTCTTAGGCCTCCTTTGGTTCCTAGGAAGGAAAGGATAGGAAAAGCGATTCTTTGCACTTTTCTTTCTTTTAGTATACATTATCATTTCAATCCGAAGAAATTAATGGATCATTGGGTGGGTGGGTGGATGGATGGAGGAACTATTTTCTCCCCTCCCCCTATCTTTTTCTTTAGGGAATCTATTTTCTTTCATGCTCATTTTCTTAGGCATTCAAACTCAGAAAAGGAATTAAAAAGTAGTCATTTCTCAAGAAAGTAGTCATTTCCCTTCTTTTAACCACTACAAAAGTAGTCATTTCTCTAAAAAAATAGGAAGACCTAAATCTTTAAAAAAATGTATATTTCACTTCAGTATATACGGAGGTTAAAAGTTTGGGACATTTCGATTTTTGGGCCATGTGAGAATCTGAGATAGCGTAGTTTGCACATGATCGAAAACAGCCCTCGTGTATAGTATAGCTTCGGTATGCAATTTTGAATTTATACATTAGTAAAAGAATTAATACATTATTGGGTTTAAAGAAAAATGTAATCAATTGTTTATTGTCCTTATTTGCTCTCATCTTTAAGAAAATTGACTGCATTCACAGAGTTATTCAATTGCGTCTCCAAGTTTTAAACTCTGTTTGCAAGAATATTGTATAGTTTATGATACGTTGTGTATTTCCTTGTTTAATTTGTATGTGTGCACGAATAAATTTAATTATGCACTTATCATCCACACAACCACAATGTCATTTTTTTTTTCCGTGATATATAGATCCAAAAGGAAATTAAGAACCCAGAGGGTGGGGATCTGGACGACCGCTCCAGGCCCCTCAATAGGCAAGGTCCCAAACAGGACCTAATACTCTAGATTCACTTAAGTTGTACTCCATAGTAATGACTTTAGTAGGAAGATAATCCAAAGAAGGTCTACACCCAGTTATACATTGTAAGCTTTAGTAACCAAAATGACAATAATATTGTTCGAATTATAGATCAAAAAATGAATTGAGAGAGTCATTATCACGAGACCAACTAATTTACTTGTTATTTTTGTCCAATATATTTTGTTATTCTAACAGTTACTTTGTACTTTTGTCTCCAAATGATCTTTTTTACATTTGTCTTGCTTGACTGTTAGGTCTCGAGAATTCTCGGATCGGTCCTACAACACCCCCATATTGGTACTGAAAACATATATACTAAGAGGTATTTGTATGCAGGCAAGGACGAATGGCCGGAGGTAGTAGGATTGAAAGGTTCCGATGCCAAGAAGATCATACAAAATGAGAGTCCAAAAGTACATGTTGTGTACGTAGAGTGTGGATCAATAAGGATCATGGACTTCCGTTGCGACCGAGTGTGGCTTGATGTGGATAAAGAACAAGGTATGGACTATGGAGAGGGTAGAGTGTGCAAAACCCCAAGAAAAGGTTGAGAGACCAGGAAACATTAATACATATGTTGCTAATAGATGAAATGCTGATTGTAAAATTAGAGAGAGCACTTTATCATACTTTGGGAGTCTGATAAAACTATTGGTTCTTCTTTTCTAATGATGTGTATTAGTTCTGTTGTGCCTTTACCAATTATTTTGTTACATTGACTCCAATACTATGCATCAATAAATGGTTCGAAGGAGTCGAAAGTATGATACATATACCAGTAAGTTCTTCAGCTTCGAATTTAGGTTTGAAATATGTCATGTTCATTCTAGTTCTACTCATGTTGGTTAATTAGAATAATACCTGGAAAAAAAATTTGAAGGTTCTATCTATGTAACTAACATGTATTATCATGCAATTACGTTGTTACAAACTTTATTTAATGATCATATGCAGGGCCGGCCCAGGGCGGCCAGGGCGACCGCCCAGGGCCTCCTGTTCATGAGGGCCCCCTATGAGCTCAGGACTGGCTCTGATCACTCTGATCATATGATGAATTGATCTTGTTTTGTAATACTTTCTCGAGAATACCATTTAATTAATTAATTGAAAGTTCACCGTAGCTTCTCAAATTGATAATTTACTGTAAGGGATGAATATATATGAAGCCCAGAATGTTCGCGATACCCTCGTAAGATGTTCGGACCGAAGTTTTGACACTGGAGAAGGTAATTGTGATCAAGTTATTCGATAATGCTGTAGAAAAATAATTGTGTTGGTAACTAGTATTGAGTAATACCGGTCTCGCTTGATACACTGTAATATAATTGTAATCGTAATGTAGTCAAATGAAAAAGAAAAAAAAATTTAATTTGATTATATTACGATTACATTATAATGAACCAAACGAGACCCAATTGTTATTATCCAGAAACTCCATATGTTGATGTCAACGAAGTTTAATTACATGAGAAGAAATATATTTAGCTCTTCTATAATAAACCTATGTATGGAGAGTAATGTACACTCTTTCCTCCTAATATCTTTATATGAAGATAAACAGGATTGCAGCAACAAGGAGGATGCATCTCTAATTGTGTACCTGTACACACGACCACACTTGGATTCCTTGTCCGTCTTCTCGACATATCCCGCAATTTTACTCCATTCGTTCTTCCCTAAAAATTAAGGCTGTGTTTGGTTCACGAATTGAAGGAATCAGTTGCAAACTTATAAACTGATTTTTACGGAGGAAGATGATTTCTCTCAAAATTCATGGGATTGATTTATTTTTCTCATTCTCCTTTTTTTGACGACAATACTCCTACTTAAATGTGTTTTTGTCCTAAGAGTAACATGACTATGAATCATCTTCGACATACCGAGTCATCAAAATGCAGTTATACTTCTAAATTGCGTTATTAACTTCAACTTTCAAGTTTTCTCAACCTGAATGTTGTAGTTTTATTAGCATATATCCTTATCACGAGCTTGTAAGCATGTTCAATTTAGTGCCTTTATTGTTAATTTTCATTTGCTGACCACATGATTAATTTTGGACAAACCAAGTGAAGTGAGAATGAGGGAAGGTAGTCATGCTTACAGATGCCATTGTACTCCGCAAATTAATGATGGAACAATTTAGGGACAAGTGATCGAATATGCAAAGCCAATGCCTACAATAACCTGGACATAAGGTTCTCATGCATGAAATCACTTGTGAATAAGTAATGACATCTACAAAGTCAACATACCGAACTCGAGTAGTTGTTGTGGTTACCGAGAAGAGGTATAAGATCCGGGCTGGATGGCAAAAGATCAGTAAATCGAGCCACGGGGGCGTATTGTTCATTCTATTTATTTGGTGAGAGTTGGGGGCAATGGACCCAACAGGTATGCAATGCAGCGTACAGAAAGTCCCGTGTGTATCGTCGGCATCTAAAAAAAAAAACTACAAAGTCGGCATGTTTCTCATGGATGATGGATAGGGATGTCAATAAGTTGGTTCGATCGGATTTAGATATTAGTTAAAATGAGCCCCATACAAGGTTGATCAGGTTCGAATTAACATTTAGGATCTGTTGGTATATTTAGTATAGGAATATGTTATATTTAGTATAGGAATATCCTGAGGACATATTTTGTGTTGGTATATTTAGTATGGGAATATGTTATATTTAGTAGGAGAATATCCTGAGGACATATTTGGGATGCCAGAATATGCTACAAGATATTCCAGAATATGCCACAGGATATTCCATTGGATATTCCATCATGTAAATGCTATATAAAGCCTATGAGACTCAACCAATAAAATCATTCAATTACAACATGGTATCAGAGCCACAAAAAATTCTAACCGTCACCCCCTCCCCACAACCCGAACCATAGCGGTCATCAACGCCGCCGCCACCACCACCGACACCGCCACCACTACCGACCACCACCACTACCATCACCACCGCCGCTGCCGTCACCACCGCCGACATTACCGCCACCTCTGCCGTCCCCACCGCCGACATCACCACGGACATCGCCGTCACCACCGACGACATCACCATTTGTCACAGTAATGAGGGGACAATCTAAATGTGACATCGAGGGCCTAGATCTGATGGGAGAGAGACATGTTCGGATCTATGATTGGACGATGAGGACGAGCGTGAGTCATGGAGTGGACGTGACGTGATCGAAGAGGAGAAGCATCGATGGAGGAGATCATCAAGAAGCTGGATCCTGCAGAGGTTGCGACGTTGATGAAGTTGATGAAGATGTCGGCTGGTGAGAGCATGACACGAACGTCGTCGAAGTTGGAGCTTCCCTCCATAGATCTGAAGCTTGATGGACCGACTACCTACCTAAGTTGGCCACGACGGGAAAGGAGAACCCGGAAAGAGAAGACAGAGTCGAATGAGGGCTCAACAGGACGAAGAGCACCGTACGTCAGGACCTGAGGGAGATCCCCGGCAGTGCTTCAACTGCGGGAAGGTGGGTCATCTGAGGTATGCTTACACCAAACCACCCAAGGAAGATTCAGGCGAAAGACAGAGACAGTTTGGAGGATGTGACCATGGTTGTAGGGGTCGACGGGACAGTCGAGGAGGTTGTCGTGCGAACCGGCTGGTAGCAGAAGGCAAGGAGACAGCTGACGGTCCCTATACTGAGGAGGATCAGGCCCTGCAGGACATGTTGGAAGTACTCAGTAGGAGGCAAAGAGCGTCGAGCGATGGAGACAGGAGAAGTGGGACCGGGGAGACGTCCACCTCATTCTTCGCCAGAGGCAACGCTGCCATGTATGCTCATCCGTCGACAGAAGGCACTGACGACTCGCTCGCCCTTGCATCTATGTCTTCCCTCAGATCGTCGGATTGGATTATCGATTCGGGTGCATCTCGACACGTGACAGGGAATGCTAGTAAGTTTTATTCCTACACTCACATAGCATCAGCGGACAGCATTCAAACATTTGATGGTACTTTTCAGCCAGTGGTCGGTAAGGGTATTGTCGATTGTACAGGTTCAGTAAAATTATTCAATGTTTTGCATGCTCCTTCTTTTTCAGTCAGTCTTTTGTCCATTAGTTATATAATCCTCCAATTAAATGCATTGTCTGCTTTGATATTCCTAAGATGATCTTCCAGGAGAAAAAGACGGGATGGAGACTTGGGACTGGCACTTGGCATAATGGACTGTGGTACCTGGATCGAGAAGGACTAGATTCATCATTAGTATCTATGGCATAAAAGGCAGGGATGGGAGGACTGAAGAAGATGAGTGCGGAAGATACATTGCGACTCCACCACAGGAGGTTGGGACACTCTTCATTTGGTATTTTAAGCAAATTATATCCTGCAATTTATGAAGAAGTTAATAAAGAGAAACTAGTTTGTGATGCTTGTGAGTTAGGCAAACTTACTCGAAGTTTATATGTGAGTAGCGGTCATAGGAGCTCGTCCATTTTGTGATGTGGTACACTCTGATGTTTGGGGGCATTGTACTACACCTATGAATGGTTACAAATATTTTGTTACCTTCATAGATTATTTTTCTCGTACTACTTGGCTGTATTTGATGAAAAATAAGAGTGAGGTCCCCTCCTATTTTTGGGACTTTCACAAATATGTCCAGACTCAGTACAAGACAGTGGTGAAGGTACTGAGGTCTAACAATGGAACAGAGTACACCAACAAGACACTTGCGGAATACTTGTCCGCCCAAGGAATACGGCATCAGACCACCTATACATATACACCAGCACAGAACGGAGTAGCGGAAAGAAAGAACAGACACCTCCTGGAAGTGGCGAGAAGTATGATGATAGACATGAATATCCTACATAGTCTATGGGGATATGCAGTGTTGACAGCAGCTCAACTAATCAACAGGATGCCTTCGAAGGTGTTGGGATGGAGGTCTCCATGCGAGATGCTGCAGGAAAATAATAGTGGGATGCTCCCACTAAAGGTGTTTGGCTGTGTATGCTTCGTAAAGGACAACATGCTGTCGATAGGGAAGCTTGATTCTCGAGCAATCAAGTGTATCTTTGTGGGCTACTCGGGAACTCAGAAGGGCTACGTATGCTGGAGTCCAGTAGAAAAAAAGAAATTTGTAAGTATGGATGTTCACTTCAGAGAACATGAGCCATACTACAGTCAGGAGGAAAACCCAAATATCTCGCCTGATACTGCAAGTATGAGACGAGAGGGGGAGTTGTTGGAAAGCATTTCGACTGATCTCAGAGTATGGCTTGGAGGAACAAATAGGGTACAGGAAGGTGAAAAGGGACAGGGGGAAATAAGAGGTGTTAGGCCCACAGCTCAAGGGGAGATACTTACCTACAGCAGGCGAGAGAAGCAACTTGTAGGACCAGTTCCTACAGTGCCAATGCTAAGTCCCTTGTCTGCGTCCGTCTTGTCTTCTGAGACACCTACGCCACCACCTTCCCCTTCAGATGATATCCTTCCTTCTCCTCCTCCCCAACCATCATCGGTATGGAGGTCCACTCGTAGCAATGCGGAAAAACCTTCTGATAGATATAGTTGGGACCTTGCTAAATTTGTCTCATATGATCATATTTATTCTTCTCATGGAGCTTTTATTGCATCATTGGATAGTGTTACTGTACCTAACAATTGGTAGGTAGCCAAGAACGATCCAAAGTGGAAAGCAGCGATGCATGAGAAGTTGGAAGCTCTAAAAAAGAATCGAACTTGGGAGCTGGTGAGACTGCCAGAAGAAAAGAGAGCAGTTGGATGCAAGTGAGTTTTCACTGTGTAGTAGAACCCAGATGGACAGATTGAGCGCTACAAAGTTCGACTGGTGGCAAAAGAATACAGTCAGACGTACGACATCGACTATGACGAGACATTTGCACCAGTTGTGAAGATGAGTACTGTCAGGACCTTGATCTCTCTGGCAGCCAATGGAGGATGGAAGCTACACCAACTGGATGTGAAGAATGCATTTCTTCATGGAAATCTAGTAGAGGAGGTGTACATAGAGATACCACCAGGATTCGGCACCAATCTGACAGAAGGCAAGGTCTGCATGCTGAAGAAGTCCCTCTATGGACTGAAGCAGTCTCCTCGAGCGTGGTTTGACAGGTTCAGAAGAGCAATAATAGGGATAGAATATCAGCAGATCAATGCTGATCATATTGTGTTCTTCAGACGAAGTGGAGGCCACATCACCATGCTTACGGTGTATGTGGATGATATTATTATCACAGGCGATGACGAGCAGGAGATCGCCCAACTCAAGGGAAAGCTTGGCAAGGAGTTCGAGATGAAGGATCTTGGCCCTCTTCGATACTTCCTTGGGGTTGAGATTGCTCGAGATACAGAGAAAATTGTTCTTTCTCAGAGGAAGTACGCACTAGACCTGCTCATGAAAACAGGAATGATGGGATGCAAACCAGCTACGACACCGATAGACCAGAAGTTCAAGCTGGATGCTGAAGCCGGAGAACCAGTTGACCGGGATAGATATCAGAGATTGATGGGCAAGCTAATCTATTTAAGCCACACACGTCCAGATATATGCTTTGCAGTTAGTGTGGTGAGCTGCTACATGCATGACCCTCGAAAGGGTCATATGGATGCAATATATCAGATTCTTAGATACTTGAAAGGTGCCCCCGGGAAGGAACTGATGTTTGGAAAGAATAATCACATGGACATCAAGGGCTACTGCAATTCTTACTGGGCTAGTTGTGCTGATGATAGGAGATCTATCTCGGGATACTGCATCTTTTTTGGAGGCAACTTGGTCTCTTGAAGGAGTAAGAAGCAGTCAGTGGTAGCTAGATCGACAGCTGAAGCAGAGTACAGAGCTATGGCCTTGGGAGTTGTAGAGCTACTTTGGTTGAAGAATATGCTGGTAGAGTTGAAGCTGGATCAATGAGCCAAAATAAAGCTGTGGTGCGATAACTAGTCAGCTATTAGTATTGCCAACAATCCAGTACATCATGACAGGACCAAACACATCGAGATCAATAGGTTCTTCATCAAAGAAAAGTTGGTTAGTGGACTACTGGAGCTAGGCCACGTTCCAACAAAGTATCATGTAGCATACGGACTGACCAAAGGACTTAGCTCTGTGAGCATGATCAGAGGATGTGACAAGATGGGCTTGGTAATATCTTTCGCCCATCTTGAGGGGGAGTGTTGGTATATTTAGTATGAAAATATGTTATATTTAGTATGGGAATATCCTGAGGACATATTTGGTGTTGGTATATTTAGTATGGAAATATGTTATATTTAGTATGGGAATATCCTGAGGACATATTTGGGATTCCAGAATATGCCACAGGATATTCCATTGGATATTTCATCATATAAAGGCTATATAAAGCCTACGAGACTCAATCAATAAAATCACTCAATTACAACAGGATCATTATATGCAAGTTATTTAAATGGGAACTATCCTTTCATGTATTTTTTTTGATGAAGTTGTGTAAACTCTTATACGTTACAAGGAGTACTTGAGAGGTGAGATATTCATTATTTATTAAAATAATAATCCCGATAGGGTTTACCCATACTACATGTGGGGATTACTGGTCATGTTTACCTTGTATTTGGCAGAGCATTCAAAATTTCTGCATCACTATACTCTTCAATACTACTATATACATCAATATAACTACCATTTATTTCAGCTAAATCAATTTTTAGAACTTTCCAGGCTTTTGAATAATTAGTATGTATCCGATGACTTCTATATATATCCCTAATAACTTGTGATGGACTATATGGCTGATTATCTCTAAATGTACCAATTATCTTATTTTTGACCCATGCAGAGTGGATGTCATCATGTTGTAAGTCCACTTGAACAATAATGTCAACTATCTAATGTACAAATGATAAATGTTATTTTTTTCCAATGGTTTTAGCGTATATTCTCAAATTATAATTTGGTTGATCACAAGTATATATATAATTCTATGGGCATTGTTCATACTAGATGAACAAGCTAGTAAAATTATGTTCAATTGCTATATCACTTATAAAGCTTCTAAATTTAGAACGACTATCAAATAATTCTTTGACAAATAATTCATGAGTGGTAACATTATCTGCATTATCATTTAACTCATCGGCTACTTTTGAAATAAAATTATAACTAATTTCATCATCGGCGTCATCATCATCATCATCGCCTTCATCTAATATACGTTATTTTTTAGTAAATGGAACAACTTGTTTAGAAGAACTATGACCCACATTAACAGTTTGATTATTAAAGACATGTTGATTACTTATAGTATCAATTATTGAAGAGCGAAGTAACATAAATATTAATATGCAGTGATTATAAATTAACTTTAAAAAAATCATGATTCCTCACCATCTAATAATAAACAAGTATGAAAAAATGTACCTTAATATATATTCATATAGGATATAAAAAATTCAATGATAAGATTGCGTAAATGATATGTACGTAATATTCCAATAAGTTAAAAAAGTTAGGTAAAACCTCATTCGTAAGATGTTCCATTTAATCTAACCTTGTGTGAGCATAATATTCTTAGTCTTTGATCCATGACAGATAGAGATTGTGTACAACTTATAGAAAAAGTGCTTATAAAAAAATTAGCGTAAACCTTTTGAATGAAAGGGAGAGCTTATGTATAGAAGTGATGAACATAGTCATGTAAAAGCTGTCTTCTCTTCTCTTGAATTTATAAAAATTAAAGTTGTCTTCTCTTCTCTTGAATTTATAAAAGGGCACAGCTAAACACACCCCAAGACTTGCTAAGGACACCCCAATTACTAAGTACACCCGATATATATTTAATAAAACTTAAAAACATACTAAGCACACCCCACTATTTGACAGAAATACCCTTTCTAAGCACACCACACTCTCCTCTCTTCCCAACCCAAAAATCCTAAGTACACCCCATTTTATACAAAACAAACACACCCCATTCCCTTGCTATTCACCACTAACACCCCCATTCTCTTCTCTGTCTCGAAGCCCAAGCGTCCGAACCCCCCTCCCGTTCGATGACAAGGAGTTCCGTTCGACGACAAGGAGTTCGTTTCGTTCGGAATGGCGGGCCAATCCGAAGATCGATCCCAAGATGAACCCCAACCCCAATAATATGGTAAGTTTTTCAAATCGAAAATCCCTTCATCTACTTCGAACTGAGTCGAATGTTTAGGATCACTGAATTAGGGTTTCAAAAACCCGTCATTTTTTTGGAAGAACTTCTTCGTTTTCGTTTTTTTTTTGAATTTCGTTGTTCTGTCCGAGCCTGGTTGGTCGGGCAGAAAATCGTACGTTTGACAACACGAAGTCGAACTCTCACGCCTTGTTCGATAGACATATGTCGAACATCCTGTGTCTATTCGACCTGCACATGTCGAACAGTAAGTATTTGTTCGACCTGTAATGGTCGAACGTTTAGTATTTGTTCGACCTGTAATGGTCGAACAGTAAGTATTTGTTCGACCAGCGTTGGTCGAACAGTTCATTTTGACTGCATAGATTGTTTAATTCTTGATATGTCATTCAATTTAGCATGAATGACATATATGAGAAGACGACCACCTACAACTTCTAATAGGAGGCGTCGTTTAGAAGAGTGGGCAGCTGCACATCGTCAAGAAGGAGCAATAGTTGCTCCGATTCAAATGCAAGAGCAAGAAAGAGCAACAGCTGCGGAAGAAGAGGCAGCTGCACACGTACTAGTCCAACAGCTGTGGCAAGTCAAATTAGCGAGCAGCAACGTGCTGGAGAAGAAGAGGATGAGGAACATATTGAGGAAGAAGAGGAATAAGAGGAAGCAAATGATGAAAAAGAAGAGGAAGCACGTGCTGAGGAAGATGAGGAAGCACGTGCTGAGGAAGATGAGGAAGAAGGTGATGACAGTGATATATTGACGGGCCCTTGTCCTGGTGGACCTAAGGATCCCTGACTTATCCCAAGTTTCAAAACTCATGTGGCGTTCCAGATTTGGAATGGGATTGAACGGCCCTTATTGAGGTGTTGGTGCCACATGACTAAGATGGAGACATGGAAGTTTGGTCAATGGGGTAATGATTTTAAAGAGTTGATTCATCGTTCCAAAATTCCAGACTTGAGATGGATTTCCTATAAGACGTCTAAAAAAAATCTAATTTGCGCATTTGTTGAGCGTTGGCAACCGGAGACCAACTCATTTCATATACCATTCGGTGAGATGACAATTACTTTGGATGACGTATTTTGTCTTACTGGACTCCCGGTTAGTGGATTACCTGTGGTTGCACCAGAGTCGGCAAAGGGACCGGAGGTGTCACCCCCAGTTTTCGAATTAAAGGTATTTTTGTTATTTTTCAAGTTTTATAATTTTTAGGAATTTTATTTGATTTTATATGATTTTTAGGTATTTATTTGATTTAGTTAGAATTTTACCCAATTCGGACTTAAGTTGGAGACCCGGGTAGTCTGGACCCTAGTGGGACCCACATACTAGCTGTGCTTGGCCCACATACCATCCTAACTAGGCTAGAAATCATAAACCCTACTTCCATGGCTTAATTAGTCATTTTAGAGACTTAATTAGTTAATTAGGGTTAAATCGAAACAAACCGAACCAAACCAAATTCATTTCAAACCAAACCAAGTCTATTGGGTTTGGAGGCTTATTGGATCACCACCCAAACCCAATAAACCCCTTGGCCGGCCATGTAGGGAGCACCCCCTCCCCTTTGCTTCACAACAAAGCAATCTCTCTCTCTCTCTCTCTCTCTCTCTCTCTCTCTCTCTCTCTCTCTCTCCATTTCACTTTCTTTCAAAAGCTCTCCTTCTTCTTCAAGCAACCAAACTTTAGGTAAGCTTTAAATTCCCCATTTAATTCTCTTTAGCATTTATGGCTTTCACAATAATTGTAGAGGAGGTGATTCTCCACACTTTGCCCATAGATTTTATAGGTTTTCCTAGAAATCTAGGTTAGAGATAAATTGGGGGTTTTCTTAATTAAAGTGGTATGTATATATATATATATATATATATATATATATATATATATATATATATATATATATATATATATATATATATATATATATATATAATTATATGAATTTGTGTGCGTGTAGAGGAATGAGAGTGGTGATGGTGTGTGAGAATGGTGGTGGTGGTGTGTGAGAGTGGTAGTAAGTGTGTGAGAGTGTGTGTGTTTGTGAGAGTGTGTGTGTGTGTGTGTGTTTGTGTGAGAGTGTGTGTGTGTGTGTGTGTGTCTATATATAAATGTGTATGTGTGTGTGTGTATTTACATATAGATGTGTGTGTGTGTTTATATATATATATATATATATATATATATAGTGGGATAGATAGATATATATTAGATATATATATATAGTGTTTAGGGCACGAGAACGTAACAACGCCCAGCCTACGCCGCAATGTCGGCGGTAGAACGCTTTCCTAGGTCTCAATGCATCTAACAGTATAAGACTAAACAGTTTATACTCTCCGAATGGGGGTGACATAGCAGAATATAAACTCAATCACATCTAAGGTAGAGCATAAAGGAAGATAGATAAAACATGAAATCGAAAAGAGATACAACAGATAGAAGTCTAAGTGTCTAAGGTACAAACTCAGAATACATCTCAAAGCTCAAATACAGTAATCCATAAAATAAATACAACTCCAGACAACTGAGAATAGCTAACTAAACAACCTCTAATGTGTCTCCTCTAGGCTAGCAGGAAATCTCCAAGCTATCTGTAAAATTTGTCAACGTATCCTGTCAGGAAAATGAGCAAGTACAAACACCAACAGCAGTTCCATATGAATTGACAAATACTATAAGAGACAGTAATAATGAAATACAAGACAAAGAATATAGGCGACTTGGGAACCATTTGAAAGCCGAGTTACAACCCTTAAACCAAACAAGGACCGGGGTTGTAACCCTTCTTTCAAATAGAACTTAGTCCCATAATCATGGTACAGTATAAAACTGGTAGAGCATGTGAGAAATAAATCACAGCATGGTGAAGGTACAGTAAGTAAAGGTGAACTGGAAATATATGATATGACAACAAATGTAAAAAGTGATTTGAACTATTAGGGCGATATGTGATCGGCTAGGGAAGCAAGAGAAGGTTATCCACTTGGCCCGGCAATCCTCGGTGTCCTCAACGGAGAGTCATGCCGTCCAACCTGGATAACTGGCAAGGGGTATCTGCTACACCCTACGTGAAGTGAGGGTGGCGCTAGCAAAATATAGTTACAGGGAAGCTTTGATCACATAACCCCTAATAATTTTTCCATCCCCGAGTAGTATCATGGATCCGGATATGGCACGTCATGACACAAGGTTCGAGAGCAGGAGGCCAGCCCACTCCCAAATCAATGTCTATACAAGTACAGAAAACACAAAAATATCACATACCCATATACCGAGAAAGTCCAGGAATAACATCTCATGACAGGATTCGACGTATACTAGTCCATGAACCGTCATGTCGGGAATCATGTAAAACACTACAACTGAATCGGATATAGTAGATATCAAGACAATAAAAACTATCGGTGAATGTACTCGCCTGATATCTGAATATCCAAGGTAAAGATACTGTCCGATGAGAGGTGTCTGGCTCCTAATTAGAACAGCACAAGTCACAACATGTCCAGAAGGGTAATATAAAGCACTACAATGCATTCTACATGAATCTAGGTCAACTAGGCCAAAGCCAACCCTTGGTCAACTCTGGTCAACTACACTAGTCAAACTAGGTCATATCTTAACCCAGCAAGTCTTACTAGGCCTAACCAAGACTATCCTAGCAAGCACATATCAATACAAGGCTATACAAGCCAACATACACCCAACTCTATATAGCATACAATTATTCAATACTCAAATAGGCAAGAATTCACATTAGATATACACTAGGTAATCTATTACTTTAAGCTATACATGTCTACACATATATACACATGCATATATTGGTATTCAATATTAGGTCTATAATCATGGCATTTCAATGGCTATATAAACTTATATATTACAATACAATATGCTACCATATATATAATATACATACATAGCTAAGTTAATTATATTCATAAATACTTATTTAAGAGGCTATGTGTGTGTATGTGAACATGACAAAGGGGCAAGTGAGGGTTAAATGGGCATACATAGTGTATACATATCAAAGAGTGTCAAAGTGTAAGTGAACAAAGTGTCAAGTGTGATAGTGTCAACATAGTGTAAGGGGTACATGAGGTAATATAGGATTTGTGTTAACATAGAACATTACATCTCATTAACTTGTATATTGCATACATTACATCTATTATTACATTACATTCATGCTTGCATTCATTCATCATTCATTTATTCTCTTGCACTACTATATGTACCATACATTACATACTATGGAACCTAAATATTCATTACAAGCCATACTTATACATGCTTACATTAGATAGGATACTTATACCTCATACATCATTTATTTAACCATTTACTCATGCTTGCATTCTCTATTTAGTTACATAATGTATATACATTAACATGGGTTAAAATCAAATAGAACATTATATTACACACAAGGGTGCACAAAATGTATATGCCGAATAGTAACTCCTACTAATAATCAATACTATACCAACTCAGCATGAATTAAATTCTAGGATTAAAGTATGTTATAGATCTATGTGTTAGCTTTTCGAAACTTCAAACGGATCGCGTTTTCGTTTCCGAAAACTCCCGGAATCGCAAAAACACCGAGAACGCGTTCGTCTTTCGTACAGCTGACACTTAAATAATTCTCCAAAAAGTTACAGAAAGAATTAGGCCTATTAATACATGTTTTTGGAAAGCTAATTTCAATACGCTTCTTTTAAAAAAACGGGAGATTAAACCGAGCTTTGAGCTAGAAGTTATGATATTTCTAAGTTAGGGCTGAAATTAAAAACGTGGATAAAAATCATGACGGATTTAAATAGTTTGAGCCAAAAGAATACACAATATATATCCTAATTATCCACAACAATAATAGCAATAATAATATGAGGAACCACACTCACAAACTTGATTATATAATCATCATGAACCATTTATTACATATATAAATATAGATACACTCTCATTACAATATATATATATATATATATATATATATATATATATATATATATATATATATATATATATATATATATATATATGTAACATGAACACATCCACAACACAAATGACACTCCTATGACCTCCAAATGGACACAAAATGGACACAAATGAAGATACAACCGTGGGGGTCATTCCTATCGGTTTACAATATTCTTATATGCATGTAGGGGTGGTTTAGAGGAGAGATTATACCTTCCGGAAGAGAGATTCAAAGGAAAAGTCTTCCGACACGACACCGACACGTAGAGATTCCAAAAGGACACGAACGAGCTCTGAATCCTCCAAAACTTGGCTAGCACCCTCTAACCATGGAGTAGAAGAGAAATGAAGAAGATTTGGTAGAAGAAGGGGTTGATTTGGAGATGAAATCAATGGAGGTTCATCTCTAAATTAATTTGGGAAAGAACAAGAGAGAGAAAGTGGATAAAAACAAATGAATGAAGGAGTGACTCATTCCTTATCCCCCCCATAGGTGGCTGCCTAAAAAGTGTGAAGTGTCCCTATTTTGATTGTCTAAAATGTCCTCCACTAATCTATTTGATTTAAATTAGGAATGGGTTAAAGGTTGAGGTTAATTTAGTCTAGTTTTAAGTCTCTAATTAAACTAAACCTATCCATAAATAATTAGTCTAACTACTAACTAAAATTAATATCATATGGACTAAAATTAATATCATATGGGCCATGTCTAACTAGTGTGTGGATCCTAGTAGAGTCAAACTATCCCCCGGGTCCCCGTTTCAAGTCGAATTGAGTTAAAATCCGAACCCGACTCAAATAACCCCAAAACAATATCATAAATAATAAAATAAATTTTAAAAATATTCAAAAATATAAAATGACAAAAATACCCCTATTTTTGAAAACTGGGGGTGACAGGTTGTAAGGGTTGGTAATAGTTAGAAATAGTCGCCTAGACCTAGTCTTGACCACGATTGACTTTTTAGACCAAAAGTCAACTATGGGTCAACACTTTACCCAAATTAGTCCCAAATTCCATTAGACTTGAGCAGTTGACCAAAAGTCAATTGTTAGTCACCATTGACCTAGAGTTGGCCTAGGGTTGACCATAGTTGACCAGATTTGACCAGTTGACCAAAAGTCAACTGTAAGTCAACTGTTGACTCAAATCGACCTAGATTAATTCTGTTTGACTTGCATTGACCCAGTTTGACCTGGTTAGGCCTAATATGACTTAGTTTGACCCCGTACAATCTAGTTTGACGTGTCTTGACCTAGAATGACTTAATAGAATTTAAATTGATTTGACTTTACTTCCTAAATATAGTATTGATACGTCTTGCTCTCTATAGGTCCTTGAGACGCTGCATCGGATCCCGTTGATATACTTTATCATACTACAGGCGAGTACATTCTCTGACACTTTTCCAATTTACGATGATTGTTATAATTCATGTAATTAGTGTAGATATACTTGTTCTCGACACATTGGTCACACGGATTGGTATTCATGGATCCCGACATGAGATGTTATTTCTCGTTATCTTGGTATATCTTGTGCAAGCCCTCTTGTAGTTCTTGTGCAGTATATGGACACCAATTCTCGAGGAGACTTGCTCCCTTCTCGTAGAATTCCGTGTCATAACGTGTCTTGCTTGGATCCACTCTACCAGTCGGGGACGGGGAGTATTAGTGTAGATATGTGGTCAAAGCCTATTGTGCACCCATTGTGCACCTATTGATTGTGAGTGTTGATCATACACCCCACGTATGATTAGTCAGGCCTGTTACTATTGTGCAAGTTCCCAAGCCGGCCACATATTATAGCTAGTACTCACACACCTAGATAGATGATTCTTGATTCTTATACATGCCATGATCAGTTTACTTGCCTTGTTCTAGCTCTAAATTTACAGCTTACCTTGCCATGATACTCACATGTACATTTCATAATTTTCTTGTATATACTCTCTATTTACAGTCTTATAGCTTTTGTCATATCTTGTGAACTGTTGTTAGTTAATTGTACTCGTTCCATCCTGACTGGATATGTTGATAATTATTACAGATGCTGATGAGGGGGATTACAGTACCTACTACGGTCCGGATGACGTAGTGGGCTTAGACTTGGAGACTTTGGTCCAGCAGGGCTTAGCTCCGCCTGGCGAGACTTTACCTATTGCTTAGTTAGAGTTATTTGTACTGGACCTTGTCTCCAGATACTTTGAGACTGTTATATTTTGGCTTGTATTAGAGACGTGAACTTGGACTTGTATATTCTTTGTGTTGGACTTGACAGGTTATATTTTATCGTCTTGTTGTCTTTATCTTTCAGTCTTTACTTTACCATCTTAGAACTGTGATTGAGCACTCATATATATTCATTGCTTGTCCTCCGTTCGGAGTTGACCATATTCTCGACAGGTTTTTGATATATATATATATAAACTGTTATTAGAGTAGAAAACCTACAGCGTTCCACGCCGTTTTTACGGTGAGGGCTGGGCGTTGTCACGTACACGTGCCCTTATAGAGGGTACGGGTCATGACAGGAGGACCCTAAGAAAATGATCAGTAGATTATTGGGGGTGACAGAAAGGGAGAAAGTCGATGCTCTTCATGGCCAGAGAGGTAGCTCGGTCCATCTGGAGTTGCTCCGTTCACGATTTAGTAGAGATGTCACTAGTAGGGATGAGAGGAAAAGAAGACGTACAACCCGTGCATATTTATGGTTCGTACTTGGATGCACAATATTTGCAGACAAGAGTGGCACAAGGCAACTCGCAAGTTCTCCTCAACACACAACCACAAAGGAGGGGATCTACACCGGTATTATCTATACCCTTCATCTCCTCGAAAATCCTACCAAGTGCATGATGAGACACCAATCCTCGGATATGCTTAAATAGAGGAGAACTGTAATGATGTGGTGCCACATTAAGGCTCATCTCAAATGAGGTCTTAATTTGGTTGTGTTGAGCGATCAACAAATCATGTATCCTGCTCTATGAGATCTCAAAATTTGATTGACTAGTGCCCAAATATTTTTTCAATTTTGCATGTGCACTCTCCGTCCTGTGAGTATAAAATTCATACAGTCAAAATCGTACATTATAACGTAATTAACATATATATGGTTTAAAGACACGTACCTGCTACTTGTCGTGTTCTCAAAATGCATCACATTTTTAGTCCAACAAGAAACAAATCTTTTTTTAAACGGCTCAATCCAATTCTTAATGGCATAGTTAACTGCTTTTGGATAATCGTGGAAATCTTGCTCCAATCTTCTAAGCAACTCATTAAATCTTGGTTGATCTTCAGCAAGAACCAACGAATTCCATGAGTTGTTAAAAGAATCCCACTTCTCCTTGGTACGAAACAACTTCTTGCAGTTGGTCAATATATTCTTGCTAATATGCCACCGACATAGCAAGTGTGTGGAGCTGGGAAACGTAACTCTTATAGCATTCATAAGTGCTACCTCACGACCAGTCACAATCACCTTCGGTAAGCATGATTGATCCACTAATCCTTTAAGCGTACTAAGCGTCCATATATAATTATCCTCCCACTCAGCCTCCATATAAACACATGCCACAGAAAATGTAATATTTGTGGATGTGACCCATACTACTTCCAATAGTGGCATCCTGTACCTGTTTGTCTTATAGGTACAATCCATCAATAAAATATTAGAAAAAGTACGCAACAAATCCACGCTAGTCGGGTGAGCATAAAAAAGATCATTCACTTTATCGGTTTGCTCACATCTCCTATCTAAATAGTAATACTTTTCTGAGTCCAACTTACCCAACAAATACTGCATTTGAGATATGCCCCCATGCTCGACACCTCTATGCTTTTGCCGAGCATTGTAAATTGTCTTCAATGTCGACTCATTCTCGCTAAAGGATTCCTTCAATGTGCTCAATATATCTTTCGGCCTTGCATTGTTCTTCGATAAGTCTTTCACAAGTTGATCTTCGGTCGGTGTTAGTCGACCGGCATATGAGTGTCTAACCAAATTGCGTCCGAGTGGGTGATTATGCGAGCCGCATACAACCGTCAATGACCACTGTCCTAGGTCATTGAATTGCACTTCTTTCAATTGAAACGGACAATCACATTTCTTCGTCCTCGTAAGCTTTTCCTGTCTTGCCTTCTTCGCAATGTTCGCCGAATTTATTTCAGCAACTTTAGTCTTGGGAGGCCGATATTTACCACCGCGCTCACAACCCAAAACTATCCGAGCCTGCCTTCCATCCCCGCTATCAGATCGTTTAACCAAAACGACCATATTATGACGTCTTCCTACCGTCTGTGCCTACCTCAACAACGATTCACGATTATCAAATATCTCTTCTGTCTGAAATTCTTCTAAAAAATCAACTTGTTCATACATGGGAAAGTTAACAATGCTCAATTCATTATTCATTCCAGTGTCATTTGAAGAACTATCCTGAAAAGAAAAAGACCCACACTTTAGTAGGTTAATTTTTTTTTTTTTCCAAAAACACAGTGCTCGACTATTACAGGTCGTGCAAATATCTACTGTTCGACAGTAACAGGTCGAACGTTTCAAAAAACGTTCGACCGACAAAGATCAAACATTACAAAATATGTTCGACAACTCCTAGTCGAACATCACTATTATGTTCGACAATTCAGAGTCGAACATCACATGATATGCGCGACGAACACAGGTCGTGCATATCGCGATTTTTGTTTTCGGATTTCTCGTTTGGAACGATTCTCATACTAGTTTTCATACTTCAAAACAACCAAGAAGGTGGAGAGAGTACGTACATTGTGTCTTTCAGATGTACCACCTTCCTCCATGATGGCTTCTCAACTTAGGATTTTCTAGGGTTTTAGGGTTTTGTTGGAGAAGATGGTGAAAATGAAAGAAGGAAGAAGGAGGAGGATTGTGGGGTGTGGAAATGAAAAAAGTGTGTTTGGGAAGGCTGATGGGGTGTGGTGGGGGTGTGAAAATGATAGAAGGGTATATTAGTCTTTTAACAATGAAGTAATTTATAACTTAAGTTAATTGGGGTATGCTAAGTAACTGCTGGGGTGCGTTTAGCCGCGCCCTTTATAAAAATCAAAATATAGTCGTTATGATCTAAACGTCTATAAATTCAACCATTGGATCTTAACGTACAGTCTTTGACCATTAAAAATAAATAGAATACACTAACTCTCTTGACGCAATATGAAAAATAAAAAATACGTCAACTGAGTTAGCGTACCATCCCCTCCTCTCTAATATTTAAAAATATGTTTCCCTTTCCTAATATATATATATATATATATATATATATATATATATATATATATATATATATATATATATATATATATATATATATAAAATTTATCTGTTAGTTACTTAGAAAAGAAAAATACATCTCACAATTATGATTATGAAAGCTGAAAAACATGAAAAACTAATTTTTTTTATTTATTAAATGTGGCCACATTTTTGAAATAAATAGTTATAAGTAATTAAGCTCCAGACTTTTTTTTGTCTAGCAAGCAATTGAAACATTAAAAGTCAAAATTTTGGTCTGCATCAAAAACCTCCGAACTAACACTGTGTTATATTAACACGGTCGGAAGTTAATGGAGAAATTTATAAACTTGAGAGATTTATTTTTCAAAATAACAAATTTTTGGAGGCTTATGTTGAAATGGATAAAGATTTGAAGGTCTTAGATGTATTTTAAAAAATAAAACTAGGATCAATTTGCGTTTATACCGTGAATTTTATACCATCTTAGATTTTAAGTTATGACATGTCAAATTGAAAAGTTTGGATTTTGAATTTTTATTTTTTGTTTTATTTTGCTATTATTCCTTTGTTTGTGTTGATTATTGCCATTTTACTCATGTTCAGGATAAAAAAATAAAAAAATATATTAATATAACTTGGCAAAAATACCCTTAGCTTTCTACTTTCCCGCCTTCTTCACCCATGCTTTCCTCAAAAATTCCTCCACATCCCACCAAAAACTACAAACCCTAATAAAAAATGCCGACGTGGCAGATCTTTCCCACCGACGGAGGCCACTTCCGGTGGTCCCTTGCGGGCGGCGGAGGCGGAAGCTCCGACCTCGCCGGCGGAGGCCCCGGCCACGAGACCCTAGCCCCCCGGCTCGCTTCCATGGCGGATCTCGTTCTCCAAGGTCAGACTCGCCTCCTCTTTTCTCGATTCTTTACGTCTCTGGTTCGTCGAAATGAGTCGCGTTTTTGTTTTGTTTGGTGCGGTTTCAGCCCAGTCGAAGCTTCTAGAAGATCGCGATCGGGGCGGCGGAGAGGGAGCTCCGATGTTCCGTACCGGGTCGGGAAGATCGGTCTCTGTGACGGAGAGCTCGATTCGGAAGGCGAGGTCGCTTCTCGATGGAGGAAGCGGTGCAGATCGAGGTTAGAGAATTTCCCTCTTTTATTCGAGAATTAGGGTTTCACACTGGTTAGTTTCCACTCGAGTACCTTCAACTTTTCCAATTTGATGATCAAATACCTGTGCTAGAATGGGACAATTTCAACCATAGAAATAGCATGGGATAGTGAGCTGCAAAAGTGTGAAACTTGAAGGTACTTACATGCAAATTAGACCTTTTCTATAAGCTCAGTAAAATTTGTGACGTTTCACTTAAACAGTGGTAAATATTGATTAGTTCCGAGTAAAGGAGACCGTGTTTGTGCCAATTTGATCATATTTGCTGTAATTGGACACTTTTGACAGATCCAAGAGACAGTTGGGGTTTTCTTTTGATAGGTCCAGAAAGTTTGACTGTCATATTTACCTAAAGTCCTGTGGAATAGCATTGGTTAATTAATTGGTTGCGATTTATTTCAGAACAGCGAGGCAACTTTTTGAACAATTAGGCATATGACGCTGTTAGCTTGCGGGGACAGGAATACAGCACTACCACACGGACACCACCAATTTTGGAGTTCCGTGTCTTGTCTGATATGATACGTGTCATGTCTGATATGATAAGTCTCCAACACGATGCTACATGGGCACGACGCACATTTTTGGAGTCAGTTATTCCTATCCACACTATTGTCGCTGTTGAAGATGAAATAATTGAAATAATTCTTATTTGATCTCTGTTAGAGCTAATGTGTGGGTATCTATGTTTATCTCACTTTGCTTATACATGTAAGTTGGTGATTCACTCTCCCCTATATATATGTACTTGAAGATATCAATGAAAATAATCCTTTATTACCAATGTAGTTTATACTTCCTACATGGTATCAGAGGAAGGGTGATTCAAACCCTTGCTCTCCCTTCATCAAGTTCTATCCAACCCTAGAATAGCAGCCTAATGCGGCGTGCTTGGCAAACTCGAGATCTTTGTTTTTTACTTGTGTGTTCTGGTGTAAAAAAGAAGAAGAAAAATGTTTGACGTCAAGTTGGTACATGCCAGACATGTCCAACTTCAGGGGTAGTATGAACTCTACCAATCTGTCTCGGCATCGGTATTGTTCACGGTGACTCTCTTTTATTCGAGCACACTCACATACCAATCGAGTGTCCCCGTGATTCTCTTGTTCAGCACACTAGCATGTCAACATTTCTCTCGGTCGGACGTCTTTATATGTTGATTTCCCCTCCTCCTCCTATTTTGGGTGTGTATTTTTGGGTTTGTGTCGACCTTCACTGTTGGAGTCCTTCGATGCTAGTGTCACTACTACTACTATGACCTTTAGCTTTTCTTGTAATAAGATGAGGGGTGTTTTTTTGTAACAAGCTGGACGTTTCACATGTTCCAACTTTAGGGGGAGTTTATTCATTATGTGTATTTATGTTTAGTCTCACATTGCTTAGACATGTAAGTTGGTGATCCATTCTCCTCTATATATATGTACTCAAAGCTATCAACGAAAATGATCCCATTATTACCAATATAGTCTATACTTTCTACAATCTCCGTTATGGTGTGGGTTGATTTGATCTATGTTGCACGGTTGAGTATACAATACGAACATGGGGATAGATGCAACACAACACTGATTTTGACGTTCCCTAGAGCATTTTGAAGTGCTCATGTTGTATCATGTATCCGACACTGTCACGATAAATATTGCACCAATTTTGGAGTATCCATGCTTTATAGTTTTGATAGATCAGGTAGAGTTTTATACCTTTTCTTTTACTGACTCTAAATGTATTTAATTAGCTTCAACGAGCAATTCATACAGAGCATTTTGTATATGATTTGATTGATACTTCGAAATTAAATTTTTTTGAAACATGTAGATGTTTTGGAGAGTGGCGGCAGCAAAGATAATGGTTTTTTGATGTTTCTCACTGGTTCTGAGAGATCTGTTACTGCGAAACCGTCTTCATTAAGGAAGGCAACAACTGTTCTTGAACGGGAAGATTTGTTGAAAGGTGAGTAGGTGGTTTCTCTTCTTATGCTCTAGCTAGCGTCTTGAATCCCTTTCTTGTTTGAAGATCCTCTGATATTTAAATTTGAAGTCTTTGATGCTTTCGGATTCCAGAAAATCAGCATGACGGGGAAAAAACAGTAAAAGGATATCTATCTTGGAATTTTTGTGAATCAATCTTCAGAGAGTCTTCTCTCAGAAAAATAAAATGGTGAACTTGTATTATGGTACTCTCTAGAAATTTTGGTTGCTTGCAAGACTATTGTGTAATATATCCTACTATTCATGAAGAAAAGCCTACAAATATATTTGAAACTTTTTTACTAACATGTATTTGAAAATTCGTGAGAACTTTGTTCCTCTCTATCAATTAAAATCTACACAAAAAAGAGGATTAAGAAGACGAGGAGATTTGCTACTCAAACAAAAGAGGATTAAGAGGACAACAGGATTAGTCGAACGGTAGTAAATAGCAAAAGAGAAGACACCATAAACATTCTTGTGCACCTTTAGACTATTTATATACAAATCATTTGTAGTACTCTTTTGTATCCTTGTCCTTCATATTCTAGAAGTTGCTGGGCAAATTGTATATTCATCATGACCAAGTGTTTCTTAGTGTAAACAACCTTCACATATAGGAGTCTATCATGAGTGTTCGAGCCAAACCTTCCATACAATTTCTCTGTGGGTACTAGATGTTAATTTTTATAGTTTTTGTCTTTTAGATCTTCAGAAAAGCTTTTCTTATTATCCTTATTAGTAGTTTGAATCCAGTAGAATAATTATTGTTCTTATCAAATCAAGTTTCTTTCTTCACTTGCAAAATGATGGAAAATTGTTGGAGTAGTCCATAGAATAAATTTCTTGGAATCTTTATCTTCTTTTGTTGCACTTTAGAATGGTGAAGCTATTTATTGTAATTCATTAAATATATGGAAAGTATTTCAAGAAGATTGAAAAGCTTACACCACCACTATGCTTCTTCTTCCTTCAGCATTCAATAAGTGTTAAAATTTGTGAACACTATAGTTTCATTCATCCAGTCCAAGAGTTTTTATAGAGGATATTATGTAGGAGGTTATCCATCCTTTCCAATGTGGGAGTAAGCATAAAAGACAAAATAACTAGCAGACACTTTTTCAGAGCTATACAAGAGAAAGACCAAGGCACTTGTGCTACACTTAACACCCACTTACGGTTGGTCCACCAACGAGAGTTTGCTAACAAGAAAAGAGTGTCCTTGAAGTGTGTGGACCTTAGTGAAAAAGTTTGTACTAAAGATGAGAAGTGACAATTAATCTCGATTTGCTTCGTGCGCTTGTGGAATAAGGTATTGTTGGCAATTTAAACAATGGTGTTATCACAATAGGGGTGGAGTGCGGAGATTGTGATGCCCATGTCAGCAAGACGCCGAAGTAGCTACTTAATTTTGGCAGTCGTGGCAGCCATAGTCCGATACTCAACCTCAATACTAGACCGAGGCACAATGTCATGTTTCTTGGAATGCAACGAGATCAAAGAGTTGCCAGGAAAGATGCAAGAGTCGGTGATAGACTTGTGATCTGTAACATCACCTGTCTAATCAGCGTCTATGCACGGAAGCTCAACGAGAAAGATGCGAAGGAGCAATCTGGTAATTTTCCCTTGTAGGCAATGAAGAATAGGAATTAGCACCGCATAGTGAGAGCTGCTGGGATCCAAAACAAACCGGCTGGCAATATGCGAACAATTTAGGAAAGCAGTAGGCAAATATAAGGCATATGGTTAGGGTTTAGGAGGCGAGTGTGGGCAGAAGACAGGCAGACGACATACAGATGTGGGCAGATGGAAGTGAAGGCAGACGACATACAGATGGAAGTAAAGGCAGTAAAGTGTGTGTGCGTGTGTGTGTGTATGTGGGGGGGGGGGGTGTTGAGGGCGACATGCTGGTGTGGAGGGTGCAGGTAGGATGTTAGGGTCGAGGGAATTGGTGAGGTGCATGCAACAAGCAAACAAGGAGGTTCGGGAGGGTTTTATGGTTGAGGAGGAGGGGGATGGTGCAGGCACTAGGTATGTGGTGGAGGAGGGATGACTTAGAATTTTAGGGTTAGTTTTGGGGAGGTTTTAGAGAGAGAGAAAAAGTAATTTTTTTAATGTGATCGTGCCTCTGATTCCATCTTAGATTTTCTGAAAGGATGATTTCATTCATTTTGCCCAAGGCTACTTATAGAGGAGATTATATAGGAGGTTATTCATCCACACCAATGTGGGGCTAAAAGAGGTATAAAATGCAAAAGAACTAGGAGAAGCTAAGTGTTGAGACTTGAAGTGATTTTATTGAATGGAGTAACAACATATATATAGGAGAGGCTAGCCTCCTCTCCTATCATTCTAGCCAATGTGGGACTAAAGCCCAATAACACTATATATATATATCAACACTCCCCCTCAAGATGGGCGAAAGATATTCACTAAGCCCATCTTGTCACATCCTCTCATCATGTTGATAGAACTAAGCCCCTTTGTCAGTCCGTCTGCTACCTGATCTTTGGTTGGAACATAGCCCAGCTCTAGTTCTCCTTTATCCAGTTTCTCTTTGATGAAGAATCTGTCAATCTCAATATGTTTGGTCCTGTCATGCTGCACTGGATTGTTGGCAATATTAATAGCTGACTGGTTGTCACACCATAGCTTCATCTTTGTTCCCTGGTCCAGCTTTAGCTCCGTCAGCATATTCTTCAACCACAATAGTTCTGTGACTCCCAAGGCCATCGCTCTATACTCTGCTTCAGCTGTTGATCTGGCCACTACTGACTGCTTCTTACTCCTCCAAGAGACCAAGTTGCCTCCTACAAATATGCAGTATCCCGATGTGGATCTCCTGTCGTCAGCACAGCTAGCCCAGTCAGAATCACAATAGCCCTCAATGCCTACATGATTATTTCTTCTAAAGATCAGTCCCTTCCCGGGGGCTCCCTTCAAGTACCTCAGAATCTGGTACACTGCGTCCATGTGACCCTTCCGGGGGTCATGCATGTAGCGGCTTACTACACTAACCGCAAAGCTGATATCAGGTCGAGTGTGGCTTAAGTAGATTAACTTGCCCACCAATCTCTGATATCTATCCCGGTCAACTGGTTCTCCAGCTTCAGCATCCAGTTTAAACTTCTGGTCTATCGGTGTCGTAGCTGGTTTACATCCCATCATCCCTGTTTCCGTAAGCAGGTCCAGTGCGTACTTCCTTTGAGAAAGAACGATTCCCTCATTATCTCGAGCAATCTCAATCCCAAGGAAGTATCGAAGGGGGCCAAGATCTTTCACCTCGAACTCCTTGCCAAGTTTTACTTTGAGTTGGGCGATCTCCTGCTCATCATTGCCTGTGATAATCATATCATCTACATATACTGCAAGCATGGTGATATGGCCTCCACTCCGTCTGAAGAAGACAGTGTGATCAGCATTGATCTGCTGATATCCCATCCCTATCATTGCTCTCCTGAACCTGTCAAACCATGCCCGAGGAGACTGCTTCAGTCCATAGAGAGACTTCTTCAGTCTGCAGACCTTGCCTTCTGTCTGTTTTGTGCCGAATCCTGGTGGTATCTCCATGTACACCTCCTCTACTAGATCTCCATGAAGAAATGCATTCTTCACATCCAGTTGGTGTAGCTTCCACCCTCCATTGGCTGCCAGGGAGATCAAGGTCCTGACAGTGCTCATCTTCGCCACTGGTGCAAAGGTCTCGTCATAGTCGATGCCGTACGTCTGACTGTATCCTTTTGCCACCAGTCGAGCTTTATAGCGCTCAACCTGTCCATCTGGGTTCTGTTTCACAGTAAAAATCCATTTACATCCAACTGCTCTTTTCCCTTCTGGCAGTCTCACCAGCTCCCAAGTGTGGTTCTTCTCAAGAGCTCCCAACTCCTCGTGCATTGCCGCTTTCCACTTTGGATCGTTCTTGGCAACCTGCCAATTGTTAGGTACAGTAATACTATCCAAAGATGCTATAAATGCTCCATGAGAAGAAGATATATGATCATAAGAAACAAACTTAGCAAGATCCCAACCATATCTGTCCGGAGGATTTCCCGCATTGCTGCGAGTAGTCCTTCGTGTAGGTAGTGGTATGGGAGGAACGATATCACATGAGGAGGGTGGTGGTGCAGATGAGGAGGATGGTGGTGTAGATGAGGAGGATGGTGGTATAGGTGTCTCAGGACTTGGGACAGGCGCAGGCAAGGGACTTGGCACTGACACTGTAGGTACTGGTCCTGTAGTCTGCTTGTTGTTTCTCCTGTTGTAGGTCAGTAACTCCCCCTGAGCCGTAGGTGTAACACTTCTCGTCTCCTCCCTCTGTTCCGCTTCACCTTCATGTTCCTCCTCAACCGTGTCTCTATGCCAAACTTCTAAATCGGTTACCACCAGGTTCTCCAAGTTCTCTATCTCCCCCTCTCGCCTTATACTTGTAGTATGAGGCGTGTTATACGAAGTTCCATCCTGGCGGTAATATGGCTCATGCTCCCGGAAGTGGACGTCCATACTAACAAATTTCTTCTTCTCTACTGGACTCCAGCATACATACCCCTTCTGAGTTGCTGAGTAGCCCACGAAGATGCACTTGACTGCTCTAGGGTCAAGTTTTCCAACGAATGGTCTGTTGTCCTTCACAAAACACACACATCCAAACACCTTTAGTGGAAGTATTCCACTATTATTACCTTGTAATACTTCACATGGAGACTTCCATCCCAGGACTTTTGAAGGCATCCTGTTTATAAGTTGAGCTGCTGTCAACACCGCATATCCCCATAGGTGTTGTGGGACATTCATGTCGATCATCATACTTCTTGCGGTCTCCAGAAGATGTCGGTTCTTCCTTTCTGCTACTCCATTTTGTGCTGGTGTATATGCACAAGAGGTCTGATGCTGTATTCCATGTGCTGACAAGTACTCTGCAAGTGTCCTATTGGTATACTCCGTCCCATTGTCAGATCTCAGTATCTTCACCACTGCATTATACTGAGTCTGGACATATTTATGAAAGTCCCGAAAACAAGCAAATACATCACTTTTGTTCTTCATCAAATACAGCCAGGTGACACGAGATGCACAATCGATAAACGAAACAAAATACTTATACCCATTCATAGTGTTAGTAGCACATGGGCCCCAAACATCAGAATGAACTACCTCAAAGACTGAAGAACTCTTATGACCATTTCCAACATATGAACTCCTAGTAAGTTTTCCTAACTCACATGCATCACATACTAATTTCCTTTTATTTGATTTTGCATACATATCTGGATACAACTTATTTAGAGTATCAAAGGAAGAATGCCCCATCCTCCTATGATGAAGTATCAAAGTGTCTTCAGTCTTCTGCTGCAGCTCCTCCATTCCAACCTTCTCTGCCATAGACACCAATGCTGAGTCCAGTCCGTCTTGATCTAGGTACCACAGTCCATCATGCCAAGTGCCAGTCCCAAGTCTTCGTCCCGTCCCTTTCTCCTGGAAGATCACCTTAGGAATATCAAAAGAAACAATGCATTTTAGTTGGAGAATTATAGAACTAATAGACAAGAGACTGACTGGGAAGGATGGAGCATGCAAAACATTGGATAACCTTACTGAACCCGTACAATTAACAGTACCCTTACCGACCACTGGTTGGAAAGTACCATCCGCAGTCTGAATGGTGTCTGTCGATGCTAGGTGAGTGTACGAGGAAAACTTACTAGCATTTCCGGTCACATGCCGAGATGCTCCTGAGTCGATAATCCAGTCTGACATTTTAAGGGAAGACATAGATGCAAGAGCGTGAGACTCGTCAGTACCTTCTGATGGATGGGCATACATAGCGGCGTTGAAGAATGGAGTGGATGCCTCCTCTGCTACGCTCGCTTTTTGCTTTCTCTCCAGCAGATCCAGTAGCGCCTGATCCTCCTCAGTAAAGGCGCCGCTAGCTCCTCCATTCCCATCTGCCACCAGCAGGTTTGCCCGATAGCCTCCTCGACCGCCTCGTCGGCCTCCTCGACCACGTCCACGTCCAGCATATCCTCGTCCACGTCCACCACCTGAGTCTCCCTCCTTAGGTGGTTTGGTACAAGCATATCGATGGTGGCCCATCTCCCCACAGTTGTAGCACTGCCGATTCTGTTGCCAGAGCTCTCCCTTGGATCCTGTATCCCCCGAACCGGTAGCTGCTAGTGCTGACTTCACTTCGGGTAAAGCACCTGTCGATGATGCGCCTGTCCCTGTCTGTAATCTGATCCGCGTCTCCTCCTGAATCATGGCTGAGATAGCCTCCTCGAGACTAGGGATCGCTGGCTGGGCGAGGAGTAAGGCTGTTCTCTGTGTGAATGCTGCAGTCAGTCCCTTAAGGAATTTCATCGTCCTCTCCTGCAGACACACCTGTCTCTCCTTGCACTTTGGGTCCCCGCAGCTTGCCCGTTTGGAATGGTGATCATAATCCAGCCAGAGGCGTTCCAACTCCGTAGCGTACTCCTGCACCGTCTTCTCGCCTTGTACGGTGTCGTCGATCTCCCCTTTTATCTGGAAGATCCGTAGATTGTTACCTATGCCATCATAGGTTCTTCTCAATTTCTCCCATACGTCTTTCACCATCTCAATGCCATCTACTGTGGAAGCAATAGACTGGACTAAGGAGTTGAGAAGCCAGATATAAATCACCATATGAGTGGATTTCCACTCGTCGCGTCCTGTCGAGCCCTCTTCCGGCTCTGTCTTCTCGCCTGTCAAGAATCCCTCCAGGTTCTTACCTGCAAGGGTTCTTCTCACCCGCCGTGACCAACTCAAATAGGTGGCTGGTCCATCCAACTTCAGATCGATGGAGGGTAGTTCTAACTTTGGCGGTGCTCGTGTCGTGCTTTCACCAGCCGACACCTTTATCAACTTCAGCAATGTCGCCACATCGTCAGCATCCAGCTTCTTGAGAATCTCCTCCATCGATGCTTCTTCTCGATCACTTCACACTTGCTCCACGACTCACGCTCGTCCTTGCCGTCCTCTCCTAAATCCGAATATGTCTGATTTCATCGGATCTAGGGATTATAGGCATCTCCTTGAGATTGATCTCAAGAACGAGCGTGAATCTTGTACCCGCAATAGCGGTACAATGAATCCTGCAGCCGTAAAAACGGTACAGAAACGAGCGTGAATCTTGTACCCGCAATAGCGGTACAATGAATCCTGCAGCCGTAAAAACGGCAGCAGCAGCAGCAGTTGCAGCCGCAACAGCGGCACAGCAACGGCAGCAGCGCGGCAGCGGCGGCGGCGGCGCGGCAGCTGCAGCAGCAGCGGGGCGGCGCTGCGGCGGCGGCGGCGCGGCAGCAGCTGCAGCGGCAGCGGGCGGCAGCAGCTGCAGCGGCAGCGGGTGGCAGCGGCGGCGTAGAAGGGGGATTAGGGTTAGGGTTTGTGTGGAGGAGGGGTCTCTAACGGTATGCTAAGCAATTTTAGGCTCTGATACCATGTTGAGACTTGAAGTGATTTTATTGAATGGAGTAACAACATATATATAGGAGAGGCTAGCCTCCTCTCCTATCATTCTAGCCAATGTGGGACTAAAGCCCAATAACACTATATATATATATCAACACTAAGAGCTATACAAGAGTAAGACCAAGACACTATTATTGTCATCTTTTACCTACCGTCTGGTGAATATCATGGAGTAGTTAACATGTAGTGATCAATGTTCAAGTAAATGATACCATATTTTGCACCAAATACGTAAGAAGTACGGACAGTCCAAAAAACTATGTCGTGTCCATGTTGCGTCGTGTCGGACACGTATATGACATGGCATGGACACTAAAACTACACTAGGATGCCAAATAGGTGCTGAATCTCTTTCAACGTGTTCGAATTGTGTCGTATTTTTGTCTGTGCAACCCAGCCCAACACCATATGATACTGACACGACTGGGAGGTAAATTAATTGATGAAATGCTGAATTGTTTGGTTTCCTTATGGAACAAGTTGGACATTTTTGAGAGGTTCCATAGAGAATTAGGTTCCACTTCGATAGGTTTTAATGTGTCAATTAGGCTCTTTTACTAAAGTCTGGTGGAATAGCATGGATTAGTTCACAATTAGCAATTTATTTCAGAAAATGAGGGAATATTTCGAAGAAATAGGGATATCACTCTGTTATTATAGCTGAAGATAAAATTGATTATGAAATTTGAATTAGTTTTATTTTATTCCATTATATTAAGTTATATAGGTTTGACAGGTACACATTAATTTTACTCCTTTCTTCTTTTAGTGACTCCAAATGTAATGAATTAGTTATGTGAGTAAACTTCAAAAAAATGGATACTGTCATACTAAGCAATTTTGGATAAAGTTAGTGACAAATCATTTAAAATTCAATTGTTTTTGGTCATGCAGATGTTGTGGAGGATGGCCGCAGCAGAGATAATGGCTTTTCAATGTTTCACACTGGATCTGGGAAATCTGTTACTGTGAAACAGTCTTCATTAAGGAAGGCCACGGCTGTTCTTGAACAAGAAGCTCTGCAGAAAGGTAAGCAGGGAAGTCATCTTAATCTAGTCTAGCTGGAGGAAGGTCCTCTCTTGTTTGATGACCCTTTGATATTTAAATTTAATTCTTTGATGCTTCGGATTTCACGGAACGAGGAAAAAGGATCAATGATTTTTATAAGTAACTGTTAGAGCGAAGCTCAGACTCTTCCCTGAAATGAGAAAGGCAAACTTGCACTATGGCTATAATTTTTAGATGCATGCTAGTTATTTTCCGTGCAAAATATTACTACTACTGCTGCTGACGTAGATAAGCCTACAAATGTATTCGATACTTTTGTAGGTTTGATACTTTCGAGGCATTAAGCTTATGAGTCATACCATGAAACTATGAGAGAATGATTGATCAAAGATTAAGAACGGAGACTAGAATTTTAGAGATTTTATGTCGGAGGCATTTACTATGGAAGCCATTTACTTACTGAGAAAATTAATAGAAAATCTAGAGTGGAAAAGAAAGATTTAACATATCGTTTTGATTGACTTAGAGAAAGTGTACGATGTTTGTAGATGATATTGTGTTGATTGACGAGAGTATAAAAGGGTTAGATGTTAAAATAGAAGTGTGGAGAGAGACTTTGAAATCTAATGGATTTATGATTAGTAGAACGAAGACATAATATATGAAATGTAGGGGGGTCCATATAGATGGACAAGAGATACTTAAGAGTGATAATATTCTGTATTTAAGAGCAGTCATTCATCAAGATGGAGAGATTGAAAGGATGTCATGCATAGAATTAAAATATGATGGTTGAAATAGGAGAGTACTGTCTGATCGCAAGATACTTCTGAAGTTGGAAGCAAAATTGTATAACTACTATAAGATCAACTATGCTTTATGGATTAGAGTGTGAGGCACTTAAGAAAAAATATGTCCAAAAAGTTAGTATAGCTGAAATGAGAATGCTAAGATGAATGAATGATCGTACCTTAAAGATATGATAAGAAATGAGTGTAACCGTAAAAAGTTAGAGGACACAAATTGAGGACAAGATGAGAGAAAATCAACTCAAGTGGTTTGGACATGTGCAATGCAGATCCATAGATGCCTCGTAAGGAGGAGTGATTATATTGTAGTTAGTGAAGCCTCCAAGAGTCTAAGACTAGAGGTAGGTGTAGACTAACATGGGTTGGAGTGTTAAAGAAGGATATATATCTTATTATTACAACATACATGGCCCTTAAGGGAGCTGAATGGAAGACATGGCCCTTAAGAGAGCCGAATGGAAGAAGAGGATTCAAACAGCTGACCCAGAAGTTTGGAATAAAGGCTTTGTTGTTGTTGCTAGATTTGATAACCCAAGAGAATCTTGGGTCTTGGTAAATTCGTGTTCATTGTGGAGAGAGCACTCTAGTTGGAACATCGATTTAATATTCACGTATGCTATAACTGAATTCTTGAATTCTTACTTAGTGGCTAAGGGGCTGTTTGGTAAACAGGAAGTGAATTTGGATTTGGATTTAGACTTTCAAGGAGGAAAGAAGGATTGGAATCCATGTATTTTCTTGTCCCCCTAGTAGGGAACAAGGGTGTTTGGTTGAGATAGGAAGTGGAAAGTGGAAAGTTAAATAATATGTTATAATAATAAAAAAACATATACGATAATTAATTAGTCTATGGTATTTCACTTTTTAGTCTGTGGTCCTCTTCTCTCTAGAAAAAAAAATGGAAGACCACTCCGCTGCCGACCCTTCCGCAAGCTCCCCACCGTCGACGACTCCGTCGCCGATCCTTCCGCAACCTCGTCACCGTCGACGACCCAACTGACCCCCTGCTCCCTCTTCCCTCCGCGACCTCTCCACCGTTAATGACTCCGCCGCCGACCCTTCCGCAACCTTGTCACCGACGACGACCCAACTGACCCCCTGCTTCCTCTTCCCTCCGCAACCTCTCCACCGTCGATGACTCCGCCGCTGGCCCCTCCGCGACCTCACCGTCGCCGATGACCTAGCCGACCCTCTGCTCCCTCTTCCCTCCGCGACCTCTCCACCGTCGATGACTCGACCGCCGACCCCTCCGCAACCTTGCCATTGCCGATGACCCAGCCGACCCTCTGCTCCCTCTTCTCCTCCTCCATCTGCTAGCGAGCGCACTTCCAAACCACATCCTCTTTTTTCAAGAGGACGTGGAAAAACATAATTTGGAAGATTTTGAAGGGGACAAGAACTGCAATCCCAAATCCTGTCCCCATAATCTTGATGAACCAAACAAAAACATTTGTGGATTTGTATCCACTTTCCACTGGAAGTAGAAATCCAGCTTCTTTTCCTCGTTACCAAACAGCCCCTAAACTGTAAATGCGTATTGGAGGTCAATGGGACATTCACGTTTGCCCCATCCTTAATGAAGGTCTTAGTGTGTTGACTTCTTTAGATCAACCAGAAGAGGGATGAGCTTCTTAGTTCTTACTCAAACAGTATATATAGATAAACGAGAAGTCACCATAAACATCCTTATGTATATTTTCTCTATGTTTATAAAGATAATTTGTATTCTTATATAGGCTTGTTGTCCTTTTGTATCACAGTGATCAGCTGTTTCTTGGTGTAATTTGTAAACAGTCTTTACATGTAGGAGAAACGATAAATTGTGAGGGGTCCCTCCACACCTATGTACAATGTCACTGTGGCTATTTGATATTTACAGTACTTCTTAATTTCTAATCTGTCTAGATAGTGGCAAAAGTAATTTAATTTCTTATAGGCAGTTTAGGTCCAATAAAATGGTTATTTTTTCATCACAGATTTTTTTTTTCACTTGCAAAAATGGTGGAACAATTTTGGAATAATTCATACATGTTTCTTGAATACCTTCTTTTGTTTACTTAAAAATGATGGAGCTATGTGGGAATAGTTTGTAGATCACAACATAAAATAAAATATATCAAAATAATTTGAAATGCTTACTCCCTCACAGTTCTTTTTCTTTCTTCTTCCTTTGTAATAGGAGCTGGAACAGTTGAGCAAACTGATGGGAGTGATGATGGCTTTCCAATGTTCCGTACTGGATTGGGAAAATCTGTTATGGTAAAACAATCTTCAATTAAGAAGGCAGTAGCTGTCCTTGAAGGAGATATCTCAAAGAAAGGTGGTGAGTTCATGATTTCTTTCCTTGGTTATGTTATACAAATGCGGACACGGATACGGACACAATACAGATACATGATACATGATACAAACAGGTTCAGATAGGTACAATAAACAGTCACCTATGTTGCACGAATATGCACTGATATGGGTATGCATACGGATATGGACAGTATTTTCCTTGTCCTTGCAACATAGTCCTCGTCTTCTAGTGAACTTTCTATCATTCTGATGTCTTTTATATAAACATACATCTTTGATGCTTTGAGCAATGCAAATTAAGAACAGAATACGAAATTCATTTCATGATGTAGTCAAAGTGCAAAAAACTTCTATTTGCAGCGAATATGAGTATTGCCTTATTATTGTTAGAATAATATAAATATTACCCCTCAATCCTTACCAATGCTTTAGAGTTTTGGTGCAATGACATGAAGTTTAACATGGTATCACTATCATATCAACCAAGGTTCAAATCCTCTGGCACATTTTTAAGTGGATTAAAAAAATACACCACAGCGTGACTTCAGCTCTTGGTCCATGATTTACGGCCTTCAACCTACGGGGCATTTTAGAATAATATAAAATTAACCCTCAACCCTCATCAAAGTTTTGGTGCAATGGCAGGGAATTTTACAGCTATGAAATGTTTAGCTTGCAAATACATGCAACTGCATGTGGTGTATACATTATAAAACAACAAACTTGTATGCTGCAAGAAAGATTTGCCTAAATGTCTTTAATAATGTTTATGGATTTGACAAAGTCAGCAGTCTTCTGTTTAATTTCTTATTAGATAAGGAAACAGGAAAGGAGTAATCTTAGACAATGTTAAGACTCCATATGATTTCAATAATAATGTTGAAGAAGAATGGTAATCCTCTTTCTTTTGATACTTAAGTTGTTCACTGCCAAGACCAATTTTGGATATTCATTAGGAATAACCACACCTAATAATGGTCAGCTTACCAGTTTAACCATTTAATTTTGATTTCTGCTTATATCGGGTGTTCCACAATGCTAGTCCTCTTCCTTTGGTACTGATAATTTTAACCGCAAGGCTAGTCCTCCGAGTCTTACCAGTTACCACTCTAACCCATTGAAAAATGATCAATTCTCTTTGATTCTTTTGGATTTCAGGAAGTAAGAATGAGGAAATAATTAATTGATTTTGCTATTTGTGGTATCCAAGCTTCAGAGAGTCACTCTTCTGAAATGAAAAATGCTGAACTTGCAGTGTAGTAGACTGTAGACTCTAGAATTTTGGGTGCACACGAGTTATTTTCACGAAAAAAATACACTAATCATGAAGTTAAGTCTTCAAATGCAGTTGGCACATTTGTACAATACATGCATTTGTTAATACGAGAGACTATTGTGCCTTCTATCATTAATGCTACTCGGCAAGAAGATAGGGAAGACTAGGGGAATATTTAGCTCAAATTTTAAACTTAGACCCATGGTTTAAAGTATCGGCCGATACCGATCCGACACGGTCGATACCGATACGGTTTGGCATGTCCCGTTCCGATACCGACCGATACTTGATACTGACCGATATCGACATTGGAGGTCTCTTTTCCGGTCAATTCAGCAAAGAAAATTAAATGAAAAAGACAAATCATCAAGGGTTTGAAGTATAATAAGGTTGTAAAAGCATGTGAAAGAAGAAAATCAATCTATTGTATGTAAACCAATCGGTAAGGGTGACTTCATTTAATTTCAAAACTACTAAAAAATAACACTGAAAATACTTAAAATTATGCCTAAATGTATCAAATATATGTTTTTAATGTAAATAATTTATTAATAATTATTTGTTTTTCGATACCCAAAAATTCGATACTTCGATCCGAAACCGCCGATAACTCATAGAAATAGTCCGGTATCGATACTGCGAACCTCGATACCGATATCGTGAACCTTGCTTGATACTGATCGATACCGACAGTTGGGATCTCTTTTCTAGTTAATTCGGCAAAAAAAATGAATGAAAAAGACCAATCAACAAGGGTATAAAAACATAGTAAGATTGTAAAAGCATGTAAAAGAAGAAAATTTATCTATCGCATGTAAACCAATCACCAAGGGTAACTATTATTTCATTCAATTTCAAAACTACTAAGGAATAACGGTGGAAATACTTAAAATTATGCCTAAATATATAAAATATATTTTCTAAAATGTTAATAATTTAGTAATAATTATTTGTTTTCTGATACAAAAAATTCGATACTCCGATCCGAAACCGCCGATACTGCCGATACCGACGATTCCGATACTCATAGGAATGGGTCCGATACCGATTCCGATACCGATATTGTGAACCTTGTTAGACCTTACTTTAGTTAACCCACTTTTATTGTGGAAAAAACATCCACTCTAGTTTGAATAATGTTATTACTTTAAGTCGTTGTTGCCACTACACCAAAACTCTATAGTCGTAGTGAGGTTGAGGGTTATATGTTTTTATTAGTTCTAACACAGCGGAATAATGTTTATAAAATTCTGTTAAAATGTGTGCCAAGGGAAATTCGAACATGGGTTGCTACGATGTCATGCTGAAGTTCCTGCCACTACATCAAAACTCTAGAGTTGTAGTGAGGGTTGAAGGTTATCTATTTATATCAATCTTACACTTACTATAGCTGTCATGAGAGATTTACATTTTCTGTAATTGAGTTTGTAAATTTTTGCTCAGCTGGAAAAATGTAACTGCAACTTGTTGGTCAATGGGCATTCAGATGCGACTGCTAAATATAAGTCTTAATTGGTTGTCTTTAGGTTACCAATTAGAGAAATGAGCTTCTTTTTTGAACAGTTTATATAGATAAAAAGAAGTCATCATGTACATTTTTATCCCCATTTTGATGATTTATATATGGACCATATTCTTCAATTTCCTACTTGTCCTTTTATATTATAGAAGTTGCTGGGTTATATTTATATATGCATAAAAATCAAGTGTTCATTTCACTGTGGCTACTAGATATTTAGACTGCTTCAATTGTAGCAAATATCTGTATATATTCACGAAAGCCGTTGAATTCCTTATTGGGAGTTTCGATAAAATAAAAATGATTTTCCTTCGCAGCATGTTTTTTTTAATTACATTCTTTTATTTCACTTAAAATATGGGGGGATTTGGAATAGTTCATACATAATACATTACAGCATAGTCCTTTGTAACATACTTTTATTTCATTTGGAATTGTAGAACAATTTTGCAACGATTCACAATTTATTTAAAAGATGACAAACATTTTCATGAAAAGTTGATAAGTCTGCTCCACTCTTCTTCTTATATGTCCTTTGTAATGGGGAGCTGGAACAGTTGTAGAAGTTGCTGATAGCAATGATGGTTTTCCGATGTTTCATACTGGATCGGGGAAATCTGTTACGATAAGACAATCTTCAATTAGGAAGGCAGCAGCTGTTCTTGAAGGCGATATCTCACAGAAAGGTGGTGAGGTTCATGGTTCTTCTCTTTGCATTAATTAACTTTCTAGTTGATCATTTTTCTTCTGGTTGATGCCTTTCAACTAAATGCTATAATACTGAGCAATATGAAGTAAAAGTTAAGCTAATTCTGCAATTTATTCTATAATGTAATCAGAGTGCCAAAAAAACGTCTCTTTGTATTGAGTACGAAAATTGCCTTACTAAAAATTCTTAAGCATGTAAATACATGTAACTGCACTTAAGTACACATTTTGCATGAAGCTTGTACACTATAAAGAAGGTTGCCTAAATGTACTTGACAATAACACTTAGCCATTTGACAAAATAAACTCTCTTTTTTTCTGTCTTGTCAGATACATGGAAAGAGGATTAAACTCTATAGTAGAATATGTTTTACAAACAACATGATTTCAGCAATAAAGTTATAGAAGGAAAGCTACTTGTCTTCTTCTTGACTGAAAATGTTTATGACAAGGTTGAATAATAATATATTCTTCATTAGGAATAATCACGATCCATATGCAGGTTTTCAGTTTACTTTGTAAACTTTTATTTATTACTTATATTGGGTCAGCCATTTACTTTTTTTATGGTTTTCTCACCACCAGGAAATGACATGACCTCTGGAGCAGGGTTAACTCCTCTTTCAGCTTATACGAGTAGCTTTTTTGAGGGAAAAACTAGTAGCATTGTTCTCTGTTGAGTGGAACATGTGTACTAAATGAAGCTCACTAATTTATTCCAGAATTATCGAGAGTTACTAACCGCTCTGAACCAAATGCTCAAGTCATTAGGTAGAAGACTAGCAGCACTACATATTAGGTGAATTCACACCATCCTCCCTGGATGTGGAAGACATCACAGTTGAAAAAGGAAAAATATTAAAATATCCCTAGTCCTGAACCCCTCCGCCAGACACTTGATTCTTTGACAGCATGTTAGTAAATCACTTCCACCCTAAATCTTAAGCTGTTAGATGATAGGCCAACATGTATATCGTGACTAAAAGTACCAAAAAGCGCAACTGATCCATAGTTCAAAGAACATCAGATCGATTGATAGAAGCAAGGATACCCTAGGTAGATCTATATTTGTTTCCCATCGTCTGGCTCCATTGCCAATAGTGCAGCTAAAATGGATGTGACCTCACATAATACACCAAATCTTACATTTTTGAATACTAGACAATATTAGAAGTATTGACTGGTATTACTTGAACAGATTCTCAAAACCCTAATCGAGGAGTTGAAGTTCTTTTCTTGGGGTTACGCGAAATTTGGTCCGTTTCCTCTTCGTGGATGGAGATCATCCTGCATAAAGGGACATCTAGGGGACAAAACATAGTCCTGTTTTCTTAATGCTAAAAGTAAACATAGGTTCTAGTACTATCCTTAATTGTATCACATCCTGCACTGCAAAGCGACCGAGCCCTTATTCTAAGACCTTTCCAAAGTATAGGCCATTTCTCATATTGATTCCCGACTCTTAGCACTGCAATCCTATTGTATCTAAATAATTTACAAGCTATTCACTTCCTATGGTAACTAAGTGGCACAATTAGACTAAACTAATAAATTGAATACCGCCTATCCACGTAGCACAATAGGTTCCTATAGTTATTATGCATTCTAGAAAATGTCAAAGTGCATCATTATTCTGGGATTATACTGCATTGTTTCACTAATGCATAATATGTTGTGCCATCAAGTAATTGATTGGCCTACATGAATCATACTTCTTTGCTTTTATGCCAACACATCCTTCTGTCAGAAGATATACTCTTTTTAGTTCAGACAACTAATATCACCCCCTCTCTTTCACTCTTTCAGAAGTTTTGAAGCCTTTATATTGTGGTGCCAACAATGCTGATGTTCTAAAGTTCCAGACTGGATCTGGTAAATCAGTCATGCTGAAACAGTCTTCAATCAGGAAGGCAATGGCTATTCTTCAAGATGGAGAAAATATAGAAACAGGTCCAATAAGCTAAATTTTTATTCTCTCTTTTCATATTTCATGCTTAGTCTTGCAAAATGGATCCGTTCATCATGATGGAGACATTGAGAAGGATGTTGTGCATAGAATAAAAAGATGGTTGAAATGGAGTGTTTCTAATCTTATGATACCATAGACATTGAAAGGAAAATTCTATAGGATAACAATAATACCAACCATGATTTATGGTTCGAAGTGTTGGGCAATTTAAAAACATGTCCAGAAAATTTGTGTAGCTGAAAGGAGAATGCTAAGATGAATGAGTAAAAATACACTAAATGATAGGATGTAAGAAGTGAACGTATTTGTGGGAAGTTGGGAGTTGCACCAATAGAGGACATGAATGGAGAAAATTGTCTTAGGTGGTTTGAACATGTGCTACAAAGAACAATAGATGCACCAGTTAGGAGTAATAAAATAATAGTTAAAGAGTCGCTAGGAAAAGGCCTAAACAAATATTAATTGAGGCGGTAAAGAAAGATATAGTTTTTGTTAGTGTTGCCCTTAATAGAGATGAATGGGAAAAAAAGAATTCTAAGTTACCGCCTTGGGATAGAAGCTTTGTTGTTGTCGTCTTGCATAATGGATGACAATTATTTGTGACACCTTTGCTAAGTCCAATTACAAATTGCAAGTTGTATGTTGGAGTTTCCATTTGGCCATGCAGAAACGAGTGAAAATGTCAAATGGGAAATGCACATAACATTGGCAGTTGAAGACAAATGAAAATACACATAGCATTGAGACAAGCTAGACACTGAACTACTGTTATTCTACCACAATTAACCCAACATATATTCGGAACTACGAAACTGTAAACACAAGGGAGGGTTTGAGTTTACCGGAGGCAAGGAACTGCACTACACAACTAAAATGATGTCGAATCGAAAATTCAATCACGATTATCTACAATGTGGAGCCTTTGTTCTGGGTCCGAAGGTCAACTGTATTCTAATTGTGAAGAACTTGACAATATATGGATGTTAGGCTATATGGTTTATATGAAGTGAATGTGATTATAGGCTTATCGGGTTTACGTCAGGAAATAATATGGGTTACTGTTAAGCTTTGGCTTTAATTGGTTTAAAGTTTGTATTGGGTGTTGATGGGGTGAAGATAAATAGGGTGTTGATTTGGACAAAGAAAGGAGACTTGATGGATAGGTTGTTGGCAGGTGCAAATAGAAGGTTGTAGTGGTGATGATGTCAGTAGCAAACAGGAAAAAAAGATGTGCTTCTCAGACCTTTCGGGTGTTGGGTTTGACAGCAGATGAAATATAGGGAGGCAGGTATGTACGTGGTTGAGGGTTATCTTGGGTGGTGGATTTCTGTTGTTGGCAGTAGATGCTTATGTAAGAAGGTTACAGACAGCTGACTGTCTGGTTAGTAGGTGAGTATGATAGTGGTTGTTGAGAGTTGCCTGGGGGGTTCTCCTTGATTCTTGAATGGAAGTTGCAAGGAAAAGGTGGCAGCGAGGCTCTACCAGGACATGAGAAGCTGGGGGTGGTTTGGGGCCTTTGTGGAAAGTCTTGAATATACGTGACAAGGATCTGCAAGAGGCCTGTCACAGTCGGGAACCCACAAGCGACAAAGCTTGGTCATGCAACGCTTCATGGTTGCAGGATCCAACCAATGATGGCAGCAAAGTGGAACGAGGAAAATAGGATTTAGGGTTTATGGAGAAAAATGATAATAATAAAAATCTATTCTAAGCAAGGCATGTCATCATGACCAATCAAATTTCTAATTTCTTCAATGAATAAAAACCATGCCTAATATTTATTAGCCATACAAGCCTTGCTCATCCAGTAATAATAGTCCTAAAATAAGAAAAAGACAACTAATACATTAATAAATATAGCTAATCCTAAAAGTATAAATGAATAAAGCTGATGCACTAAAACAAATGCACCCAAATAAAAACCCATTAGCCTCAAATCTTAAAATTGGACCCATGTGCTGATTAGTCTTCCATCACTAACACTGTGTTTTAGTTGCATCCACAATATTATAAGCATGTCTATTTCCTAAGAAAACTAAGGGACCGTTTTATTGTACAAAGAATTCCAATATTACCTATCTTCCGGATACTTTGTAGGTTCCTACTTCTAGCTGTCATTAGCATGCTTCAAAAGGAATTAGTGTGAGATCTTATCACATAATATGTGAAATTCTGAATCCGCTTTGTCTACGAACAAGGAAGATATAAGTAATGCAATTATGAATCTCGTGGAGAGTTCAATCCTGGCTCAGGAAGAACGTTGGCGGCATGCTTAACACATGCAAGTAGGACATGAAGTGGTGTTTCCAGTGACGGACGAGTGAGTAACGCGTAAGAACCTGCCCTTGGGAGGGGAACAACTGGAAACGGTTGCTAATGCCCCGTTTGTTGAACCTCTCTAATGGTCGCTTTAGTCGCCTCACATCGGAGTATTCACCTTGCCTACCTCAAAGCACGAAGATGTAAAGACTCCCGAATCTTTACCTACATAACCAATTTGCAGGGTCATCAAGTTATGGACTGGCATATACAATTAAAGTTCCTTCGAGTATATGTCAACATATTCTTCCCTCAGGAGATGCTCTTTTATGCCTCATTTTCTACTAAAAAAATTATTTGTTTTTTTTTCTCTTCCATTTTTTTCAGAATTTTTGCACCCTCAAAGTTGTGGCAATAACGAAGATGTTCCTATGTTCCACACTGGCGCTGGGAAATCAGTTCCGTTAAAACAGTCCTCAATTAGGAAGGCAATGACTATTCTTAAAGATGGAGACAATGTAGAAACAGGTCTAAGTAATCTTAATATGTTTTATTTGTTTACATATTTCATGGTCATAATCTCCTTTATCTTCTTTCTTTTTTCATGAAGGCAAAGCTTGTTTGCTGTTGCTAATTCCATTTATACAAGTTGTTGTTTGTTATATAGGGCAATTGACTATATTGGTCTGTTAGGCTAAATTCTTAATTATGGGTAATATTGCAGGTTCGCCGTTGAATATGATAATGAACCTTATAGGTTGCAGTGAAAATATCTGGTTTAAATTGAAGGTTGCAATTGAGTAGGGGTCTACATCGGTCGGTTAAATGACCAAATGTGCAATTTTGGCAACTGAACCGACTTAGTTAAGCAATCTATATAATCGAAAACCTACAGGTCATTTTACATAAAAAGCTGAATCTTTGTAGGCCTGCATTTTACGTACAATTCGAAACTCATGGAATGCCCGTATTAAGTAGGCCCAAATCAATTTAACAGGTCAATTTACATACAAATCTGAATATTTGTAGGCCCACATGCCATTGTCCAGGACTCTAGGCCCTATATTGTTGTGAAATTGGCCAAAATCTCACTATTTAAGCCCCAAAGCTCTTCTTTTTCTTAATATAGTATGTATACTTGCATAAATAACAAAATTGTATACTAGGTTTTTTGGTTGACTGGTCAGTTCAAGTGGGAAATGAAGACTGATTCGACCGATGGAAAATTGAAAAAAGAAGAAGCATAACCAAGCTGACTGATCTTGGAAGGGAACCAATCGAAAATGGACATTTCAACCGGTTTTTAGCATAGTTTGCAGTATCGTCCGATACCCATCCGATATGACCGATAATGATATGGTTTGGCTCATCTCCATCCGATACCGATGTTGAGGGACTTTTTCCTGGTCAATTCGGTTGAAAAGATTGAATGAAAAAGACCAATCAACAAGGGTGTAAAAGCATAATAAGGTTTGTAAAAGCATGTAAATGATTTTTTTTATCGCTGGTAAGCCAATCAGTAAGGATGACTATTATTTCATTCAATTTCAAAACTATTAAGAAATAACACATAAACTACTTAAAATTATGCCTAAATGTATAAAATATTCTTTCTAAATTTTTAGTAATTTATTAACAATTTTCTTCTTTCCTATATCAAAAATTCTGATACTCCGATCCGAAACTGTCGATAATGTCGATACCGCCGATCCTGATCCTGATTCTCATAGGAAGGGTCCGGTACCGATACTGCTAACCTTGGTTTCTAGGTTAATCTTGCACAGACCTACAACTGAGGATCTCATTTAATTTTCACAAGAGTTATTCTTTTGCTTAGAGGTACTACAAAAAAGATGTTAATACTACGAAAAAAAAGCAAACTCTTCCTCAACTACTTTGGGATGGAAATTGAGTCTTTTCACAAGGGTTATTCTTTTAGTAGTACATAAAGGTAAATGTTAAACTAAGAAAAAAAGTAAACTCTCTCGTTCTCTGTTACTTTGGGATGCAAAATTGAGTCCCCTGTTGTTACATAAATGAATCTTGATAATATCTGACTTTGTTGAAAGGAATTGGAAATATTAACCATAATAGATATGAAATGCATGATGAGGGACTCGATTTGAACTGCATTATCCAGCTTCTGTAACAGGTCAGCCATGTCTAAATTAATTATGTTCATCGTTGTAGATGTCAACCGACACTGGGGAATGCATAATCAGATAGCACGACAAACATCCTCTTATACACGTGAAAGGAAGACACCATGATTTCATTAATAGACAGTTCAGTACCCAAAACATCAAACTAGATACTTATGTCCTAACCCGGCTCTCTCAAAAGTATGTTACTGTATAATAAATGATCAATCTCTTAATCATTCTGCTTTTTTTGATTAAGTACAAAGGGACGTGTAAAAAAAACTAAATATTAGTTGATATTGTATTTTTTAGCAGTCACATTCTTCATACTGAATAAGCTTATGTTAAAACTATCTTGGGACATAGTTTCTGATTGTGAGTTGCTGGTAGCATGTTTCTTTCTGATTCCTTATTCATATGGCTAGAAACTTTTTGTTTTGTTTTGTTTAATTTCATAGTCTAACCTTTTAACGATATTTACAGACGATGTGTCTAATTTTACTGCCGAAGGTCGCTGTACTTTTTCTAATTCCCTTGTCCAAAATGGCTCTGGGAAAACTGTAAATACATCTTTTTCTGTAGTTAAAGATCAGAAGACTGTGGATGAAGTATCACGGAACAAAGAGAACATCTCCTTTGCTCTTTTGCAGCAAAATGTCGTTAGGAGTTGTTACCCACCAAAGATCCCACCTCCAGTTCCAACATTTACCTCCCCAATGAAGTCATCATCTACACTCTGTGGTACCAACTTTAAGGGTGCTATGAGTAACCAAAAGAAAGGCATTGGATTTTGTGTAGAAGGCATAGATCAGTTGAATAGTAAGTTTTTTGATGACCCTCTGCAAAAAGTCCCTTTGTAGCTCATACCGTGTCTGACAATTTCAGAATCTTACCAGAATGCCCCCCTTCAACTGGGCAATTGATGGATATTTCAAATTTCATCCATAAAGACTATACAAATATGAGTGTGCTCACCAATGACAAGAAAAGACCTTGGAGAAGAAGCTCCATTTCTCCATTTAAGAGGCCACGCATTTGTCGGTGTGTTTTCTTTTTCTTTTTCATTTATAGATTTCTCTCTTCTTTTTTATTTTTTTTCTTTCTTCCTATATCATGCTTCTGATATGTTGTTCTTTTCTCCTTTTCAGGTTCACCACTCCTGTGAATAATAGTATATCGTTCTTTACCACTGGTAAATAAATGGGACATACTAAATACCACCAATTGCAGTACTTAATATACTTTTTGCATTATATTTGATGGGACTACGTTTTATAGATTCCACCAAGCTATCCACTTCAGAAAATCACCCTTGCAGAACTAGGCTTTCTACTCACTATCCGTTTAAATTTAGAAGAAAAACTCTTAAGGAATTTTTTGGTGGGCCGCCTACAGAAACTAACCTGGTAATCATGCTTTGAAATACATTTTGCTTTTTTATTAGACTTCTATATTTGAAATGATGACCTTGATAGTTATTTACCTGTCTGATTCAGTTTGGACAACTGCCGGCTGCTGTGCGAAACATGAAGGCAGATAATGCAGAAATTTATAGGTTTTGTGATAGTTCAGGATTGTCAGTCATTGGACCAGAAGCCTTTCAGAATATGTTACTTCAGTCTGGTGCTACTTCGTCAAGTGCAACTAAAGAGTAAGACCTTATTCTTTGGATTTTATATTTTCTTTTGTTTCCATGGGAAAAAGATGAAAATATGCTAATTTATCATGACTAATCAGTCGGAAATTAAAAAGAGCCATATAATTAACTGATAATAAACTCTGTGTCATTATTTAATCTTATAGAACTAAGTTGTGAACTAGATGTTCCTATCAAGAGCACATGCTTCCTCATGTTCTGTTCTAAAAACTAAACTGGAAAGTCCTAGCCATCTTCAACCTCTCTTTCATGCTCTTCTTTCTAGGCTGACCATCCTGTAGTGGGTGCTTAGTAATGCAACAACTATAAAGTATGAAAAAGTTAGAAATTGATGTACCGAAGAAGAAATAGGTTAGATGATATTCACTGGCAAGTCGCTAAATGCTGCTTTAAAAATTAAAACCTCTGCATATTCTAACTTAGCATCTCTCCTTATCGTGTCCTTCTCAACTCTTTCTTTCCACTGCCCCCCGGTCAGACGGCCAGTTCTGTTTCACCTTTATGTATTATTTTTTTGGACTAGTATTTATGTTGATGTTACTCCACGTTTTTCCAAAGTATCCTTTTTTAACATTATCTCTGCTTGTTCCTTAATTTTTATTTTGCTATATTCACCTTTTTAATTCTACGTTGGTTATGAAACTTAGATACTCATCATGATCAGCTTCAGTTAGTTTAATTCTTACTGTCAGGATAAGGTCATTGAACTTTCCTGCTTTGTATTTTGACATATTGTTAGCTGAGCCAGTATGCATAAGCCATCAAAAGTGTCGATTCTTACCACTATTATAGGATTTTAGCCTTACATAGAGCAGCCTTTTAGGTATTCTTGTGATACGAATCTTTGGAGAATTCATCATAAAAGCTAACCGTTAGGAAGAGAGAGTCCAAGATTATATCAACCCATATCGAGTTTCCAATATAACCAACGTGGGACTAAATGTACGTAACGTTCCACCACGCTCCGTAGTCGAGGCGTCCACACGGACTAGCTTTGAACTAGACTTCGGGTCCCGGGCGAACACTGTTATGCTGCCGTCACAACCCACACAACATGAGCACAACACGATTGCAACAAGTAGATATGGTGTAGGCTCTGATACCACTTTGGTACGTACACAAGCTTTTGCTTGGAACCTATCTTGGTGAAAATAAAATAAAATTGGTTTCATTGAGGAAACTAGGACCTGTAACATTTATATGTTGATTCATAAACCTCTCCTCCTTTGAAATGTGGAAGGCCTAGCTTCATGTGTTTTAGAATCTAGGACTGAGTGGAGCCATTGACTTGAGTTCCTCCATTAGCACCTGGATGTCCACCACCAATTCATAATTGTGCTTCAGAACTTTCGCTGACATTACGAGTGGGAACTTTCACCGGCCTCACGAGTGGGCTGTGCGGATAGGTGATCGATCTTGGTATTTAAATTGGTAAATCACTCGATCATTATGGCCATGACTTCGTTCTGCCAGCCTTTAGAGATGCTACCTCGGCTTCAAGTTGCTCCACTCTTTGGTCCATTCCTAAGTTTTGATACCATTTGATGCGAGCCTTGGAATAACTCATCCTAAAAGCTAGCATTAGGAAGAGAGCCAATGATTATATCAACCCACATCAAGTTCCCATATAACCCATGTGGGATTGTTTAACAATCGTAACATCTTGCTTCAAAGTGCTTCTAAAGGCTTGCATCCTTGCTCCTTTGTATACAATCATCTGAGGTTACTGATCCCTATTTCAGGACTTCATGATTCTTGGTTTTTAAGACATTATGTGTTCAGGCTTCCTAGTGGCCGAATAATTTGGTTCCGATTCTGATTCTCTTGGGTATCTATTGTCGTGTCGATTACTGCTTAATGCATTTTTGTTTTGTTTGGAGATACCACTCACCTAGTTGTCGAGCAAATTTTCTCTGTTTTCTTCAGCTTTTGCTGAATCTGGACTTTGAAACAAAATTATGTTACTATAATCTTTTAGGTCTTCCATATAACTGAAAGAACGTCCATTTTAATTTATTTATGTTGAGAAGATTTCAAACATTTCTGGAACTGATTCACATCACTTGATCACTAAATTTTATGCTTATTTGGATTTTAAAATTCATTTTTATCTTAGATGGGTTGCAAATCACTATAAGTGGATAGTTTGGAAACTTGCATGCTTCGAGAGATGCTATCCAGCTATAGCTTGTGGAAAGCTTTTAACAGCGTCTAACGTGCTGGAGGAATTAAAATATAGGTAACGAAGTTTACGCGTTATACTTTTTTGACAGGAAATCTATGCTGCTATGGACATTGTTGATGTGTAGGCCATTTTATTTTCTAGGTATGAGAGAGAAGTTAACTATGGCCACAGATCAGCAATTAAAAAAATTCTAGATGGTGATGCATCACCTGCTTCTATGATGGTCCTATGCATTTCAACTATTCATTCTAGCTCTGCTCCGAGGATAGGTGTAACAAATAATGTTCTTGAAGATAGTGAAAAACTTAGAAGCTCAGATGAACCTGAAATCTGTCATGCTACAAAAATAGAACTCACTGATGGGTGGTAAGTATTGCCTTCCCTTGAGCTCTAGTTAACTGATATTCTCAACTTGCAAAGTCAGAAGTGCTTATACGTTTCTAATTAGCAGGTATTCTCTGGATGCTGTTTTAGATGTATCACTGTCAAAGCATTTAGTAGCAGGCAAGCTGTTTGTCGGCCAGAAGCTGCGGGTATTTTACATTTTGTAACCTTGCTGATATCAAATAATAATCCTCTTGATAGAATATAACCCTTGTTCTATAATCTGACATCTTTTGCAGATATGGGGAGCTGGTTTATGTGGTTGGGGTGGCCCTACTTCACCCCTTGAGGTTTATTCTCTCTTCTAGTTCTTTTTAAATAGGAGGTTCAAATTGAAATGTCTTCCTGCAGAAATGATGTTTTTCTTCTTCTTAAACAGGCTTCTAAAACCATTAGTCTACTGATACATATGAATGGGACATATCGAGCGCACTGGTCGAGTCCACTTGGATTCTGTATGCATTGTTCAGCTGCAATACTTGTCCAGGAAATTCTTATTTTAGTTTGTTTATTCTTTTACCCTGATTCAGTTCTTCTTTTACATATATTCCAGGTAAGGGACATGGAGTTCCATTGGCTTTTAGGTGCATTAAGGAATCTGGTGGCATAGTTCCTAGGACATTGGTTGGGGTCACACGTATTTATCCCATTCTCTACAAGGAGAGGTGACAAGTTGTTCCTAATCTAATTATTCTAAAGTATCACTTATTTTCTTGGTAATTTATATTTTTTTCAGTGTAAATCAGATTCCATGATGGTGGTTCAATTGTGAGATCTGAAAGGATGGAAAGCAAAGTGCTTCAGCTGTACAACCAAAGGTAATTTGTTATGGAATTAAAGTTCTGTAGAGCAGTTCAAGAGGTTCACATAAATAATAGCTTCCTTAATCCTACTTTTAGCACTTCTCTGTGTGTGCCAAGTTCTTTCATGTGTTTGTGCGTGCACATGCTTTGTTTGCATATATGCCAATAATATACCTTGTATGATTCATCATCATCATCATAATCATCTAGCCTTCTCCTATCAGAGAGGGGTTGGCTATGGAGCGTAAGAAAGTCTACCTACACATCAACTGGCGTTCTAAGTTTTATGAGAAGTTTCTCTCTCTCATACTACGAACCTTGGCTAGGAATTTGCACTGGCATGGAGGGTTGGCTGGTTGACTGTTGCCATAAAAACTGTCACTTCATGGAAGTTTCTTGTACTCCATTCTTTTAAACTAGTTGTTGTCTTCTGGGAATGTCATTCTTATAAAGTAGTTGGCTTAATGCGTCATAGTGATGAATGTGACTCCCTATAGAAAATTGTATCATTTTAACTCTTTGTCTAAATTCTTTATAGTTTAGGGGGAACATGGAGGGTGTTCCTTGGTTGCATGAGCTTATAACTGCATACCCATAATACAGGTCTATCTACTTGCCAACTAGATGTCTAGGTTTTATGGCATGACCCACCTCTCATTCTCATAGCTAGCTTGGCTAGGTATTGCACCAACATAGAGTTGACTTTTGTTCAATATGGTCAATTGACAATCATAATAACTGTCAAATCTTTTTATGAATCTTTCTTAAACTGCATGACCAAAACGTAGGTCTACCTACTAACTAGCCTTCTAGGTCTATGACAAGACCTCTCTTGCTCATAGCCACCTTGGCTTGGAATATGGTGTTAGCACAGCGGATCGATGCCATATTGAATCCGTTAGGAAAAACTGTCACCTCTTTTGTAGAGTTTTCTTGTGCTTTGTAGCTCATCTCTTTCTGATGGGTGAAGGCTTGGATAATGATAAGGACAATTTATTGGCTGACTAGATCTAATGATATAAGTACTAAGAGCTATACAAATAACAAAGTTTTTGATCATTAAGGCAATTTTACTTGAAACTCCAAATATGGTAGTCGTAAAGGATGTGTAGAACCGTCAGAAGCTTCTAAAATTGATAATAAGGTCAGCATTGCAGGGCAGTTCAGTGCACTAAGAAGATCCTAACCATCCTACCATTAGCTTAAATTCATGACCAGGGAGATGTCTTTGATAAGCTTGATGAGGAATAAGGCCTAGAGAACTTATTATACAGGATCTTGTTGAAGTTTGCTTATTTTATTGTGATGTCCATAAGCTGGTACAATTTATATATTAAATATATTACATTCATGAAGTATAGATTTTATATGATCCGTTGCTCGTTCTTCCCCTTGATTTGTCCTCAGATGTTTATCAATTCTGACTCTGGAATTTAGGCTTGTAGGTTTCGCTCCTATCAATTGAAACTTTATGCTAAAAGCCTAAAACAATTCTAATACTATTCTATTTCAGGCGATCAAATATTGCAGAAGATATTATGGCCGAGCAGCATGATGAACTTGTAAATTCTAGTGATAGTGAAGAAGGAGCAAGAATATACAGGATCCTTGAGACTTCTGCTGAGCCTGACGTGTTAATGGCAGATATGAGCTCGGAGCAACTACTATCATTTTCAACTTATCAAGCAAAGCATGAAGTAGGTTGTTGGAACTCTTGTTTAAAACTCTTAAAAGTTGGAACTATCCCAAAGTATTGACTATAGAACTTCTCTCTCTTCAGGCAGTGAGGCAAACCTGTATGGAGAAGAAGATTGAGAAAGCTTTGGAAGATGCATGCCTTAGTTCAAGGGATGTCACCCCTTTTATGAGGGTGAGAGTAGTTGCCTTGACCAGTAAAGGCTCCTTTAAGAAGGGCCAGGTCAGGGAAGGCTTAATTACAATCTGGAATCCAACCGAGAAGCAGGTGAAGATGATATTATGCTATCTTTTAGTCCTTTGAATATTTCTTCCTTTCCAAATGCCAAGGTTCAATAACTCAATGTTAGTATTGGGCTCTGAGCTCTCTCCATATTATCCCCAATGGTGGTTTCAATTGGATAATTTGTTATGCTACCTCTGATAAAATTTAAATATCTTAAAAACATGGGTTAATTTCAGCTTGATACCCTCAACTATTCAAGTTTTTCAATTTGATATCGTAAACTTTAATTTCATACCAATCACTACCCTCAACTATTGAATATTTTCAAGTCAATACCCTATGTGAGTCGGTAGTTAATTTTTCCGTTTCAACAAAAATAAATAATAATTGTTTGACCAAATTAACCCTCCATCCTCTTGTCTGGGGGTATTTGAAGTGATCACGAATGAGGGGGTATTTTTGTTATTTTCTGTTATCACTGTTAGGGTGTTAAGTTGTCTAATATTAAAGTTTAGGGTATCAAGTTTAAAATTTTGAATAGTTGAGGGTATCAAGTTGAAATTTGGCCTAAAAACATAAACATAAAAGGCCACAACTTAGATACTTTTACGTACATTATTTAATATTTTTGTAGTTTGATGCTAATGTTGGTAAAATAGTGGTTGATATTGTAATGCCCCGCTCCGCACGGTGCATTATGCTGAGTCGTTGACTCGAAGAGTTGCGTTGACCCGATTACGTATCGATCTGAATCGATACAAAGTATTAAGTTGTCCCGAGCAATGCATCGAACTAAGTCGATGCAAAGAGTTGCCTTGTCCCAAAGAATGCATCAAGTGAATTGATGCGAAGCGCCGCGTTGCCTCGAAGGATAAGTGCGTTGAGACGGCTCGAAGATTCTAAAAAATCGAATCGACCAAGGCGCAAGTCCGAATCGATGCAAGTATTGATTTTAGTTGGTTTCATGTGCAGGCTATACGTTTACGCTGAAATGTTAGAGGTCGATCTTTTGCCTTATTCAGTAAGGGGTCCGCGAAAGCAAATCGTCGCCTTGCGACGGACTGAGGCGTTGGCACGGTAAGCCAAATCGGACGTACAAACTCAATAAGCACGAAGTGCTCGAATGGCTAAGTCAGGAGAGTAGCCGTGCAACAAAGTTATGAAATTGAGCCGCATCGGCTCGGCAAAACGACAAAGGCGTATCGACTCAAGGTGGGAGGATTGACTTCTTTTTACTCCTTTATTCGATAAGTCAAATATATCATTGTATGCTGAGTTAACCTATCAACGCCACGGGCGTGGCTCGATAGAGAGATAAACGTAGTGCGTGTCGAACACTAGATAGAACAATTGAAATGAATCGTGCGGCAAACGTACGAGTCGCTATGGAACATTGGATATCGTAAAGGCGAGCGCCTCGGTGCGCAAGCCGCAAGAACATGGGATAACTGTACTCGGCGAGTGCCTTAGTGCACGAACCATACCGTGCCTTCGCGCACGAGTTAGAACGGCTAGAACATTGAAAGACAATAGGCGAGCGCCCTTGCGCGCAAGCCACGGACATTGAATGCTAAGTCATAGAACATCGGAATACGGTCGAAACGTGCCTACGTGCACGGGATAATAAAAGATGGCTTCGTTGCGAGAGAATGCAGTTGTGGCATGAATGTGGCGGAACTGTCGGATATGACATAATGCCTCGAAAAGTGTTCGGGACCTTCGGGTCGTTCGGTTGATGAACATTGAGTTGAGGCATGATGCCATTGAAACATTGAAACGAAGTATGAAGCGTAAGAACATAGAAAGTTAACGGAAGAAATACGAGATGATAATGCGGCATGGTGCCCTTCGAAATGTTCACGGCCTTTGGGCGTTCGATGAGAACATTCGGGCGTTGTGCCAATTGAAATAGAGATAAGCAAACTTGCTTGGTTGTTTGAAAGATAAGATTCGTTGCATGGTCAAATGGACTTAAAGATATAAAAGTCCGTGCATGGGTATTCCCTCGAACGCGGCGCACCAGAGCGCTGGGACCGCTCGGCCTAGGAGGGATTCGTTTTCGGTATTGTTGGCGCCACTTCGACCAGACGGGTAGCGACCTTATGGTGAATGTGTTAAACAACTTGCTGCGATTATTTCGATGGCCTCTGATGTTGGTTAGCAACCACACGGAGTTAACATCGTCTTATGTTTCGATTCGATAAATATAAGTCCATTCTAGCCCGGAAAGCTAGTGACCTTCATATAGTTAAGGGCGATGGGTTTGGAAGTGCAAGGTATACGTATATCCTGCATGGACGGATTCTGAATAGAGGGCACTTATAACATGACAGGAAAAACGGATAGGCGTATTCACCTTGCGTCGGTTGCAAGGACGGGTGCGTCGATATTTGCTAAGTTGCGCCACGAATCAAACACGAAAATGCTTGCTTGCCTATTCAATTCGATAACATGCTTGCTATGATAATATGCTTTATGCTTTCGAATATGCCATGAAATTGACCCTAAGGAGAACATAGCAAGATCATAAGCTAAGTTGCATGATTCAACATAAATATTAAAATGTCGGTTTGGAAAGAAGATCTTTGTTTCAGTACATGCGAGGACGAACGTACTGATCCCCCACCAGCTTCATGCAGGGTGCAGGGAATGGATTGCTCGCGGCGAAGCGTTGCTTGAACGCGTTGAGGCTTGGAATGCCGAAGCGTATTGAAGCGTGCGATCGCATTGACGCTCGGACTCGCGACAGGATTGATGCGGCCGAGATATAGAAGGCATGATGTATGAAACGGCGAAATCCTTTGTGGGTAAGAGAGAACTTGAGTGTTGTAGCCAATCTGGCAAATTCCGTTGGGATATCGAAAGCATTTGTAATCTGATTTCGAATATCAATAAAGAGAATCGTTTTCGTATACTCTGTTTTTGCTTTCGTTGTAAATGTTCAACTCAAAGATAACCATTTGAGAACTTGTCATCTTGCCTTGCACGAGCGCAACTCCAGGCTCGTGCGGTATCACGCCCCATGCGAGGACGATAATTCGGGTGATTCCGAGTCGGGGCGTGACAGATATTACTGAAAGTACAGCATTAATAATATTATTTCCTATCCTTTATTTTGCACACATTATAATATACTTTTTCAGTTTTCACTTCCAATGCAATAGTACATTTATTACATATATTCGACCAAGAAATATAAAGATGTCATATGATCATGACAAATAACACAAATACATTTGTATGCTTTTTTTTTCCTGTAGCAAGGTTGGTAATATTGGTATCAGAATTGGTTTCAGACTCTTATGAGTCGGTTTCTGTTTGGAGTTTTGGTTTCAAAAAGACCCCAAAATTATAAAAACTAAGAGAGAGAGAGAGAGAGAGAGAGAATGTTGTGTTATGCAGACACAAAATGAGCTTGTGCCTTTACAAAGTGGTCCTTGAAAGACTTATGAGTTATGACCAGAGATAGATTGATCAGCTTTGGTATGACAATCCCCCTCATTAGTGTGTTGTGTGGTAGGGAGCCAGAAACTTTAAACGACATATACTTCACTTGTGCAATACACATACTATGTATGGAAGACTGAGCTTAAACTTCTAGCAAAGAGAGTCTGCAAATTCAGTGAGGAACTATATGAAATACAGAGAAGCTTCAAGGAGAGGAGCCTGACTAATGTCCTAGCCAGAATAGTTCTCTCCACTGCAGTATGGTATATTTGGAGAAATAAATAAAAGAATATCTAACCGTGAGAGCATCCACTAGAGGATCTTAGTGGTTAGAATTGAGGAGGATGTCCAGATTCTTATGCAACAGTTCAACATCAAGAAAAATTGAGAGAGAGAGAGAGAGAGAGAGAGAGAGTCTTTAAATACAATTTCTTACTTTCTTTGCCTTGATCTGAGATAAGTTATCAAGCTTGTATTGTACATTATTACTTGGTGATAATCAATACAATTTCTTTCTTACTTGCAAAAGTGATATATATATATATATATATGTGTGTGTGTGTGTGTGATCCCCCAGTTACCCACCTTATATATGCAGATGATCTCTTGGTGTTCATCCAGCCATCGATGGAGGGTATGCAGACGCTTGCGGAGATTATGAGAGAGTTGAATTCCCTCTCTGGCCTTCAGATGAACAGAGAAAAGAGCATGGTGTACTTCAGCTCCTTATGTCCCCAGAAGGAGGAGCGGGCCGATGTGTTGGAAATCGAGAGGAGTGATCTTCCGGTGCGATATTTAGGAGTGCCTCTCACAGTCAACTATGCGCGGGACCAGGACTGCCATAGTCTGGTGGAGTACGTCCAGAGGAGAGTGGAAGGTTGGCAAGCCGTCGGATTGTCATTTGGAGGACGCATCGAGCTGGTCAGATCGGTCATTTCGGCTGTGGCTCATTTCTGGCTGCAATCCATCCTCCTCCCTGTTGCCACTGTTAGGAAAGTGGAGCGGATCTATGCAGATTTCATTTGGAGGGGGGTATGCATGCGATATCCTGGGAGCAGCTCTATCGACCCAGGAAGGAGGGAGGAGTGGGGCTCAGGCCGTTGCTGGAGATTAGGGAGGCCTCCGCGCTTAAGCTGGCATGGAGATTCATCAACGGGGGGTCTCTCTGGACTGACTAGATGCACAACAGATACGTGAAGCAGGACAACTTTTGGACGTGTGCTACTGACAATAATCACTCAGTCACTTTCAAAACTGTCTTGCGACACAGGTGGGGTTCTCAAATCTGCAATCCGGAAGGTCATGAAGGATGGATCTAGAACGGACCTCTGGCGGGATCCTTGGATAGATCGGCTTTCGCTATTGGACATCAGGGGAGCTCCGACTCATCAGGAGGACAGGCGGGGTCTGACGTGCAGTCGTATCATTCGCGACGGGGAGTGGAGGCCGGGGTCTTATCGGTTTACCGAGGAGCTGGGTGAGATCATTAGTACTATTGCCATTGATCCGGACTTGCATTGCTGATCGGTGGATTTGGGAGCCGACATGAGCAACTCAAGAAACTGGGGAGTTCCAATTCCGGAGCTGCTACAACCTCATTCGGCGCACCTTTCCTCAGAGTTCTGACTACGAGTTCGTATGGTGCAAGGGTCTGGCAAGGAAGATGCAGCTTTGTGTCTACAAGCTTCTACTGGGTCGTCTTTTGACTAGGGATCGTCTGAGTTCGTTTGGAGTGCCGGTTCCAGATCCCAAGTGTGTGCTTTGCAGTCTGGAACATGAATCTATAGGGAACATTTTCTTCGAGTGTGCCCTGGCATGGCAGATCTGGTCTGAGCATAGTAGAGCGTTGGGAGGGTGCGACTCCGGAAAGGGAATTGGGGACATCATCACTGTGCTCCGGGATAGCAGGGGTCGAGGGCAGGACTGGTTCCGAACCGCCAGAGTTCGACTGGCTGTCTCAGTTTGGCATATTTGGCGGGAACGAAACCGTCGGATATTTGAGGGGCTGTTCACCACTCCGGTAGGCATTCTCCATAACATCGAGTTTGATGTAAATGCTATGGGGAATTGATGAGTGGGAGTCCCACTTTGATTGTATGTTGTAAGATTATTGTATTGCTTTTGGAATAAAATTTATCCTTTTTCAAAATATATATATATATATATATATATATATATATATATATTTTATATATATATATATATATATATATATATATATATATATATGTGTGTGTGTGTGTGTGTGTGTGTGTGTGTGTTTGTGGATCAATTGACATCTTACACCGATCCTACACCATTGATTGTAAATAAATCCAATGGTAGATATTTATGTGCTCAATTAAATGCAAAACCAAAAAAGAAGTTATCTTGCAAATCCCAATCAATGCTATAATAACCAATTTTGATAACAACATTTCTCTCTTATTATTCTCAGCCATGCAAGGAATCGACGGAATCCACAGGATATCTTCTCATCTTTCAAATAAAATACCTTCTTTTTTTTCCCTTATTTGTTATTTTCTTCTTCCACATAACTTTCTCTCTTCCTCTTCTTCTTGCTATTCTTTTATTCTAAAAAACTTTCTTACTCCTCTTTCTCTATGCTGTCGTGTCAGAAGCATTGGTACATAATTGCTAATTATTGCTAATGACTACTTGATAACTGATCCAACAATCATTAATGCCAATGAACCTCGTATGGCATGGACAACCCTCGTCATTCTCAACTTACTCTTCATCTTGCCACAGTCAATGGCAGGGGTTTCTAGGAGAACCTAGGTGACGAGTCTTTAAATATTTATGTCACTATCGTTGTCCATGGAAATTTCAAAAAATGAATAAGACTAATTATCAAGTTAACTTCGGACAATGAGAAGCTAATAGGCACGAACATACCGAAAATCGGTGTCTTGTTCGTCTCACTGACATGACATAAACACTAAAATACATTTGGACAATAAAATTGGTGTTGTTTCCGTACCTCCGTGTCCGAACTGTGTCATGACAAGCAACAACCTCTTTTCCATATATTTCTTTTTGAGCGTTCACCTATATCAAAAGGAATGCAACTTGATTAAAAGCTTGAACTATATTTCTCTGATTCTTAAATTTGAAACTTTGTAATACTTAAGCATGTGTTTGCTAGAGTTTCTTAATTGATGCAGATGAAAATTTTGTTTTTTTGACAAATTACCCATGCAATAGTGAGAAGCCCATGGGAGATAATGGAAGCAAAGTTGGAAAACAAAATAGCTACATGGAGGATCCCATTATCTAGTGAAATAAGGGACTGCTTGTTGTCAGTAGGTTATTCGTTGTTGAAGATATCGTCGATGTCAGTAGGGAAGCTTGAAGAGGAAAGGAGTATTGTCTTTTTGTTTGATCTGATAATGATAATAATAGGTTAAGATAGTTGGTGGACTCGGACTCCTAATGAAGTATGTGTTATTTGGCTACATTATTCTAGTGGCACCCCAACTATAGTGATTGGGCGTTTTTGATACCTTAACTTTCCACTGCTCAATTTTGGCACCCAACTTCATAAATTGCTCTTTTGAAGCACCTTTCGTTCAAATTTAGTTGCAAATAAGAATTCATCATGAACAAAACAATATTGTTATTTATTAATTACAAAAACCAACAACAAACACAACTATTAAGGACCCAAAAATTGACGAAAGATGCTTTAAAGGTGCAATTTATGAAGCTGGGGTGCCAAAATCGAGCAGTGGAAAGTTGATGTGTCAAAAACGCCCAAGCGCTATAATTAGGGTGCCACTAGGTTAATTTAGCCTTAGTTATTATAGCCTTGATTGGGATTTAGATAACTTTTTTCTTTTTGCATTTAATTGAGTACATAAATATCTATACCTTTTCTTTACTGGATTAACAGGGAAAGAAAGCCCCAATATCTGTATCTGCCTGTATTTGTGGGTATCGACGATACATGCTGATACCAAAAGTTTCAGACCGATGCTTTCTGGTATCACCTGAACACGATAATCATTACCAGATCGGGACACACCAAATCCGATGTGTAACATCATCGGCCATTATGCAAACCTTAGTAGTAGCAACCAATGATTACCAGGACCTAGGGAGCTTTAGACCCATTAGGATATATTATCTTGTTCATTAAATATATTAGCAATCATGTTGCTATTTTTTGGATATAGGAAGCTCCTATTATCGCACCAAATTACATTAATATGTATGATTTAATAATAGTAATTATATTATTATTGCTGTTGTTGTTATTGCATAAACAAACCATTATTGCACAAAATTAGTTGGCTACTTTTCCTTAATATGTTTATGCTTTCTATAAGAATTTTCAGAGTTCGAATAATTTGTTGTGTTAATGCTGTTAAACAGAAACTTGATCTGGTGGAAGGACAGATATACTCTGTTTCTGGACTCGTACCAAGGAACTTCAGTTCTAATATTCTTCACCTACAAGCGAAAGGATCTTCAACAGTATGGGAACTCTTGGCTTCTGCATCTGAGAAATTTGAGTAAGTGTAATATTGATCTTGAGGGTTAGTAGAAGAACCAACTACTTACTTAGTTTTATTTTTGTAGACAATTTTTCAACGCTCGCAAAGCAGTTCCATTGTCAAATTTGGGTGAGGTGCCTCTAGCAAGGTGTTCATTGTGCATATGACAGTTTTTCCTTTTCTCAAGGAGTCTCTCTTATTTATGTATTGAAATGAAATTGCTTGTTTTAGTGAATTTGATATTGCAGGTGTGGTTTTACACGTGGGTGAGGTTTACATTTCTGGTTGCCAGAAAAAGCAGTGGGTTTTTCTGACAGATGGATCTAAATGCATCTCCAAGATACCTGATGAAGAAATGAATAATTGTGTTCTTGCCGTTAGCTTCTGCTCACCCATGAGCGATAATGATACAGCAGGACTACTTTTTCCAAGGCTTTTGGGAACTATAGTGCGTGAGGTTTTTTTTTTGCACGATGCACGTTTGTTCTAACAAAGAAAGTACATTTAGTTTTGCTTAATTCAGCTTCGTCAATTGTTTCATTTCATATATAAGGTTTCTCATACCATATGTTTGGCATAACATTTTAGTGCTACTATTTCTCTCATATGAAAATTTGTTTTGTTTTGCTCTATTAGGGGCCATGTCGTCAGCACATTAGGAAGCCTCATCTTTTAAACTTTCAAACAGATTGTGCATAGCTATTTGTTCTACCCACTCCCTTTGTAGCAGAATCTTAATATTTGTAACTAGGCATCCAACCATCTCCGCTGTGCACGACTAAACTGTCTCACACAATTTTCCCACATCACATCCCAAACTAAAGCTACCTCTAACCTCCAACAAGTAAACTAATTTCATAACCTAATCTTTTCCGGTAATACTGCTCATCCATCCCAGTATTCTTTCCAGCTACACATTTTGAGAACTCATCCTTTCTTTTAATTATTTAAATTACTGCATTTCTTAAATCTGCAATGGGTGATCACTTCATATTATGTTCATCCTTTCTTTCAATTATTTAAATTACTGCACATTTCTTAAATCTGCAATGGGTGATGACTTCATATTATGTTCTTTATCTAGACAGCACATATTGCTGCTTCGTTGTGCTCTTGATCAGGCAAACATAACTGATGCTTCCTCCATAGGTTGGTTTCTGTAATCTTGTAAAGCGAGCAAAGGACCAACTGAACCATCTCTGGATAGGAGAAGCAACCGAGAACTCTACATATTCTGTTTGCTCTAACCTTCCCAGAGGTTCCCACCTTAAGGAAGCAGCAGATTCTGCTAAAATATGGGCAAAAGAATCTTCTTCGGTAAGACTTCTTGTACAGAAAGATAAAATTGGCATGTTATTTCTTCTTTTAATAACGTACTTCACTCTCTTTATTTGGCTGCATGCAGACTATTCAGAAACTTAGGGAGAGGATTATATGCATTATTGGAGGCCGTGGAAGCTAGAATTTTATTGTTTGGGGATCTTGATTTGGTTCTTATATCTATAAAAGTAAGCTGTTCATTCATATCTCACATGCATGTATTGGACCCTATTAATGTGCAGCTGAATTTCTAAAGGCAAGCTTTGTATCTCTATGCCTTAATCTTGCTATTAACGGAGCTCATGCCTTTATGGCTTGCTCTCACTTTTTATTTACGCTTGTCTTTCTCTCTCTTATTAAGATATTTCAGCAGAAATAACTAGATACCATGCGTAACTCAACCCTCAAGTTAATGCAAACATTTCAAAACCTTTCTATTAAAAACTTACACTGGAAAATTAAATTTTGCTTGCATGGCTTCCTAATCTAGTATATCAAGAAACTAGAGGTTTTTTACTCAAAGTAGATACTTATATGCCGCAACTATTCAAAAGTAGAACCTAGTGAAGTGTTAAAAAATGATCAGCTGAAATGGACAGCTAGATATCACTAAATACATGCTATTTGCCTATTTGGTATTTTTGATGTATATATTCCTTTCTATTCCAAATGCAGTTGTAAATGTAGTCCATACCTATTGTAAAAACAACATTGCAGGAGTGTCACTCAGCATCTTCTGCCAAGGAAAATGTAAGGCTGTTCATTGACAACTTCTCATCATTAAGTTTAGAATCAGAAATCTGTCTTTGCGTTGGGTGGAGTGTGGGACAATGCGTCTGAAATATTATCATGGAAATTTGGTGATTGTTGTAGCAATGCGAAACTTACGCACCAACATCAACATGAACAGATTATCAATAAGAGAGATTCAAGAGACGAAGTTTTATGAAAAATGGTTTAAGGTAGGTGACTAACCAGGTCATGATTTCAACAAAACAATAAGTTGCATATTTAAAAGCCGTAACATATTCCTTGAGAGTAGGAAAGCGGGTATCGTTTTCAATATCTTGATGTATTGCTTAAGACTATGTGCTCTAAATTAATGAAGGCTTGTTAAGAAACATATTTTTTGCATGACCAGTTTCTTTCAATGGTAGTTTAATTAAGATTCTCAAGGTTCGCTCTCCATTCTAACTTCCTGTGTCCAAATGCTCTTGGTTGTGATGGCTATGGCAGGTAACTTATCAAGTGAATTTTCTCTCAGAAGGGCAGATGTGTCCAGATACGACGAAATTGTAAGTTTTTATTGTCTTAAAAAGTCTTCACATCAACTATTGCGCTTCAGATGTGGGAATTTCCACTTAATAGACTCTGAGTGTATCATGGAAGTGGCTGCTTATAGTATTGAGAGAACAATATGCAGCAAGGATAGATGGAGGAGTTGCAAAGCTGAGAGGAAGGTTAAGGCAGCTAATGCTTTGGGAAACATGCTATCAGGTGGTATGCATCAGGTCCTTTTCTTTTGAGCCTCGGAATGTGTGGCAAAGACAGTTTTGTGCTAATGTATGAGGATGACACTAATGGAGATGTGTGTTTTTGATAGAAAGGCAGCACTAGGCCACCAGATTCTTTAAGATGGTGAAGAACACACTACAACATGGTCATGGGGATTTCATCATCTTGTGGATCCTATTGTCATTTGCCTCTAAACAGAACTCTTTTGTGTTCTAGCCTAGTTTTGCTGTCAGGAATTGTTGGATATCATACTAAAGCCTGTACGGTGATAGAATATTTCTCGTACTTAAAAATATGGTTATTAGATTGTAAATTTTTTGTAAACATCTAGTACTTGAAAAAACCTGGGGATGGTGTAAACTTTTGTAGTAGAGAATAAATGCGAAGTTGTAAGTTTCTTATGAGTAGCTGTTATTTTATTGTTGTTCAATTCAATATTTTCTAACATACTTCTATCCAGGTGACCTGTGAGGGGTGAGCATTATTCGGTTTTAAAGTGAATCTAATAAGAGGTTCGGTTCGGCTTCACAAAATATCAATCGGTTTCAGTTTTGAAAATATTTAAAAAAAATTATTTGGTTTTGGATTTTTGTTTCGATATAAAATTGGAAACCGAACTAGACTTGTACAATTATGTATGTACCATCAATTTTATGTTTATTTTGTGATTAAAAATATGTATTTTGAAAACAACTTTATGTATGTGTTTTGAAGTCTAATTTTGATAATTTAACAATTGGTCCAATTTTGTGCGCAACTTAGAACAACAAATGTGGGTATAAAAATTATAATTTTTAATATAATTCAACCACAATTCTAACTTTGGGTTCGATCCGACTCATTAAATGATAGAAATAGTCTAACCGAATAAACTGAATTGATTATTCGGGCTAATTTTTTTCGCTTTTGAATTTTTAGAATTTTAGTTTATTCACTCACCCCTACTTGTGGGTATGGTTTGACTTCTTCTTTTTTCATTTTTTTTACCCAGGTGAATGTGGATATACAATTATAAAATTTGGGAGCCTTCATATTTCTTTATGTATACATACATATTTATATCATCAGGGTTCCTGTCACATTACTTGCAGTTAAATACATAAATATAGACAATATTCAGAGTAAATTACCAGATTGCTGCTCTAGAAACATGCCCATGGCATGAGAATTAGCTGGTGGAGACCAAAAGAGTGATTTCTTTGTTGCAGTAAGTTCACCAGCAAGAAGTTCGAGCTATGTAGAAATGCTTCTATATCCCTTGCATCGTTTTGATTCTTATCCATCTGATGCAAAAATAATATATTCCTCTATATAACTAGTAAAATGTACATACATTGTTGTCACAACAAATTGAACAGCAGTTCATTCCAAACATCAGGCACTCCTGGCAGGCACCAGTGTATACAGTCAGCATAGCTCGCGGGTTTCGACAGCTGCTGCGGCGAGAACGTCTCCCAGAACTTGCGGTATATCGAGGGATGGCCGTCCTTCCTGTATTCCGACAGCTGGGTGATGTTGAGAACCGACACTTTCGACCCCAACCCTTCCAAGGTGTTCCTCACCATCCTCATGGTGTCGACATCAGACCCACTCCCCCAGTAGCCTTCCTTGTCGACTATGGGAAGCTTCTCTTGGAAGCAGTTCCCCTCGCTTCCTGGATTCCATTCTCGGCTCCTGGGCAAAGATTAGAATGAATCGACTCTGATAAAATTGAATAGATGGCCTAAGCAGATGTTATTGATTGTTCACTGAATCACAATGATGATCAAAATCCCCCAATAGTTCAAATACTTGATAGTTGAGATTGTGTCAAACAAATGTCTAAATAATTATGATAGTACTTTGAAGGAATTGGGTCATGAGAACCAGTTTATCTTTTCTGCATATTCATAATTCATCTACACATTTTGGCAGTGATTGGAAGGTTCCCATGTCTGACATTTCTAGACACCTAGACAACTTGACAAGTATGTCAGGTGTGCAAGAAACAAAAAATAAATGAAGAAAGCATATGTTGAAATAGAGAGAAGACTGGATTACTCCAAGGATCTTTGTTTTCCTCAATAGGCTACTGACCAAGGAGGTTCTTCATAAAAGGAAAGATACAGATAAAAATTCATGCAATTTTTGCCTAAGGAATAAGATCCACACAATTGAAGAACACATTTTTTTCTCGAATGCAAAGAGGCCAACTAACATGGTGACCTATTATAAACTTTCGCCCGGAAGAGGATATAATTAATGCAGGAGAGATTTGAGTCAAGGACAAGAAGCAAAGTGCTTTAGAACACATTTGATAATTGTTGTCAATCTGAAAAGAAACGAAAAGAACATGTTGCTTCCTAGGCACGAGGATTTCATGTTACGATCTTTTAGTCCCACGTCGTTTATATGGGGAACTTGATGTGTGTTGACATAATCTTGGGCACTCTCCTCCTAACGGCTCGCCTTTAGGATGAGTTTTCCCAAGGTTCATATTAAATGGCATTAGAGCGTGCATCATGTTTCAAGGTTGCAAACGTGTGGTGACGCAGGCATAGCAGTGTTCGTCCGAAACTAGAAGTCTAGTGCAAAGCCAGCCCACGTGGACGTTAGGACTGCAGAGCATGGTGGAATGTTACGATCCTTTAGTCCCACATCAATTACATGGGGAACTTGATGTATGTTGATATAATATTGGAAGCAAGGAAAAAAGGTGAACTGAGGCCCAGGCTAGTGAAGCAATCCAAATTTGAGGGTGCCTTTTAAATACAACCGTAGTTAGTGTCAGGTTTGAAAATGATATGACAAGGACTGAATGTGACATTTCCTTATAAAGTTCATGCTGCCGATGTGGGACTATAGTTCGTCCATCTCCCTCTCAAGCTCACGATGGTAGAAAATGTGAGTTTGATAAGAGAGAAATATAAAAGAAAACAACTACAGATAACAATCAACTAACAGGTTTTTGATCGTCACACGGTGTTTCTTTTTCTTCCCAATCATAAATAATAAAGCAGAATCTTAAATTTGTTCTAGCAGGTTTAGGCACTAACCAGAGATGAGTAGGTGACATGGTAACAAAGAAGGCTCGCTGTTTCAAGGTATTCATTCTGGATGCAACCCAACCTGCCCAAGTCTCTAATGCCAATTTCATGGCATCAAGACCATCAGCTTCTTGACAACTTGCGATATCTTCTGCATTCCATCTGCATTCAAAAAGAGCAGAACTTTGAAAAGGACATAGAGCCATGAATTAACACCATTTTGAAATATTTCTTTAACGTTATACTTACAACAATTTTATTTTAGTTCCACTTCTCCACCATAAGTAAGAATTAAAGACTAATATATCTGCCTTCTCCCATTCAGATGCATGCTTAAGCAACGCGTCAGGGCGTATAATCCTGTGGTCAAATCTGTGGTTCACTGGATCATCTGAATTTGATTCTACGATAAGTGGTGCCCAGTAAAACTCAACTGAAGCATTGTATTCCTGCATAATGAATACTTTCAGTTGCTCTGGTTTCAAGTTAATTCAATTACCAAGAATTCATTAAGAGACTAAGTGCAACTTGATCCAACATTTAAGAAGGTAACTTACAGACATGTATTGTTGAGCTGACATGGACAAAAGACAAATTAAAGTGGACTTTTCATTTATGAGGAGAGGAAAACTAAATTCTGCAAACACTTATGGCTTCTCTGTAGGTTAATCCCATTCATGTAAAAGGCACTAACATTGGCTTTCATTGTATCCTAAAGGGTTCTTCGAGGAACTCCTTCTGATGGGGGATAAAGCATAAGAAAAGTGTCTCAAACCTTAGAAGCCAGAAACTCCTAGAAGGTCAACGAATCTCAGTAAGAACCTCGATTCGGCGGTTCTTACTTGGTAGCTTGTTGGGAGCCCGCTTCCCCGATGACGGAAGCTCGTTTCTCTGACGACGGAAGCGCGTTTCTCCGACAACACGAGTGTTTCCCCATAATATGACCATAATTTTAAAAGAGGACATAAATTTTGGGAAGAAAGTTAGAAGATTTTTAATACACGTTTATCAAAGTACCAAAAAACTAAAGATTATTTACCTTCATCATAAAAAATCAATATGCGAATGATCTCTCTGTAACTTTGAACTGAACTTTATAAATTCTAACTATATATTATATATTTATAAGTATTGATAACAACAATTGATATACACAAAAAATTTCATGCCCTCTGTCAAGTAGTCACGTTCCCCTTCTGAGTCTCAAACCCAGACCATGAAACCACTTCCGAAGGATTTCCTTCTTGGCAACAAAAATTTTCACTGCCCTCTGTCTAAGAATTTCCTAAGGAAAACCCACACCATGAAACCACTTCCTAAGGATTTCCTTAAGGATAGTGTCTCAAACCCACACCAGGCAGAAAGTTATGCCATTGTTAGTGGCATATAAGTTATAGCTTTACCTCTGCCCTGAAAATAGTTAACGGAGCATTGGGTGACATGGACTTCTTGTCAGCAGGGATCAACGACTGCAAGAGGCATACCATCGATATCCACTGCCCTCTGTCTAGTGAATCTCCGACAAACATCAGTCTTTTGCCTCTTAGCTTCTCCAACATGTCTGTCCCATTCCACCTTCGTAAGATGCACAAGAAAATGCTAAAAGTCAGCAAAGTTCTAGGTAAATATGTTTTTTGGCAAAAAAAAAAAAATGGTAACATGGCACTAGTGTTCTCACAAACAAGGCAGTAGCTAACTGTACTGTTTTCAGTTCCGATGAGATATCATTACAACAAAAAGTAAAGGACATTCTCATAATAAGAACTACTTGAATAACTGTCTTAATTAAAGGTCTATGTTGATGGTCATACAAAAGTGAAAATCCATCCAAGCACCTTAAGTATCAAGAACTTCTGCGAACTTGAGACCAAAGTCATATCTTAAGTAAATTCGGGGGGTTGGGGGGGGGGGGGGGGGGGGGGGGGTGGGGGTGGGGGGGGGTTGGTGGTGTTAGTGGGTTTACTTTTTTACTTGGTACAACGCCAAAAAAGTTAAGTACTGGAGAAGCGTCTTAACTAATCTAAGGCAAGACAACCGATTGGGGGTGAAGCTTAACCTTTTTTAGAAAGGTTTAAAACAAGATAAATTATAGGGTGCATCTCCTAGTTCCAATTCCACTGCTATTGGTCCACTTAGGAGTAAATTTTTAGGAGAGTTGTTTTAACCAATTAAAAACCATCAACTCTCCTAAAATTTAGTCCTACGTCAACCAATAGAAATGAAGTTGCACATGGAGTTGCAAACTAGAAAACACCCTATCATTTCTATAAAAAATGTGTTGTGGGTCATTTATCCATATGATAGCGACTTATGGCCAGTTTGGATTGTAGTTACATTTAATTTTGGCTCCATTTACCCAAATGGAAAGGGACACGTGTTTGGCTAACCCTCTGTTTCCATCCCAGCCAAACCCTCCCACAAATTTGGGAACACACCCACCCAACAAGCGTGTCAGAAATGGGTGTTTGAGTAAGCGTTCATCCCCCAAACTGTAATCCAAGCTAGCCCCTAAGCCAACTAACTGACAACAACTGGGATGGTAATTATTAATAGTTTGTTAGAGTTTCTTAGGAATTAGGATAAATGAGAATACGAAAGTAAAGAATGTGGGTTTCATGTAGGACTGTACTCACATACAACTTTGTTTGGAAAGAGTAAATAGTGTGTTAGACGGAATCCTAGGTTAGAAAGACATCCCAAGTAAAAAGACCCAATCAAGAAATGCATACAACACTATTTGCTTGGAAATTTCAAGTTTCAAAATTTCCATTTTTTATGCACATCTGCATCAGAGGCCTCAAACCAGCTCTATAGTATAGTTTGCAGTATCGGCCAATACCGAAACAGTTTGACATGTCCTTATCCGATACTGACTTTGGGTATCTCTTTCCTAGTCGATTCGGCAAAGAAAATTGAATGAAAAAAGACCAATCAAGGGTGTAAAAGAATAGTATTGTAAAAACATGTAAACGAAGAAAACTTATTTATCGCAAGTAAACCAATCGGCAAGGGCGACCATTGTTTCTTTCAATTTCAAAACTACTAAGAAACATCACATGAAGTCAGATACTCCGATCCGAAACCACCGATACTGCCGATAACGATACTCATAGGAAGAGTCCGATACCGATTCCGATATCGTGAACCTTGTGTATACACCTCGTGCACAACCAATATTATATGGCACAAGAAGCACATAAATCGCCTTGAACACCCAAAGCTCCAGTCTCAACTTTAGCACTTTAGAACACTTCTCCCATGATTCTTGGCCTTGAGAAAACTACTACCTAGCTATACAATGGTCAAAGCCTTTTTGAGCTGTTGAAATTGCTGTCCAGGCACTGATGACAAAAATCTGCCTTTTCAAATAAATAAAGATGGTAGAGACCGTATCTTGTGTCCAAATGACTGTTCAACAACTCTTTGACCACAACCCTCTTCATCAACCAATTCCTTTGACCGGCTCCATGGTTCACATATTTTAGCACTGGCCTTATTCAAGCCTATAAATCTTGAACTCCACAGCAACGTTTTCAATATGAATTTTGGAACCTTCCTTTGAGAATCAGTTTCGGTACCGGAGTCACTTGTAGTCTTTGTCGCATTGTAAATAATGAAAGGTGATGTTGTATCGAGTAAAGTTGCATCAAGCTATTTGCACCCAAACAAACACATCCTAGGTTCCTATAACAAGGAAGAAACACCAGTACCAGTTGCCTAATTCTATAAGAGTGAGCCTGTAAAGTCCATAATAGACTAAGATGATTGAGTCATACACTAACAAGGGTCCAAATATGAACAATATTCCAGTGAGTGCTAACAGGAAAAGACTAAAATAAACACCAAAATAAATCCAGTGAATGCAAGAAATGTAATTTGTAGGTCCAAATCATGAAATAGAGAGAAAATGTTAAAACACATTATGGAAAAATATTATATTTATTCATGAACTATACAAACACACAAACTAAAATGATTCCACTTTAGTCAATAACACAGAATTACAGCCACTGGTCAATCACTTGTTGGATACTATCAATCTTTTCTCGCAAAGCACAATATTCATAGGGAGCCAAGTTACATTCCAGCTTCCTAATGGCAACCATACCACATTTAGTTTATGACCATTAATTTTTAGCCTGAAGACCAAATCTCTATCTAGTCTTTTTCAAAACAAGAAGTCGCAATTTATCATAGATACATGAAATTTAACATTTATTAATTCATCGTACGTTAAACATGTAAACAAAGAAAGTTTATGAAGACTAACACAGTCCATGAGTCGACAAAAAAAGTGTAACTTTGCAAAGGTTATCCAGAGAACAGATAAATAAGTTCAACATTTCAAATATGTACCTCTTCAAGTCACAACCATGAGGCTGCCACCGCCACTTCTGGTACTCCGTATCCGGGCGACCATGCTTCGTGCATGCCAACTGGTCAGACATGTATGGACACCCTGCTTCATCGTACAATGGGTGTGATACATCATCATACACCCATCTTCCTGAGAACAAATCACACGTTTCCTCCCGGCGCCCGATACTATCCCCCCTTTGCTGCAATGTGGAGCTCTGTTGGCCATTGTACTCCCGGGTGGAAGAACAGGCCTTTGTCCAATCCAAAGCATCTAAAACAAATGAAACCGTTTCAGCACTGAGACCAAAACTCCAAATAAGATGAACTATCATGTCTGCTTGGAGCACCACTCAAGTGATTCCAATGATTTGAATCTAAAAGAATTCCCCGAGTCCGAGAGCCACCAAGTCAGCCTAGATGAAATCAACACTTTAACAACAAGATTTGAATTAAGCCCAAATGCAGTAAAAGAGACAATGACCCATTTCAGAATATGTGCAAATTAAGATGAAAACACTAAAGAAACAACAAAAAATCATCACTTGAACTCCAAATATAATTAACAAGGTTTACACTTCGTTAGAATTCCCTTAAGCCCACATAATTTAACTCCATAGTGTACTATTAATCAAGTAAAAGAGTGACACATTTAAGCATTTGTGCACACAATATGTAACAACTAAAATTAACACTTATAATCCAAATATAAATACAAAATAAATGTCCATAATGTACTACTATTTATCAAGTAAAAAAGCAAATGACCCCTTTGAGCATTTGTGTCAAAAAGAAGAAAAATTCAATAAACAAGCAAAATCAACAGTTAAACTCAAAAAAAAAAAAAAACGCTCCATAATGTACTATTTATCAAATAAAATAGCAATGACCAATTTGAGCATTTTGTTGGGCGTGTACAACCCAACACATATGTTCCCAATAGAAGAGAAAAATAAACAAAGAAACAAAAAAGAAATCAATAACTCCAAATAATCAACAAGACTTGAACTTGGAGATGCTCACATTGTTTAAACTCCATAGTGTACAATTTATCAAGTAAAAACAAAATGATGACACATTTGAAGATTTGTGCTCAAAATAAGTAAAAACCCAAATCAACAACCCAAAATCAACACTTATTTCCAAATGTAATCAACAAGACTTGGACTTAAAGATGCTCACATTATCTAACCCCATAATGTACTATTTATGTTAGATTATATTTGTATTTAAATATGGCCCATAAGCCCAAACGTAGACACTATATATATCGTAACAAACCCTAGCAATGAGAACAAAACATTATTATTTCGCATAGTGAACCCAACAAAGTGTGTCGCCTGCGTAAGTCACTATATGGATTGAAACAGGCACCACGTTGTTGGTTTGCTAAGCTTGCTGCTTCTCTGATATCCTATGGATTTATCCATTGTGGAACTTGTTGACGGATCGGCCGGATCTGGCGCGTAGGTGAACGGGGTCGTGCGTCCGCAGTCAGGCGGACGGGATCGACGGCGCGTTCGGGCGCTGACGGGCAGTCGGGCGCTGACGGGGTCGGCAGTCGGGCTCTGACGGGTGCGCTGACGGGTCGGGCGCCGACGGATCGGCCGCTGAAGTGCCGCGCGGTCGGGCGCTGGCGCAGACGGTGGTCGGGCGTCGGATCGGCCGCAGAGAAGATGGGGAATATGGCGGCTAGGATTTTTATGGAGGCTCTGATACCATGTAGGAAATAATAATGCCTTGTTCTCATTATCGGGGTTTGTTACAATATATATAGTGTCTACATTTGGACTTATGGGCCATATTTACAATACAAATATAATCTAACAATTTATCAAGTAAAAAGACCCATTTGAGAATTTGTTCCCAATAGAAGAAAAAAAGTAAAGAAACAACCTAAAATCAACACTTAACTCCAAATGTAATCAACAAGACTTGAACTTGAAGATGTTCACATTGTCTAACTCCATAAATATACTAGTCATCAAGCAACAAGAAGAGAAGAAGAAGAAAAATACCACATTTGAGCATATATGAACAAAAGAGGAATTGAGGGGACTCACTCAGTACCAAGTTGTTGGCTTTTTGAGAGGAAGAGGGAGAGAAGTTGGTGGTGAGGGAGAAAGTGGGAAAAGAAGGCAGCTTTGATGAGGAGGAGGTGGAGGAGGAGCTCTTCTCATGGGTGGGGCCCACTTGGCCATTGGTGGCTTTGTGGGTGCTGAGAAGAAAAGAGGAGAGGGTGAAGATGGAGAAGAGGGAGAGGAAGAAGCTGAGCTGAGCCTTCTTCCTGCTCCATTTCTTCATTCTAGAAGAGGAAAGGAAAGAGACGAGGAGAGGAAAAAAAATTTCTCTTTGTTGGGAAGGTTTGAAGAATGAATTAACTTACTTTATCAAGAGAATGAATTTCTTTTTTGGGTCCGGCTATACACACCCCAACACTTACTTAGAACATCCCATTTAAAAAAAAAAAAAATTCTATTCTACCCTTTCTAAGCACATTCCATGCTCCCCTCCCCTTCCCCCCTCCGCCGACCCTCCTCCTCCTCCTCCTCCTCCTCCTCCTCCTCCGACCCTCCACCTGCTCTCAGCCGACACCCCCCCCCCCCCTCCCCCCACCCCGCTCTCCGATCCCCGACGGCCGATCCCATAAACTGTTGTTGAAAAAAAAAAAACAATTCGGGTGTATTCACGGGTAGGTTCGCCCCTGGTTTGTCGACCTCACAAAGGAATGTTCGACCCACGACAGTCGAACTATAGTGTGTACGCTCGACCAACATATGTCGAACATAAGATGGCATGTTCGATTAGAACATATTCGACCAGTGTTTGTCGAACAGAAGAAGACATGTTCGACCCATATTTGTCGAACAGAAGAAAACATATTCGACCAATATTTGTCGAACAGACCATTGCCCGTTCGACCAGTATTTGTCGTGCTCATCGCAGAATATGGGGTGTGCTCAGCAAGGGTAGAATAGGAAAAAAAATTAAAAAAAGGGGTGTGTTAAGTAAGTGTTGGGGTGTGTATAGCCGGACTCTTTTTTTTTTTTTTTTAAAGGGTTTAACATACCATATTCCATACTTTTTAAAATAAAAAAAAATCATTTTTAGGAAATATATATTCCTAGTAGTGGTTTCCTTTTTTTATGGGCTAATTAGGGTTTACACACTGGATTCTATATTAGTTTCAACTTTAAGTCCTAACATTTTCAATTAAAAATTTTGAACCATGAATTTTTATTTTTGGTTTTATTTTTTTCCATTATATCCTTTAACATTGGTACAAGGGCAACAACAAACATCCATTGAAAATGAGGATATACTTAAAAATTTGAAACCAAAAAAAAAAAATTTCAAGGTCAAAATTTCAAATATGTTAGGGTATAAATCCTAAGCAGATATAAAATTGGGATTTTTTTACTTTCATCCCACTTATTAATATATATTTGTACTTACATCCCATTTTTTTAATTTTGTTAGACTTACATATCACTTTTTGTCACTAAAAGTATTTTTTGTGACAAAACAAATATTTTTTGTGACAAAATGAATATTTTTCGTGACAAAAAGTGGATTGTAAGTCAAAAAAAAAAAAAAATTAAAAAGTGGGATCTAAGTACAAATTCATATTGACAAGTGGGATGAAAGTCAAAAATTTCCTATAAAATTCAGAATCTAACACGTTGATTTTTTTTATATGTTTCAACTGATCACCCAGTGATAATTATAATATATATACCAAATAAAAAAGAAGCCGTAAGCAAAATTTTGGAGATTTATGCAAACAACTACTATAACAAAATTACTTTTGTAATAAAATAGAAAAAAAGAGAGCCTATTCTTATGATGATATGCACACGTCTTTTTTGTGTGTGTAATATATATATATATATATATATATATATATATATATATATATATATATATATATATATATATATAAAATTGGTAGTTCTAACATAAAATAGAACTGTCAATTTGAATATTAAGATAAATTGTGAACGAAGTTGACAGTCCTCTTTAATGTTAGAATTGTCAAATTTGTTAATGGTTCTAATAAATTATTCTGAAATAAAATATGAAGTGTCTTTAGAAATTACTTTTACTTATTGAACTATTTATTGGATTTCTTATAGTTGAAATCAAGGAGTTATAGGTGATAAAGTGGGATGAATTGGATTTCCATTATGTAGGTCACCAAAAATGAAACCATACACCCCCACCATGTGTCTGCATCATTAACACATCCATGTGCAAACGGTTTGAGCCTTGAAGAGAGGGAGAGACTCAACAAAGAGGAGTTTGGATCCCATTTGCATTATTATTGCATAACTTGCACTACTTTTCACATGTAATTTACAATGCACTAAAATTACCCAAAGACAAAAAAAAGGGGAAAAAAGCACTTATGAAGTAGAGTTGATCAAGCTTGGTTTGGTTTGGTTTGGTTTGGTCCGTTGAGCAATATATTTTGTTGGTTACTTCTAGGCCTCGTTTGATTCGCATAAAGAAAATGAAACAAAATTGATTCTATGATATATTTTTTCATTGGAAAATTGTAATTCTAATCAAAAAAATTCGATGTTTGAAAAAATTAAAAAAATAAGAGAAAAAATAAATTTTTAGAGGAAAAAATGAATCATTAGGTTGGTAGGAGAAATCACTTGTTGGAAAAGTGAATATATATTTTAATTAGTAATTAATCAGAATAATTGGTTTCTAATATTTGTCCAATTACAACGAATATATCGCAACGAATATATTCAACGAATCTATTGAAAAGATGTGTCATTTTCATTGTGTACGAATCTATGGCAACGAATCTATTGAAAATGTGTGTCCTTTTCATTGTGTCTCTTTATCATCTATAAAAGCATAAATGTTTGAATAATTCACTAACCAAATTTATTCATCAAGCATTAAGTCTAAGAGAGAGAGACTATCTACATTGCTTCGTCAAATTTCTGCGGTGTGAAGTGATGCTACCAAAGGAGAAGAATCGTTGTATTCTGGAAGACTAATCGCCATTAAACCGTAAGTATCAGTGCATGACGAATATTGTGTTAAGGACATTGAACAATTGGTTCAAACCTCAGTCTCGATTAGATTATTATTTTATATTTTAATTTCAGAATATAAATACAGAGTGGAGAATTATTCATACTAACAGTACCTAAAAGAAGCTCCTAGCATATCACAAGCACCAACTTTCTTTCTTTTTTTTCTTTCTCCTTCTCCCAAGTTCGTGCGTAGACTCTTCTTCTCTTTCATAAGGATTTTCAAAAATACTAGAGGAACTCACGAGTTCTTAATTTTAAATATTCGGCCATTGATAGCCGTTAATTTACATGTATCACAATTTTAAATTTTTTCTAAGGACCTAAAAAGAAAAAGTTAGACCTAAATGCTAAAAATAATGTCACGTGTCCTATTTGAGTTTTTGTAATCGGACTGAAGGATTTTATGAAAACACCACCAACTTGCCAACTTGCATTAATATGTTTTTGGTAAAATGACAATTGTGAATGATATTATATTTTTTGACCAGTAAGTTCAACATAAGTAAACTACAAAAGTTTGTGTTGTACCATCTCTATTTTAATATTTTTATGCCCCCAAAGTTGGTAATACTTTATTTATAATTAAGTTAAACTATTTATCCATTTTAACCAAATAATCGGCGACTAAATGACTATTTGGTTCAAATTTTAGATGCTTGAGAATGCGTTTTGAATTCTTTATCTATATTCGATAAGTGTGGAATTAAAAATTGGAAAAAAATATTGGGGGCTTCAGATTTTCACATATGTAGAAAAGTAAAATCTATCTGAAAAATATTTTTTGCTTTCCTGAAAATGTTGGTTAGGTGCATTTATTATAATTTTGTGGACGGTAATACCCTCAATGACGTCAATTGAATTTAGGTAAAAATAACATAATAAAATTAAGGATTATTTTGTATAAGGGTACCAGGTTTAGAACGTAATTAGACTTTGGGTATTGGATTTGTCCGTTTTAAAGTTTGGGTACTCGAAATTATTAGTGACACATTTTAGTGAAGTCTCATTTTGTCACTGAAAGTCCAATTTTGTTAATAAAATGTGTCACTAAAATTTTTTTAATACCAAAAGTCTAAAATGAACAAGCACAGTACCCAAAGTCTAATTAGATTATACTTCTGGTACCCTTATACAAAATAATCATAAAATTAATGAAAGGATATTTATGAAAATGTAAACAAATTAAGATTCATATTCATGTCTGAATCAAACATGAAAATGTGAAAATCAAAATTTTTTGGGCTACATATTTCTAAACTAACCATACAAGGATATAAAAAATGTCAAGTTCATTTTTCATGAAAAAAGAAATTGAAAATAAATTCTTTGGAATACAAAATCATCATCCAAAAGCCACCTTAGTCGGTTAACCAAATCATTCAACTATTAGATATATAGTCGAATTTGATTACATAATTTATATAACTGACTAAGTCGATTTGTTGATAGATTAACCGACCGACATACAGCCCTAACTGTTCCATTTTTTTAGATGTCCAACGATATGCACGAAAAAAATAATACGCCTCCGTAGTTCGATCTATTGATATTCCGTCATCCCGTCAAAATTTTGTACCTCTTCTCGACAACCACAAAAGCCTTTCGAATTCACTAACCGTAACCCTAATTATCCTTATCCTAAGTTATGTTGTAATCTATGCAAGTTGATGCATACCGCTACAAAAAAATCAAAGCGATTATCAGTCGCAATCTATCAAAGTGAATTCAAATCGATAAGACAGACATGTTGACATTCATTGAAACAAGAACTTATAGGCTACAAAGTGAGAAGACAAATATGTGAACTCATTGAAAACGTAAACTTCCATCCTCACCTTCCCCATAAAAAATCGTATTTCTGTCATCTGCACTTCAAAATAAATAAATAAATAAACAATTATATTATTTGGCTCCCAATTTTTTCGGGTGATATCGTCTTTCATTATGTCACATCTGACATGACAACTGACATGGCAGCTGACATGTCATATTTTAACCAAAAAAATTAATTATTCCAATTTTTTTATTGTTAATGTTAATGTTAATGTTAATGTTAATGTTAATTTTAATTTAATGTTAATATTAATTTTAATGTTAATGTTAATGTTAATGTTAATGTTAATTAATGTTAATATCAATATTAATATTCATGTTAATTTGATATTAATTTTAATTCTAATATTAATTTTAATGTTAATGTTAATATTAAAGTTAATATTAATGTTCATTTTAACTTTAATATTAATGTTTATGTTAATATTAATATTAAATTTAATACTAAATTTTAATATTTAATTTTGTCATGTCAACTGTCATGTCATCAACAATGTCATATGTCACATAATAGGAGATGGTATCACCAAAATTTTTTGGGAGCCAAATAGCATTTTTGATAAAAAAAAATCCAATAATTTTCCAAGAAGTGCACTTCCTAATAACATCATTAGTAAGGCTCATCCTAATTTATAGATGGGAAAATTTACGAAATGCCCAAAAAATTAAAAAGTTTTATTAAAAATCCATCGCACAATAATATTTCATCGCGTGCCCAGAATTAGCAAAAAATATATAAATGGAGTTCCGAATGACCTTTTTGCCCTTCCTTCTAATTTATTGAAAATACCCACGAAACTACTCTTAAAAAAAACGTTTCGATACTTCCTCTTCTTCCATACGCTGTTCACTTTCGAATCTAGATTTTCTCCTCAAAAATCTTCAAACCTTACTTCAAAAACTCGTCAAATTTTTTTGAAAATGTCGACAAACGGTAAAACTGTTAAAACGGAGGTCCAAACATCATTTGTTTGCAATTCTAAAATTTCGGAAAGTCGACTAACGGAGAAGCGGTTAATCTCCGGCTCCTCGAAAATACGCTCCTTTTGCGACAAACCGGACCTCGTTTTGACCTCCCAGTCAAAAGTTATGGCCCTTCAAAGTTTCAACTGGCCATAAAATGCAGGAGAATGATCATTCTCCGTGGTAATATCACAGAGAATGGTCATTCTCCGTGCTAAAACCACGAAGAATGACCATTATCCTTGTTAAATTGACAAAGGATAGCCATTCTTCGTGTTAAAATGACGAAAAATGGCCATTCTCCGTCAATTTAACAAGGAGAATGACCATTCTCCGTCATTTTAACACAGAGAATGATCATTCTCCTTGTTAAATTGACAAAGAATGGCCATTTTCCGTGCTAAAACCACGACGAATGGTTATTCTCCGTGTTAGAATGACGGAGAATGGCCATTTTTCGTCAATTTAACAAGAAGAATGGTCATTCTCCTTGTTAAATTGACCAAGAATAGTCATTCTCCGTATTAAAATGATTTAACAAGGAGAATGGTCATTCTCCGTCATCTTAACACGTAGAATGGTCGTTATCCGTGTTAAATTGACAAAGAATGGCCATTCTCAGTCATTTTATCATGGAGCCATTTTCCGTCATTTTAACACGCAAAAATGACCATTCTCCGTCATTTTGACATGGAGAATAGCCATTCTCCATCATTTGACATGGATAAGGACATTCTCCGTGGTTTTAGCACGGAGAATAGTCATTCTCCGTAATTTTAATACGAAGAATGATTGAGAACAGTCGACAGAAATCTAAAACCTATTTTTTTGTGAAATTTTTTTTGTTATGAACAAAAATTCAAGGGTTTTCGTTCTTCTTTTAAAACGATGCTAACTCTTATGGAAAAGAAGAAGAAGATCTTCTCTCCATAATTGACCTAATTGCCGGAAAACTTCAAATCTCTCCACGATGATGATGATGATGAGCGATGATCGGAGTTCGACTGAAGAAAAGCACAGTGAATTACGAACGATCTTTGCGATCTCTGTTGAAGATGAGAGCAATGGAATTCAGATCTCTCGTGAAGAAGAAGAAGACGAAAATCGCAATCCAAATCTGAGTTTGTGCGAAGGGTAGTTATGGTATTATAAAGATGGCAATTTTGTAAATACAGAGCATCTAAAGGGAATCTTGAAATATTTAACGTGAAAATATATAATTATGGGCATTTCATAAAACTTATCCTGCGGGTGGATTTTTCATACAAACCAACCCCGAAATTGGATTTCTCAACAATTTTCAGTTTATAGATTCTAGATTTAGCATGTAGGAGCTTATTTTGTAGAATAGTAAGATTCATTATATGTTTCAATTTTTAGATTTTCAGATTCAACCCACCCACCGGAACTATAGATTGGACTTGTAAATTCATAACGTAGAAAATTATTTTGTAAAGTAGTAAGTTCCACGTTGGAGTCCTAACATGTCCAACTAAAAAGTTTGGACCCTAAACTTTTATCTTTGTTTCATTTTTCTCACTATACCCTCCCTAGTCTCTACTATTATAAAGGGGCTTCAAAACGGCTCAAGTTTGAGCCGTCTAAGCTGTGTATATCATCAACCATTTAAAAAAAAATTATGTAAAAGAAAATGTTGAAAAAAGTTTAAATTTATTATATATATTTAAAATGGGGAATCGAACTCAACCAAACAAGAATAAAACCTTCTATCTTAACCACATGAGCTAGAAAAAACATATAACTATAATTGGATAATAATCTTATTATACGTTATCACACGTGCAAAGCACGTTCATTTACTAGTATATATATATATGAAGATTTTATTGTCAAGCATGGGAGAAAGGTTATATAGAAAAAATAAAATATAAATTTATGGTCTAAATTTTCTAATTGGACAAGGCAGTACTTAAACTCTAAATTGGTAAAAAAATCCACGGTCTAAAATCCCATCAGTCAAAAAAAAAAAAAAAAAAAAACCTATTTTGATGGGTGATTTTATGTGGTACCAAAAACTAGTTGTGTAAGTTTAGGAAAGTACGTGAACACAAGTCTGGCTTGAACGGTCTGGTTGGGACTGCAGGCATCAAGTGCAGAGCTCGGGTGTTTTCGACTCCTACAAAAAGCAGTGAAGAAAAGCTTTGGTGATTGGGGGAACCATCACATTATCATCTACACAAAGATGACAAAGCACTTCTGAGCCTTTTTTTTTTTTTTTTTTTTCTTTTTTTTCCCTCTTCTAGTACTACTACTATTAATAATAAACTATTCTTCTTCCTTTGCTTATTTGATATATGTGCTAGATCTTTTTTTATTTATTAAATAAAAATCTAAAATTTTGGGGGGATTTTATTGATAGGTTTTATCAAGCAACTCTATTTGTGTAGGGATATTTCTATGATACTTTTGCTGGTAACAAAGATATATATATATATATATATATATAGTCATTTTCAGATCTCAAGAATAATTTGTTGTTGAATTTATAAATTTTTTTATATTTCTATAAAGTTATTATTTAAAATTATTTTTTCATAAATTATTTTTTATTTAACAAATATATAAATATTTTTGGGGAAAACAAAACTGATAAATACAGGAAAAAAATCAATTCTTAAAAAATGGAAATGATGAAAAACTGGAAAAAAAATAACAAACAAAAAACAAAAAAAATACTATTAAAATATGGAACAAATAAAAATAGACAAAACATTCCAAAAAACCAAAAAAATGAAGATAAATATTAAACGATGAAAAAAAGACAAAAAAAAAAAAAACTATACAAATTTGAAAAAACAAAAAATAATTAAGAAATGAAAAAAATTTACCCAAAAAAATAAAAGTCACTCTTAAAAAACTAGAAATGATTCTTAAAAAGATGAAAAAAAAAATAACAAATATGAAATAGGAACTAAAAAAATGGAAACAAAAAACAAAAGATTAAAAAGACAAGAAAACTAAACAAAAAACAAAAAAGAACTTACTCGGGCAAAAAGTTGACTGGGACAAAAAAATAACCTCTCATTCTTAAAAAGATAGAATTCTCATGCTTGACGTCATTTTCGAAAATAAATGTTTATAATCTAAATAGTAGGTTTTCATCTTAAATTTTCTCTGGAAAAAAAATCTTTTAACAAATGTCCGGTTAGTCCTGAACTATCCAGCCATTTAACTTAGGGCATGTCTGTAAACCGTAGTTGGAGCTAGATAACTGTAACTAATATTATATTATTTAATATTTTATAATAATTATAATATTAATTAATAATTATAATCTTAATTAATAATTTATTACTTATAATTTTATTATAATATTAATTAATAATAATTTAATCATAATTATAATTAATAATTTATATATTATAATAATTTATTAATCATAATAATAATTATTATTATAGTCTTACTTAATAATTTATTAGTCATGACTATTATCATAATTATTTATTTATTAATTCTAACTGGAATTGTAAATCTTGGTACAAATTTATTTTCATCACATGTGTTCCTTAAACAAATAACTTAAATATTACTAAACATGCCAAAAATCTAAAAATAAATTGCTAAATATGTATGTTGAAGCATTGTCCGGGTTCAGTTGCTGCCACCGCTACTGTCGATTATCTAGGAATAGGCTGTAAACCTTGGCCTCGGTGCTCCTTTAATTCTTTCAATAAATTTCACATTAAAATTTGATAGTGTTCTGAAAGTTTCTCATCCTCCCATAGTAGAAAACCACAAAAATTTGTTAAAAAATTTGCACACCCGTAGAATCTTCTTCCAGGATTTGTTGGTGTCCATGAAGTCTTCAGTGGAGTAATTAATCCACAATAGCAATAAATTGTTCTTCCATCATTTCTATTTGGACGTCTTGAGAATAAAGATTGCGAGCTACTAGCCATAATTTGCAGTTGAATTTGAGATCTGTAGGTAAGAAAAAGCTTCAATACATTAAATGAGAGCAAATAAGTAAAAAGAAAATGGAAGATGAAAAAAAATTAATGTTATTTTTCCAACCAACCGGTCAAAAAGTAGAAAATAGAAAGCTTAGATTTTATGTTTCAAAACAATCTTATATATAGAGAATAAAGGGGGGAGCCACAATGTTAACGTTAGAATTCAGAGGAGTATTTTGGGGAGTGCAAAATTTAATTTACCCAAAAAATGACTTCTAACGCCTAGTTCTAACGTCATTTTGACGGAAAGGGACATTCTGAACAAAACATGTTTTGCGGGAGGTGCAAACTGCTTAAGTTTTCTAAAAGGTCTTATTTTACAAACGAGGCAAATCTAAGGAAGGTTTAAATGCACTTTATCCATATATTTTTGGTAAAATGACAATTGTGAATGATATTATATTTTTTGACCAGTAAGTTCAACATAAGTAAACTACAAAAGTTTGTGTTGTACAATCTCTATTTAAATATTTTTATGCCCCCAAAGTTGGTAATACTTTATTTATAATTAAGTTAAACTATTTATCCATTTTAACCAATTAACCGGCGACTAAATGACTATTTGGTTCAAATTTTAGATGCTTGAGAATGAATTTTGGATTCCTTATCCATATTCGATAAGTGTGGAATTGAAAAGTGGAAGAGAATATTGGGGGCTTCATATTTTCACATATGTAGGAAAGTAAAATCTACCTTGAAAATATTTTTTGCTTTCCTGAAAATGTTGGTTAGGTGCATTTATTATAATTTTGTGGACGGTAATACCCTCAATGACGTCAATTGAATTTAGGTAAAAATAACATAATAAAATTAAGGGTTATTTTGTATAAGGGTACCAGGTTTAGAACGTAATTAGACTTTGGGTACTGGATTTGTCCGTTTTAGAGTTTGGGTACTCGAAATTATTAGTGACACATTTTAGTGATAAACTTTCGTCATTAAAAGTATCATTTTGTCACTGAAAGCCCAATTTTGTCAATAAAATATGTCACTAAATTTTTTTTAGTATCCAAAGTCTAAAATGGACAAATCCAATACCCAAAGTCTAATTAGATTATAAATCTGGTACCCTTATACAAAATAACCCTAAAATTAATGAAAATATATTTATGAAAAAGTAAACAAATTAATATTCATATTCATGTCTTGTCACGTCCCAGAACCAGAACACTGGAGAGCGGGGGACATACACAGCCAACTACGTATATTAAAGTAAATTTTACCTCGATATACGGTCACGGCTGTCTAGATACATGAGGGTTTAACTACAAGCCAATAGTCTCTTAAGGTCAAGAACAAGCCTAGTGTCTCAATCTCAAGCAAGTAAGTAAATGTAACAAGATGGTAGATCATCAGACATACAAAGTAAGGTATCCCATACATTACATATTCAGATGATCATGAAGCTAGTCATACAAAATGCGAAGACTAGCAAGAGTTTAAGTCATACATAATCAACCCTAGGATTTGTCAACCATGTTACAGCCCTTAGGCATACAGGAATGTAAATTTAACACGAGCTAACACTTGCTCGACAGCTAAACGCCTCAAAAGAATAATTTACAATAGAGTGGGTGTCACTCATCGTTCATAGAATGCGTATTTTAATACGTGTACTGCTTGAATACATTTATTTAATATTTATCAAGCAATTGTTTTGTATTTAAATTCTTTAATTTCACGCTAATTATTTTTTTGTATTTTATTTTTTTCTTTTGCTTTGCTCTTGGGTTCGGCTTGGGTTGGTTCATTTTCGGATTTTGGTGGTTCATCATGAACCCGACCAACCACCTACCATATCTCCATTTAAAGCCCCAACCCTCTCTCTCTTCATTACTTCTCCTTCTCATTTATTCTTCTTCTTCCTCATAACTCTCTCCACCTACATAGAGCTTAGGCAAGTACATCTTGCTCCACATGAGAACCCATATTTTTATAGTTCATTTATCTTCCTCTCGTGATCCTAAGATAGTTTAGAACTTGGCATTTTGCATTTTGAAGTTTCATTTTTACTAGATCTAGAAATTGTCATTTTTTGGATTTTGTGGGTTTTGATCTATCAAACTTCCTTATTTTCAAGTTTCGTTCGTTCCAGATTGTGAGATTTGTGTTATAACTCCTTTCGATCCTTAGAACTCCCATTTTTGGCTCAGATTGAAGTTCATGTAATTGGAGTTCCGGAGGTTCTCTACGCACACGTTTATACGTGCTCGCGTAATATCAGGCTCTACGCACACGTTTATACGTGCTCGTGTAATATCAGGCTCTACGTACACGTTTATACGTGCCCGTGTAATATCAAGCTCTACGCACAAGTTTATACGTGCCCGCATAATATCAAGCTCTACGTCCACGTTCATTCGTGTCAGCGTGAACTCGGTTTACGCAAGTCTACTCTGGCTTGGTGTATTCTTTACGCGTACATTGTTTTACGTGCAAGCTTTATTCCTTTATGCGTACATTATTTTACGCGTAACGATTCCTTTACGCGTACATTGTTTTACGCGTAACGATTATTCTTTACGCATATAAGATTCATGCGTAAACTTGGACTCTTTACGCATACAAGTTTTACGCGTAACTTTATTATTTACGCGTACTCTTTTGGCTTAGCGTAAGACGAGTTTTTACGCACAACTTTGTTCCTTTATTAGAGCATACTCCTTTACGCGCAAGCTTTATTCCTTCACGCGTAAACTTCCCTCACGTGTAAATCTCCTTTACGCGTATTTCATCGGGCGTACTCTTCTGGCTTAACGTATTTTTATTGAACGTACTCCTTGGGCGTACATGGCATCTCTTATTTAACCTTACGTTTTTTGCATGAACTCGATAAAATCATGATATATTAATATTTTAATACATATTATTGTGTGGAATGTGTCCTGTGTCTCGATTCGTTTATGGATGCCCAGAATGACTGGAACTTAATCCTGAGAGTTATAGACTCGACCATACTAAATACTAGTTTGACTTTCGTGCCTTGGCACAAATTGACATTGATTGTTACCTTGACTAAATGATTGATCATGTGTTCCTAGTTGGAACTAAGAGGCTGGCTAGTCGTCTTATTGAAATTGAATGAGACACGTTCATATTAACTATGAACCATTGCAATCGACTAGCCGATCCCGAACATTGGCATATGGACACGTGCGGGCTTCAACTGATTTTCTACAAAAGCGGCATGTGTACTTTACAGTCAAGGCATGATTATTCTGTGGCTAGGTTTGATTGTTGTATTACGCTATGTAAGACCTACAACCTAACCGTACGGGCATCGTTGTAGAGTTATGCATATCGTACTTTATACGAAAGTACTCATTCTGAATGGTCATGATCTACGGCATGGGATTTCAATTAACATAGGGACTACTACGTTAAATAAAATAACGATTACATGGAGAGAATGAATTCCCGAGTTCTTACTTGGCAGCCATCCTTGGGACAATTAGTGCCCCGACATGCCGGCTGGTTCCCACAGATACTGCAAATCTGCCACACGGGTAGGGAGCGGTATCTGCTTATATTTATTTACTGTATACTGATGACGGACGTCCCACTGGGACTCGTCTAATTCATGATTGGCGCAATTAATTATTGGGTAGACTAGCCTTGCTTGTATATAGTAAGAACTGAGGAATCCTTATTGTATATTTCCAAGACAACTTGGAACTTACAGTAGCAACCCGTAGTAGTTGCATGACCGTTTAAATTGATTTGTTTGTGTATTGTACCTACTCTGTTAACTACTGAGATGATCAGAATGTCAGGACATGACGGGTCAACTTCTGTCCTTGTTTGGTTGGGAAGTTGGTTTGAAGTATCGTGATGTTGTGTGAATTCCAGTAGCAAGCGGAGAGTTATTATTATATTCTTAACTTTTATCACTGGTTTTAGTTCTCATATCGTGCTTCCTTGTGGTACTTGCTATTAGAGGTCTAACCTCTCTGGTTTTACATGGCCAAATTTAGAGTCAGTTTCCGAGGACTCAGCTTACTTCTACCTCCAAGATGGTCAATACTAGGGGGATGGTCGCAGGAGGACACGAGTGGTTTCTTTACTTCTCTGCTCGTTTTGCTACTTACTTTATATTTTGCCACTTGGCACCGACATGTTAGTCGGATTGTCTTGTACTTATTTTCCATTAAAATCTTTGGATTGCAATTTTAATTACAAACAGAACAGTGTTACAAAGTAGGATTAGATATAGTCCTAGGAGTACACTTTTATTTATCTGGGTCCTGTGTCGATGGAGCGAGTGGTAATGCGTTGACTCCGTTGACGATCTGACGACGGTTTTCGGTTCTCTGAAGGTCTGAGTTGCTCTGGGTGCTGGAGCTTACGGAGAGGAAGAAGACGTTGAGTGCCTCTTTCGATCTCTGTGAGTGAACTCTGATGCTCTGGTTGCGGCTGTCTTTGACTATGCGTCCTTGTATATGTCTTTGTGTGTGTGAGAAGGAATGATCCCTCTATTTATAAGCAGCAGGTTGGGCTGCTCATGCGCACATATGTAGGATACGCCTATACGTGGGGACGCCACGTGGTTGGAGCTGCGGGAGGCACATGGATGATGCACCATCATTTGTGGGTTGAATTCTTCATGTTGCTTTTGTGGACTGGCACATAGCAGGGGAGATGATCTTTCAGTTGCTGAGATCTTGGGTGATTAGCACCCCTTCATAGGCTGAACTGAGTCAAAGGACACGTGGCGTATGTCCGTAGCTCAAAGATCTTGGATTTGGTGGAGAGTAATCTGATAGGATGTGCCTGGGATTGGGCGTATGATAAGACTTTGGCTCGCAACCTTCAGGAGTTGCGAACCAGTCTGGGCGCATGGCTTTTGAGGCGCATGCGAGGCTTCAGTAGCAACTTTGACCTCTGTCTTTAGAGATCAGAGGAAGGTCTGAGACGCATGGCTCTTGAAGCGCATGCAGAGGTTTGGACGTATGGCTGCGAAGGCGCATGCGAATGGTTGGACGGCCACGTGGCTTGTAAACGCCGGAAGAGAGTAATGATGACGCTGACGTCAACGGCGCTTCGTTTTCTTTAAAAACTGTTGCTGCTCTGTCATCGAGGCATGGCTGCTGTCGTGTCAGACTTCAGCATTTAATGTTCTTTGACGGGTGATGGGCTTTTGAGTGGGCGCATTGATCTGCGTTCTACTAGGCGCATGGAGACGCGTGGGGCGCATCCTTATGAGGTGCTTGGTGCTGATGGGCGCGTCTGTATTATGCGCGGTCTGACCGGCGCATCCGTTTGCATGACGCATCTTTATTGGTCCGACTATTGCGTTCTTCGAGTGCTTTAAATAGCCGTTTTGACTTGGCCGAATTCGAAGGGTCAGGTTCATCACCATAAATACAAATTCATAGCACGGGATTCGGAGAGCCCGCCACTTGGCGTATGGGTTTGATTTGCCCGGCCTATAAATAGCAGCAAGGAGAGAGTTTGCTTCTCGTTCTCTCACGTCTTCCTGAATGAACTTATTTGCTCGAGTACATTCTGTTGACAAGATTCTTCCGAGGGTGAAGATACGACGAGTTGTCTTCGTTCATGCACTTGAAGGTGACTATTACATCCAAAAGTCGGAATCGCGGGCTTCTGAGGCAGGCAGAAGGTGCCTGTTGCATCCAAAGATCGGGATGCTCGGGCCCCGTCTCCGTTATGCTGGAAGAGCCGCAGATCGAAATTGTGGTGCCCCCATCTTCCTTGGGCTTTGGAGAGCTCTTTCTCCAGCTAGAGTGGGGTTGGCTGCCTACTCTTGTTCTGCTCAATAAATGCTTCATTAGCCGAAGCACTTGATCAGGTCAAAGTGGAGCGCATATGGTGAGACTTCGTGATGCGCCTAACTGAGACGCTGAAATAGATACGCATGACTGAGACGCTGAAGAGACACGCCTGACTGAGACGCTAAAGTGATGCGCCTGACTGATGATGCGCCTGGCAGGAGGCGCATGGCAGTTTGCTGCACCTGGCTGTAGTCTTAGGATTTTTCTTTTTGTAGAAATTCTCCTTTGTAAAGCCTTTTTAGACATGTAATAGACTTTTATAAGGAATAAAAATCTTCTTTTGATGTCTATACTTTTGTTGTCTTTTGCTGTGCCAAGTACTTCGTTTGAGCTCCCTGGCGCATGTAATGTTAGGCGCATAGGAATTCTGGCCTGTAGGTGCGCCTGAAATTCCATGCTTCTACAAGACCCCCTTCAAAGTTTTCAAAACTTTTCGTCAAGTTTTGGATTACTTTGAATAAGAAGCATGGTGTTGACTTCAACGGGGCGTATAATTGTTCGGGACGCATGATTGCTCCGCGCATCTGTGATGAGGCGCATGCTCCTCTTCAGTTTTAAATGCAAATGATAATAAACAAAAAGATTTAATGATGATCTTTTTAGATTATTTGCAGTTATCATTTCGTAGAACCCCAAGCGGCGGCTGACGTCACTCTTCATCGGTTCACGCGTGTGACCAAGCCTATAAATAGGCGTCTGATAGAGAGAGGAAGAGTTCTTCCTCTCTTTGCTTTCTTCTTCTTTAGAGTTCTTCTTCCAAAACCCTAATCTTCTTTTTATGAAATGGCTCCCAAGACTCCTCGCGGTGGTGCTGGCCGAGGACGAAGTAAAGGAAAAGAGCCTACAGAGGCCGATGTTGATGCTGTTTCCAGGACGCCCGTCGACGTTCGGCCGGCGGTGATTGGTGGGTTTGTCATCCTTGTCGTACCTTTTGTATTTTGAGGAACAAAAAATCTTTTTAGAACTCACATACGCTGGCGCACATGGACTCCGAGTCCTGATGATGTGCTGAAGCTTCTTACCGACGCGCATGGACTTCGAGTCCTGATGATGCACCGAAGCCTCTTTGCTGACGCGCATGGACCTCGAGTCCTGATGATGCGTCGAAGCTTCTTTGCTGACGCGCATGGACCTCGAGTCCTGATGATGCATCGAAGCTTCTTTGCTGACGCGCATGGACCTCGAGTCCTGATGATGCGCCGAAGCTTCTTGCCGACGTGCATGGCTTCGAGTCCTGATGATGTGCTGAAGCTTCCTTCCGATGCGCATGGACTTCGAGTCCTGATGATGTGCCGAAGCTTCTTGCCGATACACATGAAATTCGAGTCCTAATGATGCGCTGAGGCTTTCTTTTAGATGCGCCTGAGCTTGGGTTCAGTGTGTGCGCTTCTGATGAAAACTCGGCTCAGATATATATTTTTTTGTTGTTTTAACATATCTGAGTTTTTATCATCTTTTCCTGACCGCCAGTTTTGATGACCGTCCTGCTTTTGAACGAAGTACTGCTGGACGCTGCTCTCTGTCAGATGGGAGTTGATTATAACGAGGAGGTAATAAATCCTGTCCAAGCTGCCATTATGCTGGATCAGTCTCCCGAGAGAATGACCCAAATCAAGGAGCAACAGTATGCGTTTCTCCAACGGATGATCTGTAGTTCCTGGAAATGAGACTTTCCTGAAGCCTAAGTTCCTGTTTGGGGATCGCCTCACTTATACTGAAGCGAAGGTGTTAAGGATCAAGGAAGATTAGTTCTTCTCAGCCAAAGGGGTGCACATGTTCATGAAGCAGCTCGAGCGTCACTGGCCTTTGACGGCTTTCTGTCGTCTTGCTTCGAAGAGGAGGATGTCATGGGAGCTAACCCCGTCTCAGGGGGGAGCGGTGGCGGGCACCATCAGGATCGATGCTACCTCGAACCAGAGGGGTATTTTGGTTGCCACGCGGGCTGGGCCTTCTTTTACCTGGCGAACTCTGCGTCCTGGGAGTATTTATAGCGACGTCCCTGCCGACACTTTTGCCTTTGGTGCTCCGACTTTCGTTAATCGTATGCTGTCATCGAAGCGATCGTACCCGAAGGAAGAATTTTGAGTAGAGGGTTGGTGTCATTATGTATCCAAGTAGGACAAGCTGACACTCTAGGTTCTGACATAGTTTCGAACCGAGCTCAGGGAGATTGGGCTGACTGCCACTATCCGTGCTACCCAGGCGAGCGTCGGCATCAACATGCATATGTTCCTTGCGTTCCTGGAGATGTTTAATACCCAGACCGGGACCTTCTTCACTCCGGTAGGGGAACTAGGACTTGCACTTCATGAAATGTATGAGGTGTCAAGGCTACCTTGGGGATCAGAACCCTATGAGGAGTACTTTCCGACCAACGAGGAGTTCCAAGTCCTGGGGGACAAAGAAGAAGAGATGATGGCTGTCTTTAAAGAAGTGGCGAGTCACCACTATTATATGCAGAAGAAGGACAAGGGTGGGGCACAGCCCCACGTAACTGCTTGGAGGAATTACGTCTTTGAGAAAGACAAGGAGGATCCCTCTCAGTTCACGACTCCGCCAGCTCTTTCCAGTACTAAGGTGCTCTCTGAAATGAGCAGACTTAATGAGAAGAGTCCCCAGGAAAACGTGGACCGGGAATCGAACGAGCGCTCTTATAGCTGTTTCTGGCACCTCACACATCGGATGTCGTCCAAAGCAGTGTTGGCTGCTTATCTGATGATCTGGCTCCGGGATCACGTCTTTTGAGGGGGTTCGGGCTCTGTGGAGAGGGTGACCCGGAACCTGATCCTGCCAGCTGTGAAGTTGGTTTTTGGCCATCCCATGGCTCTACTCCCAGCGATGGTATGCAACCTACTGCGAGGTCTACGAGAATTTGCAGGTGACGTTGTTCACGAACGAGGTAAGAACGACAACTTTCCTCGTGCCGAACTGCCGTTTCACTATCTGATGGGGTGGTTGATTTTGCACCATCCCAACGTGATGAGTCCGGGCCAGAAAGAAGATCATTTGGCCGGAGATGCATTCCTCCGCCATTTCTACCAGAAGAAATGGCTGCATACGGATGTTCCTGTATGTAGGAAAGTTTTATCCTACCTTCAGGGATGGGAGATCACTAAAGTTGGCCCCATCTTTACCGGCTTCGAAGCAAATGAAGATTTAGCTGATTCGGGTGAAGATGCAACAACTCTTCCTCCGTGGGAATTCCGTTGGTTGTAAAGCATCCGGCCATCCCATTTGGTGTACATGAATAAAAATTATTGTTACTTGGAGCCGTACTTGCCGAGCCGTTTTGCACGTCAATTCGACTAAGCCCAGTTGATGTTGGGGAACCCCAGTACCAGCGTAGGTATATTAGGAGTCTGCTGGACGGGGCACGAGCTTGGCATTACTACAATGCCGGATGTACCGGAGCTCGCTTTACCATGCCAGTTCTAAATTCGCAGCCGCCGATTCTTTAATCAGCCGCCAAATTTTATTATGCGATGAACACCGTATCCCCTGGATATGATAGGGAGACCAGTTTTATTGTCGGCACCTAATTGGAGGCAACTGGGAATATGTTGGCGAATGCTCGATCGTACCACCAGCCAGAGGTTGGTTATCGAGACACCCCTGTCGTATCCTCGGAGGGTACTCAGGCAGAGCCTTCGGCTGATCGCCCGAAGAGACGTGCCGGAACAGAGGTCGGCTCTTCTGCGCCGAAGAGACAGAGGAAAGCAATGTCACCGGAGGTGTCAACAGAATCAGCTCCTGTGGAGGTAAGGACGTCCCACATAGTCTGGTTAGTTCTACCATTTTTTGTGACATATGCTTTCTTTTTGTAGGAGCCGCTGAAAAGGAAACCCCGAACTCCGAAATCGGGTGCTAGCAGATTAAAGTGGGTGGTGGGCCCATCTGGTGAGCGCATTCCGCCGATTGTATTGTCTCCCGTGGAGGAGAACCCGGATGATGTGACTTCTGTGGAGATACAAGCTGCCATGAGGGCTTCTGGTATCGAGGTCTCAGCAGAAGCCGTTCTTCCAGATGAGGAAGAGGAATGGAGTTCGTCTTTTTCGGATGACGTTCCTCCAGAGGTTCCTGAGCCTGTAGTAGGAGCAACAGACATGGTTGTAACAGAGGAGAGGGCTGATTCCCCTCCTCGTCATGATGAAGGGGGGTCGACTACACCGTTGCCGAGCCCTACCCCAGACTCAGCAGCGGACGCCGAGTTGGCTGCTGATCGGGAGGTACCGACAGATTCTATTCCCGCCGAGGGATTCGATGAGGGAGACGAGACTCATCTGCCGAGCCTGGCTCCAGGGGAGCCAAGTCAGAAAACATGTGCTGATCTGGCTATTTTGCCAGAGGAGGAAGGTCCTGTGCGGCCTGCTGATAGTGTTTTGGAGACAGAGGAGACAGCCCCAGACGTCGGTATTCCCTCCGAAATTGAAAAGGGTAAGGGTTTGCTGGTTGAACCCTCTGTTGCTCCTTCCACTTGGGGGACGATATCGACGCCCCATCCGGCTCCTCCCGTCCACTTGGCCCCTCGGGCTAGTGACGAAGTGCAAGTCCCTGACGAGAGAGGGTCCGCTGAGGTTGAGGTTGCAGCCTCACAGATTGGGGTCGGTGGATCTTCTTCAGGTCCGCTGTCCAGAGTAGCTCCTCCAACTCCTGCTATGATGCCTCAGGTGTTGGCAGACGCAGATGATTATGTGAAGTTTGTTGTTGAAGCAGTGTACAAGATGCTGCAGAGAGGTGTATCGACAGTGATGAATGCAAATGGGAGTTTCGCGACGGCTAAAGCCATGGCGCTCCCTTACATTGGTCTGATACGTTCCCACCAGGGCCACGATCATATGGCCGAGATTCTGGAGGCGTCGGCAAGCTCGACCAACTTCTTTTCGAGCTTCAGAGTATCCGACGAAATGACTTTTCTGCTCTGATAGAAGCAGAAAAGAAGAAATTGATAGCTGATGTCGAGTCGTCGTATTAGGCCACGGTGGCTGTGTGGGACCGCGAGGTGGCCGAAGCTGAGGCTGCGGTGGAGAGGCTATCTCAATCTACGCAGGAAAAGGTGGAGTTGCGGGCTTCGTTGGAAGCTAGCATAGCGGAGGTCACCGCCAAGATCCGCCTCCTTGAAGACCAGCGGGCCCAACTCTTGTTAGATGCTGAGCGAGTCCAGGCTGAACATGTAGCATGTAAGGAGGAGGAAGCAGCTTTTACCCGCCAGATTCTTTCCCTGACCCACCAGCGGCAACAGCTAGACGAGAAATATGAGAATGATACTGCCTCTGAAGCTGTAGAGGTGATGCGTCAAGAAGCCGAACGTCGGGTCTTAGCGACCGCAGAGACTCGGGCGGAAGACTTGAAGCATCGGATTGAAGAGCTTTCTGCCAATCCCAGTGATGCTTAGGGATTGTAGTCTTTCTCTTCTTTTTTTGTTATTTTGTAGTTTGCAACTTCTGCTGGGGATGTAATCCTTTACTTTTAAAATAAAAAATAAAGAATTTTGTGGTGTGTTCATTTTTCCTGTCATGAACTAGTGATTTGTGTGGACCTATTATCTTTTGCGCACCTTAGTTTTTAGGTACAGATAATAAGTTTGAGAGAACCGACATGTTTGCTCAGAGGTAATATGGACGTGGCAAATACGGGGTTCAAATGTAAGAATCTTCCTACTCAGAGGTGTTATGGACGTGGTAGGAGTGACTCTGGAGGGATACATAGAACTACTCAGAGGTAATATGGACATAGAAGTTCTGCGATCGATGTACGACAACGCAGGGGTTGTCCGTACGGGATGTTTACTCAGAGGTAAAGTGGACGTGGTAAACATGATAAGTAGCGCAATCCTACGTAGTGTAAGATTTTGCTTTGCAGGGTGTAGAGGAGCAACTCAGAGGTAATGTGGACGTGGTTGTTCTTCTACTGAAGATAGAATGCCACGGAACAACTGGGTTCCGAAAGCATAGGATTTTGTAAAAGGGGAGCGTATGTGAGCTCTGATGATCAGGTCTACTGACTCCCTTGTTGGGTAGAGATGGAAGTACATATCTGGAAGATGTCAAGAGTAGTACTTCTTTAGGAACTTGCCGTTGATGGACATCATGAACGAATTCCCGTTTGGTCAGGCGAGGCGGTAAGCACCGTTTGAGTATACCGTCTCTATGATGAAAGGTCCCTCCCTCTTAGGCTCGAACTTTTCTGGTGTTTTGTGAGTCAACACCATCGACCTCCTGACCGCCAGGACCAGGTCGCCTACTTGGAAAGTCCTCTGCTTGACCTTTTTGTTGAAAGCCTGTGATATACGGGCTTGATAGAGTTCAATGCGCTGTTGAGCCATGAGTCGTTTTTCGTCCAGTGCTTCCAATTCTCGCAGACGATGACACTGATTGTCTTCTTCTGTCAATTGGTTTATGATCGCTACACGGAGTGAGGGTATCTGGATCTCGAGAGGCAGTACCGTTTCGCTCCCGTAGACTAAGGAGAATGGTGTGTTGCCCGTCGGAGTCCGTACCATTGTATGGTAGGCCCAAAGGCATTCGTCGAGCTTTTCGTCCCAGTCGTATTTGTTAGATGACACGACCTTTTTGAGTAGCCTGACGATGGTCTTGTTAAAAGCCTCGCCCAATCCGTTCGCTGCCGGATTGTAGGTGGTTGATGTCACGTTCTGAATTCGATTCTTGTCACAGAATCTGCTGAAAACATGGCTGATGAACTGAGGACCATTGTCGTGGATAATCCTATGAGGTGCCCCAAAATGGTAGATGACATGATGCTTGATGAAGCTGATCACCCTAGAGCTTTTCACTTTCGTTAGTGGAACTGCTTCTGCCTATTTTGAGAAGTAGTCAGTGATGGCTAGGATGAAGCGGTGTCCCCTCGATGAAGGAGGGGTGATAGGTCCCACAATGTCCATGCCCCAAGCTTCAAAGGGCCAGGAGACGACCGTAGGATGTAGTGGTTCCGACGGTGTATGGATAAAGTTGGCGTGAAGCTGGCAAGCATGGCACTTTTTAGCATAGTCGACGGCATCGGCTGCCATGGTTGGCCAGTAGTAACCCATGTGTCGCAGTCGATCCTGCAACTTAGGGCCAGGTTGATGAGCCCCGCAAGTCCCATCATGAGCTTCCCGAAGGGCTTCGGCTGCTTCTTCGTTGGATAGACATCGGAGGAGAAGTCCATCGAAGGAACGTCGATACAGCGTTTTAGTAGCTGTATCATAATAAAATCGAAGGGAACGCCTCCTGACCGAGACGTGTCACGCCCCAGAACCAGAATACTGGAGAGCGGGGGCAGACATAGCAAGCTACGTATATGAAATGGATTCCATCTCGCTATACGGTCACGGCTGTCTAGATACATGAGGGTTTACTACAAGCCTATAGTCTCCTATGGTCATGAACAAGCCTAGTGTCTCAATCACAAACAAGTAAGTAAATGTTACAAGATGTATGATCATTAAATATACAATAATAAGGCATCCCAAATATTACATATTCAGCTGATCATGAAGCTAGTCGTTACAAAATGTTAAGACTAGCAAGAGTTTTAGTCATACATGATCAATCCTAGGATCTGTCAATCATGTTACAGCCCGTAGGCGGACAGTAAGTAAATGCAATCGAGCTAAACAGGTGCTCGTCGGCTAAACGCCTCAAAAGAATATGTTTACAATAGAGTGGGAGAGCCAAAAATAACCCACTCGTTGCCCTGGTTACGCCTGGTATTCACCATCGGGCTGGAAAAGCGGTAGATCCTCTGGAGCTGCTCCAAAATCTGGCCATACAAAACCAGCTGGGTCAGATCCCAGAAAGAGCAAGTACCACAAAGGAAGCTTCACTTAGGAACTAAAACCAGCAATCAGCACAAGAGTATAAATAAAATAAGAACTAGAAATAAAGAAATACATCAGGATGATATACGACGAGATAACCATGGAACTATTCAGATAACCAGGTTACAACCCGTAAACCAAACAAGGACCAGGGTTGTAATCCTTCGTCTGAACCGAACTTGAAATTCTTACCATTTATCGGTAAAATAAGTACAGGCATTCTGGTCTTGCAATAATCTGGAACAGAATCAGGACAAGACTAGACAGGTTAGACTCCATCCAATCATTCACGGCCAAGCAAGAATTACGGCTTGATACTTTAACTAACTAGGGTTATCACATGCCTAGTTACTAGCAAGATGCAGTGAGATTACTCCACAGCCACAAGCCCTGCAGACCATCCAGGTTACCCGGGTTAAAAGAATTAGAGTTGAATTCAGGTGGGTACATCGTCCAGAAAATGAATGCGGCTGAGGTAACAATCTATACGGCTACGGAAAGAGGGAAGCGCATGCGACTGAGGTAACAATCCATGCGGCAGGGACAGGAGCGGAGCCATACGCTTATGCGGTTAGCGGGGTCATGCGCCTATGCGGCTACAAGTGGACCAAGTTCATGCGGTTCGGGAAGAAGTTTTCATGCGGCTGGGTCCAGTAAAGTCCCATGCGGCCAGCGGGAAAGGGCGCATGAGACTAAGTCAGAGCATTCATGCGGCTGGAAGAAGCGGGGTCCCATGCGGCCAGCGGAAAGGGCGCATGCGGCTAAGGGTAATGTCTCATGCGGCTCAAGAAGTGCAGAGTAATATGCGGCTGGAGATTGATCGAGTTATGCGGCTAGATAAGTTCGGCCCTCATGCGGCCCAAGTACTTCCAGCCATGCGGCTGAAGAGAACACTTGCCGCATGAATTATTCATGCGGTCAAGTCAAGCACAGTTCATCTTCTCCAAGATTCCGAGAAGAAGAACACCATGAGAGCCAAGTTCTCAAGCTTCATAACTCCATCATCCGGAGCCCAAATCCGAACTTCCATAGGTCAAAACGGGGCAGAATGAAATGCGCTACAACATGAAACCATCAAAACTCAGAAATAACAAGATTAAGTAGATCAAAACCCAAGAAATCCAAAAATAAAATAGACTTAGATCTACAAGAATCTAGCCATGGAAAGTGGAAATGCCAAGTATTAAATTAAGTTAAAATGCTGTAAGGAAGAGAATAAAGCAATAAAATAGGAGTTTCTCCATGAAGCAAGTTGCACTTGCCTAGACCTCTCTCTCTCTCTCTCTGGTAGGTGAAGAAGTAAATGGAAGAAGAGTAATGAAGAGAGAGAAGGAAGAATGGTTAATAAATGGTAGTGGTGGTGGTAGGTAGGGGGTTCACCCTTGGTTCATAATGAACCAATAGAAATCCTAAACCGAACCAAGCCAACCCGAACCAGAAATAAATGTCACGACCCGTTACCCAAATTGTTGGGCCGGGCCGAGCCATGTCCAGCCTACGCTTGTTAAAGTGTAGTAAGCTGTTCTAAGAATAGACAATAAAGGATCTAAGCAGCTAACAGTTCTAAAATCATATTTAAAGGTTCATCACAACACAACATCTATAAGCGAAGGTAAACAAGTACAGATTTAATAATACATAACCAAAGTATCTAACTGGAGACAAAGTCCAGTATCCAAATATAAGTATAGACAAAGTCTAGTCTCAAAACACAAGAAAGATAACTAAGCAAGGTTCTCCGCTGGGGCCTCTTCTGGAGCTAAGGCCAGGTCTTCAAAATCAGTGCCATAACATGTAACACATAGCATTTCCTTCTCGAAAAGTGAACCTACAACGTTATCCTGTCAGGACGGGAGCAAGTACAACCTCTACAACTAAAGTACTGAACATATAATGAAAGAGATGTACAACAAGAAACATGGTGTGATAAGTCTATAAAATAGGAAATACTGGAAAATATGGCCTCATGGTACAACTGGGATCACAGTGTCATAGTAACATAGGGAACATGGCATATCTGGAATCATGGTATAACTCATAATCTATCATGGCAAGGATACATATGTCATAGAGACAGATGTATATGTAATATTTAAAACTGTAGCAGGTACGTGATCGGTCAATAGATGTACAATGTGCTTGGGGCACATAATGAAATGTACTTTCGTACAAGTGTAAAGGCGATAGATGTACATACGTACAAATACAGCTTTGAGATAAAGGCCTACGGTGCAGTAACATATAAAATAAAACTTTGCTCGGTACTGTAGAGGGGGGTATGATCACGTACTCAACTATCAGTTTCTCCATAACCTATATTCTAATCATGTGAGAGATACGAGAACAGTAAGAAAAATATGTAAGAGATACTGGGAGTAGTATAAGTATGGCAGGTACTGGGAGCAGTATAAAACATGTGAATACTCAGAGCAGTATAAAGCATAGTAAAACATGTACTGAGAACCAGTAAGAAGCATGTGAAGATATAAGAACTGTCCCAAGCATGGCAGGTACTGAAAGTAATACAACATGTGAATATTTAACTTGCTACCTCAAGGATCAGTATTTTAACATGGTTAATACATGTTCTAGCATTAAAAGACAGTAAATGAGTTTGTAGATGTACTTGCCTCGAGCAAAGCAAGAATACTAGTACGAAGATATAGATGTCCGGTGTCCTGTCAATAATGATATACAAACTCAGTTCTAAGCTATGTTCAATATTATACTAGTGGTGAGACACGACTCCTAACTGGACACTAACTAAGTGGAGACCTAGAATAAAAGTCCAATGTAGAGAGCCACTATATCCAAACTAATTTTCTAGGATCTTTACACTAGTGCAGGGTGAGGTCCAATACGACTAAAATACAAAACAACACAAAAAGTTACAAGTCGTAATTATTCAATAATTAAAATCAACTATACACTATGTTTCCATAATTTTTGAGATAGACAAAAAGCTTAAATATATATAAAATAAAGTACCAAAATGATCCTTGTTAATTATAGAAATTTATACTAATTTTTTTGGGATTTATAAACCTTCATAAATATTTATTAAAAATCAGCAAACATAAATATACTGAAAATGAGTTCTGTTTTTCTATTTTTATAAAATACCAAAAGCACTTAATAAATGCTAGAAAAATTATAGTAAATTAGCTAAATTAACATAATATTTAAATACAATTTTTCCTAGATTTTTGCAGAAATTAAAATATATATAAAAATTCAAAAACAGAAAGTAACAATTTATGAAAAAATAATTAATTATAAATTAAGGATAATACATAATCAAAATCTACAGATGTTGTCGGATGATAAAATAAATATCCCCAACGTGTCCAGAATGGTCAAATCAGCTAGGATAGCCTACCCATAAGTCCAATTTAGACACAGGGATAAAACGGTAATTTTGGGTCAAAATGATGTCCGCCGTTGGACACACTTTGTACCGAAAAGCGTGTCCGGATAGAAGTCTACAAAACCTAGAAAATTATATGTTCACGAATCCAGAATGATGATACGAACCCAATGGTATGTCCAAAATAGAATTCCGATGTGCCAATCTCAAAATGATACGTTGACGCGGACATTTGGAATCCAGTTTGCACCGAAATGCGTGTCGGAGCAAATGTTTTCAAAACTCAGCAAATTATATGTCAACGAGTCCAGAATGACGATACGAACTCAACGGTATATCCGGAATTGGATTTCGATGAGCCGATCTCAAAGTGACCCGTTGACCCGAAAAATGGGACCCGCTTTGCACCGAAATGCGTGCCAGGGCCCACGTTCTCCAAATCAAGCAAATTTTATATGAAAACATGCCAGAACGACGCCACGAGTCTACTAGTGGTGTCAGAAATTGAATCCGGAGTCCCGGGTTCAAAAGTGGAATTTAACAAGTGCAAATTAAAGAATTCGGACGTCCAACTTTGGCGTCGAATTCGACCAACCGAACGTGCTTAAAATGAAACGAAATCTAAAGGAGGCAGGAAGAGGGTTATACCAGCTGTGCACAGGAACTGGTAGCAAGCCAACCGGAGCTGCGACGACGGAGTTACGAGCTGATGAAGTCGGCTCCACGAAACTGTCCAAAAACAGTTCAATTTAAAACGTCAACTTGGTGGCCAGTTTTGAGGTACCAAACGACAAAATTAACGGACGAAAATTGAGGGGAGTGAAGATGGATATACCGAGATTGAGACGGAGTAAGGAGTTCGCCAATCCAACGGTCGGATCTCCCGAAAAATACGTACGAACTTGCTGCGACGGAGCACGAATTCTGAGTTCCAAACTCGCGCGCGCCGACGGGATCTCGTGCCAAACGCACGAATCGTGTGTTTCACACGTCGGGGAGGCCGGTGGTGGACAGGGGGAGGTCGTCGGGGGTGCGCGCGCGGCCAGGGGGCTCGCCGGCGGCGGCGGCTGGCCGCGGTGGTCGCGTGCCATGCGCCTACGCACGCGTGCGGGGGGGGGGGTGACGCGGCAGTCACTGCTGCATGCTGTTGCAGCGCTGCTGCGGCCGGCCTGCCGGCCAGGGCGGCGACGATGCAGCGCCGGGCACGACGGGGGTGGCCGTACGGTGGTGGCGGCGGAGGGTGGTGATGAAGTGGTATGTGGTGGTGGTTTAATGGTGGAGTGGTGATGGTAATGGTGGGGAGCTTGATGATGATGTTTATGATGGTGTTGGTGTTTATGGTTATTGGCTAGGGAGGAGGAGGAGGAGGAGATGGAGAATGTGAGGGTGGTGGTGGTGTGGTGGAGAGTAGGAGGAGGAGGAAGGGGTCGGCTGTGGTGATGGGAGTGGTGGTGTGGTGTGAGTGAAATATTAAAGAGTGAGAGTTAGTTAAATGTGTGTGTGTAATATAGAAAGAGAGAGAGAGTGAGAATAGTAGAGAGAGAGAGAAAGATATTTGAAAAGAGAGGGGAAGATGGGGAGGTCGGCCACTGTTGGGGGAGGGGATGGCTGTGAGGTGGAGGTGAGGGGGTGTGTGAGTGTGGAGTGATTTAAGGAGGAGAGAGAAAGAGAGTTGTTTATATATATATATAGATATTTGTAAAGTGGAGAAAAATTAGATATTTAAAAATAGAGAAAATAGGAAAATTATGTGGGGTATTTGGGCAGTCATGAGAGGGCAACCTGGAGCTTGTGTTCGGGTTCGGTCGAGCCGGGTCGGGTCGAAATCGAACCGGGTGCAATAATTAAATTAAAAATAGGAATTTATAATCATGGGAAAATAAATAATATGCGGGGACTCCAATAAATGGGACACAAGTTTCATGTGGATAGTAGGCTTCATGTGGGCCACGTCCATATTTGGGGTCGACTAGGTTGGGTCGATGTCGGGTCCCGAAATTAAATTGAAAAATAAATCAGGTTTTACGGTAGATAATAAATTGGCCTAAATTGACCCAAAAATTGTGCGAAGAAAATGAAGCACAAAATGGAGTGTCTGAGTGGGACATGAAGGTCATGGGTGAAGAGCGTCTCGAGTAGATCATTCATGAGAAGTTGGTTCTGAGAAAATGATTGGTCTCGTGCTCCTAAATTAAAAGTCATGGTAACGTACAAACGATGATCAACGATAAAAGTGGGAATAATTATTCAACGATTAATCGGTCTAAGTTGACCCAAAGTTGTGCGATACAAAAAGAGTACAAGGGAACGAGTTCAAGTGGGACATGATATATCAAAACGAAGATAATCTTGTCTACTTCAAAACTCGTGAAGAGAGTTTCCAGAGATTGGCATCCCTGACGCTCCAGAAGTCAAAGTCATGGAAAGGTACATTAATGATCTAAAACAATTAAATAATAAAATATTTATCAAAAATAATTCATTCAGAAAATTTAAAAATAGCCCTAAAATTCAGGGGGCTTACATCCTACCCACCTTACAAGAATTTCGTCCTCGAAATTAAAAATTATCCAACCGGTCAAACTATAACATGTAGCTGCTCTGGCTACGATACTCAATCTGCTACCCTTGTAATCATCTCTTCCGTTTCTCTTTACAATCTTTTTGGTTCAGGTTTAATCAAAGTCCTTCTATCACAAACTACGTCATACATCCTTTTGAATCTTCCATACTAACATTAAACTTTTATGTATACCCTAAACTATAGGTCATTCTCTGGTATGTCTATAAACCTACATTGCTTGATCATCAACCATATTTTCAACCTCAATTGTAAATACTGGATTTTCTTATCGTATTCTAAGTATCCATATTCTATCAATCCACAGGCCCTTTGCATCATTTGTCGTCAATCCTTTCCTACAGTTTCTCCTTGAAATCATACGTTCAATTTCTATCCTTGGCGTAGAGCCTTCTTCATTTTACTCAACAAGTCCTCCAAATATAAATCTTCGATTTCAAAACTTCCGATTTATTAATTACCAAAGTACATATATCTTTGTCTCGTTCCTTGTCTTTTTAACTGATATATTTTCGATCTCGTACGCAATACGATAACTCATTCTAATCTATTCTATACTATTCCACATATCGATCTACCCTCTAATCACATGTAATTAGCTATAGATAACCAATCAAAATTCTACAAATGCTAAATCCTTGAACTGCTAAGCACAAGATTCTAATCCTCAATCCATAGTCACAACAATATAAAATATCATTATTCCATGTTAGATACCCTATCATCAAGTCATACTATCAATACAATCGTTCTTAATGGTTTCCAAGTCTACTATAGTCAGTCACCCATACTTGTCCTATAAGCTTAATCTAACCAATCCCTAGAAAAGTATTTATCACAATCACACAATACATTTATAGTTATACTACAGGATCAGTTAACAAGGTTTGACTATTTCGGTCGTCTATCAAGTAGAAGGTAACAAGGCCTAAGAATGGGTCAAGCAATCCATAACAGTGTCCAAACAAGTTAAAGGTCAAGCAAGACAGAAAGGTTTATCGAAATATCTCCAAGAATGGTATGAAGACAACGGGATACATAACGAAAAGAATTACCCAAGAGGTTAACAAAGAAGAGTTTAGTCAAGTCATAGGAAAGATGGAACATAAAAATAATTATGTCCAAAAAGAAATCATGAAGGCAACCCTGTTGGAGAACCCTAGAGAACCTATAATCCTAGTTGTAGATGTAGATAGGACAGAGTTAATCAAGACAAAGAAGAATAATGATAAGAATTTGTTCTTGCTCATTCGGTCAAAACAAAGTGAACCAAGTTGAGATATGATCTGATAACCATACACGTCTTCCTGAAATCATGTTGCCAGAATTCTCGCCACACCAGTAAGCTTATATGCAATAAACGAGGGAGTCCATAACTAAGGTATACACCCTATAGTCATATCATCTTGATTCCTTACCACGCCAACCGGTATGGCTGCAAGAAAATCTAAATTCTATGAATAGGATAGTATATCCAAAATCAGGCTCTATGTTTTTGTCATACCAGCTAATATGGCTGCGATAAATTCTAAACTCCATAAATAAAGCAGACGTTTATCCTATCAGGATATATAACAATTTAATCCACAAAATTTATCACGATGCAAGATCAAAGTCAACAACGAAAATCAGAAATTAAATTCAACAACGAATTTAAGGGAGAGCAATTAAAACAGGTGAAAACAGATTTCTAGGTAAGATTAGAGTGAGATCCTCAGGGGTCATCCCAAGGGTACTAAATTGGTCAAAATTGTAACCCACTGAATTTTAAACAAGATACTAAATACAGTTAACGGTCCTATACTGTTGTCACTCCCCGTTCCCAGAATGCGTATTTTTATACATGTACAACTCATGAGTATTTATTTAATATTTATCATGTATTATCCTGTATTTAAATTCCTTTAATTCATGATTAATTAATTATCTGTTCTTTAACTTCCAAGTTAATTTAATTTCCTGCAATTTTATTTCCTGTAGTTTATTCCTGTATTTTGTTTTCTGCTTTTTCCCCTTTGCTTTGCTTGTGGGTTGCACTTGGATGAACCCCCAACCCGACCCATTGGACCCGGCCCAACTCCCACCTACCACCCCTTTGATATTTAAAGCCACCCTCTCTTTCTCTCTCTTCATAAACTCACACACCATTACTCCTCTTCTCCTTCTTCATTACTCTCTCCACCTACCAACCATAGGCAAGTACAACTTGCTTCCACATGAGAGCCCATTTTTATTGTTCTATTAGCTTCTCCTCATATCTCTAAGACATATTAGAACTTGTCATTTTCCATTTTGAGGCTTTAATCTTTGTAGATCTAGAAATTAGTTATTCTCGGATTTTGGTGGTTTTGATCTATCAAACTTCTTTGTTTGCAAGTTTTGATGGTTCCATGTTGAAGAGAGTTTTGTTCTACCCAATCTTGACCTTTGGAAGTTGGATTTGGACTTGTTTTGACCAAGTTATGGACTTTTGAAGCTTTGGGTTCAATCCATGGAGTTCTTGCTGTTTGGAGAAGACAGTGAGCAGTGTACGCTAGCTTTTTAGCTGCGTCACTGAGCTGTGCGCGCTCTTTAGCACAGCGCAGTATGGAGTCCATACGCTACCTTTTTAGGAAGCGTATGACTTGCATACGCTCACTTGGATAGTGAGGAGTCGTATGGAGTTCATACGCTATCTTTTTGGAGCGTATGACTTGCATATGCTCACTTGGATAGTGAGGAGTCGTATGGAGTTCATACGCTGCCTTTTTGGAGCGTACGACTTGCATACGCTCACTTGGATAGCAGGGAGTTGTATGGAGTTCATGCGCTGCCTTTTAGGAGCGTATGTCTTCCATACGCTGACTTGGTTAGCAGGGGGTCGTGTGGACCTCATACGCCCGACTTGAGCGTAGCTTGACTTGAGCATAGCCTGACCAGAGCGTGTGGCCTTTGGCTGACTTAGTCTTATGTCAGCGTGTCACTTTGGTTTTATTTTCCTTAAGCTTGGCTCTTCTATAGCCCTGTATATTGATATTTTATTAGATATTTAACGTCCATTTTATATCCTTACGTCTTTTTGGCATAAACTCGATAAAATCATGATATGTTATATTGTTAATACCAATTGTTATGTGGAATGTGCCTTGTGTCCCGATTGATTTTTGGGATACCCAGTATGACTGGGATTTGACCTTGAGAGTTATAGACTCGACCCCATCTAATGTTAAATGACTTTCATGCCTTGTCACCATTAATGACGATGGTTATCTTGACTAAATTGATCATGCGTTCCTAGTCGGAGCTAAGAAACTGGCTAGTCGTCTTATTGAATTGAATGAATGAGACACGTTCATGTTATGAACTATTGTAATCAACTGGCTGATCTCGAATATTGGCATACATGCACATGCAGGCTTCAATCTATTTATTTATTTATTTACTTATTTATTTTCTACAAAAGAAGCATGTGTAATTTATGGTCAAGGCATGATTACCGTGGTTAGATTTGATTGTTGTATTACGCTATGTAAGACCTGCAACCTAACCGCACTGGTATCGTTGTAGAGTTGTGCATATCGTACCCCGTACGAAAGTACTCATTTGAATGACCATGATCCACGGCATGGGATTTCACTCAACGTAGGGACTATTAAGTTAAATAAAATAATGATGGCATGGAGAGAATGGATTCCCGAGTTCTTACATGGCAGCCCCCTTGGGACAAGTAGAACCCGACGGGCCGGCTGGTTTCCACAGATACTGTAAAACTGCCACACGGGCAGGGAACAGTATCTGCTTTTATTATTATTGTATATTGTATATTGACGGGCGTCCTGCTAGGACTCGTCTAATTCACGTATGGCGTACATGATTGACTGGATAGATTAGCCTTGCTCGCACATGGTAAGAACTGAGGAATCCCTATTGCATAAGATTCCAGGATAACTTGGGACTCACAATAGCAAGCCGTAGGAGTTGATTGGCCGTTTAAGATGATTTGTTTGTGTACTGTGCTACCCTGTTACCTAACTGGGATGATCAGAATGTCAGGACATGACGGGCCAACTTCTGTCCTTGTTTGGTTGGGAGGTTGGTTCGAAGTGTCGTGATGTGATTGTTTGCAAAAAACAAAAGTATAGAACTTTATTGATACAAACTGTAATAAAGATTACAAGAATTCTGGGAAAATTACAACTATAGGAATCCAATCTTGATGACGATTGCTTTATCCCTTGGACGATGTGAACTTTGAAGACGAAGCCTTTGAAGTTGAATACAACTCTGGAAACTGAAGGCAAAAGCCTCTGAAGTTGAAGACAAAAGTCTCGGAAGAATGCAGCAGCACTTTGGCAAGAACTCCTGAACTCTCTGATTTCTGATCTCTGATCTTGATCTCCCTAAAATGAAGACTTGAAACTCTATTTATAGAGTTCTGAAAATAACTAACTTTCAGTTATTTTGGGACTGCGCAGGATGATTTGCGCAGCATTGGTTTGCGCAGCATTGATTTGCGCAGACAGTTACTGGATCGTGGGCCAACTATCATGGACACATGGCATCATTTGATAGAAATGCGCATGATCGTGCATAAACAGTTGCCACGTAATGAGCAATTGATGGCATGAATGCCACGTGTAACTTATCAGTTATATTGATGGAGTGCGCAGAGTTGAATTGCGCATACATGGTTTGCGCAGACTCAAACTGCGCAGGATTGGTTTGCGCTGCCAGCTGTCAGCCGCCCTCGAGCACTGTGCGGCGCAGGAAACGAACAGACTCCTTGTTATTCGTGCTGTCAGCTGTCAGAAAAGATTTGATTTGATTTAGTAATGATGACTTCTGCCACATCAGCTTGCGCAGTTGAGAACATGCGCAAAGCAGCATGCGCAATCGGATTGCTGCGCAATCTGTTGTCTGCGCAATTCATCTAAATGATGGGTTTCTTGATTTCTTGACTTTGTTGATTGATGCAACTTGATTTTTTAGGACCTACAAGACCCCCTTCAAAGTTTTCGAAAGTTGATTTGATTCAAAGTTTCGAAATACTTTGAATTTTTGAATTTTGAATCAAGTTGCGCATGATGATGAGCTGTCTGCGCAAAGTGAAGTGCTCCTAAATTTTAGGCGCAATCCAAGGCAGCCGTTTCGTATTTCAAAGGCTATAAATAGCCCACTTCTTCATTTCATTTTTTACTTTGCCTCCTTCGTGCTTTTGAGAGAAAAATCCCCGAACCCTTTCTGTCTTCTTTCTCCGACGACTTCCATGGCGCCCCGACGATCTAATGTTGCCGCCACCGTCGCTGCGAAGGGAAAAGCTCCGGCCGAATCCTCTGACAGAGTTGCTCGGCGAGCATCTCGACATGAGTCTGCGCACCCTGCTCTGATAGGTAGTAAAACCGATCGAAACCCCTTTTCAGGGTGTTTTGACTTCCTTCGATCTTCGAAACTCATTTCTTTTTAGAGATGAGTTCAACTTGCGCCACCCTTTTTAGGGTTTTTGGTTGCATAAACAGTCAGTCTTCATTTTTATGAAGACTGTAATCCTGCGCAATCTATCGAATTGTGCTGACAGAAAGTCAGCGCAAACGATTAATTTGCGCTGAATGTCAGCGCAATCGATTGGTTTGCGCACCCTATTATGATGCGCAAACTAATGTTGCGCAATCCATGTTAGCACAATCTAAGGATTGTGTACTCTTCTGTTTTGCTTGTCTGAAAAATAGAGTTTTTGACTTGTACTGATCTTCATCTGTTTTTTGATGCAGTTGAAACCAATGAAGATCCAAACTATGAACATTTTGTGGGAACTTTGTCTGAATCTGAATATAAAGAAGATTTGTCTCACGTCCATTATCCTCAATACGATCTGCCGACTTCTCGTCAAGCAATATTGATTTCTCAGGACAACGAAACTTTAATGTGTCTGATGAATGGACAGCCTCTGGAATCAGCAGATGCTGTTATCCACAAGAAACCCTTATTCTTGTTTGGTGACGCCTTTGAAAAAGTCTCCCAGCCTAGGCCAATGATGGAGGAGATGGTAGTCCACCGGGAAGACAGATCATTCTTCATTCCTAAAATTGCTCGATGCCTTCCTTTGTCACGGTACGCTCATGCGAGCTACCCAAGGAAAATAGATTGGAACATCACCCTTCTCCAGGATGCTCGTGCAGGGAAGATCTTTGTAAAGAAGGTTAACGGGAAAGATATGTTTTACAGCTCTTCTGACAGATACAGTGTTATGTTGAGAGGTTTGAGACCCAGCTGCATTCCACCGGAAAACTCCTCTATGCTGATGCCCGTCAGAACCCTTATATTCGCAAATGAATTTGCGAAGGAAGAAGGAAGATATCCTGAACAGGATATCAGAATGACTGGATTAGTGAATCCAGATTACAAACGATGGAATTGTATTGCAAATTGGGTTCTGACAACCTTCCAAGACAAACTTCAACAAATTAACCTGTTTCAAGCAGTGCATGCCACTGTATACGGGTTTGCTCCTAACCCTCAAATGTTTTTGGCCTTGGCTGAGCGATACAATTACAGAACAGGAACCTTCATGACCCCGGGAGGAGAGATGGGGTTTGCACTCCACGAGATGAAGTACATCTCATACTTGCCCATGGCGGATGCTCCATATGAGGAGTTTGTTCCCACAAATGACGAGTTGGAGAAACTCAGAAAAGAAAATGCAGAAATGGTAGCAGTGTTTGAAGAACTGCTATGCCATTACAAAATTTGCTCTTTGTACTATAAGAGTGCTACGGCCAACACTTGCTATTCTTCGAAGTGGTTGCCATATTTGTTCTTAAATCATATTGAAGAGAAGAAAACCAAGGAAAATGACAAATGTTAACCTCATTTTTTCAAACCCTTGATTAACACGGAAGTCATGAAGATGATGGAAGAAAGTAAACATTATGATAAGAAAATGAAGGATGATTATCAATGTCCACCTTTAAAGAAAGGTGACATTTTGGAGAGTTTTTTGAGAATGGGTTACAGACCCATGTCCAAAGAAGCCCAGTTAGCAGGGTTTCTGACACACTGGCTCAGACGATTCGTGGTCCCGGGATCTAGTGCAGTGGACCGTTTTCATCGCGGTGTACTTTTTGCTGCCGTCAAGCTAGTCTTCGGTTATAAGGTTGACTTGTTATCGGCAATGACCTGCAGATTGAATGCGAGTCTTCGCTTGTATGTTGACTCGATGCTGAAGGCAAAGGGAGAGAAAGAATTCCCCCGTCTCGAAATGCCGTACACTTATCTCTTTGGATGGTTACTCCTTCACTATCCAACTTTAATGGACCCTGGTATGGGACCAGTAGATGGCAGTTTCTTGCGCAGATATTCTCAGGGTAAATGGAAGTACACCTCTCTGAGTGAGTGTAGATTTGTTTTAAATTTGAACAGAGGATGGAATTTCTGTTGCGCCCCTCTCCCGGCTGGTCATGACCAGATGCCACCCAACATGGTAGATTCAAAGCTGCAGCCTTTAAACCGTGTGGCCTTTGAATGGTTGAAGACAATTCGACCATCTCATTTAGTATACCGCTTTGAAGAAGAATGCTTTTTGGAACCATACCTCCCTAGCCGTTTTGCTAGACAATTTGGGTATGATCAGTTCCACGTAGGGAACGCAATCACCTGCCTTCAGGGCAAGGGTTTCTTGATTGACGGGGCCCGAGCTTGGGCCTACTATAATGCCCGTGACACAAAGGCTACCTTCTCGATGCCACCAAAGAGCACTCCCCAAGGGCCTCGGATGCTCTTTACATACTCGGTATTTTACACATCTGCAAATACTTTTGCCGAGAACTTTAATCTCGCCGATAGTTTTGCTTCTGCGATAAGATTGAGGAAAGGGAGGATAGCTTTATCAATCCCTGCCAATGATGAGGCAAACGAGCCGGCGGATGAACCCCTAGAAACTTCAAGAGAAATGATGTTCCAACAAGAGATAAACGCAGCAATGCGGATCTCTCTAAGAGTGGGAAAGTCTCCTGCCAAGAAAAGAAGAAGAGAGGAGCCTCCTGCTCCTGCAGCAAAGAAGAAATTGGTCTTGGAGCATTCTTCTGATAAAGTGACTACAAGATCCCAATCTCGGCAGCTAGCCGAGACAACTCAGGAAGTTGCTACAACACCAACTTCTGTACAGAAACAAACAGCACCAATAAATGTAGAGAGTCCCGACAGACCTCTACTCAGAAAGAAGAAGAAGTTGGTCACCAGAAGAAATTTAGAAGCCTCTTCTTCCAAACAACTCCTGACTTCAGTAGATGCTGCAGCAGGATTTATAATGCCATCTCCCACCCCTGTTTCTGAATCAGGGAATAAAATCCTTGAAGAGACAGAACAAAGGGGAGATTTTGACCCCAGAACTGAAGTTGAAATACTCAGAGAAAACATTGAAGAGGAGCTAAATGTTACACGACCCCTTTCACCTGTCGCGGAGACGACTCAGCTTCCTCCTACCCCAAAGACTCTTCGTGAAGAAGAAGAGCATGAAATGATTGAAGCTTTAGAAGATTGTTATAGCCTGCAGGAGGATCTCACCGCAACTGACAGTGGGAATGCAGCCCAAGAAGAAGAAGAAGATAAGGATGAAGAAAGCTCTTCGTCTGGAAATGTTGATAAGTATATACAGAATCCTGAAGGGGACAACGAAGAACACATATCTCTTGAAACCGCCGACGATGCTTCGGATCCTAAAAAGGATATTGAAGTAGAGGCGTTAGTAGAAAAGGTTGTTAACCCTGATGAAGACGTCGAGATAGAAGTATTCCCTGAAGAAGTGGCTGGTGAAGATGTTCAGCAAGAGAGTCCCGCTACTGAACCCCAAGGTATAAAATGATATTTAACAATCTTCTTTCTTTAAAATAGATTGATATCTAATATCTTCATTTGTAGTTCTTGCAGGTCTTGATACTCTACCAACACCTCCGAGGGACCTGGCTATGGTGCCTATTCCAACGGTAGTTGTTAGTAGTAGCCATCACTTATCTTGCGGCTCTGAAGCGGGCAGCAGCCAAGCTGTCGCAATTGAAGCTACTTTCGTTCAACGGGAGTCTATTCCAGCAGAAAATGCAGTTGTTGTTAGATCCAATCAAGGTAAGACTGCTTTTTTAATTTGATCTTTTTGTTTATTGGCAAATTAGTAAAATAATAATTTTACTTTTTACAGAAGAACAAACTGGAGGAGCAGCTAGTTCCACTCTGGCTCCTTTGTTTAAAGAACCTATCATTCAGCAGCAAAGGATTGAGCAACCGACTACCCCATCCTCAACAGGGATAGCTTCGACTCCTGGAACTATAGCCATCAATCAGCAAGTTGTACAATCATTTACCAAGTGCTTTTTTGAATCGTTGGGATCTCTTGCCCACAAGATGATAGAGAAAGAAGGAGCTGACTTTATTATGGTTAGGAAGTCAACTTCTTTTTTAATAAGAGCCATAAGGGATCAAGGAGATGAAGCTCAAGCCATTCTTCTTGAACATATATTGGATGAGTTGGAAATATCCATAAAGAAATATAAAGAACTCAAGAAGAAGAATATAGATTCTCTAGTACAAGCCGAATATGAGCGACTAGCCCAAGAAGCTGATATTGAAAGGATAAACCTTCAGAACCTTTTAGAAGCTCATTCTGCAAAGTCAGCTGAATTCAATTCAAAGATAGAATCAGTTACTTTAGCAGCTGAGAACAAAGGACAGAGGCTTACTGGATTGAAAGCGGAAATTATTCGCCTTCAGAAGGAATTTGAAGAAGAAACTGCCAATCAACGACTTATGATTGAACAACTCAATGCCCTAATTAAGGAGAAAAATGAGTATGAAGAGACTCATAGTGCTGAAATTACTCGCAGGACCATAGATATGCCTGTTTTTGATGAAGAAAAAGGGATGGAAGAAGCAAGAGTGAGAGTAACAACTAGTCATGAAGAAGAATTGCAGACCTTGAAGCAACAGATCAACAATTTGATTGTTCCTCCCTCCTGATTGAAACTCTTTTGTATCTTTGTTTTTGTTGTTGTGGAAGCATTTTTGTACTGTCTTATATTCGGATTAAATAAAAGACATTTTGTTGCGGCTCCATTATTTATTGCATATCTTATTCAGATATAAATAATAGATAGATATTTATTGACAACTTAATCAAAAATGACAAGCTGCTGATTGTAGAAGATGAACGATGATGAATCGTCAATGTATATGAAAAAAATGAGTGAACGGGAATACCGTCAAATAACAATGAAAGAACGAGTAAATCGTCAAATGATGTTGAAATAAACGAATTAACCGTCAAATGATAATAAATGAACGGGTTAACCGTCACAATAAATGAACGGATGAACCGTCAAATATTAATGAACGGACGAACCGTCGGAGGAGTGTAAATAAATGAACGGATGAACCGTCAGGTGAATGTGATAAATGAACGGATGAACCGTCGGATGAATATGATGAATGAACGGATGAACCGTCGAATGAATGTGATAAATGAACGGATGAACCGTCGAAAGTTAATGAACGGATGAACCGTCTGAAGTTAATGAACGGATGAACCGTCGTTTCATTATTTGAGGAATTTCTGTCTATAAATATAGCAAAAATCTGACAGGAATGAATACTTCTGCTTTTCAACATAAAAATGTCGTCCGGAGAAGCATCTAAGAAGGCCGAAATCGCCTCGAAGGTTGAGAAGGGCACTGAAGAACGCCCCGCCGATCCAATCCCGCCGAAGGAGGCAAAAGCGGGCGAAGGTTCGTCTACACCTCAACCACCACGAGACATTCTGGACTTCTTGCTTGAACCTGGAAGGACTAAAGAAGAAGAAGCCATGAGGATGACTGCCTGCAAGTTTCTTGTGGGATCCAGCAAGGAAGTTCTCAACTCTTTTGCTGACCGTATTTTTGAGAAGGACGGCAATGGCCCTCGTCCAAATGTAGATAAAGATGATAGTGACTTTTAATATTATGTACTATCATATGATGAAATAAAATTTGTATTTTATTCATGAACTTGATCTTGTCCGATAATTTACAAATATTTACATTTATACATAATACTTCTTTAAGAATTTGCCATTGATAGGCATCATAGCAACTCGACCATCAAGTTCTGAAAGTTGATAAGCACCATTTGAGAAGACTTTGCTCACAACATAGGGACCTTCCCATTTTGCATCGAATTTCCCTTTGCTCATACGAGTCATAGTCATAGGACGTCTGACCGTTAGAACAAGTTCTCCTTGCTGAAAGGCTCTGACCTTCACCTTACGATTAAATGTCTTTGAGATGCGGGCTTGGTATAACTCAATATGCTGTTGAGCCATTAACCGCTTTTCATCCAATGCTTCCAACTCTTGGAGTCGAAGAAGATCATTATTTTCTGTGGTAAGCTCATTGGCAATAGCGATCCTTAAAGAAGGAATTTGTAACTCCAAAGGAAGGACAGCTTCACAGCCATACACCAAAGAGAAAGGTGTAAAGCCGGTGGGATTGCGGACTGTAGTTCGATAGGCCCAAAGACATTCGCCAAGTTTCTCGCTCCAATTCCGTTTGTTAGTGGATACAAACTTCTTAAGGAACTTAATAATGGTTTTGTTAAAGGCTTCAGCTAAACCATTAGCGGCAGGATTGTACGCCGTCGAAGCAACATTGTTAATCCGATGATCATCACAGAATCTAGTGAACTTCTGACTAATAAATTGAGGTCCATTGTCATGAATAATTCTGCGAGGTACACCGAATCTATAGATGACATGGTGTTTAACGAAATTGATGACACTGCTAGTCTTGACTTCAGCCAGAGGTATAGCTTCGGCCCACTTGAAGAAGTAATCGGTTATCGTCAATATGAACCGATGTCCTCTAGAAGAAGGAGGATTAATAGGACCTATAATGTCCATACCCCAAGCTTCAAAAGGCCATGAAGCAGCAGTCGGGTGTAAGAATTCCGAGGGTTGATGAATGAAGTCTGCATGGATTTGACAAGCACGACATTTCCTTGCATATTCAATGGCATCTGACACCATAGAGGGCCAATAATAACCCATACGTCTAATGCGATCCTGTAATTTAGGACCAGGTTGATGTGCTCCACAGACACCATCATGAGCTTCACGTAGCACTTGTTTGGCTTCATCACCAGCTAAACAGCGTAGAAGAAGACCATCATAAGTTCGCCGATAGAGGGTCTTGGTAGTTTGATTGTAATAGAATCGGAGAGATCGTCGACGAACGCTTGTAGCCTCCTTAGGATCTTCGGGGAGTATGTCATGAACCACAAAGTCAATGAAAGGAGTTCTCCAATCTTCATCAATAACATCGACTTCAGCAAAATTACTGAATTCAATATTACGATTGTTTTCGATGCAGAACAATTCTCGATTGGAGATAACCACGACCTGCTGTCTTTTGATAGGGATGGCCAAGACAGCTGCAAGATTGGCCAAAGCATCTGCTTCAGTATTGTAAGCTCGTCGAACATAGTCAATAAAGAAGGCTTTGAATGATGTAGCTATATTGATTGCCACCTCATGATAAGGTACTAGGTCTTGATGATGGACTTCATAGATTCCTCTAACCTGGTTTACAACCAATTTAGAGTCACCATAGACTTCCAGATATTCAACATTCAATTGTTTGGCTAACTGAAGACCGATGAGTAGAGCATTATACTCCGCCACATTGTTGGAGCAAGGTTCATCTAAAGAGTAGGCTCTTTGGATAGTTAATCCGTCTGGAGAAATGAGAACAACTCCAACACCTGCCACTATAGTACCATTTGGTCCAATTCTTGATGCACCATCAAAGAATAAACGCCAGGTTGGAAACTCTTCGGAGATCATGTTGACTTCTAACGTCTCATCAGGAATTTTGTCATAGAGTTTAGATGTTTCAGGCACAGGATGAGCCGCTAAGAAGTCCGCCAGCGCTTGACCTTTGACAGACTTTTGTGGAACATACACCATGTCATATTGAGCTAGCAGGATTGCCCATGTAGCCAACCGAGAATTAAGTGTACTTGGTTTCTTTATGAGTACCCGGAGAGGGTTAACTCGAGATATAACATGAATAGTTTGACCAATGATATAATGCCTCGTCTTTTGTACAGCAAACATGAGAGCCAAGCATTCTTTCTCGACAGGACTATAACGGTGTTCAGCACCAATCATAGTTCGGCTAAGATAGTATATAGCTTGTTCATGGCCTTCTTTGTTCTTTTGGGCAAGTAAGGCACCCAATGAATGGTCCATAGCACGGACATACATCAAGAATGGAATGCCAGATATAGGTGGCACCAGAACTGGTGGGTTCATAAGATACTGTTTGATATCGTCGAATGCTCGTTGACATTCTTCAGTCCAAACAAAAGATACACCCTTTTTCATTAATTGAGTGAATGGTCTGCAGCGTCCAGACAAGTTCGAAATGAATCGCCTGATGTACGCAAGTCGGCCTTGGAATCCTCGTAGCTCTTTTAGGTTGCGTGGAGGACGCATCTCTTGGATGGCTTTGATCTTCTCGGATCCACGTGTATACCCTTAGAGGTAATGACGAAGCCGAGAAACTTGCCACTAGAGACACCTAAGAATGACTTGGTGGGATTCATCTTGAGCTGATGTTGACGCATGAGATTAAATATTGTTCTCAAATCTTGGAGGTGATCTTCTTTTAGACGACTTTTAACAGCAATATCGTCCACATAACATTCGACTGTTTTACGAAGATGATCTTTGAAAATAGTACTCATAGCACGTTGGTAGGTTGCACCAGCATTTTTAAGACCAAATGGCATCACTGTATAACAATAAACACCACGAGGAGTACGGAAAGATGTATGCTTTTCATCTTCAGGATGCATTTTGATCTGATTATACCCGGAAAATCCATCCATAAAAGATATCCTTTCGAACCCACAAGTATTGTCAATCATGACGTCTGTGATAGGAAGAGGAAATTCATCTTTTGGACATGCTTCATTGAGATCTCGGAAGTCGATGCAGACTCGAACTTTTCCAGTTTTCTTCAGAACTGGGACGACATTAGCTACCCAATCAGGATGCTGTTCTTCTCGAATAAAGCCACAAGCGATGAGCTTCTTGACTTCATCATCAATTGCGTCCATCATTTCAGGCTTAAATCGCCTTTGTTGCTGTTTGACTGGTTTAGCATTAGGAAGAATGTTCAGTTTGTGAGTAGCAATCTTAGGATCTAAACCTGGCATGTCTTCATAACTCCAGGCAAAGACGTCGATATATTCTTTAATAAGAAGAATTAACTCTTGTTTATCTGCTTCTGGAAGATTCTTGCTAATAAAAATTGGCCGGGGTGAATCTTTTTCTCCTACATCAATTTGAAGTAGTTGATCTTCAGTAGGGGGTTCACGTTGTTCAAATCGAAGTACCCATTGGTTATCCATATGTTGAGCCCAAGGATCTGTTTCCGGACTTTCTTCAACATCTTCATCACAGTCTTCTGGTAGTTCGACAGAGACCATGTTAGAAGATACAATTATACGATGGACTTCACCGATGCTGGTATCGGAATCCCATGATCTGGAATCAGAAGAGTTAGAACGTTCTTCACTATCTGATTCAGAAGTTGCTGGGGATAACAGTGGAGGAGAAGTATATCCGAGACCTTTCTTGGTCCTGTCATAGTACATTTGTGATTTTCCGTTTGGAACTGTTGTACGAATGGGAGTTCGTCTACCTTTACCGTAGTTAAGGCCGCTCTTAAAGTCGTAACCCATCTTTCGGAGGATGTCTTTTGATTGTTGACTATAACGATGGAACTGGAGACGTCCCGTATCGTTAACTTTGCTATCATCCGTATAGTTAATCTTTGTTTCTGGTCTTTTATATAAAAATGCTGAACTTTCACCTTTCTTTAAAGAAGGATGAATACGGTAAGAATCATCTGGATCTTCAAGCGAGACTTCTGTCTGAAGAGATTGTACGACTCCCAGTGTAATTGATTGAAAGCTATCTAACATATCCAAATAACTTTTAGTATAATAAATAACATCAGTATACTGGAAAGTAGGTACTTTTTCATTGATTTGTACATCAGTATTTACAACAGGACCTTTAACCTTAGCAGATTTGGTCAAATTGATTACAAGAGGGGGAGAAGAAGAACGTGGAGGAGGCTTGTTACGATGGAGGTCAATAACAAGTGGCTCAGAAGAGGTGAGCTCCCTTTTTTCCTTGTTGCGATTTAGATCATCAACAAGTGGCTCAGAAGGAATGAGCTACTTTTTGTCTTTGTTGCGACGTAAGTCGATAACAAGTGGCTCAGAAGAGGTGAGCTCCCTTTGATTTTCATCAGCATCAACTGATTTCTTTTGAACTGGTAAGTGAATAACCAGTGGCTTGGAAGATTGAGGATGAGAAACTCGCCCCTTAACAGGTATGATAAGAGTGTCTTGAGGTACTGCTTTTTGATCTTCTTCAGTATCCATAGCCAATACTACCTTCATAAATTCATCCTTGTACATACGAGCATCGTTGCAATAAGCTTCAATACCCTTGAAAGGATAAAGGTCCGCAACTTCCTTATGAACTTGTCCTTTGTCATCAACGTATTTAAAACATTGATGAAGAGTTGATGGAACGACATTGTGTTCATGGAGGAATGGCCTTCCCAGGAGAGCATTATAAGAACAACCATGATTGTCAATGATATAAAAGGTCACCTTTGTGCGAAGATTGCCTATTTGGAGTTTTAGACGAATCTTGCCCAAAGGTTCACTCTTCCCTTGATTAAATCCCAGAATAGTAGTGATCGTGGTTGAAAGACTATGCACTGGTATCTTCAATGCATCTAGCATTGTCTTTGGCATAATACTAAGTGCAGACCCTGGATCTATCAGGATGCGATCAACCTTCATTGAATCTACATATCCCGTATAATAAAGAGGACGATCATGTCTATTATCTTCCATTAGCATATCATCCTGAGTGAAGGTAATATTTGGGATCAGTTCCAAGACGTTATGACTGTGATGACAAGAGACCGATTCTGATTCTGGCTTCTTGAGAAGAGTTAAGCAAGTTTCAGCCTGCATCAGAGCTTCACTTAGAGTTTCTCGTGTCTCTTTGGAAAGACGCAAGAGTTCAAAGATTGACAACCTGGCTGGTGTATTGGCTAATTGAGCCAATACATCAAAATTGTAAGGCTTCTCAAGCCCAGTAGGAGATGACTTCTTTAGAGGTTTGTCAAATCGAACTTGTTGTTTGCCTTTATCAGCCGTTGTTGGCTTAGGAGGAATTGATACTACAACTGGTGAAGATGTAGAAGGGACCTCTTCAGCAGATGTAGGTTGTGCCGGAGTAGGTTCGGAAGAAGAAGCAGGATCCATTTGACCTTCAGAATGATCTTTCAAATAAGCTTTTCCTGATCTGGTGCCTAACAGAATCTCTTCGTCAACAATGGGATCAAAAGATACCATGTTGCAGATTTTGGTTTTGCTTTTAGAACGAGTTTTCTTCTTGGAAGAAATCTCAAATTCTAGAGCAAGATTAGGGTGAATCCACATAATTTCACCATTGTCAAGAGACAAAGGAACAAGACCTTCATTGGATGGAAGCGGGAGATTCTCAATCTCAAGGGTTGCTTTAGGAATCGGAATAACACCATGCTGTACCATCTGCGGAGGAAAATCTCCAAATTGAACTGAAACCATATTTGCCGTAACAGTCTTCTCATCTTGTTGCAAAGTGACGACACCTGCATTGACAAGCTCTTGAATCTTACCTTTGAGCACATAGCATACTCGAGTAGGATGTCCAATGAATCGGTGATAGACACAATACTTGGGATGATCAGTCTTATTGACTTCATCAGGTTTCTTTGGATCAGGGAGTTGAATTTTGTTACTTTTGAGTAAACACTCAAAGATACTTGCAGTGTCATTTTCATCAAAAGAATATTCTACCTTCGGACGAGGTTCTCTCGGTGGAGGTACAGAAGGAGTAGGAGTAGATATAGGTGAGGCCACATTGACAGCCAAAGATTCTTTATTTTTGTTCAAGTTAATGTTTAAAGTCTCTTTCGCTTTGCGATTGTTCTGGCGATTGCCACCACCTGAATTCTGATGTTCATCGCGATCAGGATTAGACATTTGTACCCCCAATTGTTTAAACTTGTCGGCACTTACTTCAGCGGCTTTGGCGTTGACGATGAATGAGGGCCAATCTTGGAATTGGGTAGATCCCGTCCACATACTGATAATAGGTAAAAGATTTGCCTTACAAGTATCAATAGTGACAGCAGCTGGAGTCCCTGGAGGCATTTTCAAAGCTTCACGGCGGAATCGTTCAATAAAGCTCTCAGCAGTTTCATTATGTTTTTGTTTGATTTTGTTGAGAGCTGACATCGTCATATCATTAAATCCTTCATAGAACCGTTCCAGAAAGATTTGTTTGAGACCTGAAAAGGAAGTAATGCAACCACCGGGCAAACTTCTGTACCAGTCGTATGCTACGCCGGCTAAACAACCGACGAACACTCTAGTAAGAAGAGCGTCATTTGGCTGAAGTTGAACAGTCATTACCTCAAAATGATTGATGAATTAACTTGGGGAAGTACTACCATCGAACAGAGAGATTGTAGGGATTTTGTACTTTGGGGGAAACGGGACATCCTTCCATTCAACCGGATAGGGCTGTTTAATCCCCAACCTTTGTAGATTGTCTTTTTCTTTAAATGCTTCAAACTGGGTTCGTAAGAGTTTAACAGCTTCATTGGCGTCTTCTGATGAAGAAGAAGGAGCAGGTTGAATTGTAGTGGTAGGAGGAGGAACAGCGTTGTAAGCACTACCCCCAGCTCCTGAATGGCTAGGCGTAGTCTGTACTTGCACTTGTACAGGAGGCATTTGGGGAGGCACTACCCCCAGCCCAGTATTGACAGGTATTGAAGACGCTATGATCTCTGGACTAGTAATAGGTGCTGTTGGTGGTGTAACATGCTGTGCTACAATGATGGAATGCATATTAGCTACCATTTCAGCCATGGTCTTTAGCTTATCTTCAAGTGCAGCAATTCGCTGTTCTTGATTTGCGGAGGTTGAAGCATCTGGATCATCGGTGACAACATAAGCCGTCACTTCTCTTGGCACAGTGGAAGATACTGTTTGTTCAGAACTTTCACTATATGCATCATAATCAGAAAACGAATCATCTCCTGACTGAGAAACATGGAGATGACTTGAAGGATTTTGAAGAAGATTCCTTTGACCGATTGTATCTCGGCTTCGGGAACGGGTATGTTGAAATACTCCTTCTGAAGATTCTTGAAGTAATTCCAAATACCGTTGACTTGGCTTGCGGAGTCTACCATGCTTAGAGCATCTTTTACCCCCAGTGTCTCGGGAAGTCATGTTAACAGAAGCATACAAAACTTCATCTTCTTCTGACGTAGGTTCAGATTTAGCAAAAGTTAAACGATCGAAGACAGATCGTTTTGTCGTTTGACAACAGCATTGGATGATGACTTTATGATTACAGTGATGATCAGATGCTTGAACTGGAGGAGTTGAGGCATTATCCCATTTTTGTCTAAGATGTTCTCGGAGATCAGAAACCATGCCAGAACAAGGAAAGGTTCGAGGAATATGTTCTTTAACAATATTCGGAACATGGTTCCGATTCTTCAAATGTTTAGTTCCTTGAGTATACAGGGAAGTACTCACTTCATTGGCATAGGTATCAGGATTTTTGTTCCTGGAGGTTTGTCTTTGAGGCTTGACCTTCGGCATAGGTTGCTTACGTTTTGCCGAAGTTGGCCTGTTAAGATATGTTCTTAGATCTGCAAATTCACCCCCAGGAGTTTCTGTTTGAGACACTAACAGTTTTCCTTGTCTAGAACGAGAAATTTGTAGAGTCGGGAGGTCCTGGAATTCTGCTATCGGAGTAGGCAGAATACCTCTTTGATTAGTACAAGTACTCTTGTTATAAAGGAAAGAAGAATCCTTGTTTGCCAGAGTTCTTGAATTGATTGGAGCCGAGACATATTGAAATGGATCTTCTTCAGTAAAGACTGAAGAAGACTGAGAAAAGACTAAAGGGCCTTTTCCTTTGTTTTGAGATGAAGGGTTAGCTAAAGAGCGTTTTCCTCTGTTATTTTCCAAGTCATGAGACAAGGAAGTTTGAGAAAAGACCAATGGACCTTTTCCTTTGCTTTGAAGAGAAGGAGGAATAGTCAAAGGACTACCTTCAATGAATTGCGCAGGGGTAATAGGGTGTTTGGGAAGAGGAGTAGGATCTCTTCTTTTATTGTGAGAAGCCGGAAATTTAGCCAAAAGGCTATTTTTCTTAGATTGCGCAGACTTGGTTTGCGCATGGGTGGAAGGTGCACTAGTCATTTGTGCATTAGAAGCTTTGGTAGGAAGTACATCAGGAGTTCTTGTTTTAGAGTGCTTGGGATGCACTTTAGTTACTGGAGTGCTATTTTGCGCAAGAAAAGCCACTGCCAATTGCGCCAGAGTCATAGGAGTCTTCTGTTTCGACAAGGCAGCATATGAAGTAGCTTGCGCAACAGTTGCAACAGATTATGCAGTCTTGACTGCAACAGATTGTGCAGCAGTTGCTGAGACAGACTGTGCAACAATTGGCACAGCAGTTTGTGCAACAGTCTGACTAGCAGATTGTGCAACAGTTGGTACAGCATCCTTGGTGGCAAAAATGCCAGATTGTGCAGACTTGGAGACCCAAACTGAGCGCACTTTGCTCTTAGCAGAAGTGGCTACAGTACGGGGAGTGGTCTTGGAGTTGAGCATCGCCTCGTAGGCTGTCTGGTTGACCTTAACAACCAGCGTCTTCTGCGTCTTCCCGATAGACGCTACGTCACATTGAGTTGCTACTTCCTCGTCGGAGGAGAAAGTTGTCCCCAGCAGAGTCGCCATTTTGTTTGCAAAAAACAAAAGTATAGAACTTTATTGATACAAACTGTAATAAAGATTACAAGAATTCTGGGAAAATTACAACTATAGGAATCCAATCTTGATGACGATTGCTTTATCCCTTGGACGATGTGAACTTTGAAGACGAAGCCTTTGAAGTTGAATACAACTCTGGAAACTGAAGGCAAAAACCTCTGAAGTTGAAGACAAAAGTCTCAGAAGAATGCAGCAGCACTTTGGCAAGAACTCCTGAACTCTCTGATTTCTGATCTCTGATCTTGATCTCCCTAAAATGAAGACTTGAAACTCTATTTATAGAGTTCTGAAAATAACTAACTTTCAGTTATTTTGGGACTGCGCAGGATGATTTGCGCAGCATTGGTTTGCGCAGCATTGATTTGCGCAGACAGTTACTGGATCGTGGGCCAACTATCATGGACACATGACATCATTTGATAGAAATACGCATGATCGTGCATAAACAGTTGCTACGTAATGAGCAATTGATGGCATGAATGCCACGTGTAACTTATCAGTTATATTGATGGAGTGCGCAGAGTTGAATTGCGCATACATGGTTTGCGCAGACTCAAACTGCGCAGGATTGGTTTGCGCTGCCAGCTGTCAGCCGCCCTCGAGCACTGTGCGGCGCAGGAAACGAACAGACTCCTTGTTATTCGTGCTGTCAGCTGTCAGAAAAGATTTGATTTGATTTAGTAATGATGACTTCTGCCACATCAGCTTGCGCAGTTAAGAACATGCGCAAAGCAGCATGCGCAATCGGATTGCTGCACAATCTGTTGTCTGCGCAATTCATCTAAATGATGGGTTTCTTGATTTCTTGACTTTGTTGATTGATGTAACTTGATTTTTTAGGACCTACAAGACCCCCTTCAAAGTTTTCGAAAGTTGATTTGATTCAAAGTTTCGAAATACTTTGAATTTTTGAATTTTGAATCAAGTTGCGCATGATGATGAGCTGTCTGCGCAAAGTGAAGTGCTCCTAAATTTTAGGCGCAATCCAAGGCAGCCGTTTCGTATTTCAAAGGCTATAAATAGCCCACTTCTTCATTTCATTTTTTTACTTTGCCTCCTTCGTGCTTTTGAGAGAAAAATCCCCGAACCCTTTCTGTCTTCTTTCTCTGACGACTTCCATGGCGCCCCGACGATCTAATGTTGCCGCCACCGTCGCTGCGAAGGGAAAAGCTCCGGCCGAATCCTCTGACAGAGTTGCTCGGCGAGCATCTCGACATGAGTCTGCGCACCCTGCTCTGATAGGTAGTAAAACCGATCGAAACCCCTTTTTAGGGTGTTTTGACTTCCTTCGATCTTCGAAACTCATTTCTTTTTAGAGATGAGTTCAACTTGCGCCACCCTTTTTAGGGTTTTTGGTTGCATAAACAGTCAGTCTTCATTTTTATGAAGACTGTAATCCTGCGCAATCTATCGAATTGTGCTGACAGAAAGTCAGCGCAAACGATTAATTTGCGCTGAATGTCAGCGCAATCGATTGGTTTGCGCACCCTATTATGATGCGCAAACTAATGTTGCGCAATCCATGTTAGCGCAATCTAAGGATTGTGTACTCTTCTGTTTTGCTTGTCTGAAAAATAGAGTTTTTGACTTGTACTGATCTTCATCTATTTTTTGATGCAGTTGAAACCAATGAAGATCCAAACTATGAACATTTTGTGGGAACTTTGTCTGAATCTGAATATAAAGAAGATTTGTCTCACGTCCATTATCCTCAATACGATCTGCCGACTTCTCGTCAAGCAATATTGATTTCTCAGGACAACGAAACTTTAATGTGTCTGATGAATGGACAGCCTCTGGAATCAGCAGATGCTGTTATCCACAAGAAACCCTTATTCTTGTTTGGTGACGCCTTTGAAAAAGTCTCCCAGCCTAGGCCAATGATGGAGGAGATGGTAGTCCACCGGGAAGACAGATCATTCTTCATTCCTAAAATTGCTCGATGCCTTCCTTTGTCACGGTACGCTCATGCGAGCTACCCAAGGAAAATGGATTGGATCATCACCCTTCTCCAGGATGCTCGTGCAGGGAAGATCTTTGTAAAGAAGGTTAACGGGAAAGATATGTTTTACAGCTCTTCTGACAGATACAGTATTATGTTGAGAGGTTTGAGACCCAGCTGCATTCCACCGGAAAACTCCTCTATGCTGATGCCCGTCAGAACCCCTATATTCGCAAATGAATTTACGAAGGAAGAAGGAAGATACCCTGAACAGGATATCAGAATGACTGGATTAGTGAATCCAGATTACAAACGATGGAATTGTATTGCAAATTGGGTTCTGACAACCTTCCAAGGCAAACTTCAACAAATTAACCTGTTTCAAGCAGTGCATGCCACTGTATACGGGTTTGCTCCTAACCCTCAAATGTTTTTGGCCTTGGCTGAGCGATACAATTACAGAACAGGAACCTTCATGACCCCGGGAGGAGAGATAGGGTTTGCACTCCACGAGATGAGTACATCTCATACTTGCCCATGGCGGATGCTCCATATGAGGAGTTTGTTCCCACAAATGACGAGTTGGAGAAACTCAGAAAAGAAAATGCAGAAATGGTAGCAGTGTTTGAAGAACTGCTATGCCATTACAAAATTTGCTCTTTGTACTATAAGAGTGCTACGGCCAACACTTGCTATTCTTCGAAGTGGTTGCCATATTTGTTCTTAAATCATATTGAAGAGAAGAAAACCAAGGAAAATGACAAATGTTACCCTCATTTTTTCAAACCCTTGATTAACACGGAAGTCATGAAGATGATGGAAGAAAGTAAACATTATGATAAGGAAATGAAGGATGATTATCAATGTCCACCTTTAAAGAAAGGTGACATTTTGGAGAGTTTTTTGAGAATGGGTTACAGACCCATGTCCAAAGAAGCCCAGTTAGCAGGGTTTCTGACACACTGGCTCAGACGATTCGTGGTCCCGGGATCTAGTGCAGTGGACCGTTTTCATCGCGGTGTACTTTTTGCTGCCGTCAAGCTAGTCTTCGGTTATAAGGTTGACTTGTTATCGGCAATGACCTGCAGATTGAATGCGAGTCTTCGCTTGTATGTTGACTCGATGCTGAAGGCAAAGGGAGAGAAAGAATTCCCCCGTCTCGAAATGCCGTACACTTATCTCTTTGGATGGTTACTCCTTCACTATCCAACTTTAATGGACCCTGGTATGGGACCAGTAGATGGCAGTTTCTTGCGCAGATATTCTCAGGGTAAATGGAAGTACACCTCTCTGAGTGAGTGTAGATTTGTTTTAAATTTGAACAGAGGATGGAATTTCTGTTGCGCCCCTCTCCCGGCTGGTCATGACCAGATGCCACCCAACATGGTAGATTCAAAGCTGCAGCCTTTAAACCGTGTGGCCTTTGAATGGTTGAAGACAATTCGACCATCTCATTTAGTATACCGCTTTGAAGAAGAATGCTTTTTGGAACCATACCTCCCTAGCCGTTTTGCTAGACAATTTGGGTATGATCAGTTCCACGTAGGGAACGCAATCACCTGCCTTCAGGGCAAGGGTTTCTTGATTGACGGGGCCCGAGCTTGGGCCTACTATAATGCCCGTGACACAAAGGCTACCTTCTCGATGCCACCAAAGAGCACTCCCCAAGGGCCTCGGATGCTCTTTACATACTCGGTATTTTACACATCTGCAAATACTTTTGCCGAGAACTTTAATCTCGCCGATAGTTTTGCTTCTGCGATAAGATTGAGGAAAGGGAGGATAGCTTTATCAATCCCTGCCAATGATGAGGCAAACGAGCCGGCGGATGAACCCCTAGAAACTTCAAGAGAAATAATGTTCCAACAAGAGATAAACGCAGCAATGCGGATCTCTCTAAGAGTGGGAAAGTCTCCTGCCAAGAAAAGAAGAAGAGAGGAGCCTCCTGCTCCTGCAGCAAAGAAGAAATTGGTCTTGGAGCATTCTTCTGATAAAGTGACTACAAGATCCCAATCTCGGCAGCTAGCCGAGACAACTCAGGAAGTTGCTACAACACCAACTTCTGTACAGAAACAAACAGCACCAATAAATGTAGAGAGTCCCGACAGACCTCTACTCAGAAAGAAGAAGAAGTTGGTCACCAGAAGAAATTTAGAAGCCTCTTCTTCCAAACAACTCCTGACTTCAGTAGATGCTGCAGCAGGATTTATAGTGCCATCTCCCACCCCTGTTTCTGAATCAGGGAATAAAATCCTTGAAGAGACAGAACAAAGGGGAGATTTTGACCCCAGAACTGAAGTTGAAATACTCAGAGAAAACATCATTGAAGAGGAGCTAAATGTTACACGACCCCTTTCACCTGTCGCGGAGACGACTCAGCTTCCTCCTACCCCAAAGACTCTTCGTGAAGAAGAAGAGCATGAAATGATCGAAGCTTTAGAAGATTGTTATAGCCTGCAGGAGGATCTCACCGCAACTGACAGTGGGAATGCAGCCCAAGAAGAAGAAGAAGATAAGGATGAAGAAAGCTCTTCGTCTGGAAATATTGATAAGTATATACAGAATCCTGAAGGGGACAACGAAGAACACATATCTCTTGAAACCGCCGACGATGCTTCGGATCCTAAAAAGGATATTGAAGTAGAGGCGTTAGTAGAAAAGGTTGTTAACCCTGATGAAGACGTCGAGATAGAAGTATTCCCTGAAGAAGTGGCTGGTGAAGATGTTCAGCAAGAGAGTCCCGCTACTGAACCCCAAGGTATAAAATGATATTTAACAATCTTCTTTCTTTAAAATAGATTGATATCTAATATCTTCATTTATAGTTCTTGCAGGTCTTGATACTCTACCAACACCTCCGAGGGACCTGGCTATGGTGCCTATTCCAACGGTAGTTGTTAGTAGTAGCCATCACTTATCTTGCGGCTCTGAAGCGGGCAGCAGCCAAGCTGTCGCAATTGAAGCTACTTCCGTTCAACGGGAGTCTATTCCAGCAGGAAATGCAGTTGTTGTTAGATCCAATCAAGGTAAGACTGCTTTTTTAATTTGATCTTTTTGTTTATTGGCAAATTAGTAAAATAATAATTTTACTTTTTGCAGAAGAACAAACTGGAGGAGCAGCTAGTTCCACTCTGGCTCCTTTGTTTAAAGAACCTATCATTCAGCAGCAAAGGATTGAGCAACCGACTACCCCATCCTCAACAGGGATAGCTTCGACTCCTGGAACTATAGCCATCAATCAGCAAGTTGTACAATCATTTACCAAGTGCTTTTTTGAATCGTTGGGATGTTCGCAGGAGGACTCGAGGGATGATCGCAGGAGGACTCGAGTGGGTCCCTTACTTCACCACTCGTTTTGTCATCTACTTTATACCTTAGCCGTTTGGCACCGACATGTTAGTCGGATTGTCTTGTACTTACTTTTACATAATTGTAATTAAAGTCAGACTGCAGCTGATAACAATTGTGTATACTTTTGCTACATCAATCTGGCTATGTTTTGTAAAGCCAGATATCAAGAATATTTTGACCGAGCGTTTGGGACGCCTTACTGCTTTATCTTACATGTTCTCTATTACTGTTTCTTGTTTGAATGATTGAGACAATAGATGTGAAGTGACCATAGTAAGACTTTCATGTAGTATGCACCCCTTGTCTTTTAGACAGCATTGATCGTATTATACGGTATTCATCTACCCGTAATACGTAGCTGGCTGAGTCATTCCCCCGCTCTCCAGTATTCTGGTTCTGGGGCGTGACAAGGTTTTAGTGGTGGCCCATGCAGGTCTGATTTCAGACTTGTGGGGTATTTTGATTTATAGGATGTCTCAATCACACATGTTTCCCCCTTGATCTCATGATTTGTTGATTCTCAACTCCAGCTTGACATTCCAGTATCCTTTGACTTCATTGATCCTTCATGTCCGGTCATTTGATTGTTCTCTTGTCCCTTTTCTTAGGGACACCTCGTCCGTATCTGTCAGAGCTGGACAGCAACAACATGGACAGCAGCATGGACAACCTGACCAGGTTGGTCAGCAACAAGGGTCAGAACCACTTCATGAGGCTATTCAAGAAGAGGTGATAGTAGAACCAGCAGTTGGACCGCAGTATCCGGAGGTTCCAACACCACCAATAGTTCCACCTACCCCTGTAGAATTGGACACACCAGCCCTTCTGGAGATCATGAGAGGGATGATGGCTATTCAACAATATCAGATGTTAGCCCAGCAGCGCATGCACGCTCAGTTGCAAGAGCAGAATGTACTACTCAACCAAGGATTACAGACGGCATTGGAAAGAGGGGCGAGGCCAGATTCTGGAGCGTCAACCAGGTTTTGCAAGTACAACCTCCGTCGTTTCGAGGGCACGGAGGATGCCATCTCAGCAGATGCATGGCTTAAGGATATCGAGGCTATTCTGACAGCCGCTAAGGTGCCGGCAGAAGAGCGTGTGGATCTAGTGAAGTTGTTACTTCAGGATCTTGCACGTGATTGGTGGGAAGCAGAGAAAGTAGGCATCAGACGTCCTATTGCTTGGGACGACTTCACAGCAAGATTCAAGACGAATTATTATGGAGTTGTGGCGCAGTTTGAGCTACAATAGAAGTTTATCAACCTCAGACAGGCTGGCAAGACTGTAGATGCTTACGCAGCGGAGTTCTGCAGATTGAGTAGGTTTGCCCCAGAGATTGTAGCAACGGAGCGCCAGAGGGCGATGAGGTTCCAGCAAGGGTTTCATCTTGAGCTCTTGTAATTGATAGAGGGGCACAATTACCAGACTTTTGATGAGATATTGACGGCAACCCGAAGGCATGAGATCACCATTCAGAGGATCACAGTTAGGACTGGGGGTCAGAAGAGATCCCACAGTCAGATTGAAGAAGGAGGGGGAGCAGCGCCCCGAACAACAGCACCATCCTCTGGCATTCGTATCCACGATGTGGCGATACGAGGACCAGCACCACCAACCAGGCAGCAGCAACAGCAACAGAGGAAGAACCAGCAACCCCCGGCCACCTGCACTTATTGTGGGAAGATGGGGCACACTAGAGATGTGTGTCGGACATTGAATGGACTATGTCTGATATGTGGAAATCCAGACCATCGGGTAACCACATGTCCTATGAATTCGAGGTCAGGAGGACCAGTGCAGCAGTTTCCTGCCCTGCCAGCACCAGGGGCAGGGCAGTATCGAGGACCAGCGGTAGCAGTGAGGCCGTTGGCACAGCGTCCGTTAGTACCGCAGGCTCAGATGTTTCGGCAGCAGGGACCGCCGATGCAGCAACACCAGCATAGACCACCCCAGCATCATCAAGGCAGAGGCCAGCAGCAGCACCAGGCTAGGCCGCAACATGGGAACCAGCAAGGAGGTCGAGGGCAGACATTCACTCTGTCCTTGGAAGAGGCATTAGCATCGGGAGATGTTGTGGCAGGTAACATTCTCGTCGCCTCATATTCTGCAGTAGCATTGTTTGATTCGGGAGCATCGCACTCATTTATATCTGCACGATTTGCGACACGGCTAGGAATGGAGTTCGAGGCATTGCCAGGGAGGTTGAATATACTCACCGGTAATGGGCTCGTAGGAGTTAGTAGAGTTATTCTAGCATGTAGTGTTGTAGTTTGCGGGCTTTCCTTACCCGTCCAGTTGATAGAATTTTCTGTTGGAAATTTCGACGTTATCTTAGGCATGGACTGGCTGAAAGACAGTCATGCGACAATAGATTGTCGTAGTGGAAGTGTATCTTTTGATATTCCAGGCATGGAGAAATTCACCTTAGTCAGATCAGAGGCAACTCAGCAAGAGCAGGGAGTAATAACAGCAATGGAAGAAGTTCAAGTTTCGAAGGTAGTTGAAGAATTTTTAGACGTGTTTTCCGAAGAACTTCCAGGTCTACCACCGGTAGAGATATTGAGTTCAGCATAGAATTGGCACCTGGAACTAAACCAATATCAGATCGGGTTTACAGAATGGCGGATTCAGAGCAGGCCAAGGTGTATCAGCACATAGAGAAATTGAAGGAGAAGAAGTTTATCCAAGCTAGCATATCCCCATGGGCAGCACCAGTGGTACTTGTAGGGAAGAAGGATGGATCGTCCAGATTATGCATCGATTACAGGAAGCTTAACGTGGCGACAGTGAAGAACAAGTACCCACTACCCAGGATCGACGACTTATTTGATCAGTTGAGCAGGGCCAGAGTCTTCTCCAAGATAGATCTTCGTTCAAGGTACCATCAGGTGAGGGTTCGAAAGGAAGACATCCCCAAGACAGCATTCAGGTCGAAGTATGAACATTATGAATTCTTAGTAATGCCGTTTGGTTTGACCAATGCTCCAGCAATATTCATGGATTTGATGAACCGCATCTTTATGCCGTATTTAGATCAATTTGTCGTAGTATTTCTCGACGACATTCTTGTGTACTCTGCTAGTGAAGAGGAGCATGAAGACCACCTCAGGAAAGTGTTGCAGGTTTTGAGAGAGAACCAGTTGTATGCCAAGCTCAGCAAGTGTGAGTTCTGGATGGATCATATTTCATTTCTGGGTCACATCATATCAGGAGCTGGAGTAGCAGTGGATCCCAAGAAGGTAGAAGTAGTAGAAAGTTGGCCAGTACCCAAGACCGTAGCTGATTTATGGAGTTTCTTGGGATTGGCAGGATATTACCGAAGGTTTGTGTCAGATTTTGTAAGACTTTCAGCACCCATGACCCGCTTGACACGGAAGGATGTGCCATTCGTCTGGTCAGCAGAATGCCAGGCATCATTTGAGAATTTGAAGCAGAAGTTGATATCAGCGCCTATTCTTACATTGCCAGTTGGACCCGGAGGTTTTACCGTTTATTGTGATGCGTCAGGAAAAGGACTTGGATGTGTCCTCATGCAGCATGGGAAGGTGATAGCGTACGCATCTAGGCAACTTCGGGACCACGAGAAGAATTATCCGACTTATGACTTGGAGTTGACAGCAGTAGTATTTGCTTTGAAGCTATGGAGGCATTACTTATATGGTGATCGAGTGGACATGTACACAGACCACAAAAGTCTGAAGTACATCTTTACTCAGAAGGAGCTGAACATGAGGCAGAGAAGATGGTTGGAGTTGATCAAGGATTATGACGTGGAGCTTCAGTATCATCCAGGCAAGGCTAATGTGGTAGCAGACGCTCTTAGCAGGAGAGGCGGCACATTTATGTTGACAACACAGAAGCATATCCTAGAAGACCTTCAGGAGATGGGCATAGAAGTTATACTTCCTAGCGATATAGGAGTTCTGGCAAGTCTACAAGTCCAATCTGACTTGGTAGATAGGATCAAGGCAGCTCAGGCGCAGGACCCAAGGATTCAGAAGCTTAGGACAGAATGTGAGTCAGGACTCAGGAAGGAGATGAGAATTCATGAAGATGGTACACTTAGGTTTGGATCACGTCTATGTGTGCCTAGTGGAGATATCAGACAGGAAGTTATGGCAGAAGCTCACAGTTTCCAGTATTCTATACATCCTGGAGGGACCAAGATATCAAGCAGCACTTCTGGTGGAACGGAATGAAGAGGGAGATAGCTAGGTTTGTCTCCCGTTGCTTGATTTGTCAGCAAGTGAAGGCAGAACAACAGAGGCCAGCTGGGTTACTGCAACCGCTTCCTATCCCAGAATGGAAGTGGGAGCACATCACAATGGACTTTGTGACCGGTTTACCGAGATCACCAAGTGGTAGAGATGCTATTTGTGTGATAGTAGACCGGCTTACAAAGGTAGCACATTTTCTTCCTTTCAGAGTAGGGCAATCTACAGAAAAGTTGGCAGAGTTGTATATGCAACAGATAGTCAGGCAGCATGGAGTCCCTGTCAGTATTGTGTCAGACCGAGATACCCGTTTCACATCACATTTCTGGAAGAGCTTGTATCATAGTCTGGGTACCAAGTTAAGATTTAGCACGGCTTACCACCCACAGACGGACGGGCAATCAGAAAGGACAATTCAGACTTTGAAAGATATGTTGCGAGCTTGTACTCTGGATTTTGGAGGATCTTGGGAAAGCCACCTGCACTTAGTTGAGTTCTCATACAACAACAGTTATCAAGCCAGTATCCAGATGGCGCCATTTGAGGTACTATATGGTAAGAAGTGTAGATCGCCACTAGCATGGGATGATATCGGGGAAAGGAAGATGCTAGGCCCAGAAATGATTGTCCAGACGGTTGAAGTGATTAAAGGAATTAGAGAGCGACTTCGTGTTGCGCAGGATCGGCATCGTCATTGGGCGGACCAGCATCGTAGGCCGCTAGAGTTTTCTGTTGGGGACCACGTGTTCTTGCGGATCTTACCTACCCGTGGGGTCATTAGATTTGGCGTTCACGGGAAGTTGAGTCCGCGATACGTAGGCCCATTTGCTATTCTTGATAGGGTAGGCGATGTTGCTTATCATTTATCCCTTCCACCTTCGTTACGAGAGGTGCATGACGTGTTTCATGTATCTTAATTGCGAAGGTATGTATCGGACCCCAGCCATATCCTCGATCATTCAGAACTGGTTGTTGGTACCAACCTGTCTTACGAGGAGCAGCCTGTGTCCATCTTGGACCGAAAAGAGAAGATACTCAAGAACCGAACAATTAACCTTGTCCGGGTTGCTTGGGGTCATCACTCTTTGGGAGAGTCAACGTGGGAACGTGAGGATGATATCCGATCACGGTATCCACATCTGTTTGACTCACAAGGTATATCTTTTTTTTCTGTGTACCTGATTGTCTTGATTCCTCATGCTTATCACCTTATGGGTAGAATTGCTTGATGTCGTAGATTGTTAAATATAGATATGTTACTTGCTATGGACATTGTAAAATGATTGCTTGATTAAATTGCTTGTACTTAGATTAAGTTTAGCCCCGATATTTCTATCCTGCTTAGGGTTTGAAATTCCGAGGACGGAATTTTTCTAAGGAGGGTAGAGATGTCACTCCCCGTTCCCAGAATGCGTATTTTTATACATGTACAACTCATGAGTATTTATTTAATATTTATCATGTATTATCCTGCATTTAAATTCCTTTAATTCATGATTAATTAATTATCTGTTCTTTAACTTCCAAGTTAATTTAATTTCCTGCAATTTTATTTCCTGTAGTTTATTCCTGCATTTTATTTTCTGCTTTTTCTCCTTTGCTTTGCTTGCGGGTTGCACTTGGATGAACCCCCAACCCGACCCATTGGACCCGGCCCAACTCCCACCTACCACCCCTTTGATATTTAAAGCCACCCTCTCTTTCTCTCTCTTCATAAACTCACACACCATTACTCCTCTTCTCCTTCTTCATTACTCTCTCCACCTACCAACCATAGGCAAGTACAACTTGCTTCCACATGAGAGCCCATTTTTATTGTTCTATTAGCTTCTCCTCATATCTCTAAGACACATTAGAACTTGTCATTTTCTATTTTAAGGCTTTAATCTTTGTAGATCTAGAAATTAGTTATTCTCGGATTTTGGTGGTTTTGATCTATCAAACTTCTTTGTTTGCAAGTTTTGATGGTTCCATATTGAAGAGAGTTTTGTTCTACCCAATCTTGACCTTTGGAAGTTGGATTTGGACTTGTTTTGACCAAGTTATGGACTTTTGAAGCTTTGGGTTCAATCCATAGAGTTCTTGCTGTTTGGAGAAGACAGTGAGCAGTGTACGCTAGCTTTTTAGCTGTGTCACTGAGCTGTGCGCGCTCTTTAGCGCAGCGCAGTATGGAGTCCATACGCTACCTTTTTAGGAAGCGTATGACTTGCATACGCTCACTTGGATAGTGAGGAGTCGTATGGAGTTCATACGCTGCCTTTTTGGAGCGTATGACTTGCATACGCTCACTTGGATAGTGAGGAGTCGTATGGAGTTCATACGCTGCCTTTTTGGAGCGTACGACTTGCATACGCTCACTTGGATAGCAGGGAGTTGTATGGAGTTCATGTGCTGCCTTTTGGGAGCGTATGTCTTCCATACGCTGACTTGGTTAGCAGGGGGTCGTGTGGATCTCATACGCCCGACTTGAGCGTAGCTTGACTTGAGCATAGCCTGACCAGAGCGTGTGGCCTTTGGCTGACTTGGTCTTATGTCAGCGTGTCACTTTGGTTTTATTTTCCTTAAGCTTGGCTCTTCTATAGTCCTGTATATTGATATTTTATTAGATATTTAACGTCCATTTTATATCCTTACGTCTTTTTGGCATAAACTCGATAAAATCATGATATGTTATATTGTTAATACCAATTGTTATGTGGAATGTGCCTTGTGTCCCGATTGATTTTTGGGATACCCAGTATGACTGGGATTTGACCTTGAGAGTTATAGACTCGACCCCATCTAATGTTAAATGACTTTCATGCCTTGTCACCATTAATGATGATGGTTATCTTGACTAAATTGATCATGCGTTCCTAGTCGGAGCTAAGAAACTGGCTAGTCGTCTTATTGAATTGAATGAATGAGACACGTTCATGTTATGAACTATTGTAATCAACTGGCTGATCCCGAATATTGGCATACATGCACATGCAGGCTTCAATCTATTTATTTATTTATTTACTTATTTATTTTCTACAAAAGAAGTATGTGTACTTTATGGTCAAGGCATGATTACCGTGGTTAGATTTGATTGTTGCATTACGCTATGTAAGACCTGCAACCTAACCGCACTGGTATCGTTGTAGAGTTGTGCATATCGTACCCCGTACGAAAGTACTCATTTGAATGACCATGATCCACGGCATGGGATTTCACTCAACGTAGGGACTATTAAGTTAAATAAAATAATGATGGCATGGAGAGAATGGATTCCCGAGTTCTTACATGGCAGCCCCCTTGGGACAAGTAGAACCCGACGGGCCGGCTGGTTCCCACAGATACTGTAAAACTGCCACACGAGCAGGGAACAGTATCTTCTTTTATTATTATTGTATATTGTATATTGACGGGCGTCCTGCTAGGACTCGTCTAATTCACGCATGGCGCACATGATTGACTGGATAGACTAGCCTTGCTCGTACATGGTAAGAACTGAGGAATCCCTATTGCATAAGATTCCAGGATAACTTGGGACTCACAATAGCAAGCCGTAGGAGTTGATTGGCCGTTTAAGATGATTTGTTTGTGTACTGTGCTACCCTGTTACCTAACTGGGATGATCAGAATGTCAGGACATGACGGGCCAACTTCTGTCCTTGTTTGGTTGGGAGGTTGGTTCGAAGTGTCGTGATGTGATGTGAATCCTAGTGGAAAGCAGAGATCTATTATTATATTCTCTTACTCACTGGTTTTAGTTCTCATGTCGTGCTCCCTTGTGGTACTTGCTATTAGAGGTCTAACCTCTCTGGTTTTGCATGGCCAGATTTAGAGCCGGTCCCCGAGGATCCAGCTTACTTCTACCTCCAAGATGGTCAACACTAGAGGGATGATCGCAGGAGGACTCGAGTGGGTCCCTTACTTCACCACTCGTTTTGTCATCTACTTTATACCTTAGCCGTTTGGCACCGACATGTTAGTCGGATTGTCTTGTACTTACTTTTACATAATTGTAATTAAAGTCAGACTGCAGCTGATAACAATTGTGTATACTTTTGCTACATCAATCTGGCTATGTTTTGTAAAGCCAGATATCAAGAACATTTTGACCGAGCGTTTGGGACGCCTTACTGCTTTATCTTACATGTTCTCTATTACTGTTTCTTGTTTGAATGATTGAGACAATAGATGTGAAGTGACCATAGTAAGACTTTCATCTAGTATGCACCCCTTGTCTTTTAGACAGCATTGATCGTATTATACGGTATTCATCTACCCGTAATACGTAGCTGGCTGAGTCATTCCCCCGCTCTCCAGTATTCTGGTTCTGGGGCATGACAACTGTGATGAGTTCTTCTATGTTGCAATCCTAGAAATCCTCTAGGTTTTCTAAATGTTATTCCTAGTGTTAACAAGTTGTCCTAGATCCTAATTGCAGGCATGCTTGGTACAATAACATAACCAAATAACTTAAGTCGAGACCTGCATGGACCGCCAAAAAAAATATGTCACGACCCGTTACCCAAATTGTTGGGCCGGGCCGAGCCATGTCCAGCCTACGCTTGTTAAAGCGTAGTAAGCTGTTCTAAGAATAGACAATAAAGGATCTAAGCAGCTAATAGTTCTAAAATCATATTTAAAGGTTCATCACAACACAACATCTATAAGCGAAGGTAAACAAGTACAGATTTAATAATACATAATCAAAGTATCTAACTGGAGATAAAGTCCTGTATCCAAATATAAGTATAGACAAAGTCTAGTCTCAATACACAAGAAAGATAACTAAGCAAGGTTCCCCGCTGGGGCCTCTTCTGGAGCTAAGGTCAGGTCCTCAAAATCAGTGCCATAATATATAACACATAGCATTTCCTTCTCGAAAAGTGAACCTACAACGTTATCCTGTCAGGACGGGAGCAAGTACAATCTCTACAACTAAAGTACTGAACATATAATGAAAGAGATATACAATAAGAAACATGGTGTGATAAGTCTATAAAGCAGAAAATACTGGAAAACATGGCCTCATGGTACAACTGGGATCACAGTATCATAGTAACATAGGGAACATGGCATATCTGGAATCATGGTATAACTCATAATCTATCATGGCAAGGATACATATGTCATAGAGACAGATGTATATGTAATGTTTAAAACTGTAGCAGATACGTGATCGGTCAATAGATGTACAATATTCTGGGGGCACATAATGAAATGTACTTCCGTACAAGTGTAAAGGCGATAGATGTACATACGTACAAATACAGCTTTGAGATAAAGGCCTACGACGCAGTAACATATAAAATAAAACTTTGCTCGGTACTGTAGAGGGGGGTATGATCACGTACTTAACTATCATTTTCCCCATAACCCATATTCTAATCATGTGAGAGATACGAGAACAGTAAGAAAAACATGTGGGAGATACTGGGAGCAGTATAAGCATGGCAGGTACTGGGAGCATATAAAACATGTGAATACTCAGAGCAGTATAAAGCTTAGTGAAACATGTACTGAGAACCAGTAAGAAGCATGTGAAGATATAAGAACTGTCCCAAGCATGGCAGGTACTGAAAGTAATACAACATGTGAATATTTAACTTGCTACCTCAAGGATCAGTATTTTAACATGGTTAATACATGTTCTAGCATTAAAAGACAGTAAATGAGTTTGTAGATGTATTTGCCTCGAGCAAAGCAAGAATACTAGTACGAAGATATAGATGTCCGGTGTCCTGTCAATAATGATATACAAACTCAGTTCTAAGCTATGTTCAATATTACACTAGTGGTGAGACACGACTCCTAACTGGACACTAACTAAGTGGAGACCTAGAATAAAAGTCCAATGTAGAGAGCCACTATATCCAAACTAATTTTCTAGGGTGTTTACACTAGTGCGGGGTGAGGTCCAATACGACTAAAATACAAAACAACACAAAAAGTTACAAGTCGTAATTATTCAATAATTAAAATCAACTATACACTATGTTCCCATAATTTTTGAGATAGACAAAAAGCTTAAATATATATAAAATAAAGTACCAAAATGATCCTTGTTAATTAGAGAAATTTATACTAATTTTTCTGGGATTTATAAACCTTCATAAATATTTATTAAAAATCAGCAAACATAAATATACTGAAAATGAGTTTTGTTTTTCTATTTTTATAAAATACCAAAAGCACTTAATAAATGCTAGAAAAATTATAATAAATTACCTAAATTAACATAATATTTAAATACATTTTTTCCCAGATTTTTACAGAAATTAAAATATATATAAAAATTCAAAAATAGAAAGTAACAATTTATGGAAAAATAATTAATTATAAATTAAGGATAATACATAATCAAAATCTACAGATGTTGTCGGATGATAAAATAAATATTACCAACGTGTCCAGAACGGTCAAATCAGCTAGAATAGCCTACCCATAAGTCCAATTTAGACACAGGGACAAAACGATAATTTTGGGTCAAAATGATGTCCGTCGTTGGACACACTTTGCACCGAAAAGCGTGTCCGGATAGAAGTCTACAAAACCTAGCAAATTATATGTCCATGAATCTAGAATGATGATACGAACCCAACGGTATGTCCAAAATGGAATTCCGATGTGCCGATCTCAAAATGATACGTTGACGCGGACATTTGGATTCCAGTTTGCACCGAAATGCGTGCCGGAGCAAATATCTTCAAAACTCAGCAAATTATATGTCAACGAGTCCAGAATGACGATACGAACTCAACGGTATATCCGAAATTGGATTCTGATGAGCCGATCTCAAAGTGACCCGTTGACCCAAAAAGTGGGACCCATTTTGCACCGAAATGCGTGCCAGGGCCCACGTTCTCCAAAGCAAGCAAATTTTAACTGAAAACATGCCAGAACGACACCACGAGTCTACCGATGGTGTCAGAAATTGAATCCGGAGTCCCGGGTTCAAAAGTGGAATTTAACAAGTGCAAATTAAAGAATTCGGACGGCCAACTTTGGCGTCGAATTCGACCAATCGAACGTGCTTAAAATGAAATGAAATCTAAAGGAGGTAGGAAGAGGGTTATACTAGATGCGCACAGGAACTGGTAGCGTGCCAACCGGAGCTGCGACGGCGAATTTACGAGCTGACGAAGTCGGCTCTACGAAACTGTCCAAAAACAGTTTAATTTAAAACGTCAACTTGGTGGCCAGTTTTGAGGTACCAAACGACGAAATTAATGGAAGAAAATTGAGGGGAGTGAAGATGGATATACCGAGATTGAGACGGAGCAAGGAGTTCGTCGATCCAACGGTCGGATCTCCCGAAAAACACGTACGAACATGCTACGACGGAGCACGAATTCTGAGTTCCAAACTCGCGCGCGCCGACGGGATCTCGTGCCAAACGCACGAATCGTGTGTTTCACACGTCGGGGAGGCCGATGGTGGACAGGGGGAGGTCGTCGGGGGTGCGCGCGCGGCCAGGGGGCTCGCCGGCGGCGGTGGCTGGCCGCGGTGGTCCCGTGCCATGCGCCTACGCGCGGGCGGGGGGGGGGGGGGGGGGGTGGCACGGCAGTCACTGCTGCATGCTGTTGCAGCGCTGCTGCGGCCGGCCTGCCGGCCAGGGCGGCGGTGGCGCAGCATCGGGCACGACGGGGGCGGCCGTGCGGTGGCGGCGGCGGAGGGTGGTGATGAAGTGGTATGTGGTGGTGGTTTAATGGTGGAGTGGTGATGGTAATGGTGGGGAGCTTGATGATGATGTTTATGATGGTGTTGGTGTTTATGGTTATTGGCTGGGGAGGAGGAGGAGGAGGAGATGGATAATGTGAGGGTGGTGGTGGTGTGGTGGAGAGAATGAGGAGGAGGAGGAAGGGGTCGGCTGTGGTGATGGGAGTGGTGGTGTGGTGTGAGTGAAATATTAAAGAGTGAGAGAGAGAGAGAGTTAGTTAAATGTGTGTGTGTAATATAGAAAGAGAGAGAGAGAGAGTGAGAATAGTAGAGAGAGAGAGAAAGATATTTGAAAAGAGAGGGGGAGATGGGGAGGTCGGCCACTGTTGGGGGGAGGGGATGGCTGTGAGGTGGAGGTGAGGGGGTGTGTGAGTGTGGAGTGATTTAAGGAGGAGAGAGAAAGAGAGTTGTTTATATATATATATATATAGATATTTATAAAGTGGAGAAAAATTAGATATTTAAAAATAGAGAAAATAGGAAAATTATGTGGGGTATTTGGGCAGTCATGAGAGGAAAACCTGGAGCTTGGGTTCGGGTTCGGTCGAGCCGGGTCGGGTCGAAATCGAACCGGGTGCAATAATTAAATTAAAAATAGGGATTTATAATCATGAGAAAATAAATAATATGCGGGGACTCCAATAAATGGGACACAAGTTTCATGTGGGTAGTAGGCTTCATGTGGGCCACGTCCATATTTGGGGTCGACTAGGTTGGGTCGATGTCGGGTCCCAAAATTAAATTGGAAAATAAATCAGGTTTTACGGTAGATAATAAATCGGCCTAAATTGACCCAAAAATTCTGCGAAAAAAATGAAGCACAAAATGGAATGTCTGAGTGGGACACGAAGGTCATGGGTGAAGAGCGGCCACTTGAACTCGAGACGCTCAAAGTGAAGTTGTGCGATACAAAAAGAGCACAAGGGAACGAGTTCAAGTGGGACATGATATATCAAAACGAAGATAATCTCGTCTACTTCAAAACTCGTGAAGAGAGTTTTCAGAGATTGGCATCCCTGACGCTCCAGAAGTCAAAGTCATGGAAAGGTACATTAATGATCTAAAACAATTAAATAATAAAATATTTATCGAAAATAATTCATTCAAAAAATTTAAAAATAGCCCTGAAATTCAGGGGGCTTACAATAAACCAAGCCATGAAGGAAGCTAAGCAAAAAATTATGCAATACAAGATAAAATACGTACACGTATTCCAAAAATGCGTAATACGAACCACAGGTATTACAACTCTACCCACCTTAAAAGAATTCCGTCCTCGGAATTTAATTAAGAGGCTAGAGAGACGAGGACAAGCTATATTAATCACAAGCAAGCTATAACTAGGCAGGCAATCACTCATTCAAGCAAGGAATCGAAGGCATGAGGCATTAGGAAGACATTATACCTCACGAGTCAAACAAGTCAGGATATCGCGATCGGATATCATCCTCACGCTCCCACGTTGACTCACCCAAAGAGTGATGACCCCAAGCAACTCGGACTAACTTGATAGTCTTGTTCTTGAGTATCTTCTCTCTCCGGTCCAATATAGACACGGGCCTCTCCTCATACGAAAGGTTGGTACCAACAACCAATTCCGAATGATCTAGGATGTGGCTCGGGTCCGGGATATACCATCATAATTGGGATACATGGAACACGTCATGCACCTCGCTTAGCGACGACGGAAGAGCGAGACGATAGGACATATCTCCTACTCGCTCCAGAATGTCAAATGGCCCTATATACCTAGGACTAAGCTTTCCTGTACGCCGAAACGAATGACGCCACAGTTAGGCGAAATCCTCAGGAATACATGGTCATCGACGGAAAACTCGAGAGGGCGTCGATGAGAATTGGCCCAATGGCGCTGGCGATCTTGGGAAATACGAAGATGATCTCTGACTTTTCTGACCACTTCAATTGTCTGGGCAATCATTTCTGGACCGAGCATCCGCCTCTCTCCAACATCATCCCATGCTAGCGGGGATCTGCACTTCCTTCCATACAGTGCCTCGAACGGTGCCATCTGGATACTGGCTTGGAAACTGTTGTTGTATGAGAACTCCACCAGGTGCAAGTGATCTTCCCACGAACTACCGAAGTCAAGTGTACAGGACCGCAACATGTCTTCAAGAGTCTGGATTGTGCGCTCCGACTGACCATCTGTCTGCGGATGATATGCTGAACTGAACTGGAGATGAGTTTCCAAACTCTCCTGCAGGCTACGCCAAAAGTACGACGTAAATCTGGAATCTCGGTCCGAGGTGATACTAACTGGCACTCCATACAACCTGACAATCTGCCTGAGGTACATCTCTGCTAACTGAGCTGTCGACTGACCAACTCTGAACGAAAGAAAGTGAGCCACCTTCGTGAGCCTGTCAACTATAACCCAAATAGCATCTCGACCAGCTGGGGATCTAGGTAATCCAGTGACAAAATCCATGGTCACATGCTCACACTTTCATTCTGGAATCGGCAAGGACTGAAGAAGTCCAGCGGGCCTCTGATGTTCAGCCTTAACTTGTTGACAAACCAAACAACGAGAGACAAACCGAGCTATCTCCTTCTTCATGCCATTCCACCAAAAGTGCTGCCGGATATCACGGTACATCTTCGTACCGCCCGGATGAATGGAACATTGAGAACTGTGAGCCCCTGCCATGATCTCTTGTCTGATATCTCCACTGGGTACACAAAGACGCTTACCATGCCTAAGTATACCGTCTTCATGAATGCATAACTCTGGTCTTCGTCCTGCCTCACACTCTGTTCTGAGTCGCTGAAGCTTGGAATCTGCTGACTACGCCATCCGGATCCTCTCGACTATAGTGGACTGAACTTGCATGCTGGCCATCAATGCCACACTGGAAGGAAGAACAACTTCAATACCCATCTTCTGAAGATCTGCTAACAGCTCTGGTTGCGCTATTAGGAAATAAACTTCGGCTCTCCTGCTCAATGCATCTGCTACAACGTTGGCCTTCCCTGGATGATACTGCAGGTTGACATCATAATCCACAAGAAGCTCCAGCCACCTCCTCTGACGCATGTTAAGATCTTTCTGGGTGAAAACATACTTCAGGCTCTTATGGTCGGTGAAAATCTCCACCCTATCTCCGTACAAGTAGTGCCTCCACAACTTAAGTGCAAACACTACTGCTGCCAGCTCCAAGTCATGGGTTGGGTAATTCCTCTCATGATCACGAAGTTGCCGTGACGCATAAGCTATTACCTTCCCATGCTGTATCAGAACACATCCTAAACCTCTGTCTGAAGCATCACAATACACTGAGAACCCTCCGGTTCCATCTGGAAGCACGAGAATGGGAGCCGTCATCAAGCCCCGCTTCAACTTCTCGAATGAATTCTGACACTCTACTGTCCAAGCAAACTGCACATCCTTGCGGGTCAATTGGGTCAATGGCGCTAAAATCCGAGCAAAATCTGAAACAAACCGCCGATAGTAACCGGCCAATCCAAGAAAACTGCGAACTTCTGCAACGGTGCTGGGCACTGGCCATGACTCAATAGCCACGATCTTCTGGGGATCCACTTCTACTCCTCATCTGGTGATGATGTGACCCAAGTAAGAAATGCGATCGAGCCAGAACTCGTATTTACTGAACTTGGCATACAACTGGTGCTCCCTGAGAATCTGAAGAACCACACGGAGATGCTGCTCATGCTCTGCTTCACTCCTGCTATAGACCAGGATGTCATCCAGAAACACAATCACAAACTGATCCAAGTAAGGCATGAAAATACAATTCATGAGATCCATGAATACAGCTGTCGCATTGGTTGCTCCAAAGGGCATCACTAGGAACTTCCAATGCCCATACCTCGATCTGAAAGCTGTCTTCGGGATGTCCTGTTCTCTGACTCTGATCTGATGATATCCTGAGCGCAAGTCGATCTTCGAGAATACTGCTGCCCCTTTAAGCTGATCAAACAAGTCATCTATCCTCGGGAGAGGATATCTGTTCTTGATTGTCACTGAGTTCAAGGTACGATAATCAACACATAACCTGGACGTACCATCCTTCTTTTTCATAAGAGGCATCGGGGCTCTCCAAGGCGATCTACTAGCACGAATGAATCCCTTGGTCCTAAGTTCTTCAATCATCTTGTACAATATCTCTAGCTCTGATGGCGCCATCCTGTAGACTCTCTCTGATACTGGGGCTGTCCCGGGAATCAAGTCTATGGTGAACTCGATCTCCCGCTCTGGCGGCATACCTGGAAGCTCCTCTGGAAAAATATTTGGAAACTCTTCGACTATCCGGGGCAACTGCACTGCTGCTACTGCCATCCGCAATACTGGAGGAGAAGGCTCAACTGCGCCTCGGGAAAAGGAAAACTCTGGTTCTCCTGGAATGCAAAAACAACCCTACCAATATGGCAGTCTATTCTAGCATACTGGTTCCTCAACCAATCCATCCCTAGGACCACATCATAATCGGCCATCGGAAACTCTATCAATCTAGCGGGAAATTCCTTACCGCTAACTATGATCCGACACGAGGAAAACACCCTATCGACTCCCACAAGTCCGTTACCAGTAAGTATATTGAGCCTTACTGATAATGACTCGGGCTCCAATCCTATCCGTGTCGCAAATCGTGCAGACATAAAAGAATGCGATGCACCAGAATCAAATAAAGCTGAAGCTGGAAAGGAGTTGACGAGAATAGTACCTGCCACTACCTCTCCTGGTGCCAATCCTTCCTCTGCGGTCATCATCATAGCATGACCATGCCCTCGGGGTGCTGGTCCCCTCTGCTGAAATCCTCGCTGCCTATTCTGACTCTGGGCCTGGGCTTGAACAAGCTGCTGGGGGTTCTGCTGCTGGAATACCTGGGACTGAGGCGGCAAGGGCCTCGGCAATGGATACTGCTGCTACTGGACCGGAGCTGGTCCTCTCATCGAAGAGCTAGAGAGGTTGGACGATGATGAACCTCCCCTATTCGGGCAAGATCCAACCCTATGGTCTGCTGCTCCACAAGCCAGACATAATCCCTGTGCCCTGCGGCACTCTGCCACTACATGGCCTGGCTTCCCACAATGAGAACATCCACTGCGGAAGACTGCTTCTGCTTCTGCTGCTGCTGAGGGTACGTCGGGGCTGAATGCTGAACTGACGTTACTGAGGCCGCCCGCCTCGGAGCTCCAATAGTCAAAGCCCTGGCTGCCGGGGCTGGGGCTGAAGACTGATTCATCTGGCCATGGGATCTCTTCCGACGTCCGGCCCTATCCACAATCCTCTGGGAGGTGTACTCATGCCTCTTAGCTGCTCTCAAGACTGCATCAAAAGTCTGATGCTCAAACTGCTCAACTGCCAATAGAATCTCCAGGTGAAACCCCTGCTGAAATTGCTGGGCTCTATCATATTCGGTTGCCACCAAAGTGGGAGCAAACCGACTGAGTCTCGAAAACTCGGCCGAATATCCATCGACCGTTCTGTCCATCTGCTTCAGATTGGTGAACCTCGTCTGTAGATCATACCGAACTACAGCATCAAAATACTTGGTCTGGAATCTCTCTCTGAACACTGCCCAAGCAATGGGTGCTGCTAATCCAACGGCCTGAGCTGCCCACCAGCTGCGGGCAAGATCTAGCAACTGTAGGCGCACCACGGCTACCTTCTCGTTCTCTGGGGTCCTGGCTGCTTCTAGAATCACCTCTGTGTCCTCAAGCCAAGCATCTGCAGCGATAGCATTTTCACTACCGTCGAAGAAGGGAGGGTTCAAGCGCTTGAAGCTGTTGGCCGCGCTGTTACCCTGATGACCTCCTCTGGTCAGAGCATCCGTCACTGCCTGGTGCAAGGCATCTCCACGACGATCTTGGGAAGCTATCAAGGTCCTGACGAGTCCTACCAAAGTGCCATCATCAAGTTCGGTAGACTGAACTGGCTGGACTGGCGGCTCTCCATCAGAAGGCACGACTCTGGAGGCTACTCCGGAATGCTGGGCTTGATCTCCTGGTGGCTGCTGATCCGCGGGAAGTGATCCGCCTTGCTGACCGGCAGGTCCAGGAACAATGTCGCTGAAGAAGACGACATAGGAAACAATAAGGAAGGACCAGGACAGATCAATGATACAAGCATATGATCAGGACAAGAATCCAGGGATTCAGAAGATACGAGCAGAGATCAAGGGCGAATACTGATTGAGATATCTATTCGGTAAACCCTCACATATCTTGATTTACATGACCTGCATGGGCCACCACTTAAACCATGTCATGTCCCAGAACCAGAATACTGGAGAGCGGGGGCAGACATAGCCAGCTACGTATATGAAATGGATTCCATCTCGCTATACGGTCACGACTGTCTAAATACATGAGGGTTTACTACAAGCCAACAGTCTCCTATGGTCATGAACAAACCTAGTGTCTCAATCACAAGCAAGTAAATAAATGTTACAAGATGTATGATCATTAAATATACAATAATAAGGCATCCCAAATATTACATATTCAGCTGATCATGAAGCTAGTCGTTACAAAATGTTAAGACTAGCAAGAGTTTTAGTCATACATGATCAACCCTAGGATCTGTCAATCATGTTACAGCCCGTAGGCGGACAGTAAGTAAATACAATAGAGCTAAACAGGTGCTCGTCGGCTAAACGCCTTAAAAGAATATGTTTACAATAGAGTGGGAGAGCCAAAAATAACCCACTCGTTGTCCTGGTTACGCCTGGTGTTCACCATTGGGCTGGAAAAGCGGTAGATCCTCTGGAGCTGCTCCGAAATCTGGCCATACAAAACCAGCTGGGTCAGATCCTAGAAAGAGCAAGTGCCACAAAGGAAGCTTCACTTAGGAACTAAAACCAGCAATCAGTACAAGAGTATAAATAAAATAAGAACTAGAAATAAAGAAATACATCAGGATGATATACGACGAGATAACCATGGAACTATTCAGATAACCAGGTTACAACCCGTAAACCAAACAAGGACCAGGGTTGTAACCCTTCGTCTAAACCGAACTTGGAATTCTCACCATTTATCGGTAAAATAAGTACATGCATTCTGGTCTTGCAATAATCTGGAACAGAATCAGGACAAGACTAGACAGGTTAGACTCCATCCAATCATTCACGGCCAAGCAAGAATTACGACTTGATACTTTAACTAACTAGGGTTATCACAGGCCTAGTTACTAGCAAGATGCAGTGAGATTACTCCACAGCCACAAGCCCTGCAGACCATCCAGGTTACCCGGGTTAAAAGAATTAGAGTTGAATTCAGGTGGGTACATCGTCCAGAAAACGAATGTACCCTTAGGTAGCTTGAAGGGTGCAACACATGACAGTGTGCTGGAAATGTGCCCTACTCGACGGCAGGCTACAGATCCCAAGGCGTGCCCAGGTAACGGGATTGCCTGTAGCTGGGAGATCTCTTTATGACTAGTGTATTAATCTAGTTATTAGCCTTAGTCCGTTTCAGTAGGTACTCCTGACCGTGGTACTCAGGAGTCTCCTCCTAGACATGATGCAAGACATGACTAGATTATTTGTACAAGCACAATCGCCCACGGTGTCCGAATTATTTGTACAGGTCATGTCATGTCAGGTAGCCGTCGCAATAGCTTATCAGATATATCATGTCAGGTTATCCTGTCAAGTGTACTGGTCAAGAGTGTACCACGACGGGCCACTATCCGGTCATGTCATGTTTACTTGTCACATTAAGCCATGTATAATTGTCATTTCAATCATGTCAATCAAATCGTGATTATCAAGTTCAGGACAAAAGGTGTAAGGATATAAAATGGGCATAAAATATACCATAGGAGTTCCAAGACATGGGCAAAAATAATAATAAAATATCAGTACAGAGCTATAGGAGAGTCATGCGGTTCAGGAATATACGGCCAGGAATGATCCTATACGGTTGGGGAGAGAACAGCCCATGCGGCTACGGAAAGAGGGAAGCGCATGCGGCTGAGGTAACAATCCATACGGCAGGGACATGAGCGGAGCCATGCGCTTATGCGGTTAGCGGGATCATGCGTCTATGCGGCTACAAGTGGACCAAGTTCATGCGGCTTGGGAAGAAGTTCTCATACGGCTGGGTCCAGTAAAATCCTATGCGGCCAGCGAAAAAGGGTGCATGAGACTAAGTCAGAGCATTCATGCGGCTGGAAGAAGCGGGGTCCCATGCGGCCAGCGGGAATGGCGTATGCGGCTAAGGGTAACGTCTCATGCGGCTCAAGAAGTGCAGAGTAATATGCGGCTGGGGACTGATCGAGTTATGCGGCTAGATGAGTTCGGCCCTCATGCGGCTCAAGTACTTCCAGCCATGCGGCTGAAGAGAACATGTGCCGTATGAATTATTCATGCGGTCAAGTCAAGCACAGTTCATCTTCTCCAAGATTTCGAGAAGAAGAACACCATGAGCGCCAAGTTCTCAAGCTTCATAACTCCATCATCCGGAGCCCAAATCCGAACTTCCATAGGTCAAAATAGGGCAGAATGAAATACTCTACAACATGGAACCATTAAAACTCAGAAATAACAAGATTAAGTAGATCAAAATCCAAGAAATCCGAAAATAAAATAGACTTAGATCTACAAGAATCTAGCCATGGAAAGTGGAAATGCCAAGTATTAAAGTAAGTTAAAATACTGTAAGGAAGAGAATGAAGCAATAAAATAGGAGTTCCTCCATGAAGCAAGTTGCACTTGCCTAGACCTCTCTCTCTCTCTGGTAGGTGAAGAAGTAAATGGAAGAAGAGTAATGAAGAGAGAGAAGGAAGAATGGTTAATAAATGGTAGTGGTGGTGGTTGGTAGGGGGTTCACCCTTGGTTCATAATGAACCAATAGAAATCCCAAACCGAACCAAGCCAACCCGAACCAGGAATAAACCAAGCCATGAAGGAAGCTAAGCAAGAAATCATGCAATACAAGATAAAATACGTACACGTATTCCAAAAATACGTAATACGAACCACAGGCATTACAAGACGACTTCTTTCGGGTCTTCTGGGAGAATTCTATGGACAGTGAAGTCGATGAATGGGAACCTCTAGTCTCGGACATTAACACCGGCACTTGCCGTCATGGCATGGGCCATTTGTGTGCATAAATTATTTTTAGGACAGACCAAGTCTCGTCCAACTACCGTGACGTAGTGTTGAGTCCCGAGGGGTGCTGCCAATGAAGCTGCGAGGCCGTCCAGAGCGTCCGTATCCAGGTTTTGTAACCGAGGTACATGTTCTATGAAGAACTTGGTGAAGGTTGAAATAATATTCAATGCAGCTTCATGGTAAGGAACCAGATCTTCATGGCGAACTTCGTACTGCCCTCGGATTTGATTAACAATGAGTTTTGAGTCGTCGTAAGCTTCCAGATGATCCATCCTCAGCTGTTGTGCCAGCTGGAGTCCCATGATGAGAGTGTTGTACTCGACAATATTGTTGGAGCACGGCTTTGAAAAGGAGTAAGCATGCTGGATGACCAGCTGATCGGGGGAGACTAAGATCACCCCCACTCCTGCGACGATTTGGCCTTTGGGGCCTGTTCCAGAAGCGCCATCGAAAAACACCCGCCAAACGGAGCTTTCTTCGGTGATGTTTGATTCTTGGACCTCATCCGGGATGTCTTCATAGAGTCTGGAGGATGGGGTGCGCGGCTAAAAAGTCGGCTAGGGCTTGACCCTTGACGGCTTTTTGCGGAACAAACACCATGTTGTACGGCGTCAACATGATTTCCCATATAGCTAGTCGGGAGTTCAAAGATTCCGGCTTCGTCATGAGAACCCTGAGTGGATTGACTCGAGAGATGACATGAATTGTCTGGCCCGAAACATAATGGCGAGTCTTCTGGATGGCGAACACCAAAGCCAAACACTTATTTTCAACGGGATTGTACCGGTGTTCGGCTCCGATCAGTATCCTACTGAGGTAGTAGATAGCTTGCTCGTAGCCTGCATCATTGTTCTGAGCCAACAAAGCGTCGAGGGAATGATCCATGGCACGGACGTAGAAGAGAAATGGTTTGCCTGCGACGGTTGCCACCAGGACTGACGGGCTCGTCAGGTAAGCTTTGATATCATCAAAAGCTTTCTGGCATTCTTCTGTCCAGACGTAAGACACTCCCTTCTTCATGAACTGGGTGAAGGGCTGACATTTTTCGGAAAGGTTTGCTATAAACCTTCGGATGTAGACAAGACGCCCTTGCAGGCCTCGAAGTTCTCAGAGGTTCTTCGGAGGGTCCATGTCAAGGATGGCTTTGGTTTTCTCGGGATCAACATGAATGCCTTTCGTCGTGATAATGAAGCCTAAGAACTTTCCGCTAGAAACCCCATGGAAGGATTTAGCGGGGTTCATCTTGAGTTGATGCGCTCGCATGAGATCGAAGACTGTCTTTAGGTCTTGTAGGTAATCACCTTTAAGACGGCTCTTGACTGCGATGTCGTCAACATAGCATTCAATTATTTTGTGCAGATGTTGACGGAAGATGGTACTCATAGCTCGTTGGTACGTAGCACCAGCGTTCTTCAAGCCAAAGGGCATAACTGTGTAGCAGAAAATCCCTTTCGGAGTCCTAATGACGTGTGTTTTGCGTCATCGGGGAATATTTTGATCTGATTATAGCCTGAATAGCCATCTATGAAAGACATGCGTTCGAAGCCACATGTATTGTCGATCATCACGTTAGTGATTGAAAGCGAGAATTCGTCCTTCGGGCAAGCGGTATTGAGATCCCTGAAGTCGATGCAGACTCGTATTTTTCTATTCTTCTTGGTGACAGGGACGACATTGGCCACCCAATCCGGATGTTGCTCTTCACGGATGAACCTGTTGCTCAGGAGTTTATACACCTCCTGATCGATAGTGTTCATGATGTCAGGACAAAAATGCTGTTGTTGTTGCTTTACAGGCTTAGCATCAGGCAAGATGTTAAGTCTGTGCATCGCGATCTGGGGATCAAGTCCCGACATATCTTCGTAGCTCCAGGCGAAGACGTCGATATATTCTTTGGCCAATTGGACCAAAGACTCCCGGTCTTCTCCCTTTAGACTCTTGCTGATGAAGATGGGTTTGGAAGGAGATCCATCCCCAAGGTCAACTTGTTCGACCTCGTCTTCGGTAGGGGATTCGTGTAATTCAAAACGAGACTCCCACTGTGCTCCTAGGCGTTGAGCCCAGGGTTCTTCCTTAAAGAATTCCGGCGTTTGGTCATTGCCTTCATCCTCTTGAGATTGTACAGATGCCATGTTGACTGATTGCACCTTCCTGAGGACTGAGCCGATACTGGTATCGGAATCCCAAGTTGATGCTTCGGACGAATGAGAGTGTTCCATTTCTTCTGCCTCCGAACTCTCTGGAGTAGCCGGCGGCGTGACATAGCCTACTCCCCGTCGAGTACGATGATAGTAGTCCTGCGGCTTTCCTTTAGATGTTGGAAGCCGGAGGGGAAGACGCCGGCCTTTGCCGTAGTTCAGGCCTTTGTTGCTTTTCAGGTCATAACCCATCTTTTGAATGAGGTACTTTGCCTTGTCCGTGTACCGATAGACTTGTATTCTGCCGGTATCTGGTTCTGGCTCGAGTGGCAGGAGGTCTTGATGACGCTCGACTTTGTCGAAGATGATGGGTTCTTTATCCCGATTCCGCTGTGGGACTATAAAACAGACTCCTTGGGACGGGACTACTTGATTTACATGATTGACGGTCGTTACTTGTGTTTGTAACGACCGTAGAGCATTATCTAGTGTATATATGGCATTCCAATATGGAAGACTAGAATAATTGAATGACACTCTATTATTGATAAAACATGAGATTTTGTCCCGCAGGATTATATTATCAAGAGAAGGTGCATCTATATCAGCAGATATGTACTCTCCTAACTCTTCATCTGTGAGCACTGGGGCTGGTTCGGGAGAGTCCATCGCAGATTTGTCCTTGGGATCCAAGAGGGCTATGTGGGCCTTCCATTGCAGCTGGAATGATTGCGGAGGCTTGCCTTTAAGACGCACCTTCAGGGGTGCCTCGACCGCGCCTTCGATGACAGGTGCCTTCCCCTGTAGTTTTGCCACAAGGGGAGCCGACGTTTGAGGAGGTTTTCCCTTGAGCCGTATCTTCAAGGGAGCTTTAGTAGGTGCTCTATCTAGAGAAGTCGGTGCTTTTTCAGGTAGCTTGATGGTCATAGGAGGCATCATCTGAGGCGATTTCCTTTTGAGTCAAATTTTTAAAGGAGCGTCGGGAATCATCTCTGGCTCCATGTCCGGCTCTATCGCTATTTCTGCTTCATCATCAGCATCGTTGGCTTCCCCTTCATCGAACGACTTATATAAGCTAGCGTCGGTGAAGTGGGCTTCGACCCCCTTGAAAGGGTCAATGTCCGCAAACTCTGTCCAGATGATGTCGTTGGTGGACACATACTTCATACACTGGTGGAGTGTAGATGGCACCACCATGTACTCGTGCAGCCACGGGCGACCCAACATGAGGTTGTAGTTGACGTCGGCGTCCACGACATAGCAAGTTACCTCAGTTCGGATGTTACCGATATGACACTTCAGCCGTATTTTGCCCAGCGGTTCACTCTTTCTAGCATTGAAACCGCTGATTGTAGTATTAGAAGGCGCCAGACGGTACATCGGGATCTCCAGTGTTAAGAGCAGAGTCCTAGGGATGATGCTGAGGGAAGACCCTGGATCAATCTGAATTCGTTTCACCTTGACGGAATCCACATACCCTGTGTAATATAGTGGCCTGTTGTGCTGGTTGTGCTTGAGCGGCATGTCTTGTTAGGTAAAGGTTATATTGGGCATGACCTCATCCGCACAATGGCAGTGCGCACATGTGGTCGGGATATTGTAGAAGCATGAAATTTCAGGACCAGAAATCCTATGTGCCTAACATTACATGCGCCAGAGAGCTCAGATGAAGTACTTGGCACAACAAACAACAAAAGTATAGACATTAAAAAAAGATTTTTATTTCATATAAAAGTCTATTACATGTCTAAAAAAGACTTTACAAAGAAGAATTTCTACAAAAAAAGACCCTAAGCCTACAGCTAGGCGTAGCAACCGCCATGCGTCCTCAGTTTGGCGCATCACTTCAGCGTCTCAGACAGGCGCATCTCTTCAGCGTCTCAGAAAGGCGCATCTCCTCAGCGTCTCAGCCAGGCGCATCCCTCCAGTAGCTCAGTTATGTGCATCCCTTCAGCGTCTCAGTCAGGCGCATCATAAGTCTCAACATATGCGCCTTACTTCGACCCGATCAAATGCTTCGACTAATGAAGCATTTATTGAGCAGAACGAGGGTGGGCAATCAATCCCCTAGCTGGAGGAAGAGCTCTCCAAAGCCCAAGGAAGAGGAGAGCACCGCAATCGATCCACGGCTAAAGGAGCAGCTTTCAACACAACCAGAATGGGCAACACCCACTCTAGCAGGAGGAGGAGCTCTCCCAAAGCCCAAGGAAGATGATCGGGGCACCACAATTCCGATCTGCGGCTCTTCCAGCATAACGGAGACGAGGCTCGAGCATCCTGATCTTTGGATGCAACATGCACCTTCCGCCTGCCTCAGAAGCCCTCGACTCTGACTTTTGGATGTAACAGTCACCTTCAAGTGCATGAACGAAGACAAGTCGTCGCATCTTTACCCTCGGGAGCATCTCGTCAACAGAATGTGCTCGAGCAAACAAGTTCATTTCGGGAGGACGTGAGAGAATGAGAAGCAAACTCTCTCCTTGCCACTATTTATAGGCTGGGCAAATCAAACCCATGCGCCAAGTGGCGGGCTCTCCGAATCCCGTGCAATGAATTTGCATTAATGGTGATGAACCTGACGCTTCAAATTCGGCCAAGTCAAAAACGGCTATTTAAAGCACTCGAAGAACGCAACAGTCGGACCAATAAAGGCACATCATGCAAACGGATGCGCCGGCCAGACACCGCGTATCGTACAGACGCTCCCGTTCCAAAGTGCCTCGTATGGATGCGCCCAACAAAGCACAGATCCATGCGTCCTAAACACGCATGGACCCATGCGCCCATTTCGGCTCGTCATCCATCAAGCAATTAATGCTCGAGTGACAGAGTTGGCAGCACGTCCCCCGAGGACTGAACAGTTAGCATCTTTTTCAGAAGACGAAGTGTCGCTGACATCAGCATCATTATTACTTTCCTCCGGCGGTTATAAGCCACGTGGCCGCCCAACCATTTCGTATGCGCCTCCGCAGCCATGCGCCCCAAATCTCTGCATGCGCCTCAAAGGCTATGCGCCTCAGACTTTTCTCTGATCTCTAAAGATAGAAGTCAAGTCACTACTGAAGCCTCGCATGCGCCTCAAAAGTCGTGCGCCCAGACTGGTTCGTGACTCCTAAAGGTTACAAGCCAAAGTCTTCTCATGCGCACAATCCCAGGCGCATCCTATCAGATCAAACTCCACCAAATCCGAGATCTTTGAGCCATGGACCTACGACATGTGTCCTTTGACTCGATTCAGCCTATAAAGGGGTGCTAATCACCCAATATCTTAGCAACTGAAAGATCCTCTCATTGCTACGTGTCAGCTCGGCCGCAGTCCACAAAGGCAACAGGAAGGGTTCAACTCCTCAATCAGAGCGTATCGCCCATACGCGTCCATCAGCAATCACCACGTGGCATCCCCACAAACAGGTGCATCCCACATATGCACGCATGAGCAGCCAGCCTGCAAGCTATAAATAGAAGGATCATTTTCTTCTTACATATCCAGGAACACACAGAGACACATACCAACAGACAGAGACCTACACACAGTGAGAAAGGCAGATACAGATACTCAATGTCTTCTTCCTCTCCGCAAGCTCCAGCACCCAGAGCAACTCAGACCGTCAGAGAACCGAGAACCGTCGTCAGATCATCAACGGAGTCAACGTATTACCACTCGCTCCATCAACACAGGGACCCAGATAAACAAAAGTTTTCCCCTAGGACTACATCTAAGTCCTACATTGTAACACTTTTATGTTTGTAATTGAAATTTGCAATCAAAAGATTTTAATGGCAAACAAGCTGGCGACTCTGCTGGAGATGTCTTTTTCCTCCACCGAGAAAGGTGTGTCGCAATCCGACGACGTGAAGGTGGGCTCCTCCCACAAGATGCTGGTCGTACGCCTCAATCAACAGGCGTATGAGGAGTTCATCTCTGAAGGCAGCGCAAGTCCTTCGAAGCGGCTGCCAAGGTCGAAGAAGACTCGCCAAGTCTGGGTGCGTAAGGTCGAGGCCCCTGGCACCACCACTGAAGGGGATACGACGATGCGGTCCACCCTTCTCGCTGACGACCTCAGCAGCCAAGATGCGTCCACCGGTGCAGCGCATCTTTCAGAAAAGCGTGGTGCTAACCACATTCCCCAGCCATCTCTTTCTCAGACAAGAAAGATGTACCGACGGAGCAAGGGCGCAGCTAATGCCCTGCGCATCACCTCTGATGCGCCACAGAAGGCCTCTATCTTTGACAGACTCACTCGCTGTCGTGGCGAGGAGAATTAGGACTCTGAGTACTATGCACCCCAGCGGGCTGGTACGAAGAGGTCCAAGGCAGCACGGGCCATGCGCCTCAAACGTGCTATGCCGGCAGCAAACCAGAAGCATGCGCTCACAATCATGCACGCTACTGATGGTAAGCTGTATAAGGTCGACTCGGGTGCTTCTGCGCCAGAAACGAGCCGATCTTCAAAGTCCTTGTCTCACTTGGGTGCATCTGCTGCGTTCGTAACCAAGTCGAGCAAGGCAAACCCTGTGGTCTTGAACTCCCGCGCCTCCATTGGTTGTGCGTCTGAGGTTCGTTCAAGTCACTTTAAATGTTGTTCTCCCACTACAGATCTGAGCGCATGTTTTGCGTTGGATCAGGGGGCGCAGCATTCACTAGACCACCCCGGCGCTTGGCTTTGCCATGCGCCTGATGGGGGTGCGAAGGTGGCACTCTCCTCTAATGATCTGCGTAACGTGATCACTCACAAACACCGATCAGGAGAGTCAACTGACAAGCACAATGCGCCTCTCACAGGGCACACCTGTGCTGTAGTCACCATCAACTGCTGTTGTAAGACAGCGGTCCCACCAAGGCAGTCGGTGTTCCAGCGGCTGCAATCATCAACACCTCTCCAACATCGCCTCGGGAAGAAGGTGTCAGCTGAAATGGAACCAGAACTACAGGTTGCTTCTTACAACGTAGTCTCCAACTCCCCATCAATTCGGAAGGCGACTGGTAGCTCCTCGATTGTGTCCTCATCCAAGAGCCAGCCGAGGAAAACCAAGACGACTGTCCCGTCCTCTGGAGTGTTTGAAGGCATTCGGAGGAGAAAAAAGATCTTGGAGGAAGCTGGGGGTAGTTGTCACGCCCCAGAACCAGAATACTGGAGAGCGGGGGAAGACATAGCCAGCTACGTATATGAAATGGAATCCATTTCGCTATACGATCATGGCTGTCTAGATACATGAGGGTTTACTACAAGCCAACAGTCTCCTATGGTCATGAACAAGCCTAGTGTCTCAATCACAAGCAAGTAGGTAAAGTCAGAAGATGTATGATCATTAAATATACAATAATAAGGCGTCCCAATATTACATATTCAGCTGATCATGAAGCTAGTCGTTACAAAATGTTAGAGCTAGCAAGAGTTTAGTCATACATGATCAACCCTAGGATCTGTCAATCATGTTACAGCCCGTAGGCAGACAGTAGGTAAGTGCAATCGAGCTAAACAGGTGCTCGTCGGCTAAACGCCTCAAAAGAATATTTTTACAATAAAGTGGGAGAGCCAAAAATAACCCACTCGTTGTCCTGGTTACGCCTAGTGGTCACCATCTGGCTGGAAGATAGGTAGATCCTCTGGAGCTGCTCCGAAATCTGGCCATACAAAACCAGCTGGGTCAGATCCCAGAAAGAGCAAGTACCACAAAGGAAGCTTCACTTAGGAACTAAAACCAATAATTAGCACAGAAGATAATAATAATATAGTAAAACTGGAGAAATATAACATCACGAGGATATACGGTAAGATAACCATGGAACCATTCAGATAACCAGGTTACAATCCTTAAACTAAACAAGGACCGGGATTGTAACCTTCATCTGAATCGAACTTGGTTTCTCTCATTTATCAGCAAGATAATATAAGAAAATCAGAACATATGACAATCTTATACAGGATCAAGGCAAGACTAGACTGATTATTCCCCATTCAACAATCACGGCCAAGCAATAAGTACGGCTTGATACTTTAACTAGCTAGGGTTATCACAGGCCTAGTTACTAGCAAGCTGCAGTAAGATTATTCCACAGCCACAAGCCCTGCAGACCATCCAGGTTACCCAGGTTGAAGATTAGGGGTTGAATTCAGGTGGATACATCATCCAGAAAATGCATGTACCCTTAAGTAGCTTGAAGGGTGCAACACATGACAGTGTGCTGGAAATGTGCCCTACTCGACGGCAGGCTACAGATCCCAAGCGCGCCCAGGTAACGGGATTGCCTGTAGCTGGGAGATCTCTTTATGACTAATGTATTAATCTAGTTATTAGCCTTAGTCCATTTCAATAGGTACTCTTGACCGTGGTACTCAGGAGTCCCATCCTAGACATGATGCAAGACAGGACTGGATTATTTGTACAAGCACAATCGCCCACGGTGTCCAGGTTATTTATACAGGTTATGTCATGTCAGGTAGCCGTCGTAACAGCTTATCAAGATATGCCAGGTTTATCATGTCAAGTTTACTTGTCAGGAGTGCGCCACAGCGGGCCACTATCAGGTCATGCTACTTGTCAAGAGTGCACCTCTACGGATCACTGTCGTGTTCAGGGTACATGTGCAGGGCATCATAGCGCAAGCATTCAATCAGGAGACCCAAGTTATGCTGAGATTACAAGACATGAGTTATCAGTAAAATCAAATAATAATAATAATAAAATAGCAGGGCAAGGCGCAGGGAGGAGCCCTGTGGCTCAGGATCACTAGAACCCATGCGGCCAGCAGAAGAGTGGGCCTCATACGGCGGGAAGAGATGAGCGCATGCGGCAAAATAGGAGCCTCAACCCTATGCGGCTGAACTGACCGAGTCCCATGCGGCCAGGGGAGGACGGTGGCATATGCGGCTAGGAGTGATGGGTGCATATGCGGCTGTCGGGTAGCGAGCCCATGCGGCTGGCACGGATCGAAGCTCCATGCAGCCAATGGGAAAGGCTGTATGCGGCTGGAAATGTCTAAGCTCATGCGGCCGCCGGTAGTAGACTTATGCGCTCGAGGAGGACCGATTCTCATGCGGCTATTATTGGGACTTAGGACTTATGCGGCCAAGGAATTCCAGGCGTATGCGGTGCTGAGAAGTTCAGGTATAAGCGCTCGATCCAAGTCTATGCGGCTGGAATGCAAGGGTCTCATGCGGCTAGAAGCGACTTGCCGTATGAATGCTCATGCGGTCAAGTACTGCCATGCAGCCAGAGAACTGTTCTTTTTCTCCAAATTTTCCGAAAAGAAGAACCAAGTATGCCATGGCTTCCCAGCTCCATAAAACCCTCATCCAGAGTCCAAATTCGAACTTCCATAGGTCAAAATGGGGCAGAACAAAATTTTCTACAACATGGAACCATCAAAACTTAGAAATAACAAGATTAAGTAGATCAAAACCCATGAAATTCGAAAAATAAGATAAACTTAGATCTACAAGAATCTAGCCATGAAAAGTAAAAATGCCAAGTACTAATGTATGTTAGAATACTGTAAAGGAAAGAATGGAACAATAAAATTAGAGTTCCTCCATAAAGCAAGTTGCACTTGCCTAGACCTCTCTCTCTCTCTCTGGTAGGTGAAGAAGTTATGGTGGAGAAGAAGAGTAATAAGGAGAGAGAAAGGAGAATGGGTTAATAAATACTAATGGTGGTGGTAGGTAGGAGTTCACCCTTTGGTTCATGATGAACCAAAGCAAAACCAAGCCAAGCCGAACCTACCCAAGAATAAACCGAGTCATGAAGAAAAGCTAAACAAGGAATCATGCAATACAAGATAAAATACGTACACGTATTCCAAAAATACGTAATACGAACCACATGCATTACAACTCTACCCACCTTAAAAGAATTCCGTCCTCGGAATTTAGTTAAGAGGCTAGAGAGACGAGGACAAGCTATATTAATCACATGCAAGCTATAACTAGGCAGGCAATCACTCATTCAAGCAAGGAATCGAAGGCATGAGGCATAAGGAAGACATTATACCTCACGAGTCAAACAAGTCGGGATGTCACGATCGGATATCATCCTCACGCTCCAATGTTGACTCACCCAAAGAGTGATGACCCCAAGCATCTCGGACTAACTTGATAGTCTTGTTCTTGAGTATCTTCTCTCTCCGGTCCAATATAGACACGGGCCTTTCCTCATACGAAAGGTTGGTACCAACAACCAATTCCGAATGATCCAAGATATGGCTTGGGTCCGTGATATACCGTCGTAATTGGGATACATGAAACATGTCATGCACCTCGCTTAGCGACGGCGGAAGAGCGAGACGATAGGACACATCTCCTACTCGCTCCAGAATATCGAACGGCCCTATATACCTAGGACTAAGCTTTCTCCGTGCGCCGAAACGAATGATGCCACGGTTAGACAAAATCCTCAGGAATACATGGTCGTCGAAAGAAAACTCGAGAGGGCGCCGATGAGAATCGGCCCAATGACGCTGGCGATCTTGGGCAACTCGAAGATGATCCCTGACTCTTCTGACTACTTCAACTGTCTGAGCAATCATTTCCGAACCAAGCATCTGCCTCTCTCCAACATCATCCCAGGCTAACGGGGATCTGCACTTCCTACCATACAGTACCTCGAACGATGCCATCTGGATACTGGCTTAGAAACTGTTGTTGTACGAGAACTCCACCAGGTGCAGGTGATCTTTCCACGAACTACCAAAGTCGAGCGTGCAAGATCTCAACATATCTTCAAGAGTCTGGATTGTACGCTCCGACTGACCATCTGTCTGCGGATGATATGCTGAACTGAACTGGGGACGAGTTCCCAAACTCTTCTACAGGCTACGCCAAAAGTGTGACATGAATCTTAAATCTCGGTCCGAGGTGATACTGACCGACACTCCGTACAACCTGACAATCTGCCTGAGGTACATCTCTGCTAATTGAGCTGTCGACTGACCAATTCTGAATGAGAGGAAGTGAGCTACCTTCGTGAGCCTGTCAACTATAACCCAAATAGCATCTCGACCAGCTGGGGACCTAGGCAATCCGGTCACAAAATCCATGGTCACATGCTCCCATTTCTATTCTGGAATCGACAAGGGCTGAAGAAGTCCAACGGGCCTCTGATGTTCAGCCTTAACTTGTTGGCAGACTAAACAACGAGAGACAAACCGGGCTATCTCCCTCTTCATGCCATTCCACCAGAAGTGCTGACGGATATCTCGGTACATCTTCGTACCGCCCGGATGAATGGAATACTGAGAACTGTGAGCCTCTGCCATAATCTCCTGTCTGATATCACCACTGGGTACACAAAGACGCTTACCATGCCTAAGTGTACCGTCCACATCAATACACAACTCTGGTCTTCGTCCCGCCTCACACTCTGCCCTGAGTCGCTGAAGCTTGAAATCTGCTGACTGCGCTATCCGGATCCTCTCGACTATGGTGGACTAAATTTGCATACTGACGATCTATGCCACACTGGAAGTGAGAACAACTTCAATACCCATCTTCTGAAGATCGGCTAACAGCTCTGGTTGCGCTGTTAGGAAATAAACTCTGGCTCTCCTGCTAAATGCATCTGCAACAATGTTGGCCTTCCCGGGATGATACTGCAAGTTAACATCATAATCCACAAGAAGCTCCAGCCACCTTCTCTGACACATGTTAAGATCCTTCTGGGTGAAAACATACTTCAGGCTCTTATGGTCGGTGAAAATCTCTACCCTATCTCCGTACAAGTAGTGCCTCCACAACTTAAGTACAAATACTACTGCTGCCAGTTCTAAGTCATGGGTTGGGTAATTTCTCTCATGATCACGAAGTTGTCGTGACGCATAAGCTATTACCTTCCCACGCTGCATCAGAACACATCCCAAGCCTCTGCATGAAGCATCACAATATACTGAGAATCCTCCAGTTCCATCTGGAAGCATGAGAATGGGAGCCGTCATCAAGCCTCGCTTCAACTTCTCAAATGAATCCTGGCACTCTGATGTCCAAGTAAACTGTACATCCTTGCGGGTTAACTGGATCAATGGTGCTGAAATCCGAGCAAAGTCTGAAACAAATCGTCGGTAGTAGCCGGCCAAACCAAGAAAACTACGGACTTCTGCAACTGTGCTGGGCACTGGCCATGTCTCAATGGCCACGATCTTCTGGGGATCCACTTCTACTCCTCCTCTGGTGATGATGTGACCCAAGTACGAAATGCGATCGAGCCAGAACTCGTATTTACTGAACTTGGCATACAACTGGTGCTCCCTGAGAATCTGAAGAACCACACGGAGATGCTGCTCATGCTCTGCTTTACTCCTGCTATAGACCAGGATGTCATCCAGAAATACAATCACGAACTGATCCAAGTAAGGCATGAAAATACGATTCATGATATCCATGAATACAGCCGGCGCATTGGTCGCTCCAAATGGCATCACTAGGAACTCCCAATGCCCATACCTAGACCTGAAAGCTGTCTTCGGGATGTCCTGCTCTCTGACTCTGATCTGATGATATCCTGAGCGTAAGTCGATCTTCGAGAATACTGCTGCCCCTTTGAGCTGATCAAACAAGTCATCTATCCTCGGGAGAGGATATCTGTTCTTGATTGTCACTGAGTTCAAGGTACGATAATCAACACATAACCTGGACGTACTATCCTTCTTTTTCACAAGAAACATCGGGGCTCCCCAAGGTGATCCACTAGCACGAATGAATCCCTTGGTTCAAAGTTCTTCAATCATCTTGTACAAGATCTCTAGCTCTGACGGCGCCATCCTGTAGACTCTCTCTGACACTAGAGCTTTCCCGGGAATCAAGTCTATGGTGAACTCGATCTCCCGTTCTGGCGGCATACCTGGAAACTCTTCTGGGAAAACATCTGGAAACTCTTTGACTATCCGAGGCAACTGCACTGCTGCTACTGCCATCCGCAATACTGGAGGAGAAGGCTCAACTTCGCCTCGGGAGAAAGAAAACTCTGGCTCTCCGGGAATGCTAAAAACAACCCTACCAATATGGCAGTCTATTCTAGCATACTGGTTCCTCAACCAATCCATCCCTAGGACCACATCATAATCGGCCATCGGGAACTCTATCAATCTAGCGGGAAATTCCTTACCTCTAACTACGATCCGACACGAGGAAAACACTCTATCGACTCCCACATGTCCGTTACCAGTAAGTATATTGAGCCTTACTGATAATGACTTGGGCTCCAATCCTATCCGTGTCGCGAATCGTGCAGACATAAAAGAATGCGATGCACCAGAATCAAATAAAGCTGAAGCTGGAAAGGAGTTGACGAGAATAGTACCTGCCACTACCTCTCCGGGTGCCAATCCTTCCTCTGCGGTCATCACCATAGCCTGACCATGCCCTCGGGGTACTGGTCCCCTCTGCTGAAATCCTCGCTGTCTATTCTGACTCAAGGCTTAGGCTTGAGCATGCTGCTGGGGGTGTTGTTGCTGGAACACCTGGGACTGAGGCGGCAAGGGCCTCGGCCATGGATACTGCTGCTGCTGGACCGTGCTGGTCCTCTCACCGAAGAGCTAGAAAGGTTGGACGATGATGAACCACCCCTATTCGGGCAGGATCTAACCCTATGGTCTGCTGCTCTACAAGCCAGACACAATCCCTGTGTCCTGCGACACTCTGCCACTACATGGCCTGGCTTCCCACAATAAGAACATCCCACTGCGGAAGACTGCTTCTGCTTCTGCTGCTGCTGCTGAGGGTACGTCGGAGTCGGATGCTGAACCGACGTTACTGAGGCCACTCGCCTCGGAGCTCCAATGGTAAAAGCCCTGGCTGCCGGGGCTGGGGCTGAAGACTGATTCATCTGGCCGTGGGATCTCTTCCGACCTCCGACCCTATCCACAATCCTCTGGGAGGTATACTAATGTCTCCTAGCTGCTCTCAAGACTGCATCAAAAGTCTGATGCTTGAACTGCTCAACTGCTAATAGAATCTCCAGGTGAAGCCCTTGCTGGAATCGCTGGGCTCTATCATACTCGGTTGCCACCAAGGTGAGAGCAAACCGACTGAGCTTCAAAAACCCGGCCGTATATTCGTTGACCGTCCTGCCCATCTAATTCAGATTGGTGAACCTCATCTGTAGATCGTACCGAGCTACAACATCAAAATAATTGGTCTGGAATCTTTTTCTGAATACCGCCCAAGCAATGGGTGCTGTTAATCCAACGGCCTGTGCCGCCCACCAGCTGCGGGTAAGATCTAATAACTGCAAGCGCACCACGGATACCTACTCATTCTCTGGGGTCCTGGCTGCTTATAGAATCACCTCGATGTCCTGAAGCCATGCATCTGCGGCGATAACATCTTCACTACCATCGAAGAATTGAGGGTTCAAGCGCTTGAAGCTATTGGCCACGCTGTTACCCTGATGACCTCCTCTGGTCAGAGCATCCATCACTTCCTGGTGCAAGGCGTCTCCACGATGATCTTGGGAAGCTATCAAGGTCCTGACGAGACCTACCAAAGTGGCATCATCAGGCTCGGCAGGCTGAACTGGCTGGACTGGTGGCTCTCCGCCAGAAGGTACGACTCTGGAGGCCACTTCGGAATGCTGGGCTTGATCTCCGGGTTACTGCTGATCCACGGAAAGTGCTCCACCTTGCTGGCCGACAGGTCTAGGAAGGATGCCACTGAAGAAGAAGACATGGGAAACAATAAGGAAGGACCAAGACAGATCAACGATACAAGCATGTGATCAGGTCAAGATTCTCAGAGATTTGAAGATATGAGCAAAGATCAAGGGCGAATACTGATTGAGATATCTATTCGGTAAACCCTCACATATCTTGATTTACAAGACCTGCATGGGCCACCACTTACACCATATCACACCCCAGAACCAGAATATTGGAGAGCGGGGGCAGACATAGCCAGCTACGTATATGAAATGGAATCCATCTCGCTATACGGTCACGGCTGTCTAGATACATGAGGGTTTACTACAAGCCAACAGTCTCCTATGGTCATGAACAAGCCTAGTGTCTCAATCACAAGCAAGTAGGTAAAGTCACAAGATGTATGATTATTAAATATACAATAATAAGACGTCCCAAATATTACATATTCAGCTGATCATGAAGCTAGTCGTTACAAAATGTTAGGGCTAGCAAGAGTTTAGTCATACATGATCAACCCTAGGATCTGTCAATCATGTTACAGTCCGTAGGCGGACAGTAAGTAAGTGCAATCGAGCTAAACAGGTGCTCGTCGGCTAAACGCCTCAAAAGAATATTTTTATAATAAAGTGGGAGAGCCAAAAATAACCCACTCGTTGCCCTGGTTACGCCTAGTGGTCACCATCTGGCTGGAAGACAGGTAGATCCTCCGGAGCTGCTCCAAAATCTGGCCATACAAAACCAGCTGGGTCAGATCCCAGAAAGAGCAAGTACCACAAAGGAAGCTTCACTTAGGAACTAAAACCAGCAATTAGCACAGAAGATAATAATAATATAGTAAAACTGGAGAAATATAATATCACGAGGATATATGGTAAGATAACCATGGAACCATTCAGATAACCAGGTTATAATCCTTAAACCAAACAAGGACCGGGATTGTAACCCTTCATTTGAATCGAACTTGGTTTCTCCTATTTATCAGCAAGATAATATAAGAAAATCAGAACATGTGACAATCTTATACAGGATCAAGGCAAGACTAGACTGATTATTCCCCATTCAACAATCACGGCCAAGCAATAAGTATGGCATGATACTTTAACTAGCTAGGGTTATCACAGGCCTAGTTATTAGCAAGATGCAGTAAGATTATTCTACAGCCACAAGCCCCGCAGACCATCCAGGTTACCCAGGTCGAAGATTCGGGGTTGAATTCAGGTGGGTACATCGTCCAGGAAACGCATGTACCCTTAAGTTGCTTGAAGGGTGCAACACATGACAGTGTGCTAGAAATGTGCCATACTCGACGGAAGGCTACAGATCCCAAGCGCGCCCAGGTAATAGGATTGCCTGTAGCTGGGAGATCTCTTTATGACTAATGTATTAATCTAGTTATTAGCCTTAGTCCATTTCAATAGGTACTCCTGACCGTGGTACTCAGGAGTCCCGTCATAGACATGATGCAAGATAGGACTGGATTATTTGTACAAGCACAATCGCCCACGGTATCTAGGTTATTTATACAGGTCATGTCATGTCAGGTAACCGTCGCAACCGCTTATCAAGATATGCCAGGTTTATCATGTCAAGTTTACTTGTCAGGAGTGCGCCACAGCGGGCCACTATCAGGTCAAGCTACTTGTCAAGAGTGTACCACTATGGGTCACTGTCGTGTTCAGGGTACATGTGCAGGGCATCATAGTGCAAGCATTCAATCAGGAGACCCAAGTTATGTTGAGATTACAAGACATGAGTTATCAGTAAAATCAAATAATAATAATAATAAAATAGCAGGGCAAGGCGCAGGGAGGAGCCCTGCGGCTCCGGATCACTAGAACCCATGAGGCCAGCGAAAGAGTGGACCTCATGCGACGGGAAGGGATGAGCGCATGCGGCAAAATAGGAGCCTCAGTCCTATGCGGCTGAACTGACCGAGTCCCATGCGGCCAGGGGAGGACGGTGGCATATACGGCTAGGAGTGATGGGTGCACATGCGACTGTCGGGTAGCGAGTCCATACGGCTGGCACGGATCGAAGCTCCATGCGGCCAATGGGAAAGGCTGTATGCGGCTGGGAATGCCTAAGCTCATGCGGCCGCCGGTAGTAGACTTATGCGCTCGAGGGGGACCGATTCTCATGCGGCTATTATTGGGACTTAGGACTTATGCGGCCAAGGAATTCCAGGCGTATGCGGTGCTGAGAAGTTCAGGTATAAGCGCTCGATCCAAGTCCATGCGGCTGGAATGCAAGGGTCTCATGCGGCTAGAAACGACTTGCCGCATGAATGCTCATGCGGTCAAGTACTGCCATGCAGCCAGAGAACTGTTCTTCTTCTCCAAATTTTCCGAGAAGAAGAACTAAGTACGCCATGGCTTTCCAGCTCCATAAAACCCTCATCCAGAGTCTAAATCCGAACTTCCATAGGTCAAAATGGGGAAGAACGAAATTTTCTACAACATGAAACCATCAAAACTTAGAAATAACAAGATTAAGTAGATCAAAATCCAAGAAATCCGAAAAATAAGATAAACTTAGATCTACAAGAATCTAGCCATGAAAAGTAAAAATGCCAAGTACTAAAGTATGTTAGAATGCTGTAAAGAAAAGAATGGAACAATAAAATTAGAGTTCCTCCATGAAGCAAGTTACACTTGCCTAGACCTCTCTCTCTCTGGTAGGTGAAGAAGTTATGGTGGAGAAGAAGAGTAATGAGGAGAGAGAAAGGAGAATGGGTTAATAAATACTAATGGTGGTGGTAGGTAGGGGTTCACCCTTTGGTTCATGATGAACCAAAGCAAAACCAAGCCAAGCCGAACCTACCCAAGAATAAACCGAGTCATGAAGAAAAGCTAAACAAGGAATCATGCAATACAAGATAAAATACATATACGTATTCCAAAAATACGTAATACGAACCACAGGCATTACAGTAGTCCCTTATCGATCCTCCTTCTGAAGGCGATGACGTCCTCCAGAACATAGCTGGGGTAGCCAAGTCTTTGTCGATCCTCCTTCTGAAGGCGAAGACGTCCTCCAGGACATAGCTGGGGGTAGCCAAGTCCTTGCTGATCGTCCTCCTGAAGAAGAAGACGTCCTCCAGAGCACAGATGAGGCTAGCCAAGTCCTTCCCGAAGGCGAAGATATTCCCCAGGACATAGCTGGGGGTAGCCAAGACAAAGCTCCAGGAGAGACAACTCCCCTACAGGAGAGTGAGGCCGAAAGTGAAGCCTCAACCGATCCATCCACTTCCAGCCGTGTCATGACAGTATACATGACTGAAGGTGATGCCGAGCCAGATGCGCCGCCAGCAGACCTCGTCCAGCGCATGGATACCTTGGAGGGAGGACTCAAAACCCTCTCTGCCTCCATACAAATACTGACTCAAGCAGTGTTTGAGATACGGTCAGCTTTGGCCAGGGTACCGTCTACTGGTCCTAACCCAGGGGCCAATGGAGAATCAAGTGTACCCCTTCAACGGGTATCCTTGGATACAGATTGCCGTGGGGCACCTCGGACGTCGAAGCCATCAAATGCTCAACTCCAGGCTGTACCACCTTCCCCGACTCCCAGCTCCACGGAAGACATAGTTGAGATGATCAGGGACTTACGCGAGCGCTTTGAGTCCAAGAACAGACAAGAGGAGCGCCAGAAGATGGGAATTCCACAACCATACCCCCCTCGAATGGAACAAAGTGGTTTATCCTCCCAAATATAAACCACAGACATTGACGCCATACGACGGAAAGGACTCTCCTTGCCGCTATCTGACGTACTTCCAGTCTCAAATGGGACATCTCCCGAAGGAAGACGCGTTACTCACCAAAATATTTGTCGGGGCGTTGAAAGAAGTAGCTTACGACTGGTACTGCAGTCTCCCCGATAACTCCATATCTTCCTTCGACGACTTGACGCATCTCTTCCTCGATCGTTTCTACGACGGAGGGAAGGACATGACAATGGCGTCCCTCATAGAGATACGTCAGAAGGAAAAGAAAACTGTTCGAGCATTCATCGAACGGTTCCGACAAGCCTGCTTCAGACTGCCCCCGGGCATGCCAGAACATGCACTCCTCTCCTCCTGCAGCATAAACATGCTTCCTGCGATCAAACTCTGGCTCAACTCCACTCTTCCTCCCGACTGGAGTTCCTTGATCATCGAGGCCGAAGCAGCAGAAAAGAAGACGGCCAATGCTCGTCTTCTGGGAGTCAGTTTCCCTGCCTTTGAGGACAAGGAAAAACGGCCTGCAGCCAACAACCCGGGACGAGAGACGAAGGGGAAGCCGACGTTGACTGTCAATGCCTCCAAAGGTGCATCAGCACCCACTCAGAAGCCTGCACTTGTACCAAGGCCAAAGGAGATTTATTCTTTCAACGATGAAGACACCCTGCAACTCTTCGAGATATTGAAGCTGGGTGATAAGATCAAGTTGCCGGACCCGAATTGTCCCGACGAGGTTGGGAAAGTGGACAATCCGAGGTACTGTCACTACCATTGGTTTGTCGGACATCCAACTAAGGACTGCTACGTCCTCAAAAACTACATCCAGTGCATGATCAATGCGGATGTTATCTCCGTCGACTACGAGGAGAAAACGGTCTCGGCCAACCTGGTGTCACTCCAATTTGGCACCTTGTCGCCAACCACAACACAAGATGGCGTCGTCCCCATCCCAAAGACGACAATAGAGGTGGTCAATCTACCGCCTACTCGTGACAAGGTGAGTGGACTCATCCCACTCACCACATCTCGGGGAGAGGTCTTGTGACGCCCCAGAACTAGAATACTGGAGAGCGGGGGCGTACATAGCCAGCTACGTATATTGAAATGGAATCCACCTCGCTATACGGTCACGGCTGTCTAGATATATGAGGGTTTAACTACAAGCCAACAGTCTCCTATGGTCATGAACAAGCCTATTGTCTCAGTCTCAAGCAAGCAATAATAGTTACAAGATGTCAGAACACCAAATATATAATAGCAAGGCGTCCCATACATTACATATTGGATGATCATGAAGCTAGTCGTACAAAATGTCAAGACTAGCAAGAGTTCAGTCATACATGATCAACCCTAGGATTTGTTAATCATATTACAGCCCGTAGACAGACAGTAAGTAAATATGCATCGAGCTAACAGGTGCTCGTCGGCTAAATGCCTCAAAAGAATAATTTTATAATGTAGTGAGCGAATCAAAAAGGAAAACCCACTCGTAGCCCGGATTCTGTCTAGTTGTCACCATTGGGCTGGAAGTTCGGTAGATCTTCGGGAGCTGCTCCGAAATCTGGCCACACAAAACCAGCTGGGTCAAACCCCAGAAAGTGCAAGTGCCACAAAGGAGGCCACGAAATAAGAACGAAAGCCAGCATATCAGATCATAAGGAAAATAGGAGAAAAATACTATTAATAAAGAGTACAACAGGACAATAAACGACTAGGGACGTAGAACCATTCCGGGAGCCAGATTACAACCCTTAACCAAACAAGGATCGGGGTTGTACCCTTCGCCTGAATAGCACCTTGTATCTACCCATTTATTGTTAAGATAAGTAAAACAAACATGCTCAGGAGAAACCAGGTACTGGGACTAGACGAGACTTAGACAGGGCTGGACACCATCCATTCACAAACGGCCAAATAAATACTACGGCTTACTACTTAACTAACTAGGGTTATCATATGCCTAATTACTAACAAGATACAAATAAGAAATTCTCAGTCCCAAGCCCTGCAGACTATCCAGTTATCCTTCCGCGGGTTGAGAGTATGGTTGGGTACATTGTCGAGAGACAATGTACCCTTAGGTGACTTAGAAGGTGCAACACATGACAGTGTGCTGGAAATGTGCCCTACTCGTCGGCAGGCTACAAGTCTATTAAAGCACCCAGATAACGAGATCGCCTGTGACTAGGAATTCTCCATGAACTATAGTTTGATCTAGTAATTAGCCTAATCCATATTCAGTGCGAATCCCTGACCGTGGTAACCAGGGAGTCACGTCCTAGACATGATGCAAGACAAGACAAGACAGGTGGATTGCACGAAGCAGCAAAAATGAACACCCACGATGTCAGAGTTGGTTATAGGAGTCAAGTTCACCATTGCAACAGCATCATGTTATCAAGTTAAGTTACAAGTCAGGAGTGCGCCGCCACGGGCCACTATCAAGTATCCAGTTATAGAGATTAATCATGAATCATAAGTTACAAGTTAAGAGCGCACCCCCATCGGATCACTACTAAGGAGATCAGAAAGTACTAGGATCATAAATCACAGAAATCACGAAAATCGTACTAGTTATAAGCAAAACACCGAAAACCGTGCCAGGTCGTGTTGGGTCAAGACAGTCGTGTTGTGTGAAACAAGATATTAGAGCTCCAATCCACAAAAGAGATGCCAATCCCAAAGAAATAAAACCAAACCATCACGGGCCAATAGGTTGCGCTGGGGTTCCTGGTGTCGGGTTGCGCTAGGGTCTGATTGTGCTAGGGGAATGAACTGCGCAGGGGGAATGAACCGCGCTGAGGTCGGGTTGCTCTAAGGTCGAGCCGCGCTGGAGTTGAGCCGCACTGGAGTCGGATTGCGCTAGGGTTGGATTGCGCTAGGGTCGGATTGCGCTAGGACCAAGCTGCGCTGGGAGTGAGCTGCGCAGGGGATCGGGTTGCGCTGAGGAGTGAGCGCGGTTCGCCAAAGGGCGCCGAGCGCGGGTCAGCCCAGCGCTAAAGAGCGCTGGCCGAGGAAGGGTAGGCGCGGTTCAGCCCAGCACTAAAGAGCGCTGGCCGAGATCATCTTCTCCAGCAAGGCTGAGAAGAGAAACCCAAGAACACCAAAAACTCCAAGCTTCATAACTTGGCCAAATTAAAACGAAATTTAGATTTTTAAAGTTCTAACTTGTGTAAAATTGAATTCTCTACCACATGGAAACCTCAAAACAAGCAAAAATCTAAGTTTAATAGATCAAAACCAAGGAAATCTGAAAATGGTTAAAACTTAGATCTAGAAAAATGGAAACTCCAAATCACAAAATGCTAAGTTCTAATGTGGTTCACCATGGCCTAATCTAACTAATGGACAAATAAAATAGGGTTCCTATTTGGTGGCAAGGTGCACTTACCTATGGAGGTTGGGTGTTGTGTGGAGGAAGGAAGAAGAAGATGGAAAAAATTAATGGAAGAGTAATGAGGAGAGAGAAAAGTTAGGTGGGGTTTTAATGAGGAAGGGTGTGTTGTGTTGAGGGTGGAGTTTAACTAAGGGTAGTCCAAAGCAAACCAAACCAAATCCTCTCCACAAAGAATAAAATCACGCCAGGTCCAAAAACTCAATTTACGAGAAAACCAAAATCCACAAGTCGAGCCAAAATACAATTACAGGCCAAAATTTGAGAAAATAAAATACAGGTCTGAAATACATATAAGCCTAATCAAAATGCGTATTCCGAAATATGGGCATTACAGGTCTTATGGGTTCACCCTGACCTCGTCTCCGAAGTTACTCAAACGGACGTACGCTCTGCCTCCAAAACCAAGGACATGAAGATCAAGTCTTGCCGCATGGTCTCTTCCTCTGTGGAAAAGGCACTTCCTGTACAGACGCGTTCACATCAGAACGCCCAACCTGATGAAGCTGCCGTCAAGGTGGTACCTCCTTGCACCGTCCCTGCTGCCCAGGAAGAGGGCCCATCCATGCCTACAGCAGCCAATAAACAGAAGCATGTAGAGGCCCGTTTCGACAAGCCTTTACGAAAGGAGAATGCTTCGGGGATAGCCAAGCCCACAACTTCGACATACTGGCACAACTTGCCAGTACTCCCGCCCGCCTATCTCTGTTTGAGCTTCTTTGTCTTTCCAAAGACACTCGTGAAGCTCTGGAGGATGCTGAGTCCTTCATCAGTCAGGTCAAGCAGCCCGAAGATCTTCCAACTACATGTGCGTACTGCCATTGTGCGGATGAGGTTATCCCCAATGTAACCTTCACCCAATAAGACATGCTACTCAAGCACAACCGACACAACAGGCCGCTGTATTATACAGGGTATATCGGTTCCGTCAAGGTAAAGCGGATTCAGATCGATCCAGGGTCTTCCCTCAGCATCATCCCAAAGATGCTGCTCTCAACACTGGGGATCCCAATGTATCGTCTGGCGCCTTCCAACACAATAATTAGGGGCTTCAATGCTAGCAAACACGAGCCGCTGGGCAAAATACGGCTGAACTGTCATATCGATAACCTCAGAACCGAGGTGACTTGCTATGTCGTGGACGCCGACGTTAACTACAACCTCCTACTAGGTCGTCCGTGGCTGCATGAGTACATGGTAGTACCATCCACACTCCACCAATGTATGAAGTACGTGTCCACCAACGACATCATCTGGACGGAGTTCGCGGACATTGACCCTTTCAAGGGAGTCGAAGCCTACTTCTCTGATTCTACCCTGTACAAGTCGCCCGACGAAGGGGAAGCCAATGATGCTGACGATGAAGCAGAAACGGCAGCAGAGCCGGACATGGAGCCAGAGATGATTCCTGACGCTCCTTTAAAAATTCGACTCAAAGGGAAGCCGCTTCAGACGTTGCCTCCCACGACCATCAAGCTACCTGGAAAAGCACCAACTGTTCTAGGTCGAACACCCACTGAAGCTCCCTTAAAGATACGGCTCAAGGGAAAGCCGCCTCAAACATCGGCTCCCCTTGTGGCAAAACTACAGGGGAAGGCACCAATCACTGAAGGCGCAGTTGAGGCACCTCTGAAGGTGCGTCTTAAAGGTAAGCCTCCGCAATCATCCGTCTCATCCAAGCTGTCGGAGAAGGCCCACATAGTCCTCTCAGACCCCAAGGTCAAAGCTGCAGTAGACTCTTCCGATCCAACCCCAGTACTCACAGATGAAGAGCTAAGGAAATATATATCTGCCAATGTAGATGCACCCTCTCTGGACAATGTAATCCTGCGGGATAAAATTTTATGTTTCATCAATAATAGAGTATCTTTTAATTATTCTAGTCTTCCATATTAGAATGCCATGTATACATTAGATAACACTCTACGGTCGTTGCAAACACAAATAACGACCGTCAATCATGTAAATCGAGTAGTCCCGTCCCAAGGGGTCTATTTTGTAGTCCCACCACAGAATCGAGACGAAGAATCCATCATCTTCGGCAAAGCCGAGCGTCATCAAGACCTCCCGCCACTCGAGCAAGAACCAGATACCGGTAGAATACAAGTCTATCGGTACACGGACAAGACAAAGTACCTCATCCAAAAGATGGGTTACGACCTAAAAAGCAACAAAGGCCTGAACTATAGCAAGGGTCGACGTCTTTCTCTCCGGCTCCCAATACCTAAAGGAAAGCCGCAAGACTACTATCATCGAACTCGACGGGGGGTAGGCTACGTCACGCCGCCGACAACTCCAGAAAATTCGAAGGCAGAAGAAGTAAAACATTCTCATTCGTCCGAAGCATCAACTTGGGATTCTGATACCAGTATCGGCTCAGTCTTCAAGAAGGTGCTATCAGTCAACATGGCATCTGCACAATCTCAAAAAGACGAAGGCGAAGACCAAACGCTAGAATTCTTCGAGGAAGAACCTTGGGCTTAACGCCTAGGAGCACAGTGGGAGTCTCATTTTGAATTACGTGAACCCTCTATCGAAGATGAAGTCGAGCAGATCGACCTTGGGGATGGATCTTCTTCCAAACCCATCTTTATCAGCAAGAGTCTAAAGGGACCAGACCGAAAATCTTTGGTCCAACTGGCTAAAGAATATATCGACATCTTCGCCTGTAGCTACGAAGAGATGCCAGGACTTGATCCCCAAATCGTGATGCATAGGCTCAATATCTTACCTGATGCCAAGCCTATAAAGTAGCAACAGCGATATTTTCGTCCTGATATCATGAACGCTATCGATCAAAAGGTAGACATACTCCTGACCAGCGGGTTTATCCGTGAAGAACAACATTCGGATTGGGTGGCCAACGTTGTCCCTATCACCAAGAAGAACGGGAAGATACGAGTTTGTATCGACTTCAGGGACCTCAACACCATTTGCCCGAAGGAAGAATTCCCGCTTCCAATCACTGACGTGATGATCGACAATATATGTGGGTTCGAACGCATGTATTTCATGGACATGTATTCGGGCTACAACCAGATCAAGATGTTCCTCGATGACGCAAAAAACACATTATTCAGGACTCTGAAGGGTATTTTCTGCTACACAGTGATGCCCTTTGGCTTGAAGAACACTGGTGCTACATACCAACGAGCTATGAGTACTATCTTCAGTCAACATCTTCACAAGACAGTAGAGTGCTATGTTGATGACATCGCAGTCAAGAGCCGTCTCAAAGGAGATCACCTACAAGACCTGAAGACAGTCTTCGATCTCATGCGAGTACATCAACTCAAGATGAACCCTGCTAAATCTTTCCTCGGGGTTTCTAGCGAAAAGTTCTTGGGCTTCATTATCATGAAGAAAGGCATTCATGTCGATCCCGAGAAGACCAAGGCCATCCTTGACATGGACCCTCCGAAGAATCTCCGAGAACTTCGAGGCCTGCAAGGGCGTCTGGCATACATTCGAAGGTTTATAGCAAACCTTTCCGAAAAATGCCAACCCTTCACTCAGCTCATGAAGAAGGGAGTCTCTTACGTCTGGATAGAGGAATGCCAAAAATCTTTTGATGACATCAAAGCTTACCTGACGAGTCCGCCAGTCCTGGTGGCAACCGTCTCAGGCAAACCATTTCTCCTCTATGTCCGGGCCATGGATCATTCCTTCGGCGCTCTGCTGGCTCAGAACAACGATGTGGGCTATGAGCAAGCTATCTACTACCTCAGTAGGACACTGATCGGGGCCGAACACCGGTACAACCCTGTTGAAAAGGAGTGTCTGGCTTTGGTATTCGCTATCCAGAAGACTCGCCATTATGTCTTGGGCCAGACAATTCATGTCATCTTCCGAGTCAATCCACTCAGGGTTCTCATGACGAAGCCAGGATCATTGAACTCTCGGCTAGCTACATGGGCGATCCTATTGACGCCATACAACATGGTGTTCGTTCCACAAAAAGTCGTCAAGGATCAAGCTCTGGCCGACTTTTTAGCCGCACACCCTATCCCAGAGTCCTCCAGACTCTATGAAGACATCCCGGATGAGGTCCAAGAATCAAATGTCACCGAAGAAAGCTCCGTCTAGCGGATGTTTTTCGATGGCGCTTCAAAAATAGGCCCCAAAGGCCAAATCATCGTCGGAGTGGGGGTAGTCTTAGTCTCCCCTGATCAGCTGGTCATCCAGCGTGCTTACTCCCTTTCAAAGCCGTGCTCCAACAATGTCGCCGAATACAATGCTCTTATCATGGGACTCCAGCTGGCACAACAGCTGGGGGTAGATCATCTGGAAGACTACGACGACTCAAAACTCGTCGTTAACCAGATCCGAGGGCAATATGAAGTTCGCCATGAAGATCTGGTTTCTTACCATGAAGTTGTATTGAACATTATTACAACCTTCACCAAGTTTTTCATAGAACACATACCCTGGTTACAAAACCTGGAGGCTGACGCTCTGGCTGGCCTCACAGCCTCATTGGCAGCACCCCTCGGAACTCAACACTATGTCATGGTAGTTGGTCGAGACTTGGTATGTCCTAAAAATAACCTATGCTCACAAACGGCCCATGCCATGTCAACAAGTGCTGGTGTTAACGTTCGAGACTGGAGGTTCCCATTCATCGACTTCGCTGTCTATAAAATTCTTCCAGAAGACCCGAAAGAAGCCGTCTCAGTCAGGAGATGTTTCCTTCGATTCTATTACGATACAGGTACTAAAATGCTGTACCGACGCTCCTACGATGGACTTCTCCTTCGATGCCTGTCCAACGAAGAGGCTGCCGAAGCTCTTCGAGAAGCTCATGATGGAAATTGCGGGGCTCATCAACCTGGACCTAAGTTGCAGGATCGACTGCAATGCATGGGTTACTACTGGCCTACCATGGGAGCCGACGCTGTCGACTATGCTAAGAAGTGCCATGCCTATCAGCTTCATGTCGACTTCATTCATACACAGAACCACTACATCCTACGGTCGTCTCTTGGCCCTTCGAAGCTTGGGGCATGGATATTGTAGGACCGATTACCCCTCCTTCATCAAGGGGATACCGCTTCATCCTAGCCATCATCGATTACTTCTCCAAATAGGCAGAAGCAGTTCCGCTGACGGAAGTGAAGAGCTTTAGGGTGATCAGCTTCATCAAGCACCATGTCATCTACCGTTTTGGGGTACCTCAAAAGGATTATCCACGATAACGGTCCACAATTTATCAGCCATATTTTTAGCAGATTCTGTGACAAGAATCGCATTCAGAACGTGGCATCGACCGCCTATAATCCGGCTACAAACGAATTGGCCGAGGCATTTAACAAAACTATCGTCAGGCTACTCAAAAAGGTCGTGTCATCCAACAAGCGCGACTGGGATGAAAAGCTCGGCAAAGGCCTTTGGGCCTACCGCACAACGGTACGGACCCCGACGGGCAACACACCATTCTCCTTGGTCAACGGGAGCAAAGTGGTACTACCTTTCGAGATTCAGATACCCTCACTCCGTGTAGCGATCACAAATTGACTCACAGAAGAAGACAATCAACGTCGCCGTCTGCAAGAATTGGAGGCACTTGGCGAAAAACATCTCCTAGCTCAACAGCATATTGAACTCTATCAAGCCTGTATATCATAGGCTTTCAACAAGAAGGTCAAGCAGAGGGCTTTCCAAGTAGGCGACCTGGTTCTGGCAGTCAGGAGGCCAATGGTGTTGACTCACAAGACACCAGGAAAGTTCGAGCCCAAGTAGGAGGGACCTTTCATCATAGAGACGGTATACTCAAACGGTGCTTACCGCCTCGCCATATCAAATGGGGACTTGTTTATGATGCCCATCAACGGCAAGTTCCTAAAGAAGTACGACTCTTGACATCCTTCAGACATGTACTTCTATCTCCACCCAACAAGAGAGTCTGTGGACCCAATCATCAGGGCTCACGTACACCTCCCTTCCACAAAATCTTACACTTCCAGGAACCCAGCTGTTCTGTGGCGTTCTATCCTCAGTAGAAGAACAATCACATCCATATTACCTCTGAGTTGCTCTTCTACGTCGTACAAAACATAATCTGACACCATGTAGGATTATGCTACTTATTATGTTTACCACGTCCAAATTACCTCTGAGTAAACATCCCGTACAGACAACCCCTGTATTGTCGTACATTGATCGCAGAACTTCTATGTCTACATTACCTCTGAGAAGTTCCGCGCATCCCCCCTGAGTCATTCCTACCACGTCCATAACACCTCTGAGTTGGAAAATTCTATCATTTGAACCCCATATTTGCTACGTCCATATTACCTCTGAGCAAACATGTCGGTTCTCTCAAACTTATTATCTGTACCTAAAAACCAAGGTGCGTAAAAGATAATGGTTCCACACAAATCATCAAGTTCATGACAGCAAGAATGAACACATCACAAAACTCTTTATTCTTTATTTAAAAGTAAAGGATTACATCCCCAACAGGAGTTGCAAATTACACGAAATAACAAAAAAAAGGGAGAGTCTACGACCCCTAACCATCACCGGGATTGGCTGAAAGCTCTTCGATCCGACGCTTCAAGTCTTCCGCCCGAGTCTCTGCGGTCGCCAGGACTCGGCGTTCGGCTTCTTGACGCATCATTTCTATGGCCTCAGGAGAAATGTCGTCCTCATACTTCTTGTCCAGCTGCTGCCGCTGCTGGGCCAAAGAAAGAGCATGGCGGGTAAAAGCTGCTTCCTCCTCCTTAGATGCTACATGCTCAGCCTGGACTCGCTCAGCATCTAACAAGAGTTGGGCCCACTGGTCTTCAAGGAGACGAATCTTGGCATTAACCTCCGCTATACTAGCGTCCAACGCAGCTTGCAACTCCACATTCTCCTATGTGGACTGAGATAGCCTCTCCACCGCAGCCTCAGCTTCGGTCACCTCGTATTCCCAGACAGCCACGGTGGCCTGATAAGATGACTCAGTTTCAGCGATCAACTTCGCTTTTTCTGCTTCTATCAGAGCAGAAAGATCATTTTGCTGGATACTCTGAAACTCGGAAAGCAGCTGGTCTAGCTCGGCCACCGATGCTTCCAGAATCTCGGCTATATGATCATGCCCCTGGTGGGAACATATCAGACCAATGTGAGGGAGTGCCATGGTTTTTGCCGTCGCGAAACTCCCATTGGCATTCATCACTGCCGATACGCCCCTCTGCAGTATCTTGTACACCGCCTCAACGATAAACTTCACGTACTCATCCGCATCCGCCAGCACTTGCGGTGTCATAGCAGGAGTTGGAGGAGCTGCTCTAGACGGCGGGCCGAAAGAAGACTCGTCGGCTTCAATCTGCGAGGCTGAAACCTCGACATCAACGGACTCTCCCTCAACAGGGGCTTGAACTTCGCCACTGGCCCGAGGAGCCAAAAGAGCGGAAGGAGCGGAGAGGGGCATCGATATCGTGCCCCAAGTAGAAGGAGCAACAGGGGTTTCCAGCAAACCCTTACCCTTTCCAAGCTCAGAGGGACCTCCGACGTCAGGGGCTATCTCCTCTGCATCCAACACACTATCAATAGGTTGTACGGGACCTTTCCCCTCTGGCAAGGCAGCAAAATCAGTACTTGTTTCCTGACTCGGCTCCCCTGGAGTCAGGCTCGGCAGACGAGTCTCACCTTCCTCATCGAATCCCTCCGCGGGGATAGAATTGTCGCTGCCTCCTGATCGGCAGCCACCTCAGCCTCCGTTGCTGAGTCTGGTGTAGGGCTCGATAATGATACGGCCGACCTTCCCTCATCATGACAAGGAGGGAAATCAGCCCTCTCCTCTGTTTCAACCATGTCTGTTGCCCCTGCAACAGGCTCACTCATCTCCGGAGCAACTTCATCTGAAGACGATGAACTCCACTCCACTTCCTCATCCGGAAGCCCCTTATCTGCTGGGTCCTCAATGTCAGAGACCCCTACGGTGGCTTGCACCATCTTGGAAACTACTGCATCTTCAGCTTTCCTTCCAACATAATCTGGAGATACTAAAATCTCCGCAGGAACGACATTGTCAGAATTCTCCTCCACGGGAGACATTACAATTGGAGGAATGCGCTCATCAGAAAAGCTCGCCACCTCCTTCGATTTACTGACGCCCGGTTTCGAAACCCGGGTCTTCTTCTTCAACGGTTCCAACAAAAGGAAAGCATATGTCACAAAAATGACAGAAGAAGCCAGATTATAAAGAACGTCTTTACCTCAGCAGAAACTGATTCCATTGGCGTTACAGGCGGCACTCCCGTAGCCTTTGGAGTCATCATTTTTCTCGACCTTTTTGGTGCAGCGCTTCTGCGTCAGCCCGCCTCTTTCCAGCTGGGGGATCTTCCCGAGTGCCTTCCGTTGATGCTGCAGCAGCAGCCCGATATCCCGCCAACTCTGGTAGACGATATGACCGGGCCGCCGCCAACATGTTCTTCGTAGCCTCTAGCTGAGTTCCAATGATGAAACTAGTCTTCCTATCATAATCAGGAGGCACAGTATTCATGGCGCAATACAGCTTAACGGTCGAATACAGGATCTGTGGCCGAGGGTTGTGAACTGGTGTATTAAAATGAACCCCAGTGCACCCGACATTATAATATTGCCAACCCCGGGCTCCATCCAGCAAACTTCCAGCAAACCCCAGACTGTTACTGGGGTTTCGTAACATTAGCTGGGTGTAACCAAACTGGCGAGCAAATCGGCTCGACAGATATGGCTCCAGGTAACACTTATTCTGGTTTCGGTAGACCAAGTGGAAAGACCGAATACTCTGCAACCAACAAAACCCCCATTTCGGCAGAGTGATCGCATCCTCACCAGAGTCTTCTAAATCTTGGTCAGCCTCAAAATCTTTGAAGATGGGACTGACCTTCACGATCTCCCACCCCTGAAGATAAGATAAGACTCTCCTACAGACGGGGACGCCGGTATGCAGCCACTTCCTCTTGTAGAAGCGGCAGATAAAGGCGTCACCTTTAACGTAATCGTCTTCAGGACCCGGACTCATCATGTTCGGGTGATGCAGAATCAACCATCCCATCAGATAATGGAATGGTAGCTCAGCGCGGGGAAAGTTGTCTTTCCTGTCCCTCTCACGGACCACGTCGTCAGCAAAATCCCTCAAACCCCGCAGCAGGTTTTTAACACCCAGTTTTCTAAAATGAGGGTAGTTTTAAAATTTTGTATTTTAATTTATTTAATTATGATATTTAAATAATAATATAATTTTTTGGTGATTTTTAATCTTTTTAAAACTATTTAAAATAGTGAATTATAATTTTGGTGGTTAACTAGTTAAACCCTAGAATTGCTAAACCTAGAGACTAATCATGACCAAGGGAGCATTGTCATGTGATTAGAATGTAATATTATAACTTTTTAGTGTAAGGGTATTTTGGTCATTTTGACAATTTTGTGAAATTGTAATCTGCATTAATTAAATTTTGTGCTAATCTTTTAGTTAAGCCTTAACCTAGAAGTCTAGCCTAATCCAGTTTAGTCTTGAGGTTAGAATCATGGTTAGTAGCTATTCACTAGATGCCAAGAATTTAAATATCTAGTTTTAGCCTTGTAAGATATTTTAGAGTAGATATTATTGAATGAAACCTAGTTTTCTTCACGACCTTTGATCTATACTTAATAGCTAAGTTAGAATCATGGACACACATTGTGAACCCTAGCAAAACCCTAATTCTTACACTTATGGCCAGCCTAGGGATCCCCTCCAACACTATAAAATCCCTCTCAAAGTTAGTGCCTCCTTTTTCATTCATCCCTTCATTTTTTCTAAGAAAAGGTTTGTTCTTCACACAATATTTCCTATTTTAATCAATACAAATCCTTTTCCATTCAAATTTCTTCCTTGGTGTTCTAAATAGTGTCCCCCTACTATTCATGGAGATTATTGACAGGTTTGACACAATTTGGAGCCATTGGCTAGCTAGAGGAGATCTCATTTTTGGAGTTTTTCTTTGAGGACAACACCTATAGGTAAATTCCTAATCTCTCCATCAAATTTCGTTATCTTTGCATGGTTAGGAAGTCCTAGGTGTCCTCTTACTGTAGGGATAGGATTTGCAGGCTTTCGTGTCCTTTATGTGTCCGTATCGGACACGTATCAGTGAGCAGTCGTAGGTGTTCGACGAAATGCCACAGTGGGTATTTCGATCGAGTTTTCAGAAAGTATTTGAATAGGAAATTAGGTTTTCATGTTGCTTGTGAGATTCTACATGACTGAGGTGATTTCGAGCTGTATCCGAGTCACACTGGACTCGTGGACACAGCCCCGCGTGCGGCCAGGGCTTCCCCTGCTGCTCGAGGCCTCGTGCTCAGTGCACAGGCCACGTGGCAAGCCGTGCTTAGACTGAGAGGAGGCGGCAGTGTCTGCGAACCTGTTCCCCAAGCCTCGTATCCAACGGAGTTGTGTCGGACATGCGAAGTCACGCGCACTGGTCACACACGTGCGCGCGTTCTGTCAGAATCGCGTTCTGATACGCGAGTCGTGTCCACTCTGGATACGACGTGGTCATGTCGTGTTGGGTCCTATGTATAGCCTGACACGTGGGGTACACGTGGGCATGACCACGAGATCCTACGTGTCATGTGTCGTGTCCTACAGACACGTGCACGTGTGCACGACACTGTGCAACACTGGGTGTACCCCACATGTTTGCAACGTGTTGGACACGCCTGTGTCATATTTTCTGGACACGTAAGGACACTCAAGACACGTGTACACATGCTACACTATTTACCAACCATTGTTTGTGATTTTTGTGATGAATTTAGGGTCGAAAACCTTGAATTCCTAAATAGGCTGTCACCAGACTGATACTTCACTGATTCGGTTTTCCTTGGGTTTTAAATTATTATTTTACTGATTCTAATGATGATGAATGTTTAGATTTAGCTCACCTACATATTTAATGAGTGATGAGTAGGTTAGATTGCAAGTTTGATGGTTATTTGATTTCGAAATCATTGAATTCCAATAGGGACTGATACTTTCCTGTTTCAGTATTTTTTCGAATTATAAATTTGCATTCAAACTGTTTTTGTGTTGATTAAATGTTTGATCTAGATCACCTACATATGTAATGGGTGATGTTCATGTTAGTTTGGGACTGTGTTGAGCAATGGGTTCGAAATTGACTTTTGATATGCTTACTACTAGGGATGAATTTCATTGAACTGTCATTATTGAATTCCTGAGAACACATGGCTGGGATATTAATTCTGGGTTTAAGTGTCATTTTCTACTGATTTTAATCATGATTAGGTAGTTAATTGGTTTACCTACATGTGATAGAGTTGTAGTCCATGTTAACATTGATTGGTGTGGTGCATTGTGTCATTGAAATCGGGTTTTGGTGTGCTAACTGCTAAGGGAAAACTGGAACTGTTATTAGATGTTAAAACCTGAGAATAGGCCACCCTCTTATAAAACTCTGTCACACACATTAGTACATTCCCACATATCCATTCATTCCTCTCACTGTTGTGATTCACACACACATAGGCCACCTCTTTATGTTCCTGTCTAACACACTCACACAAATTTCTAACAAACACACACACACACATTGCCTATATTTCTATCACTGTTATGCCTAGACACTAACACACTCACACACACAGGTTTCCTCACATCCTGTCACTACACTCTCACACCAATCCACACACACACACATGACAATACACACATTCCTATCTAACACACACACACACATATGAAATTGACACACACACACTCTACTACATGTACACACACACCCATTGCTATAATTCACACACCTATGTGACACATTGCCTATTTACATATCTATCCCTCTAAGCCTATGAGTATATATATAAATATATATATATATATATATATATGTATATTATCTAACCTTGTGTAATGTAATATATATATGTGAAATGTGTAGTGTGATAGTGTAGTATGAATTAGAGAATTCATTAGCCTATATGTGTGGCCCATGGCTTAGGTGGAATAGCCTATGGCATGGGGTGTGATACACTTGTGTATCACTAGGCTAGTGAGACTTGTGTGGTATTTAGTTAGTTGACCTAGATTGACTTGTTAAGCCTAAGTTTGACCAACCTAGACTAGTTTGACCTAGTTTAACCCTGTTTGACCTAACTAGACTAGAGTTGACCTAGTTTGACTGCTAGGGTTGACTAGAGTTGACCAAAAGTTGACTTTAGCCTAGATTGGCCCCAAACGTCATGTAGATGCATTGTAGCAGTCTATTTTATTATTTTAGACATGTAGTGACTTGTACTGTTCTGATTAGGAGCCAGACACCACTCCTCAGGCAGTATTTTCTTCCGGACATTCAGGATATCAGGCGAGTACATTCTCTGACCGTTTCATACTTGTCTGGGATTTACATTCTTGCTCTAGATTACTGTACTTGATGCTGACATGATTGTTATCACAGATTGGTACTATATGGATCTTCTTTTGAGATGTTATCCCCTTGTATTCACTAAATACATATTGTGATGTGCGCATCACTTACATAATCTATTTATTGAATACTGTAAACCCCCTAAATTTCTACTACAATTTTACCTTTTTTATGGTTATTTATTGATATTTAAATTTTACTTTGTATTTGTACTTCTCGATGTCGTACTGTACGTCGCGCACAAAATTTTGTTTTTCGTACTTACTCGTCGAGTGCGAATATGTGCGAGGTACATATTTTAGAAAAAATAGTTTGGATTTATTTATCGAAAATAGTTTCAAAGTATATATATAGAATTTCGAGTTTATTATTTATTTATAAAAAGCCTTACATGTTTGCAGTAAAATAATAAATATGATTATTATAAAATGGTATATTAGAAAAGCAAGTTTTATATTTTAAAATTATTTATCAGTATATATATGTAATTTTCCAAATTAACTAATAGCATATTTTAATAGATAAAAAAAGATATTTTTAATCTTGTTTAATTTAATAGTTTATTAATTTGGATAATTTAAATTGGAAAAGGTTTTGTTTTAAATACACTTTTAAATATAGGAGATATCCATATTTGATTTGGATTCGTTCCAATTATTTTTTTAAACTATCTAAATATAATAAAATACTATCTATTGGGGTTTTAAACCAATTATAGTCCTATCCATCTGGGATTCCTGCCTCCTATAAAAGGAGAGGTACTTGCCCACTTTATTTTCATGAAATTCTCCACAAGTGCCTCGTGTCGGTGTTCCATCTCCGCCGTGATCGGCCTCGGGTCCGACCCCGGTGTCTTTCCAGTATATAAAATATTTTTACAAATATATTTGTCCTGTCCGACATTCCCGGACACCCAACCTTGTCGTGTCGCACACCCCCGACAGGACGCATCCCAAATTCCTAACCCAAACCCGACATCTTCGTGACCGCCGCCACCGTCCCTGACACCACTGCCACACCCAAACGGCCACCATCACCACCGTCAGCCACCACATTCACCGCCATCCAACTCTACCCGGCCACCGCTACCACCCACAGCACCACTCCAGAACCACCACCCCCTGTTCCCGGCCACCGCCACCCTCAGCAATACCACCACCACCATCTCCAACATCACCACCGCCAAACCCAGCCACCACCAAACCCGTCGCCTTCCGCCGCCAGGCAGAGACGCCGCCGTTCCGCTCCCTCCGTGGCCACCCGGCTCCCCGCGTCGGCCGACGCACGGTCCGACCAGCTCCTCCAGATCGGCGTCTCCCGCCACAACGCCGAAGCTCCACCCTCCGACGGTCGCGCTGTCCTCCTCCTCCTCCGTCCGCCTCGTACTCTCTCCGACCCTCCGCCGAGCTCGGCACAACACCACGCCTCACTCCAGCTCCCAACGCCCAGCCGCCGTGCTCCGTTGGTCAAACCACCGGGTGTGCTGCCTCTCCGTCCATCTCCACTTCCTCCACGCCGGCAGACCACACCGATCGTGCCCTGGCCTCCGCGGTCTCCGCCCTGCCCGGCCGACTCCGCCGACCTCCTTTCTCCGTAAGACCCTCTCTCACTTCGTTACTAACCCTTTTTTTTCTCTTTCTTTAATCCCTCTTCTCTCTCTGTATCATTGAAGTGGCCCAAGTGGGGGAAGGATTATAACTAATAAGTTATTTTTATTATTATTGTTATTATTATTATTATTATCATTTTTATTGTTATTATTATAACTATTATTGTTATTAGTACTAATTATTAAGATTAGTATTACTGTTATTATTTAGTAATCTATTATTCATATTATTATTCATATATTATTATTATTATTATTATTATTATTAGTATTATTAGTATTATCATTATTATTATTATTAGTGTTAATAAATGTTATCATTAGTAATGTCATTAGTTTTATTATTAATATTTAGTATATTGCTTTCAAAAAAAATACATTTAATTAATTTCCTAAAGTACAGATAGTTTTAAACCCTAAAATATGATTGTATCAATTTCGTATGACTTTGGAATTTAAAATATTAGTGTACCTAATTAAAATTATAGTTGGTAAAAAAATAATAATGTTATATTTCAAAATATTACATTAAAATATTTTGATCCAACAAATAGCTTCCAAGTATAAAATATTATTCTAGTATTTTCATATATTATCTAAAATATTTTTGGGATATAAAGTTGTACCTAAATTATATATTTACAAACTTAGAGCTAGCCTAAAACGATTTTTTTGATTAATAAAGTATTTATCAAAAATATAGTTTCACTAATAAAAATCTAGTTTTAACTATTATAATTTCTAAACATGGTATAGACACTTTTTGCAAAACCTCATCTATTGTCACGTCTTGACCATGACTGATCATATCCTCTATTTTCTCGCACCTACATCAACCATGGATATTGGACGCAACGGAACATGTCGGAACATTACACCACTCCAGGTGTCCCCACAGGCAAGACACCTTGCCTTTACTGTTTAAATTTCCTGCTCAATATCATGCATGTTGTGTTTATTTTCAAGTTATTTTTTTAAAAATTATATGTAGATGCAAATTACTATATTTTATACAATTGGCTTAGAGTTAAGGGACTACCGTCAAATTTAGTGTGTCTCATTGACTTGTCACGATGGTACACGAGTTGTGTGTGAGAGTTGTGAGTATCATATAGAGGTCACTTGCGTGTGGGCTGATCCCCCGTGCGCATGCGTAGGAATAACTGTCAATAGATGCATGATTAGAAGACTTGACAGTTATCTATATTAAAACAGTGTGGTAGAAACGACACGTGTTTGTGTGTCATGGTTACGACACACGTATAGTATCATTGGGGGGAGGGGACAGCTACTAGCGTAGGGGCTACTTTTATTTTACACATTTGGGAGATAGTGTCTCGGATGAGCGCTACGTGTTACCCGGTCGATAGTGTCTCGGATGAGCACTACTTGTTGGCCACTCTTTATTACATGCTTGAGACAGCCCCTGCGTAGAACGTTGTCCTCTAAATTGAAATCTACATAGAATGGTTAGGAACCTTTACCCATGCATACTTTTCTGTTGTGCTTTATTATTCAGTTTATTGGCATGATATTATGTGTCTTGTTACATCCCTCTGAGGACCTGGTTATCTCTCCAGGTGTGTTTCGTGATTTCTTGCAGGTGCTTTAGCTAAGGCCATTCCTTCCTTCGTAATGGTTGCTCTTGGACTCGCCATTGCTCTCGCTTGCTAAATTTTTTTCTTGTATATTTTTCCATATTTAATTTGGTTGGTAGTGGACTTTGTCTCCGCCCAACTATTGTGTACTTGACAAACTCAAAGTTGCTTTATATCATTATTTGTGGATGAGATTTAGTGTCTTGGCTTTCTACATTTATAGCTTATGTATATATACGAGTCGTATATCTACTCGTATGTATACAGCTGGCATGATACGTATCTAGTCTCAAGTATTTGCGACTGGGGCGTTACAAATACCCTTATCCTTGTATACTCATTGTGCATATTGTACTCTCATTATCACATGAGTCCCATGGATAGACCATTGTACAACTATTGTATAATATTGTACATCTATTGTATAACATTGTACACTATTGTATAAGATAACGTAACCGGAGTAGATCCTTGTGTATTGATTGGGGAGGGGGAGTAGAATTGGTTATGTAATCAAGTCCTATTGTACAATATTGTATAACTATTGTATATGTCCATTGTGCACTCACGTACAATGGAGTTACCATTGCATTGTCCTAAACCGTTTATATAACCATATTGTACTCTAAATCACATATTGCTTACAGTTCTTACTTATCATATATAGATATTTTCTATTATCAAATCTCTGCTGTTTTTCATATACATTCTTCTTTCAGCGTTTTCTGTATCTTACTCTATTGCATGCCTTATATTTCCTAACTTGATATGAACTGCGTGAGATGTTTTGTGCTCGCTCCTGTCCTGACTGGACCCGTTAAAAATATTACAGAGGATGATGATGAGTCCTGCGTAGACACCTACTATGGGACAGCTATAGAAGACTCTTGTGACCCGGACTTCCAGTCAGATCCACTAGCTGTAGAGGCTGATGTTCCTTAGTTTAGGTTTCTCTTATTTCATGTTATTGGAGATTTGAATTGTATATTGGGATCTTGTATATTCTGGATGCTGTTGAGTTTTATCTTAGACACTTAGCATTATCTCTCTCTGTTGTACTTCTTGCGTGGATTTCTGGTTTACATATCCATCTATCTTATCGTATTCTACCTTAGTTATGATTGAGATATATTCTGTTATGTCACCTCCATTCGGAGAGTATAACTGTATATTACCTTACTGTTAGATATATGTGAATTAGAACAGCGTTCAACCGTCGACACTGCGACGTAGGCTGGGCGTATTCACCTCTCGTGCCCTTACTCTAGGGTGCGGGTCGTGACAAGATTACACGCCATTGCGGGGAGGAGAGCCAAAGGGCGACCAAAAACCAGTTTTACTGCTGGCAAAATGAGGTTCCGAGTCACCCTCTCCACAGAGCCTGACCCACCTGAGAACACACAGTCCCGGAGCCATATCATCAAGTAGGCAGTCAACACTGCCTTGGACGACATCCGGGGCACGCAATGCCAAAAACAACTGTACACGTCTTCGTCATCCTCATTTGAACGGGGGGCCTTCTCGCCTAGTCGGCTCATTTCGGAGGTTACTTTCGCGGGTTTCAGTCCCTGCGGAGTCGTAAACCGAATTTTCGAAGAATCTACCAGGTCCTGCTTGAAGACGTAATCCCTCCAAGCAGTCACATAAGGCTGTGTCTTGCCTTTGTCCTTTCGTTGCATCAAATTATGATGGCTTGCCACCTCTTTACAGCCATCATCTCCGGATCCTTCTTTTCCAGAACCAGGATCTCTTCATTTGTCGGGAAATATTCCTCGTACGGTTCCGAGCCCCAGGAAAGCTTGGACACCTCGTACATCTCATGGAGAGCCAATCCCAACTCCCCCACTGGAGTAAAGAAAGTGCCAGTCTGGGTATTGAACATTTCCAAGAGTGCAAGGAACACCCAAAGGGTCAACTCATCCAATCTCTTTAAGCTCAGCCTTGAACTTCGACAACACCCAAAGGGTCAACTCGTCCCACTTCGGCACGTGGTGACACCAACCTTCAACCCTAAAGCCACCTTTCGGAAACATAATCTTCGATGTTAGCATCCGATTTGCAAAGGTCGAAGCACTAAAGGCAAAGGTGTCATTAGGGACATCACTATAAAGGCTCCCAGGGCGCAAAGTTCGGCAACTGAATGAGGGCCCGGCTTGCGAGGCGACTAAGGTATCCCTTTGATTCGAGGTAACATCAATCGAAAGGGTATCCCCCCACTGCCCCTCCTTGAGAAGGAGTAAGTTCCTATGACATCCTTCTCTTGGAAGCCAAACGGTAGAAGGCCGTCAGTGGCAATTGGCGTTCAAGTTGCCGCCTGTACAGGACCATGCCCTTCGCAGAGAAGAACCAGTCTTCCTTGATCTTCAGAACCTTCGCCTCGGTGGAGGTCAAACGATCACCAAATAGAAAGGCAGGTTTCAAGAAAGTCACATCCTCGGACTCAGCGGATTTCTGTTTGCCGCTCTCCATCATACTCTGGAGGAAAACATGCGACTGATCCCGGATTTGCAGCAGTCTCTCGGGAGGCTGATTCAGTAGGATAGCAGCCTTCGCGGGGTTAATAACCTCCTCGTCGAAATCAACTCCCATTTGGCAAGGAAAAGCATCCAGAAGGACTTCATTCAGCAAAGGGATAGTCATCGACACTGACATAACAAAAACAAAAGTCAGGCAACATAGAAGCCTTAAGAAGACAAAATATTGGGTGTGTCAAACAGCCTGGCGCATCATCAGGGTTTAAACCCATGCGCGTCAGCAGTGAAGCTTCGGCGCATCATCAGGGCTTAAACCCATGCGCGTCAGCAGTGTAGCTTCGGCGCATCATCAGGGTTTAAAACCATGTGCATCAGCAGTGAAGCTTCGGCGTATCATCAGGGCTTAAACCTATGCGCGTCAGCAGTGAAGCCTCGGCGCATCATCAGGGTTTAAACCCATGCGCGTCAGCAGTAAAACCTCGACGCATAATCAGGGCCTAAACCCATGCGCGTCGGCGGAATAACCTCAGCGCATCATCAGGACAGAAGTCCATGCGCGTCGGCGATAAAGAGTTAGGGCACAGTAACATGATGCAACTCATCCATGTGCTCCAGACTCGTCTAAAAAAAGTTGGAAGATCTCACCCACCCGTCAACGCAGGCCGAACGTCGGCCGGAGTCACGATGGTGACAGAAGCGTCCTCCTCGACGAACTCCGCAGGCTCCTTCCCTTTGCCAGCACCACCGCGAGAAGCCTTGGAGGCCATCTCGTGAAAGAAGAAGCTAGGGTTTTTCGAAAGGAGAACTCTAGACAAGAAGAAAGCAAAGTGGAGAAGAACCCTCTCTCTCCATCAGACGCCTATTTATAGGCTTGGTCGCCCGCATGAACCGATGAAGGGTGACATCAGCCGCCGCCTCGGGTTCTGTGAAGTGATAACTACAAATAAATCCAAAAAAGATCATTAATCTTTTTGGTTTCGAAGCATTATCATTTGCATTAACTGAGAGGAACATGCGCCCCATCACTGATGCGCGGAGTAATCATACGCCCGAACAGTCATGCGCCCCGTTGAAGATACCACCATGCTTCTTATTCAAAGTATTCCAAAACTTGACAAAAAGTTTTGAAAACTTTGAAGGGGGTCTTGTAGAAGCATGAAATTTCAGGACCAGAAATCCTATGCGCCTAACATTACATGCGCCAGAGAGCTCAGATGAAGTACTTGGCACAGCAAACAACAAAAGTATAGACATTAAAAGAAGATTTTTATTTCATATAAAAGTCTATTACATGTCTAAAAAAGGCTTTACAAAGAAGAATTTCTACAAAAAAAAGACCCTAAGCCTACAGCTAGGCGTAGCAACCGCCATGCGCCCTCAGTTTGGCGTATCACTTCAGCTTCTCAGACAGGCGCATCTCTTCAGCGTCTCAGACAGACGTATCTCCTCAGCGTCTCAGCCAGGCGCATCCCTCCAGCAGCTCAGTTATGTGCATCCCTTCAGCGTCTCAGTCAGGCGCATCATGAAGTCTCAGCATATGCGCCTTACTTTGACCCGATCAAATGCTTCGACTAATGAAGCATTTATTGAGCAGAACGAGGGTGGGCAATCAACCGCCTAGCTGGAGGAAGAGCTCTCCATAGCCCAAAAAAGAGGTGAGTACCGCAATCGATCCGCGGCTAAAGGAGCAGCTTTCAACACAACCAGAATGGGCAACACCCCTCTAGCAGGAGGAGGAGCTCTCCCAAAGCCCAAGAAAGATGATCGGGGCACCATAATTCTGATCTGCGGCTCTTCCAGCATAACGGAGATGAGGCTCAAGCATCCCGATCTTTGGATGCAACAGGCACCTTCCGTCTGTCTCAGAAGCCCTCGACTCCAACTTTTGGATGTAACAGTCACCTTCAAGTGCATGAACGAAGACAAGTCGTCGCATCTTCACCCTCGGGAGCATCTCGTCAACAGAATGTGCTCGAACAAACAAGTTCATTTCGGGAGGACGTGAGAGAACGAGAAGCAAACTCTCTCCTTGCCACTATTTATAGGCTGGACAAATCAAACCCATGTGCCAAGTGGCGGGCTCTCCGAATCCCGTGCAATGAATTTACATTAATGGTGATGAACCTGACGCTTCGAATTCATCCAAGTCAAAAACGGCTATTTAAAGCACTCGAAGAACGCAACAGTCGGACCAATAAAGACACGTCATACAAACAGATGCGTCGGCCAGACACCGCGCATCGTACAGACGCGCCCGTTCCAAAGAGCCTCGTATGGATGTGCCCAACAAAGCACAGATCCATGCGTCCTAAACGAGCATGGACCCATGCGCCCATTTTGGCTCATCACCCATCAAGCAATTAATGCTCGAGTGACAGAGTTGGCAGCATGTCCCCCGAGGACTGAACAGTTAGCAGCTTTTTCCGAAGACGAAGCGTCGCTGATGTCAGCATCATCATTACTTTCCTCCGGCAGTTACAAGCCACGTGGCCGCCCAACCATTTTGCATACGCCTCCGTAGCCATGTGCCCTAAATCTTTGCATGCGTCTCAAAAGCCATGCGCCTCAGACTTTTCTCTGATCCCTAAAGACAGAAGTCAAGTCACTACTGAAGCCTCGCATGCGCCTCAAAAGTCGTGCGCCCAGACTGGTTCGTGACTCCTAAAGGTTACAAGCCAAAGTCTCCTCATGCGTCCAATCCCAGGCGCAACCTGAAGAACAGTTTGGCAACTCTAGAGGGGGGGTGAATAGAGTATATATATAATGACCAATTAAAAAATTACTCTTTCACGAACAATGAATAATCAGAGTAAAATGCGGAATGTAAATGAAAGACAAGAGAGCATACGCAAACACAGCAATTTTAACCTGGTTTCCCTCGTGGAGGACTAGTCCAGGCCTGAGAACTCTAGCTCAGGATTAAATCCACTATTTGTGAAATAGTAGCTTACAACCCGTGCCTTTACTTCAGAAGAGCACGTCAACTTCTTACAGAGAATCGCAGTGGCGATTGCTTGGAATTGTCCAAGCGATTTCTTCACTCTTGCACAAGAATCCTAACTGAGAGATGCTGAGCACTCGAGACTTAGGAGGCTTGTGGCTAGTAGATGGGAAGGGTATGGCTTATAGAGCTTGTAGGAGAGAAGAGAAGAGAAGATTGAGTAATTCAAAATGAGAGAATTCATGCCCTATTTATACTGATTTTTGAGGCAGAATTCGGCCAGAATTCGGGTAGGAGAATTCAAAAAATTTGGCCGTTGGACAGCTAGCAACCAGCTAACCCTAAAATTAGGGTTCCTGATTTCTAGGGGACAGAGTTCGGCCCGAACTCTGTGTGGAGGCAGAGTTCGGCCCGAACTCTGTCTCCAGAGCACAGAGTGATTCTAAGTGGGACTTGTGGGCAATTTTGTTTTGGTGGAGCTTGGGATTTTGGGTAGGCTTGTAGATAAGTTCCAAGAGCTCAGCATAACTCAGAGTACATACTTCTAGACTCAATGAAATGAAAAAGTACAGACTCGAAAATATACTGAGAGTCGGAAACTGAGCTGTCGTTTGTCCCAAACTGAAAGCAGACGTCGTGTGTCGTATTGAATTTATACAGATATTATTTAGTCAATGTAGTCAATATTTGGTTGACTGTGACTTTGTGTCAACAATCTCCCCCATATTGATAATTGACAAAATAATATATGTATATTTCAATATTCATACCTTGACACAGTTGATTACAACATAGCTCCCCCATAACTGATGCAGAGCTAGAATCGGATAGCTCCCCCGTAATCAGTGACCGGTTCCGAGCTAGAAGTAGTAGCTCTCCCCCGTAAACAGTGCATATACCCTGTAACCTGATAGATAACATATTCCCAGAACGAGCACAGATATACACAGATGAATGCATAGAACCTGCATAGAACCTGTAAAAGTTTCCCAAAACAAGCCAGCACAAAAATATACATATGTTTCTCCCCCTTTTTGGCAGTTAGCAATATAAATAAGCAATGAATAGTAATGCAACCACACCAAGAGAAAAAAATAGTATAATACTAGACAAGAGAGTGCATTGGCATAAAAGAAACTACGAGAAATAGCATAAAATGATATCCACCAATCAGAATGTCAAACACATCATCAGGGTTCTAAGAAAAAAATCCAGTACATAAATCCATAACTAAATAACTAAAAACATAAAGCAACTAAGACCATCAGCAGTGGCAGCAGCATAACAAGCCAGTCTCCATCACGGAGCACCAGAAGGTCCTGGAACATCTGAAGGACCAGGGAAAGAGCGACGAGGGTCCACGAAAGCATCATCCGGATCCATATACCTCATGACCCACGGATCGTCTATACGATGACCCGCTCGATCTGGATCCCGCTCAATAGGCACATGCAGATCAGGATGACGAGCGAGTGAATACCGCATATCATGCAGAGAGTTCCCAAGGGCACTAATCTGCAGAGTGGTACGGTAATCCTGTTGCGTCCAACGATCATCCTCAACAGCAAAGCGATCGCGAAGCATAGTCTGTATAGACTCCAGGGTGGCAGGAGGAGGAGGTGCATCCTGACCAAAAGGAGGGGCGTCAGGCTCCTCATCCTCAGAATGCTCAGATGCCTCAGGAGAGGCGACAACTGCCTGAGTGCGGCGTGCCTTGGACAAGAAGGCAGGAGCGGGCAAGAATGGACAGTCATGAAGAGGAATGATAAATGCACGAAAAACCATAGGAAGATATAAAGGATAAACTAACGCCCTTGGTTTCTTCCTACAATTTATCATCCAATCCATCATTGTCCTAGGAAGATTGAATGGAATACGATAATGGAGATGATATAAGGCTGAGATCTCAAAGTATGTAACTTCATCAGTTGATCCAGCCTTGGGTAAGATGGTGTTAAAAATCATACGATGAAGTTCATAGAAGTAGGGATTGAGATGCTTAGCCATAAGCTTGCGAGGACTTATGTTAGGAGCACATAGTTCCTCCTTGAATCCTTCAAGAGAAGTATCGCCAACAAATTGGAATTGGCGTGCTTCCACAAGTTTATCCCAAGCATCAAGATTAATAAGTTCAAGAAACTCCCCCAACTCCGAATCATTGAAGGCGATGTCAATACCGGCAACCCGGAAATAGATGTGGGTTGCATCAAAAGTTAAATTGCAATAAAACATTTGGATTACACTACGATAGATGACAAAATTTGAAGCAACTAAAGCATCCAAACAAAGATCACGGAATAAAGACTCATATTGAGAAAATATGGTGAAGTTTATGGGATGACCCCCAAACACCGGACGAGTTCTAAAATCGCTAAACCATTCATTTGAGGCTTCTAGCGACACAAAAAGACGGTCGTCATAAGTGTTAGGGTCATCGGGACATGGTGGATTGAACAACGGATTGAGGGGATGTTGTTCATCTACTTGTTCAATCGGAGGAGGAGGATTTGAAGAGGAAGCACCCTCGGTTCGGATCCTCTTCCCACGATTGGGCAAGCGTGGAGCCATTTGTAAGAAATTTGATAACTTGAAAAGGAGAGAAAATGAGAGTTATACCTGAAGATAATGTCAAACAGTTGAAGAGAACGTTGAAAAACCCCTTTCCCTTGAGTTTGAGAAGAAATAGAGCCCTCTATCTCAAGAACTAGGGTTAGGGTTTTGAAGGAAGAAGATGGAATAGATGGAGAAGAAGGAATTATGGGAGGAAAGAGAGGGAATCCCGAAATAAAGTAGGGCTTGGTCTTTGGTCGGGTGAAATATTGACCATAGGATTAGAATTGATCCAACGGCACAGCCAGATCCCGACCCTGGAACCAAGGGACCGAACTCGGCCCGAACTCGGATAGGAGCAGAGTTCGGCCCGAGTTCTGGATCATTGGTCCAGAACAGAACAAAGGCTAAAATGAAAACAAAAGTTGAAGAATAACAAGAAATGATAACAAAGAAAAAGATTTAAGAGTTAAACAAAAGGAAGTTGAGGACACCAAAGAGAATAGAATAGATAGAGAAGGAGATGTACACAGAAAACAGAATGAACTTTTTAGAAAATATCAATTAGGTAATATTAAATCGAAACGAGCCATATAATAAATAAGGATATATATTGTGGTTCAATAGTCCAAATTTGCCATGGGATAGCTGCAGGGGCCGGATCCCAGCTAGCGGTAGTCCTGAGGACTAGTGCACCGTGTCGCTTAGGCTTTTACGCCTTGTTGTCAGAAGGACCCTTTCGGCTTGTACCCATACCAAATTCTTCGTAAAAGAATCACAATATACTCGATATTTACGCAGGTGAGTTTCAATTTATGACTGCTTCATCTAAGATTCCAAGTTCATGACAAAGAAAATTGAAACGCTCTTCGGATAGTGGCTTAGTAAAGAAATCTGCCAGCTGATAATCAGTGTCAATAAATTCTAAGTTAATCGTGCCATTTTGCTGATGATCACGCAAAAAAGTGGTGTCTGATCTCAATGTGTTTAGTGCGTGAGTGGCATACAGGGTTCTTAGTCAAATTGATGGCACTAGTATTGTCACAGAATATAGGAATATGCATGAAAGATAACTTATAGTCTTCCAGGGTTTGCTTCATCCACAGAATTTGTGCACAACAACGCCCAGCTGCTATGTATTCAGCTTCTGTTGTGGATAGTGCAACAGAGTTCTGTTTCTTGCTAAACCAGGAGACTAAAGCTTTTCCTAATAAATGACACGTGCCGCTCATACTTTTACGGTCGACCTTGCATCCAGCGAAGTCAGCATCAGAGTAACCAATAAGATCAAATGATGTTGACTTGGGATACCATAGGCCTACTGTAACCGTACCCTTAAGGTATCTAAAGATACGCTTAACTGCGGTCATGTGTGATTCCTTAGGATTAACTTGATATCTAGCACATAGGCAAACACTGAACATGATATCGGGACGACTAGCAGTTAAATAAAGTAAGCTGCCTATCATACCTCGATACTTACGTTGATCAACAGGTTTGCCGCTCTCATCTGGTTCGAGTTTGGTTGAAGTGGCCATTGGCGTGCTGATTGGTTTGATGTTGTCAAGATCGAACTTTTTTAGCATGTCCTTGGTGTACTTTGATTGGCAGATAAAAGTTCTATTAGCCAGTTGTTTTACTTGCAGACCAAGAAAGTAGTTGAGCTCTCCCATCATGCTCATCTCAAATTCCGTCTGCATACACTTGGCAAATTCTTGACAAAGAGTTTCATCAGTAGACCCAAAAATAATATCATCAACATAAATCTGAATTAATAGAATGGTGTCTTTGAAGGATTTGATAAACAGTGTAGTGTCAATTTTCCCTTTAGAAAAACCTTTCTCAAGCAAGAAGCTGCTTAGCCTTTCATACCAAGCTCTGGGGGCTTGTTTAAGGCCATAAAGCGCTTTGTTTAGCTTGAACACGTGGTCGGGAAATTTGTGATTTTCAAAGCCAGGGGGTTGTTTGACATAAACTTCCTCCTTAATAAAGCCATTCAAGAAAGCACTTTTAACATCCATTTGAAATAATTTAAAGTTTTGAAAATTAGCAAAAGCACAAAGCATCCGAATGGATTCTAGTCTAGCAACAGGAGCATACGTCTCATCGTAGTCGATACCTTCCTCTTGGTTGTATCCTTGAGCTACTAGACGAGCTTTGTTACGTGTGACTGAACCATCTTCATTTACTTTGTTTCTAAAAACCCATTTAGTACCAATTATAGAGTGATTAACCGGTCTAGGAACGAGTTCCCATACTTGGCTTCTCTCGAATTGGTTGAGTTCTTCTTGCATAGCAGAAATCCAAAATTCATCATTAAAAGCTTCAGAAATATTTTTAGGCTCTACTTGTGAAATGAAGGCAGTGCTAGCAACAGAGTCTCTTAATGATGATCTAGTAGTAACTCCACGTGAAACTTCACCTATGACTAAATTTTCTGGATGAGAAGGTTTGAAAGAGAATTTCTTAGGCAAACCCTCCAGAGAATTAGTTTCGATTGAAGTATTCATTGGAGTAGAAGTTGATGGCTCAATGTCATCATTAAGAGTATTTGCTGTACTGTTGTCTTCATCAAAAGTCACATTTGTTGACTCTTCCACAATAAGTGAGCGTTTATTGAAAACTCTATATCCCTTACTCTTGGCGGCATAACCAAGAAAGATACCATCGTCAGCTTTGGCATCAAATTTGCCTAAGTTGTCTTTGGTGTTAAGGATAAAACATCTGCAGCCAAAAACTCTAAAATAAGAAACATTTAGGGTTCTCCCAAACCAAAGCTCATAGGATGTTTTCTTCGAAATGGGACGAATAAGCACCCTATTCAAAATGTGGCATGCTGTACTTACAGCCTCTGCCCAAAAATATTTCGGAAGAGAAAATGTATTCAACATGACTCTAGCCATATCGCCAAGAGTCCTATTCTTCCGCTCCACAACACCATTTTGTTGAGGAGTTCTAGGCCAAGAAAATTCATGATCAAAACCATTTGCATTACAAAAACTTTCAAAATCTGAATTTACGAATTCGCCTCCATGATCACTTCGGATTCGAGTAATCATGTAGCCTTTTTCGTTTTGAACTTTATTTACAAAAACTTTGAAAACAGAGATAGCGTCGCTCTTATTAGCGAGAAAGAAAACCCAAGTAAATCTCGAAAAATCATCAACAATAACAAAAGCATAAAGTTTGCCACCAAGGCTAGCTATTCTACTAGGACCAAATAAATCCATATGAAGTAATTGCAAGGGTCTAGTAGTACTTACAGAGTTGATGGAATGAAATGAGGATTTAGTTGCCTTGTTTAGTTCACATTCGGCACATACCGTGACCTTTTTGAATGTGATGTCAGGCAATCCTCTCACTAGCTTCTTGGTAGAAAGCCTGGATATAGCATCCATGTTGGCATGACCGAGACGCTGGTACCAAAGTAGTCGTTCGTCTTTGTGGGCATATAAACATCTACCTGCATGGTTAGTATTTATAGAGAGATAGAAAATATAGATATTGTCCTCTCTTTTCCCTTCAAAAGCAATGTCTCCTGTTGACCTATCATAGATATAGCAACAGTTTTGTCCAAAGTTAATATCATATCCATGATCAGCAAGATGGCTAATGCTGAGCAGGTTATGCTTTAACTCGATCACTAGGCAGACATCCTTTATAACAGGAGAAGGAGGATGACCAATGATACCGTTACCTATTATGTGCCCTTTGAGATTGTTACCGAAGGATACATATCCTTCTCTTTTCATCGATAGTGATGCAAAAAGATTTGCGTCTCCCGTCATATGTCGCGAGCATCCACTATCGAGAATCCACTTACTTTCAGTTGAGGAGGGAAGGTCCACCTACATCAAGAGTAGATGTGACCTTTGGTACCCGAGTTCTTGAGGATCCTGAAAAGTTAGTCTTTGGGAACCAAGCATATATCCTTTTATCTACAAGTCTTTTAACTCTGCACTGTGGTGAGATGTGTCCATGTAATCCACAATAAGTACATATAGCATTCTTATTTATACTAGGAGCATGAGAATAATATCTATAAGCAGCAGGATGAGGATGGACATGATGTGAAGAGTTAGAATGGTGAAGATGATTATGCATGGAATAAGTGGCATGGTGATGGTGTTTATGAGGCATAGAATGATGGTATTGTCTATGATGTGTGACATGCTGATATTGTCTAGATGGCATGACATGATGATTTTGTCTATATGGTATATGAGGACCTTGTCTATATGGCATTGCATGATGATCTCGTCTATATGGCATGGCATGATGATTTTTATGTGTGGAGTGATGTTGATTGTGTCTTTGTGCATGATGCTTGTGTACTAAGTGAGAATTGTTCTTACGTGCACGTGGTTTGTGAAAGTTTGTGTATATAAATGCATGGTTATGTGCTGCATGAGAATGACTTGGTTGACTAGCATGAGTGGTATTGTGCCCATGTGATTGGGTTTGAGGTTGAATAACCTGTTTATCCAATTTGGTTTCTAATCTTTTAGTAGCAGCTTGCAGTTCAGTAACCTTAATATTTAAGCCATATATCTTAGTCATGGAAATCTTGTGTCTACTCTTTTCTTCAGCAAGCAATGTGTTGAGAGTAGTGATTTCTTGAGTTTGTTGCTCAATACGTGCTTCAGCATCATGTAAGCTTAATTTAAGCTTGGATACTTCATCAGTGTCATTAGTGGGTGATGTGTTTCTAACATTATCAAGAAGTAAAGAAATTCTTTGTATCTCATCTTCTAGACTTTTGATTTTGTCCTTGGCATGTTTATATTTACCGATAACCTTTTTGTGATCATCAAGTAAATCGGTGAAAGCATCGCCAAGTTCATCAAAAGAGAAGTCATCTAAAGTTTCGTTTGATACCTTGGTGGAATTTGCCATGAGGCACACATTTGCTTTGTCTTGAGGAGAGTTCTTTTCTTCCTCGGAGTCACTTGCTTCGCTTTCATGCCAAATGCTTGTGTTGGCATACCTTTTTGATGAGTTCTTCTTGTAGGGCTTTTCATACCGGTTGCTTTTCTTTAAGAGCGGACAGTCTCTTCTGACGTGTCCAGTCTTTTTGCAACCATAGCAGATTGGTTCTTCTTCATCGTCTTCTTGTGGTTCCTTCTTTCTTTGATTGAAGCGAAGGAATTTCTTGAAGTTACGTACCATGAGAGCTTGGTCTTCATCATCTGAGATATCGTCTTCAGTCTCATCGTGATCAATCTTTCGTCGATGAACTTTGAGTGCGATCTCCCTGGTCTTCGGAGCAGGCTCTTCGAAGTCCTTGAGGTCAAGCTCGTGAGTCATGAGCTTGCCCATCAAAGTCTCCATAGACATACTTGTGAGATCATTTCCTTCTATGATGGCTGTCACCTTAGGGTTCCAAATCTTTGGTAGCCCTCTGAGTAGCTTGCGGATCTTCTCATGGTTTGAGTACTGCTTACCAAGCGAGGATAACGGGTTGATGATGTCGAGGAATCTTGTAAACATTTGAGTGATCGTCTCATTTGGCTTCATCTTGAAGGCTTCGTACTCTTGAGTGAGACGGCTTATCTTAGATTCCTTGACTTGAGTGGTTCCTTCATGCGTCACTTCCAGAAGTCTCCATACTTCATGAGCAGTGGTGCATGTAGAGACCCTGTTAAACTCGTTCCTGTCTATAGCACAGAATAAAGCATTAATAGCCCTAGCATCTAGACTTGCCTGTTTCTTCTCCTCGACAGAATATTTGTCGTGTGGTTTCTCAATGAGGTCACCATCGACAACTATCCTGGCGGGCTTTTTGTAACCGTCAGTGACGACAGTCCACAGGTCAAAGTCTAGAGACTTAAGATAGAAGCTCATCCTTGTTTTCCAATATGTGTAGTTAGTCCCATCAAATAGGGGAGGCCTATGAGTGGACTGACCTTCACCATGATTGGAAATCAAGGATTGTGTGGTTGCCATGGATCAGCTCTTAGGATGTTAGTCCTTGTAAAGAGAACAGAGCTCTGATACCAATTGAAGAACAGTTTGGCAACTCTAGAGGGGGGGGTGAATAGAGTATATATATAATGACCAATTAAAAAATTACTCTTTCACGAACAATGAATAATCAGAGTAAAATGCGGAATGTAAATGAAAGACAAGAGAGCATACGCAAACACAGCAATTTTAACCTGGTTTCCCTCGTGGAGGACTAGTCCAGGCCTGAGAACTCTAGCTCAGGATTAAATCCACTATTTGTGAAATAGTAGCTTACAACCCGTGCCTTTACTTCAGAAGAGCACGTCAACTTCTTACAGAGAATCGCAGTGGCGATTGCTTGGAATTGTCCAAGCGATTTCTTCACTCTTGCACAAGAATCCTAACTGAGAGATGCTGAGCACTCGAGACTTAGGAGGCTTGTGGCTAGTAGATGGGAAGGGTATGGCTTATAGAGCTTGTAGGAGAGAAGAGAAGAGAAGATTGAGTAATTCAAAATGAGAGAATTCATGCCCTATTTATACTGATTTTTGAGGCAGAATTCGGCCAGAATTCGGGTAGGAGAATTCAAAAAATTTGGCCGTTGGACAGCTAGCAACCAGCTAACCCTAAAATTAGGGTTCCTGATTTCTAGGGGACAGAGTTCGGCCCGAACTCTGTGTGGAGGCAGAGTTCGGCCCGAACTCTGTCTCCAGAGCACAGAGTGATTCTAAGTGGGACTTGTGGGCAATTTTGTTTTGGTGGAGCTTGGGATTTTGGGTAGGCTTGTAGACTAAGTTCCAAGAGCTCAGCATAACTCAGAGTACATACTTCTAGACTCAATGAAATGAAAAAGTACAGACTCGAAAATATACTGAGAGTCGGAAACTGAGCTGTCGTTTGTCCCGAACTGAAAGCAGACGTCGTGTGTCGTATTGAATTTATACAGATATTATTTAGTCAATGTAGTCAATATTTGGTTGACTGTGACTTTGTGTCAACAATCTCCCCCATATTGATAATTAACAAAATAATATATGTATATTTCAATATTCATACCTTGACACAGTTGATTACAACATAGCTCCCCCATAACTGATGCAGAGCTAGAATCGGATAGCTCCCCCGTAATCAGTGACCGGTTCCGAGCTAGAAGTAGTAGCTCTCCCCCGTAAACAGTGCATATACCCTGTAACCTGATAGATAACATATTCCCAGAACGAGCACAGATATACACAGATGAATGCATAGAACCTGCATAGAACCTGTAAAAGTTTCCCAAAACAAGCCAGCACAAAAATATACATATGTTTCTCCCCCTTTTTGGCAGTTAGCAATATAAATAAGCAATGAATAGTAATGCAACCACACCAAGAGAAAAAAATAGTATAATACTAGACAAGAGAGTGCATTGGCATAAAAGAAACTACGAGAAATAGCATAAAATGATATCCACCAATCAGAATGTCAAACACATCATCAGGGTTCTAAGAAAAAAATCCAGTACATAAATCCATAACTAAATAACTAAAAACATAAAGCAACTAAGACCATCAGCAGTGGCAGCAGCATAACAAGCCAGTCTCCATCACGGAGCACCAGAAGGTCCTGGAACATCTGAAGGACCAGGGAAAGAGCGACGAGGGTCCACGAAAGCATCATCCGGATCCATATACCTCATGACCCACGGATCGTCTATACGATGACCCGCTCGATCTGGATCCCGCTCAATAGGCACATGCAGATCAGGATGACGAGCGAGTGAATACCGCATATCATGCAGAGAGTTCCCAAGGGCACTAATCTGCAGAGTGGTACGGTAATCCTGCTGCGTCCAACGATCATCCTCAACAGCAAAGCGATCGCGAAGCATAGTCTGTATAGACTCCAGGGTGGCAGGAGGAGGAGGTGCATCCTGACCAAAAGGAGGGGCGTCAGGCTCCTCATCCTCAGAATGCTCAGATGCCTCAGGAGAGGCGACAACTGCCTGAGTGCGGCGTGCCTTGGACAAGAAGGCAGGAGCGGGCAAGAATGGACAGTCATGAAGAGGAATGATAAATGCACGAAAAACCATAGGAAGATATAAAGGATAAACTAACGCCCTTGGTTTCTTCCTACAATTTATCATCCAATCCATCATTGTCCTAGGAAGATTGAATGGAATACGATAATGGAGATGATATAAGGCTGAGATCTCAAAGTATGTAACTTCATCAGTTGATCCAGCCTTGGGTAAGATGGTGTTAAAAATCATGCGATGAAGTTCATAGAAGTAGGGATTGAGATGCTTAGCCATAAGCTTGCGAGGACTTATGTTAGGAGCACATAGTTCCTCCTTGAATCCTTCAAGAGAAGTATCGCCAACAAATTGGAATTGGCGTGCTTCCACAAGTTTATCCCAAGCATCAAGATTAATAAGTTCAAGAAACTCCCCCAACTCCGAATCATTGAAGGCGATGTCAATACCGGCAACCCGGGAATAGATGTGGGTTGCATCAAAAGTTAAATTGCAATAAAACATTTGGATTGCACTACGATAGATGACAAAATTTGAAGCAACTAAAGCATCCAAACAAAGATCACGGAATAAAGACTCATATTGAGAAAATATGGTGAAGTTTATGGGATGACCCCCAAACACCGGACGAGTTCTAAAATCGCTAAACCATTCATTTGAGGCTTCTAGCGACACAAAAAGACGGTCGTCATAAGTGTTAGGGTCATCGGGACATGGTGGATTGAACAACGGATTGAGGGGATGTTGTTCATCTACTTGTTCAATCGGAGGAGGAGGATTTGAAGAGGAAGCACCCTCGGTTCGGATCCTCTTCCCACGATTGGGCAAGCGTGGAGCCATTTGCAAGAAATTTGATAACTTGAAAAGGAGAGAAAATGAGAGTTATACCTGAAGATAATGTCAAACAGTTGAAGAGAACGTTGAAAAACCCCTTTCCCTTGAGTTTGAGAAGAAATAGAGCCCTCTATCTCAAGAACTAGGGTTAGGGTTTTGAAGGAAGAAGATGGAATAGATGGAGAAGAAGGAATTATGGGAGGAAAGAGAGGGAATCCCGAAATAAAGTAGGGCTTGGTCTTTGGTCGGGTGAAATATTGACCATAGGATTAGAATTGATCCAACGGCACAGCCAGATCCCGACCCTGGAACCAAGGGACCGAACTCGGCCCGAACTCGGATAGGAGCAGAGTTCGGCCCGAGTTCTGGATCATTGGTCCAGAACAGAACAAAGGCTAAAATGAAAACAAAAGTTGAAGAATAACAAGAAATGATAACAAAGAAAAAAGATTTAAGAGTTAAACAAAAGGAAGTTGAGGACACCAAAGAGAATAGAATAGATAGAGAAGGAGATGTACACAGAAAACAGAATGAACTTTTTAGAAAATATCAATTAGGCAATATTAAATCGAAACGAGCCATATAATAAATAAGGATATATATTGTGGTTCAATAGTCCAAATTTGCCATGGGTTAGCTGCAGGGGCCGGATCCCAGCTAGCGGTAGTCCTGAGGACTAGTGCACCGTGTCGCTTAGGCTTTTACGCCTTGTTGTCAGAAGGACCCTTTCGGCTTGTACCCATACCAAATTCTTCGTAAAAGAATCACAATATACTCGATATTTACGCAGGTGAGTTTCAATTTATGACTGCTTCATCTAAGATTCCAAGTTCACGACAAAGAAAATTGAAACGCTCTTCGGATAGTGGCTTAGTAAAGAAATCTGCCAGCTGATGATCAGTGTCAATAAATTCTAAGTTAATCGTGCCATTTTGCTGATGATCACGCAAAAAGTGGTGTCTGATCTCAATGTGTTTAGTGCGTGAGTGGCATACAGGGTTCTTAGTCAAATTGATGGCACTAGTATTGTCACAGAATATAGGAATATGCATGAAAGATAACTTATAGTCTTCCAGGGTTTGCTTCATCCACAGAATTTGTGCACAACAACGCCCAGCTGCTATGTATTCAGCTTCTGTTGTGGATAGTGCAACAGAGTTCTGTTTCTTGCTAAACCAGGAGACTAAAGCTTTTCCTAATAAATGACACGTGCCGCTCGTACTTTTACGGTCGACCTTGCATCCAGCGAAGTCAGCATCAGAGTAACCAATAAGATCAAATGATGTTGACTTGGGATACCATAGGCCTACTGTAACCGTACCCTTAAGGTATCTAAAGATACGCTTAACTGCGGTCATGTGTGATTCCTTAGGATTAGCTTGATATCTAGCACATAGGCAAACACTGAACATGATATCGGGACGACTAGCAGTTAAATAAAGTAAGCTGCCTATCATACCTCGATACTTACGTTGATCAACAGGTTTGCCGCTCTCATCTGGTTCGAGTTTGGTTGAAGTGGCCATTGGCGTGCTGATTGGTTTGATGTTGTCAAGATCGAACTTTTTCAGCATGTCCTTGGTGTACTTTGATTGGCAGATGAAAGTTCCATTAGCCAGTTGTTTTACTTGCAGACCAAGAAAGTAGTTGAGCTCTCCCATCATGCTCATCTCAAATTCCGTCTGCATACACTTGGCAAATTCTTGACAAAGAGTTTCATCAGTAGACCCAAAAATAATATCATCAACATAAATCTGAATTAATAGAATGGTGTCTTTGAAGGATTTGATAAACAGTGTAGTGTCAATTTTCCCTTTAGAAAAACCTTTCTCAAGCAAGAAGCTGCTTAGCCTTTCATACCAAGCTCTGGGGGCTTGTTTAAGGCCATAAAGCGCTTTGTTTAGCTTGAACACGTGGTCGGGAAATTTGTGATTTTCAAAGCCAGGGGGTTGTTTGACATAAACTTCCTCCTTAATAAAGCCATTCAAGAAAGCACTTTTAACATCCATTTGAAATAATTTAAAGTTTTGAAAATTAGCAAAAGCACAAAGCATCCGAATGGATTCTAGTCTAGCAACAGGAGCATACGTCTCATCGTAGTCGATACCTTCCTCTTGGTTGTATCCTTGAGCTACTAGACGAGCTTTGTTACGTGTGACTGAACCATCTTCATTTACTTTGTTTCTAAAAACCCATTTAGTACCAATTATAGAGTGATTAACCGGTCTAGGAACGAGTTCCCATACTTGGCTTCTCTCGAATTGGTTGAGTTCTTCTTGCATAGCAGAAATCCAAAATTCATCATTAAAAGCTTCAGAAATATTTTTAGGCTCTACTTGTGAAATGAAGGCAGTGCTAGCAACAGAGTCTCTTAATGATGATCTAGTAGTAACTCCACGTGAAACTTCACCTATGACTAAATTTTCTGGATGAGAAGGTTTGAAAGAGAATTTCTTAGGCAAACCCTCCAGAGAATTAGTTTCGATTGAAGTATTCATTGGAGTAGAAGTTGATGGCTCAATGTCATCATTAAGAGTATTTGCTGTACTGTTGTCTTCATCAAAAGTCACATTTGTTGACTCTTCCACAATAAGTGAGCGTTTATTGAAAACTCTATATCCCTTACTCTTGGCGGCATAACCAAGAAAGATACCATCGTCAGCTTTGGCATCAAATTTGCCTAAGTTGTCTTTGGTGTTAAGGATAAAACATCTGCAGCCAAAAACTCTAAAATAAGAAACATTTGGGGTTCTCCCAAACCAAAGCTCATAGGGTGTTTTCTTCGAAATGGGACGAATAAGCACCCTATTCAAAATGTGGCATGCTGTACTTACAGCCTCTGCCCAAAAATATTTCGGAAGAGAAAATTTATTCAACATGACTCTAGCCATATCGCCAAGAGTCCTATTCTTCCGCTCCACAACACCATTTTGTTGAGGAGTTCTAGGACAAGAAAATTCATGATCAAAACCATTTGCATTACAAAAACTTTCAAAATCTGAATTTACGAATTCGCCTCCATGATCACTTCGGATTCGAGTAATCATGTAGCCTTTTTCGTTTTGAACTTTATTTACAAAAACTTTGAAAACAGAGATAGCAGTCGCTCTTATTAGCGAGAAAGAAAACCCAAGTAAATCTCGAAAAATCATCAACAATAACAAAAGCATAAAGTTTGCCACCAAGGCTAGCTATTCTACTAGGACCAAATAAATCCATATGAAGTAATTGCAAGGGTCTAGTAGTACTTACAGAGTTGATGGAATGAAATGAGGATTTAGTTGCCTTGTTTAGTTCACATTCGGCACATACCGTGACCTTTTTGAATGTGATGTCAGGCAATCCTCTCACTAGCTTCTTGGTAGAAAGCCTGGATATAGCATCCATGTTGGCATGACCGAGACGCTGGTGCCAAAGTAGTCGTTCGTCTTTGTGGGCATATAAACATCTACCTGCATGGTTAGTATTTATAGAGAGATAGAAAATATAGATATTGTCCTCTCTTTTCCTTCAAAAGCAATGTCTCCTGTTGACCTATCATAGATATAGCAACAGTTTTGTCCAAAGTTAATATCATATCCATGATCAGCAAGATGGCTAATGCTGAGCAGGTTATGCTTTAACTCGGTCACTAGGCAGACATCCTTTATAACAGGAGAAGGAGGATGACCAATGATACCGTTACCTATTATGTGCCCTTTGAGATTGTTACCGAAGGATACGTATCCTTCTCTTTTCATCGATAGTGATGCAAAAAGATTTGCGTCTCCCGTCATATGTCGCGAGCATCCACTATCGAGAATCCACTTACTTTCAGTTGAGGAGGGAAGGTCCACCTACATCAAGAGTAGATGTGACCTTTGGTACCCGAGTTCTTGAGGATCCTGAAAAGTTAGTCTTTGGGAACCAAGCATATATCCTTTTATCTACAAGTCTTCTAACTCTGCACTGTGGTGAGATGTGTCCATGTAATCCACAATAAGTACAGATAGCATTCTTATTTATACTAGGAGCATGAGAATAATATCTATAAGCAGCAGGATGAGGATGGACATGATGTGAAGAGTTAGAATGGTGAAGATGATTATGCATGGAATAAGTGGCATGGTGATGGTGTTTATGAGGCATAGAATGATGGTATTGTCTATGATGTGTGACATGCTGATATTGTCTAGATGGCATGACATGATGATTTTGTCTATATGGTATATGAGGACCTTGTCTATATGGCATTGCATGATGATCTCGTCTATATGGCATGGCATGATGATTTTTATGTGTGGAGTGATGTTGATTGTGTCTTTGTGCATGATGCTTGTGTACTAAGTGAGAATTGTTCTTACGTGCACGTGGTTTGTGAAAGTTTGTGTATATAAATGCATGGTTATGTGCTGCATGAGAATGACTTGGTTGACTAGCATGAGTGGTATTGTGCCCATGTGATTGGGTTTGAGGTTGAATAACCTGTTTACCCAATTTGGTTTCTAATCTTTTAGTAGCAGCTTGCAGTTCAGTAACCTTAATATTTAAGCCATATATCTTAGTCATGGAAATCTTGTGTCTACTCTTTTCTTCAGCAAGCAATGTGTTGAGAGTAGTGATTTCTTGAGTTTGTTGCTCAATACGTGCTTCAGCATCATGTAAGCTTAATTTAAGCTTGGATACTTCATCAGTGTCATTAGTGGGTGATGTGTTTCTAACATTATCAAGAAGTAAAGAAATTCTTTGTATCTCATCTTCTAGACTTTTGATTTTGTCCTTGGCATGTTTATATTTACCGATAACCTTTTTGTGATCATCAAGTAAATCGGTGAAAGCATCGCCAAGTTCATCAAAAGAGAAGTCATCTAAAGTTTCGTTTGATACCTTGGTGGAATTTGCCATGAGGCACACATTTGCTTTGTCTTGAGGAGAGTTCTTTTCTTCCTCGGAGTCACTTGCTTCGCTTTCATGCCAAATGCTTGTGTTGGCATACCTTTTTGATGAGTTCTTCTTGTAGGGCTTTTCATACCGGTTGCTTTTCTTTAAGAGCGGACAGTCTCTTCTGACGTGTCCAGTCTTTTTGTAACCATAGCAGATTGGTTCTTCTTCATCGTCTTCTTGTGGTTCCTTCTTTCTTTGATTGAAGCGAAGGAATTTCTTGAAGTTACGTACCATGAGAGCTTGGTCTTCATCATCTGAGATATCGTCTTCAGTCTCATCGTGATCAATCTTTCGTCGATGAACTTTGAGTGCGATCTCCCTGGTCTTCGGAGCAGGCTCTTCGAAGTCCTTGAGGTCAAGCTCGTGAGTCATGAGCTTGCCCATCAAAGTCTCCATATACATACTTGTGAGATCATTTCCTTCTATAATGGCTGTCACCTTAGGGTTCCAAATCTTTGGTAGCCCTCTGAGTAGCTTGCGGATCTTCTCATGGTTTGAGTACTGCTTACCAAGCGAGGATAACGGGTTGATGATGTCGAGGAATCTTGTAAACATTTGAGTGATCGTCTCATTTGGCTTCATCTTGAAGGCTTCGTACTCTTGAGTGAGACGGCTTATCTTAGATTCCTTGACTTGAGTAGTTCCTTCATGCGTCACTTCCAGAAGTCTCCATACTTCATGAGCAGTGGTGCATGTAGAGACCCTGTTAAACTCGTTCCTGTCTATAGCACAGAATAAAGCATTAATAGCCCTAGCATCTAGACTTGCCTGTTTCTTCTCCTCGACAGAATATTTGTCGTGTGGTTTCTCAATGAGGTCACCATCGACAACTATCCTGGCGGGCTTTTTGTAACCGTCAGTGACGACAGTCCACAGGTCAAAGTCTAGAGACTTAAGATAGAAGCTCATCCTTGTTTTCCAATATGTGTAGTTAGTCCCATCAAATAGGGGAGGCCTATGAGTGGACTGACCTTCACCATGATTGGAAATCAAGGATTGTGTGGTTGCCATGGATCAGCTCTTAGGATGTTAGTCCTTGTAAAGAGAACAGAGCTCTGATACCAATTGAAGAACAGTTTGGCAACTCTAGAGGGGGGGTGAATAGAGTATATATATAATGACCAATTAAAAAATTACTCTTTCACGAACAATGAATAATCAGAGTAAAATGCGGAATGTAAATGAAAGACAAGAGAGCATACGCAAACACAGCAATTTTAACCTGGTTTCCCTCGTGGAGGACTAGTCCAGGCCTGAGAACTCTAGCTCAGGATTAAATCCACTATTTGTGAAATAGTAGCTTACAACCCGTGCCTTTACTTCAGAAGAGCACGTCAACTTCTTACAGAGAATCGCAGTGGCGATTGCTTGGAATTGTTCAAGCGATTTCTTCACTCTTGCACAAGAATCCTAACTGAGAGATGCTGAGCACTCGAGACTTAGGAGGCTTGTGGCTAGTAGATGGGAAGGGTATGGCTTATAGAGCTTGTAGGAGAGAAGAGAAGAGAAGATTGAGTAATTCAAAATGAGAGAATTCATGCCCTATTTATACTGATTTTTGAGGCAGAATTCGGCCAGAATTCGGGTAGAAGAATTCAAAAAAATTGGCCGTTGGACAGCTAGCAACCAGCTAACCCTAAAATTAGGGTTCCTGATTTCTAGGGGACAGAGTTCGGCCCGAACTCTGTGTGGAGGCAGAGTTCGGCCCGAACTCTGTCTCCAGAGCACAGAGTGATTCTAAGTGGGACTTGTGGGCAATTTTGTTTTGGTGGAGCTTGGGATTTTGGGTAGGCTTGTAGACTAAGTTCCAAGAGCTCAGCATAACTCAGAGTACATACTTCTAGACTCAATGAAATGAAAAAGTACAGACTCGAAAATATACTGAGAGTCGGAAACTGAGCTGTCGTTTGTCCCGAACTGAAAGCAGACGTCGTGTGTCGTATTGAATTTATACAGATATTATTTAGTCAATGTAGTCAATATTTGGTTGACTGTGACTTTGTGTCAACACAACCTATCAGATCACTCTCTACCAAATCTGAGATCTTTGAGCCATGGACCTACGACACGTGTCCTTTGACTCGATTCAGCCTATGAAGGGGTACTAATCACCCAAGATCTCAGCAACTGAAAGATCCTCTCCATTGCTACGTGTCAGCTCGGCCGCAGCCTACAAAGACAACAAGAAGGTTCAACTCCTCAATCAGAGTGTATCGCCCATGCACCTCCATCAGCAATCACCACATGGCATCCCCACAAACAGGCACATCCCACATATGTGCGCATGAGCAGCCAGCCTGCAAGCTATAAATAGAAGGATCATTTCCTTCTTACACATCCAGGAACACACAGAGACACATACCAACAGACAGAGATCTACACATAGTGAGAGAGGCAGATACAGACACTCAATGTCTTCTTCCTTTCCGTAAGCTCCAGCACCCAGAGCAACTCAGACCTTCAGAGAACCGAGAACCGTCGTCAGATCGTCAACGGAGTCAACGCATTACCACTCGCTCCATCGACACAGGGACCCAGATAAACAAAAGTGTTCCCCTAGGACTACATCTAAGTCCTACATTATAACACTGTTCTGTTTGTAATTAAAATTTGCATCAAAAGACTTTAATGGCAAACAGATATCCTCAGGCTGCTTGACCTGACTGGTGAAGGACTCAGCATCCTTCAAGGCTTCACAGAGAGCTTCACGGGTGTCTTTGGAAAGACAAAGAAGCTCGAACAGTGACAAGCGGGCAGGAGTACCGGCAAGTTGTGCCAGTATGTCAAAGTTGTGGGGCTTGGCTAGCCCCGAAGCATTTTCCTTTCGCAAAGGCTTATCGAAACGGGCCTCTACGTGCTTCTGTTTATTGGCTGCTGGAGGTCTGGATGGGCCCTCTTCCTGGGCAGCAGGGGCAGTGCAGGGAGGCACTACCTCGACGGCAGCTTCGTCGGATTGAGCGTTCAGCTGTGGACGTGTTTGTACAGAAAGTGCCTCTTCCACAGAGGAATAGACCATGCGGCAAGACTTGATCTTCTTGCCCTTAGCTTTGGAGGTAGAGCGTACCTCCCGGTTGAGTAACTTCGGAGACGAGATCGGGGTGAACCCATAAGATTTCTCCCCGAGATGTGGTGAGTGGGCTGAGTCCACTCACGTTGTCACGAGTAGGTGGTAGGTTGACCACCTCCATTGTCGCCTTTGGGATGGGGACGACGCCATCTTATGTTATGGTTGGTGGCAAGGTACCGAATTAGAACGACACCAGGTTGGCCGAGACTGTCTTCTCCTCATGGTCGACGGAGATAACATTCGCATTGATCATGCGCTGGATGTAGTTCTTGAGGACGTAGCAGTCTTGAGTTGGATGTCCGACAAACCGATGGTAGTGACAGTACCTCGGATTGTCCACTCTCCCAACCTCGTCGGGACTCTTTGGGTCCAAAAATTTGATCTTATCACCCTGCTTCAGCAACTCGAAGAGTTGCAAGGTGTCTTCATCGTTGAAAGAATAGACCTCCTTTGGCCTCGACGCAAGCGGAGGATTCTGAGTAGGTGCTTATGCGCCTTTGGAGGCATTGACAGTCAGTGCCTGCTTCCCCTTCGTCTCACGTCCAGGGTTGTTGGCAGCAGGCCATTTTCCCTTGTCTTCAAAAGTAGAAAAACTGACTCCCAGAAGGCGAGCATTGGATGCCTTCTTTTCAACTGCTTCAGCCTCAATAATCAATGAGCTCCAATCGGGAGGAGCAGTGGAGTTGAGCCAGAGCTTGATCGCAGGAAGTATGTTCATGCTGCAGGAGGAGAGGAGTACATGTTCTGGCATGCCCGGGGGCAGTCTGAAGCAGGCTTGTCGGAACCGTTCGATGAATGCTCGAACCGTCTCCTTCTCCTTCTCCTTCTGACGCACCTCTGTCAGGGACGCCATTGTCATTTCTTTCCCTCCGTCGTAGAAATGATCGAGGAAGAGATGTGTCAAGTCGTCGAAGGAGGATATGGAGTTGTCAAAGAGACTGCAGTACCAGTCGTAAGCCACTCCTTTCAGTTTCCCGACAAACAGGCTGGTGAGTAGCGCGTCTTCCTTCGGGAGATGTCCCGTTTGAGACTGGAAGTATGTTAGATAACGACGTGGAGAGTCCTTTCCGTCGTATGGTGTCAAAGTTTATGGTTTATACTTGGAAGGATAAACCACTTTGTTCCATTCGAGAGGGTAAGGTTGTGGGATCCCCATCTTCTAGCGCTCTTCTTGTCTGTTCTTCGACTCGAAGCGCTCACGTAAGTCCCTGATCATCTCCACCATGTCTTCTGTGGAGCTGGGAGTTGTAGAAGGAGGTACAGTCCGGAGCTGTACATTCGAAGGTTCTGACACTCGCGGTGCTTTGCGGCAATCAGTATTCAAGGATGCCCGTTGAAGGGGGCACACTTGATTCTCCGTTGACTCCTGGGTCTGTCATGCCCCAGAACCAGAATACTGGAGAGCGGGGGCAGACATAGCCAGCTACGTATATGAAATGGAATCCATCTCGCTATATGGTCACGACTGTCTAGATACATGAGGGTTTATCTACAAGCCAACAGTCTCTTAAGGTCATGAACAAGCCTAGTGTCTCAATCACAAGCAAGTAAATAAAAGTCACAAGATGTATGATCATTAAATATATAATAGTAAGGCGTCCCAAACATTACATATTCAGTTGATCATGAAGCTAGTCGTTACAAAATGTCAGGACTGGCAAGAGTTTAGTCATACATGATCAACCCTAGGATCTGTTAATCATGTTACAGCCCATAGGCAGACAGTAAGTAAGTGCAATCGAGCTAAACAGGTGCTCGTCGGCTAAACGCCTCAAAAGAATATTTTTACAAGGGAGTGGGAGAGCAAAATAAAACCCACTCGTTGCCAGGATTCCTTCTAGTGTTCACCATCTGGCAGGAAGGTCGGTAGATCCTCTGGAGCTGCTCCGAAATCTGGCCATACAAAACCAGCTGGGTCAGACCCCAGAAAGAGCAAGTGCCACAAAGGAGGCTTCAGTTAAGAACTAAAACCAGCAATCAGCACAAGATATAAATAAAAGTAAGAACTGGAAATAAGAAAATACACCAGGATGATATACGACGAGATAACCATGGAACTATTCAGATAACCAGGTTATAACCCGTAAACCAAACAAGGACCGGGGTTGTAACCCTTCGTCTGAACAGAACTTGGAATTCTCACCATTTATCGGTAAAATAAATGCAAGCATTCTGGTCATGCAGCAATCTGGAACAGGATCAGGGCAAGACTAGACTGGTTAGACTCCATCCAATCACTTCACGGCCAAGCAAGAATTACGGCTTGATACTTTAACTAACTAGGGTTGTCACAAGCCTAATTACTAACAAGATGCAGTAAGATTATTCCACAGCCACAAGCCCTGCAGACCATCCAGGTTACCCGGGTTAAAAGATTAGAGTTGAATTCAGGTGGGTACATCGTCCAGGAAACGAATGTACCCTTAGGTAGCTTGAAGGGTGCAACACATGACAGTGTGCTGGAAATGTGCCCTACTCGACGGCAGGCTACAGATCCCAAGGCGTGCCCAGGTAACGGGATTGCCTGTAGCTGGGAAATCTCGTCATGACTAATGTATTAATCTAGTTATTAGCCTTAGTCCATTTTAGTAGGAACTCCTGACCGTGGTACTCAGGAGTCCCTGTCCTAGACATGATGCAAGACAGGACTGGTTTATTTATACAAACACAATCGCCCACGGTGTCCAGGTTATTATACAGGTCATGTCATGTCAAGTAGCCGTTGCAACAGCTTATCAAGATATAACATGTCAGGTTACCAGATCAAGTGTACTAGTCAGGAGTGCGCCACGACGGCCACTATCAGGTCATGTCAGGTTACTCATGTCAGGAGTGTACCACTACGGGTCACTATCGTGTCAGGCTCAGTTATCCTCATGTCAGGAGTGTACCACTACGGGTCACTATCGTGTCAGGCTCACTATCAGGTCATCTAATAAAATATCAATATACAGGGCTATAGAAGAGCCAAGCTTAAGGAAAATAAAACCAAATCTGACATGCTGACATAAGACCAAGTCAGCCAAAGGCCATACGCTCAGTGCAAAAGTCATACGCTCAGTACAAGTACTCCATACGCCTCAAAAGGCAGCGTATGAGGTCCATACGACTCCTTGTCACCCAAGTGAGCGTATGCAAGACATACGCTCCCAAAAGACAGCGTATGGTCTCCATATGACTCCTCATCAAGGCAGCGTATGAACTCCATACGACTCCTCATCAAGGCAGCGTATAAACTCCATACGACTCCTCATCACGGCAGCGTATGAACTCCATTCGACTCCTCATCAAGGCAGCGTATGAACTCCATACGACTCCTTGTCACCCAAGTGAGCGTATGCAAGACATACGCTCCTAAAAGGCAGCGTATGGTCTCCATACGACTCCTCATCAAGGCAGCGTATGAACTCCATACGACTCCTCATTAAGGCAGCGTATGAACTCCATACGACTCCTCATCAAGGCAGCGTATGAACTCCATGCGACTCCTCATCATGGCAGCGTATGAGCTCCATACGACTCCTTGTCACCCAAGTGAGCGTATGCAAGACATACGCTTCCAAAAGGCAGCGTATGGATCGGACTGCGCTGCGCTAAAGAGCGCGTGCAGCTCAGTGGCACAAGCTAAAAAGCTCGCGTACACTGCTCTCTGTCTTCTCCAAATCAGCAAGAACTCCATGGGTTGAACCCAAAGCTTCAAAAGTCCATAACTTGGTCAAAATAAGTCCAAATCCAATTTTGCAAAGTTCTATCTGGGGTAAAATTCAATTCTCTCCAACATAAGAACATCAAAACCAATAAAAATACAACTTAAATAGATCAAAACCATGCAAAACCGAAAATAGAAGAAACTTAGATCTAGAACAATGGAGACTCCAAATCACAAAATGTCAAGTTCTAATGTTGATCACCAAGGCCTAATCTAGCTAATGGACAAATAAAGAGTGGTTCTCAAGTGGTGGCAAGGTGCACTTGCCTAAGGGGTGTTGGTGTTGTGTGGAGGAAGGAAGAAGAAGAAGATGAAGAAATAAATAAGAGAGTTATGAGGAGAGAGAAAGGTAGGTGGAGATAATAAAGAGGGTGGTTGTGGTGGAAATGAGAAAGGAGCATAGGCTAAGGTGTTCCAATGTAAAATAAACCAAACCAAACCAATCCTTCTCCATAAAATAAACCAAGCCGGGTCGAGAACCAACGTACGAGAAATCCAAAATCCGCTAGTCAAGAAAATAAGATACATGCCAAAATCCAACTTCGAGTATAATTACGAAATACGGGAAACGGGGGTGACAACTCTACCCACCTTAAAATAATTTCGTCCTCGAAATTAAATCAAGAGACTAGAGGAGCAATGACAAGCTATATTAATCACATGCAAGCTATAACTAGGCAGACAATCACTCATTCAAGCAAGGAATCGAAGGCATGAGGCATAAGAAAGACATTATACCTCACGAGTCAAACAAATCGGGATATTGCGATCGGATATCATCCTCACGCTCCCACGTTGACTCCCCCAAAGAGTGATGACCCCAAGCAACTCGGACTAACTTGATAGTCTTGTTCTTGAGGATCTTCTCTCTCCGGTCCAATATAGACACGGGCCTCTCCTCATACGAAAGGTTGGTACCAACAACCAATTTCGAATGATCCAGGATGTGGCTCGGGTCTGGGATATACCATCGTAATTGGGATACATGGAACACGTCATGCACCTCGCTTAGCGACGGTAGAAGAGCGAGACGATAGGATACATCTCCTACTCGCTCCAGAATGTCAAACGGTCCTATATACCTAGTACTAAGCTTGTCCCGTATGCCGAAACGAATGACGCCACGGTTAGGCAAAATCCTCAAGAATACATGATCGTCGATCGAGAACTCGAGAGGGCGCCGATGAGAATCGGCCCAATGGCGCTGGCGATCTTGGGCAACTCGAAGATGATCTCTGACTCGCCTGACCACTTTAACTGTCTGGGCAATCATTTCTGGACCGAGCATCTATCTCTCTCCAACATCATCCCAGGCTAGCGAGGATCTGCACTTCCTACCATACAGTGCCTCGAACGGTGCCATCTGGATACTGGCCTGAAAACTGTTGTTGTACAAGAATTCCACCAGGTGCAAGTGATCTTCCCATGAACCACCGAAGTCAAGTGTGCAAGACCGCAACATGTCTTCAAGAGTCTGGATCGTGCACTCCGACTGGCCATCTGTCTGCGGGTGATATGCTGAACTGAACTGGAGATGAGTTCCCAAACACTCTTGCAAGCTACGCCAAAAGTGCGACGTAAATCTTGAATCTCGGTCCGAGGTGATACTGACTGGCACACCGTACAATCTGACAATCTGCCTGAGGTACATCTCTGCTAACTGAGCCGTCGACCGACCAACTCTGAATGGAAGAAAGTGAGCCACTTTCGTGAGCCTGTCAACTATAACCCAGATAGCATCTCTATCAGCTGGGGATCTAGGTAGTCCAGTCACAAAATCCATGGTCACATGCTCCCACTTCCATTCTGGAATCGATAAGGGCTGAAGAAGTCCAGCCGGTCTCTGATGTTCGGCTTTAACTTGTTGGCAAACCAAACACCGAGAGACAAACCGAGCCCCGCTTCATGCCATTCCACAAGAAATGCTGTCGGATATCACGATATATCTTCGTACTGCCGGGATGGATGGAATACTACGAACTGTGCGCTTCTGACATGATCTCCTGCCGGATATCTCCGCTGGGTACACAAAGACGCTTACCATGTCGAAGTATACCATCCTCATGAATGTATAACTCTGGTCTTCGTCTTGCCTCACACTCTGCTCTGAGTCGCTGAAGCTTGGAATCTGTCGACTGCGCCATCCGGATCCTCTCGACTATAGTGGACTGAACTTGCATACTGGCCATCAAGGCCACACTGGAAGGGAGAACAACTTCAATACCCATCTTCTGAAGATCTGCTAACAGCTCTGGTTGCGCTGTTAGAAAATAAACTCCTGCTCTCCTGCTCAATGCATCCGTAACAATATTGGCCTTCCCAGGATGATACTGCAGGTTGACATCATAATCCACAAGAAGCTCCAGCCACCTTCTCTGACGCATGTTAAGATCCTTCTGGGTGAAAACTTACTTCAGGCTCCTGTGGTCGGAGAAAATCTCTACCCTATCTCCATACAAGTAGTGCCTCCATAACTTAAGTGCAAACACCACTACTGCCAGCTCCAAGTCGTGGGTTGGGTAATTCCTCTCGTGATCACGAAGTTGTCGTGACGCATAAGCTATTACCTTTCCATGCTGCATCAGAACACATCCTAGACCTCTGCCTGAAGCATCACAGTACACTGAGAATCCTCCGGTCCCATCTGATAGGATACGCCTAGGATTAGGCGCATGAGAAGACTTTGGCTCACAACCTTCAGGAGTTACAAACCAGTCTGGGAGCATGGCTTTTGAGGCGTATGCGAGGCTTCAGTAGCGACTTTGACCTCTGTCTTTAGGGATCAGAGGAAGGTATGAGGCGCATGGCCCTTGAAGCGCATGCAGAGGTTTGGGCGCATGGCTGCGGAGGCGCATGCCAATGGTTGGGCGGCCACGTGGCTTGTAACTGTCGGAAGAGAGTAATGATGACGTTGATATCAGCGGTGCTTTATTTTCTGTAAAAGTTGTTGCTGCTCTGTCATCGAGGCATGGCTGCTGTCGTGTCAGACTTCAACATTTAATATTCTTTGACGGGTGATGGGCTTTTGAGTGGGTACATTGATCTGCGTTCCACTAGGCGCATAGGGATACGTAGGGAGCTTCTTTATGAGGCGCTTGGTGCTGATGGGCGCATCTGTATGATGTGTGGTCTGACTGGCGCATCCGTTTGCATGACGCGTCTTCATTGGTCCGACTATTGCGTTCTTCGAGTGCTTTAAATAGCCGTTTTGACTTGCCCAAATTCGAAGGGTCAGGTTCATCACCATAAATACAAAATTATAGCACGGGATTCGGAGAGCCCGCCACTTGGCGCATGGGTTTGATTTGCTCGGCCTATAAATAGCAGCAAGGAGAGAGTTTGCTTCTCGTTCTCTCACGTCTTTCCGAATGAACTTATTTGCTCGAGTACATTCTGTTGACAAGATGCTCCCGAGGGTGAAGATGCGACGAGTTGTCTTCGTTCATGCACTTGAAGGTGACTGTTACATCCAAAAGTCGGAATCGCGGGCTTCTGAGACAGGCGGAAGGTGCATGTTGCATCCAAAGATCGGAATGCTCGGGCCCCGTCTCCGTTATGCTGGAAGAGCCGTAGATCAAAATTGTGGTACCCCCATCTTCCTTAGGCTTTGGAGAGCTCTTCCTCCAGCTAGAGTGGGGTTGGCTGCCCACTCTTGTTCTGCTCAATAAATGCTTCATTAGCCGAAGCACTTGATCGGGTCGAAGTGGAGCACATATGCTGAGACTTCATGATGCGCCTAACTGAGACGCTGAAATAGATACGCCTGACTGAGACGCTGAAAAGACACGTCTGACTGAGACGGTGAAGTGATGCGACTGACTAATGATGCGCCTGGCAGGAGGCGCATGGCAGTTTGCTGCGCCTGGCTATAGTCTTAGGATTTTTTTTTTGTAAAAATTCTCCTTTGTAAAGCCTTTTTTAGACATGTAATAGACTTTTATATGAAATAAAAACCTTCTTTTGATGTCTATACTTTTGCTGTCTTTTGCTGTGCCAAGTACTTCGTTTGAGCTCCCTGACACATGTAATATTAGACGCATAGGAATTCTGGCCTGTAGGTGCGCCTGAAATTCCATGCTTCTACAGTACTTAATTTTACATAATTGTAACTAAGTCAGACTGCAGCTGATAACGATTGTGTATACCTTGCTATACCCTCTGGCTATGTTTTGTACAGCCAAATCTCAAGAACATTTTGATTAAGCGTTTGGGACGCCTTACTGCTTTATCTTACATGTTCTCTATTATTACTTCTTGTTTGAATGATTGAGACAATAGATGTTGAGTGACTATAGCGAGACTTTCATGTAGTATGCACCCCCTCGTCTTTTAGACAGCATTGATCGTATTATACGGTATTTATCTACCCGTAATACGTAGCTGGCTGAGTCACTTCCCCGCTCTCCGATATTCTGGTTCTGGGGTGTAAGCCCCCTGAATTTGGAGCTTATTTTTTTTCAATTTTATAAATCAATTATTTGCAACAAATATTATTATTTGATTATTATTTCATTAAATGCTCTTTACCGTGACTTTGTCTTCTGGAGTGTCAGGGATGCCAATCTCTGGAAACTCCTTTCATCAGTGTGTAGTAGACAAGATTACCTTCATATTGATATATCATGTCCCATCCAAACTTGTTCCCTTGTACTCTTTTTGCTTCGCACAACTTCAGGTCAATTTAGACCATTTGATCGTTAATTAATTATTAATTGATTTTCCACTCTTTTCCTTGATCCTCATAAGCAAGTTATCGTAACTTTTAATTTAGGAGCACCAGACTAGTCATTTTCTTGAAACCAACTCCTCATGCATGATCTACTCGAGACACTCTTCATCCATGACCTTCGTGTCCCACTCAGACACACCATCTTGTACTTCATTTGCTTCACACAACTTTCCTGACACGTGACCCGATTTTAATTCGTCACACGGTGTCACATTTATTTCCAACATTGAATTGTGGATACCCTATCGACCAAACCTATCAACCCCAAATATGGACATGGCCCACATTGAGCCTACTACCCACATGACACTGGTGTCCCAATTAATTTAGTCCCCACATGTTACTTATTTACCCATAATTACCTATTTAAATTCAATTATTGCACCATGTCCGATTTTGACCCGACCTGGCTCAACCGAACCCAACCCAAACTTCATGTTACCCCCTCATAGACACCCACGTCCTAATTCTCCTACAAATATTAAATATCTAGTCTATCCATTTTAAATATTCATTGGACAGCCCCTTGATTTAAAATCCCTAAAAAAATAATCTTAATCCCTATTTAAATCCTAGCCTTTGATCTACCCCAACACAATCCCAACCCTCCATTTCCCATACATTAACTCACACACACACCCCCCAATACATGGAGGTCGGCCCTAATTCCCACACACCTCTCTTTCTCAACTTTTTCTCTCTCTCTCTCTTTCATTAATATTCCTCCCTTTCTCTCCCACTCTTTTTTTTCAATATCACACCATCACCAACAACACCATGCCATGGCCGAACCCCATGGCCGGAAGCCCCTCTTCCTCCCATGACCGACTTCCTCTCTTTCTCCTATGGCCGAACCCTCCCTTTCTTCTCCTCATCCTCCTCATTTCCTTCATAACCATCATTCATCATCATCACCATCGACCACCACAACCACTTGACCACCATCACCATTAACACCACCTCCCCCCTTCCTCTTATTCTCCTTCCTTGCGACAGCCGTCGGCCACCGTCGGGCAGCCACCGCCACCGCCGTGCCAGACCAGCGAAGTCGTGCGGACAGCAGCAACCAACGGCCAGCAGTGCAGCACCCACAACAACGCGAGCTGCAGGCTGCAGCAGCCGTGCGCGCCGCTGCCGGCAGCCGGCACCACCGTCGGCGAGCCCTCCTTTGGCCGAGAGCACCCCCGAGCAGGCCCCCATAGCCACCGCCTTCCTCCCCGATACGATACATAGCCGATTCGTGCGTTTGGCACGGGTTTCCGTCGGCGCGAGCTCGGAATCAACTCAGAAATTGTGTTTCGGGACAGCAACTTTACGTGCATTTCTCGAGAAATCCGACTGTTGGATCGGTGATTTCTTTGCTCCTTCTCAATATCGGTATATAGCTCTTCACTCTTCTCAATTTTTGTCCATTAATTTTGTCGTTTGATACATCCAAATCGGCCACCAAGTTGACCGTTTAAATTGTATAATTTTTGGACAGTTTTGCTGAGCCAACTTCGTCGATTCGTATCTCCTCCATCGCAGCTCCGTCTGACATGCCACTGGTTCTTATGCATAGCTGGTATAACCCCCTTCCTACCCCTTAAGTTTTATTTCATTGTGAGCATGTTTGATTGGTTGAATTCGACGCCAAAGTTGGCCGTCAGAATTCGTAATTTCTAACTTGTTAAATTCCATTTTTGAACCCGGGACTCCGAATTCAATTTCTTACACCACCAGTAGACTCGTGGCGTCTTTATGGCATGTTTTCATATAAAGTTTGTTAGATTTGGAGGACGTGGGACCTGGCACGTACTTCGGTACAAAGTTGGCCCCACAGTCTGGGTCAACGGGTCATTTTGAGATCGGCTCATCGGAATCCAATTTTGGATATACCATTGAGTTCATATCGTCATTCTGGACTCGTTGACATATAATTTGTTAAGTTTTGAGGATATTGGCTCCGACACGCTTTTTCGTGTAAATCGGATTCCAATATCCGGGTCAACGGACCAATTTGAGATCATGTCAACGAAATCCAATTCTGAATATACCGTTGGGTTCGTATCATCATTCTGAATTCGTGGACATATAATTTGTTAGGTTTAGTGTACTTTTATTTTGGTACATTTTTCGATGCAAAGTGGGTCCGACACGAACACCGTTTTGACTCGAAATTACCTTTTTACCCCTGTGTCCAAATTGGACTTATGGACAGGCTATTCTAGCTATTTCGACCATTCTGGACACGTTGGTAATGGTTGTTTCACCATCCGACAATATTTGTAGGTTTTCACCCTATTATTATAATCTTTCTTCTTTTGTTGTATTTTGAGATCCATCGATTCCAGTGATTTTACGACCACTGAAATTGAATGTGTTGACCCTGTAGATGTTTATAGAGACTAGCTTTGACCCCGTTTAACCATGGTTAACTACTTTGACTGAACATCGAAGTAGAGTCAACATTTGACCTAGGTTAGACTAGTTTTGACCTTGGTTGACCACAGTTGACTATTTTGACCAAAGTTAACCAAAAGTCAACCGTAGCCTAACATTTGACCAGGGTTACACCAAGCTAAACTAGGTCACACTAGGTCATACTAAGCCAAACTGGGTCACACTAGGACAACCAAGGTCAAACAAGGTCACATGAAGTCAATCCAAGTCAAACTAGGTCTCACTGAGTTACACTAAGTCCTGTCAAGTCAATCTAGGTCAAATCAAGTTATATCAAGTCAATCTAAGTCAGACCAAGTCAACTCTAGGTCATACCAGTCATCGCAAGTCAAAACAAGTCGAAGAAAGTCAAACGGGGTCAAGAGTTGGCCTACCTACAGTTGACTTTTGGTCAACTGGTCAACTCTAGGTCAACTCTAGGTCAACCCTAGGTCAAACTGGTCAAATGTCGACCAATAGTTGACTTTCGGTCAACCGTTCAAGTCTAATGGAATTTGGGACTAAATTGGTTAAAGTGTTGACCCATAGTTGACTTTTGGTCTAAAAAGTCAACCGTGGTCAACCAAGGTCAAGACTAGGTCTAGGCGACTATTCCTAATCATTACCAACCCTTACAACCCATATCCGATTCATTCTCAAACTCCTATTCTTCTCCTTCTCCTTATTCCTATTCTTCTTCTTATTCTCCTTCTCATTCTCCTTCTCATTCTCCTCATCATTCTCCTCCTCATTCTCCTTCTTCCCTCATTCTCCTTCTCATTCTCCTTCTCGTTCGCCTTCTCATTCTCCTCCTCATTCTCCTTCTCATTCTCCTCCTCATTCTCCTTCTTCCCTCATTCTCCTTCTCATTCTCCTCCTCATTCTCCTCCTCATTCTCCTTCTTCCCTCATTCTCTTTCTCATTCTCCTCCTCATTCTCCTTCTCATTCTCCTCCTCATTCTCTTTCTCATTCTCCTCCTCATTCTCCTTCTTCTCTCATCCTCCTTCTCATTCTCCTCCTCATTCTCCTTCTTTCCTCATTTTTCTTCTCATTCTCCTTCTCATTCTCCTCCTCATTTTCCTTCTTTCCTCATTCTCATTCTCCTTCTCATTCTCCTTCTTCCCTCATTCTTCTTCTCATTCTCCTTCTCATTCTCCTTCTTCCCTCATTCTCCTTCTCATTCTCCTCCTTCCCTCATTCTCCTTCTCATTCTCCTTCTTCCCTCATTCTCCTTCTCATTCTCCTCCTCATTCTCCTTCTCATTCTCCTCCTCATTCTCCTTCTACTACTGCTGCTCCTGCTAGTGCTATTGCTGCTACTGTGGCTTATTATCTTCATCTTCTTCTACTTCTTTCACTACTTCCTTCCCTCTCTCTATATATATATATAAATATATACACACACACATGTCTATATGTAAATACATACACATATAAATATATATATAGACACACACACTCTCAAATACACTCACACACACACTCATACTCTCACACATACACGTTCTCACTCACACACTACCACCACCACTCTCATGACACCACCACCATTCTCATGACACCAATACCACCACCACCACTCTCTACACACACTCAAATACATATAAATATATATACACATATATATACATATATACTCCTCTCTAAAGGAAAACCCCCAATTAAATCCTTAAACTAGATTTCTAGGGAAACCTACAAATTCTATGGGCAAAATGTAGATGGTGGCCTCCTCCTCATTTATGGTGAAGGAAATAAATGCAAAAGAGAATTAATGAAGGTTTTAAAAGCATACCTAATTGATCTCCTTGAAGGAGAAGAAACTTCAAAAAAGGAAATAAAATGGAGAGAGAGAGGTTGCTTTGGAGTGAAGCAAAGGAGAGGGGGTGCTCCACACATGGCCGGCCACATTATAGAGGGTTGGAGGCATTTGGCAATTTACCAAAATGCCCTCCAAGTCAAAGAAATGAGTGGTTTGAGTTGGGGTCAAAATGGTAACATGAAAACTCCTAATTTCAAGTTCTAAATCTAATTCTAATCCCTAATCCCACTAAAATCAAATGGGATTAGTCAAATATAAATATCTGGGTTTGGTCATGATAAGTTGGTCGGTTCCAGTTGGATCCCGATCAGAGTCTAAGCTACCCCGGGTCCCCGATACAAGTCGGAATGAGCTGAAATTCGAACCCGACTCAAATAACCCCAAAACAATATCATAATTAATAAAATAAATTTCAAAAATATTTAAAAATACAAAATGACAAAAATACTCCTGTTCCTGAAAACTGGGGGTGACAAATCTATCCACCTTAAAAAATTTTGTCCTCGAAATTAATACAAAGCAATCACAGAAAAACACACGCAGAAAATAATCCCTCTCGAATACTTCCAAAGAAAAAAAAATTTCAACAAAATAAAAATCTCTTAAGACACAACAATACTTGCAAATAAAAACTGTTTCGTGTTCGACACGGACACGAAACCATCACAAATCTCACCTATCAAAAGCCAAATCAACAATCACCAATACAAAATATCAAAATAAATCAAAGAGGTCCAATAACCAAAATACCCTTGGGCCAAAAATGATACTGAAAACATTCTAATCACATGGTTAGGATCTAGGTCAAACAGTCTCTAAGGTTTTACTAGCAAAACATTAAAATCACAAATCATGGCTTAAAAATTTAAAATAATTAAAATCCCCAAAATCAAAGCATGAATTTAAATGACAATAATTAAATGACTAAAACTATAAAATTTAAAATCACTCTCAATTAGAAACCTGGTGCTACAAGTCTATCCACCTTAAAAATTTCATCCTTAAAAATTAAAACAAGTAAACACAAAAATCATGCAAATCGATAATCGTATGCGTCTGTCCAATCATCATGATACTCAGAATCTCCGTCATGCCAGTGAGCGAGGCTACGATAATCACAGAGTCCTCAACTACGGTACATACCTCTCGTATTATGGTATTTAAAATTTTTGCATTGTCGCATGCTTGGCAGCGAAAACCTTAAATTCCCACACCCGAGAAATACGACAATAATCCGACTATATGTCCTCACTATGCCTGCTAGCATGACCCTAGAGTATTCTAAAATCTCATAATCGAGGCGACCTAGTCCATACGACTTATCTCAGGACAAAATCATATCACAAGAACAAAATTTTATCAACCAATCAAGGTACAGATGGAATCGAATTTCAAACAGTTATAAGGAGACAAATGCGGAAATGAGATCGAAAGATTGGAACCTCCACTCTGCCCTGCTGCTGCCTGACTGCGAGTAATCGCCATCCTGAGGACGAATTGAACCCAAGAGATCAATATGGCACAAGATAAGATATTATAAAAGGAGGACAATTGAATTCAAATGCAAGAAGAGTTGTCATGGTAATCAAAAGATCAGAATTTTCCTAAAATGTGATTGAGTAACTCCTATCATATTCTAGATCCTATGTCCTAGTCGCAGGCTCGTAATTAGTACTCTAAGTCGAGCACCATTACGAGATCGTACTAATTGCGACACTGACCTGCATGGGCCGCCACAAAAATGTGTCACGACCCGCACCCTGATTAGGGACACAAGAAGTGGGTACATCCAGCCTACGCCGCAGCATCGGCGGTAGAACGCTGTCTAGGTCATCTAGAAATACTACAACTAAACAGATAAAGGTACCTGTACAGTATATACACTCCGAATGAAGGTGACATAGCAATACAGTCTCAATCACAAATGTAAAACTAAGGTAGATTGCATGGAAAGGAAATATGATAGATGAAGGAGGAAATAAGTTCGAGATCCACACAAATCCAAGACTAAACATACATCACATAATAAAATATAATGCTACAGTCTGAAAAGTACTAGCTGGCTCGCAGGCCAGGCAAACCTAACTAAACTACACTACTCAGGGTGAGCAAAGTCTAGTGGCTCTACTAACAAGCCACGGTCCAAGTCTACTCTATCTAACCCGTCCCCATAATAGGTCGGGCAATCAGCCTCTGAAGCATCTGTAAAATTTTATAACGGTATCCTGTCAGGAAAATGAACAAGTGCAACCACCAACAGCAGTTCCATATGAATTGACAAATACTATAAGAGACAATATAATGAAATACAAGACAAAGATATAGGCGACTTAGAAACCATTCGAAAGCCGAGTTACAACCCTTAACGAAATAAGGACCGGGATTGTAACCCTTCCTTCGAACAGAACTTAGTCTCAAATCATAGTACAGTATAAAGGTAGGTAGAGCATGTGAGTAAATAAAATCATAGCATGGTGAGAAGTACAGAAAGTAAAGCTGAACTGGATATAAGATACGACAATAAATGTAAAATATGATTTGAATTATTGGAACGATATGTAATCGGCTAGGGAGTCATGGTAGGGTTATCCACTTGGTCCGACAATCACATAAAAATCTGAAAGGGTCATGCCGGCCAACCTGGATAACACGGACATGGGGTATCTGCTACACCCTACGTGAGGTGAGGGTGGCGCTAGCAAAATAGGGACATGGGGCTTTGATCACATAACCCCTAATAATTCCCCCATCCTCGAATAGTATCATGGATCCGGACATGGCACGTCATGACACGGATTCAAAAGCAGGTGATCAGTCCACTCCCAAATCAATGTCTATATAAGTACATAAAACATGGATATCACACACCAATATACCAAAGAAAATTCGGGAATAACATCTCATGACAGGATCCGACGTATACTAGTCCGTGAACTATCGTATCGAGAATCAAGTAAGACACTACAACTGAATCGGATATAGTAGATATCAAGATAATGAAAACTATCAGTGAATGTACTTGCCTGCTGTCCTGAGCTGTAGGATATATCAATGCTCAGAGTGGAAATCAGAGACCTAAAGATGAGATACTACAAGTCAAAACATGGTTTAATAATGAAAGAAAAGCTAATCTAATCATGATATGCAAGTCTAAGTCAAAACTAGGTCAAACTAAGTTACACCAAGCTAAACTAGGTCACACTAGGTCATACTAAGCCAAACTGGGTCACACTAGGACAACTAAGGTCAAACAAGGTCACAGAAAGTCAATCTAAGTCAAACTAGGTCTTACTGAGTCACACTAAGTCCTGTCAAGTCAATCTAGGTCAAATCAAGTTTTATCAAGTTAATCTAAGTCAGACCAAGTCAACTCTAGGTCATACCAGTCATCGTAAGTCAAAACAAGTCGAAGAAAGTCAAACGGTGTCAAGAGTTGGCCTACAGTTGACTTTTGGTCAACTGGTCAACTCTGGTCAACTCTAGGTCAACTCTAGGTCAACCCTAGGTCAAACTGGTCAAATGTCGACCAACAGTTGACTTTTGGTCAACCGTTCAAGTCTAATTGAATTTGGGACTAAATTGGTTAAAGTGTTGACCCATAGTTAACTTTTGGTCTAAAAAGTCAACCGTGGTCAACCAAGGTCAAGACTAGGTCTAGCCGACTATTCCTAATCATTACCAACCCTTATAACCCATATCCAATTCATTCTCAAACTCCTATTCTTCTCCTTCTCCTTATTCCTATTCTTCTTCTTATTTTCCTTCTCATTCTCCTCCTCATTCTCCTCCTCATTCTCCTTCTTCCCTCATTCTCCTTCTCATTCTCCTTCTTCCCTCATTCTTCTTCTTATTCTCCTCCTCATTTTCCTTCTTTCCTCATTCTCCTTCTTCCCTCATTCTCCTTCTCATTCTCCTCCTCATTCTCCTTCTTCCCTCATTCTCCTTCTCATTCTCCTCCTCATTCTCCTTCTTCCCTTATTCTCCTTCTCATTCTTCTTCTCATTCTCCTCCTCATTCTCCTTTCTTCCTCATTTTCCTTCTCATTCTCCTCATCATTCTTCTTCTTCCCTCATTCTCCTTCTCATTCTCCTTCTCATTCTCCTTCTTCCCTCATTCTCCTTCTCATTCTCCTTCTTATTCTCCTCCTCATTCTCCTTCTTCCCTTATTCTCCTTCTCATTCTCCTTCTCATTCTCCTCCTCATTTTCCTTCTCATTCTTCTCCTCATTCTCCTTCTTCCCTCATTCTCCTTCTCATTCTCATTCTCCTCCTAATTCTCCTTCTTCCCTTATTCTCCTTCTCATTCTCCTCCTCATTCTTCTTCTCACTCTCCTTCTCATTCTCCTCCTCATTCTCCTTCTACTACTGTTGCTCCTGCTAGTGCTATTGCTGCTACTGTGGCTTATTATCTTCATCTTCTTCTACTTCTTTCACTACTTCCTTCCCTCTATATATATATATATATAAATACATACACACACACATGTCTATATGTAAATACATACACATATAAATATATATATAGACACACACACTCTCAAATACACTCACACACACACTCACACTCTCATATATACACGTTCTCACTCACACACTACCACCACCACTCTCATGACACCACCACCATTCTCATGACACCAATACCACCACCACCACTCTCTAGACACACTCAAATACATATAAATATATATATACACATATATATACATATATACTCGATCCTCTCTAAAGGAAAACCCCCAATTAAATCCTTAAACTAGATTTCTAGGAAAACCTACAAATTCTATGGGCAAAATGTAGAGGGTGGTCTCCTCCTCATTTATAATGAAGGAAATAAATGCAAAAGAGAATTAATGAAGGTTTTAAAAGCATACCTAATTGATCTTCTTGAAGGAGAAGAAACTTCAAAAAAGGAAATGAAATGGAGAGAGAGAGGTTGCTTTGGAGTGAAGCACAGGAGAGGGGGTGCTCCACACATGGCCGGCCACATTATAGAGGGTTGGGGGCATTTGGCAATTTACCAAAATGCCCTCCAAGTCAAAGAAATGAGTGGTTTAAGTTGGGGTCAAAATGGTAACTTGAAAACTCCTAATTTCAAGTTCTAAATCTAATTCTAATCCCTAATCCCACTAAAATCAAATGGGATTAGTCAAATAAAAATATCTGGGTTTGGTCATGACAAGTTGGTCGGTTCTAGTTGGGTCCCGATCAGAGTCTAAGCTACCTCGGGTCCCCGATACAAGTCGGAATGAGCTGAAATTCGAACCCGACTCAAATAACCCCAAAACAATATCATAATTAATAAAATAAATTTCAAAAATATTTAAAAATACAAAATGACAAAAATACCTCTGTTCCTAAAAACTGGGGGTGACATGAGCCGCATGGGACTAATCTTCGTGGGCCGCATGGGGCAGCTTCGGCCTGAGCCGCATGGGGTGGTCTCTACTTGAGCCGCATGCGACTGTCCACGTGTCAAGGCCGTATGACAGTTTCTGGATCTCGGGAGATCGTGTCAGAGATTTTCTTCGTTTTCCTAGGAGTCCGTCATTATGAGGGGGCCATAATGGTATCTTTGTGTCAGGGCTGTCATGTGTCAGAGCTGTCAGCCGTCAAAGCATTTAATGCAATAAAGGACAAACGGAAGAGCTGTTTGTAGGCCACGTGGCTCCTCTCCGAGCCGCATAGAACTTATTTGAGCCGCATAGATCCTTGATCCGCATGGATCCTTGAGCCGTATGAACTCTCTGAGCCGCATGGGGCTCCCTGGCCGCATGGATCTTTCTTTATTATTTTCCATGCTTCTACAAGACCCCCTTCAAAGTTTTTAATTTGCAAAATTGAAATACTTTGAATAAGAAGCATGGCCATGTATAAATTCTCCTGACCGCATATGATGTCCTGGCCGCATGGATGTCTCGGCCGCATTGAGTCAATCAGCCGCAGGGACTTTCGGGCCGCATAGCTCCTTGCCACGTGTGCGCGTCATTAATTGTCTCAAATTCGTTTTAGTGCCCCTTTGGGGGAAATCCCAAGGGTTGGCTCATTAAATCTTTGGATTTTATGCTCTGGGTGAATCTCCTTTATGAGAGAGGGGACGAAATCCGAGGAGTCGGTTTCGTCTTTTCCGAGGCGGTTATTAGTCTACGTGTTCCTCCCTTCTCTTGTCCTCCTACAAATAAGAGGATTTTAAGAGAGAAAACTTCTTTACTTTCTCCTTTACTTCGAACTTTCCCTACCCCATTGTCATCCTCTTCTTCAATTACCAATGGCTCCCAAGAAGACCGTTGCGGCGAAGGGCAAGAAGGCGGCGTCTTCGTCGTCTGCGACGGCGAAGGTCAAGAAGACTGCCTCTACTTCGACCGTGGCCGCTCCTCCGCCGGCCGAAGTGCCCGCAGCTCACCCTGACGTCCATCCCCCTATTGCTGGTAAGGACTTTATGTGGGTTTAAAGAACCCTAACTGCTATGGCTACGTTGCATGCTTTATGCACGAGCCTTTATTTTCATGTGAGCCGCATGTTCGTCCTATGGCCGAGCCGTGAGCCGCATAAGAATAGCCACTGTGGCCGCATACGCGCTTCGCCAACGAAGCCGTATCAGCTACACTGAGCCGCATAGATTCGCACACATTTGTCTGTCACGTGGTCCGTACGAACTTATCCGATCCCTGCTGGCCCTATGAAAGTACTTCCGTATGCCCCTTCACTAAATAGAACCGCATGAATGTTCTTCTAAGCTTGAGCCGCATGAGGCTTCAGTAAGTTGGAGCCGCATAAGTGTTCACCTGAGCCGCATGAGGCTTCAGTAAGTTGGAGCCGCATAAGTGTTCTCCTGAGCCGCATGAGGCTTCGATAAGTTGGAGCCGCATAAGCTCGAAAGCATCCATTAGTTCCTTTTTGTCCATCTTTTTAACTTATCTTTTTCTGTCTTCTTCTCAGTAAATTTGCCAGTTAATGCTGCTGGAGAGCTCCTGGTGGGCAGTGCCCAAGCTGCTCTGGGCTATAGGTATGACCACATACTCCAGCATATGTCGGACCAATTTCTGAGTGACGAGCCTTCGACGAGATTGCATGCCCTCAAGAACCAACCTTTCTATTTTCTTAACGCTATAATGAACTCGAAAAAATTAGAAGGGGAATACTTGAAACCCGCATTCTTTTTTGGAGACGCCTTGACTGTGAAGAACAGTCAGATTCTGGAGGTGTCAGAGAACTGGAGTTATGTTTCTAACGGGATGGCGATCCGCATCCCCCAGATGGAGCGTCACTTCCCTTTATCTTGGTTCAATATGCTCCCACTGGACCGAAAGATGGAAGATTCTTTAACTCCTACCCGAAGTGGGATGTTTGTGGAAGACATCCATTATAATAACAGCCTGAAGTCTGTATGCGCGGGCAAGGTGCACACCAGCCGTTCTGTAATGGGATTGGCCCTGGGTACTTTCTTGAATGTGCCGGGTCCCAATTTCACGTTTTCTACAGCCGACACTTTTATGAACCAACTCGCTCGGAAGGGCTCCTATCCCATTGGTCGGTTGATGCTCCCTAGCTGGATACATCCGATTCCCTTATGGACCAATCTGTCTATATAGATTTTGTGAAAGTATGAGGCCTTTTTGTATGAGATTGGTCTTTACCATGCTATTCGGGGCACCAGCCATGGCTTGCCTATAAACAAGAGATTATTTATATCTCTGTTGGAGGTATATAATCGCCGTACGGGAACCTTCTATATGCCCGTAGGGGAAATGGGGCTTGCGCTCCACGAAATACATGCGATCTCCAAGCTTCCTTGGGGGGACGAAGCTTTTGAGGTGTATACTCCCACAAATGAAGAGTTCGAAGAGTTGGAAAGACAGTATCCAGGCTTCGTAGCTCTTTATCAAGAGATATTGTGCCATTATAGCACGTGTCATCAAATAGCCAAGAAGGAGAGTAGCTCGGAAGGGAATGCCCCTTATACCAAGGACTGGGTGCGCTATCTCTTCACGACGGATGCCTCAGGTCAAGTTACTCCCCGACGTCCTCAATCCCGGGAGGCGGGAGTCGGACCGACTCTTTCGGTTATTTCTATCAGGACACCCAAGAGTTGTCAGAGAAGGCACTCCTGGCGGGATTCTTGATGATATGGCTGCGAAATTGTGTAGTCTCGGGCGGAGCAGGTTCCATCGAGAGGATCAGTCGCAATTTCATCCTTCCGGCTGTGAAGTTAGTTTTGCGAGTCCGGCTTGCTCTCCTCCCGGCCATGGTGTGCAGCATACACCGTGGTCTTCACACTTTCACATCCAAGGTTATTGCCCGCGATGTGATAAAAGATTTTGAACAGACTGAGCTGCCCTATCATTATTTGATGGGGTGGCTGTTGATGCATTATCCGTCTTTGATGAGATCGGGCTCTGAAGACGGCGTAACTGATGACGACGCTTTTATCTTCCGCTATCGTAATGAGTCTTGGGAATTTGAGACCATGCGTGCTTGTCGGATGGCACTGGCGAGGGCAGACATGTACAATATTTTCGTATCTGTCCCTCGTTTTACTGATGAGGAAATAGCGGCTGTCCATCTCGACGGTATTGGGCCCCCTCAACTTCTGGACGGCCAGATGCTTCTGTGGCTGCGTAACATCCGCCCCGCTCATCTGGTGTATCGCAACCATAACACTGTCTTCCTGGAGCCTTATCTTCCTAGCAGGTTCGCCCGGCAATTTGGATGTAGTCAGCTTTTTCTAGACAGCCCCAGCTCTTGTCTGTGCTTTGAAGGTAGCCTTCTTGACGGCATCCGGGCCTGGCATTACTATGACACATTCCATACCGGTACCGTTTTCTCAGTTCCTGCTATCAAGGCGTCGGTAGAGATCTTATATATGGCGGCTCTGTACCATGTCATGGCGAACAAGCCCCATGTCGAATTTAACCCGGGTACCAGTTTTATCGTTGGTACCGGCCTGGATGAGGGTTCCCAGGGAGCCAAGACCAGGAAGAGAAAGAACAGAGTCAAAGTGTCGGATTCGGACTCCGCTGCTGCAGATGACGAAGGCGACGAGCACGATGGAGATGACTCTTCCCTTCCGGTGACAGATGTAGGGACGGATCAGCCGCCTGTTTTGCCAGATGAGATGGTGGTAGATCAACCATCCGTTGCACCCGGCTCTGCACGAAAGCGTAGCAGGCAACTTTCTCCTGTCGACGGCATTCCTCGCTCTCGAAAACTGGCTGTGACCAGACACCGCGGGCTAACTATAAAGGAAAGAGACGAAGAAGTTGATCCCGCATCAGAGGTAAATAAGTTACTACCAGTCCTTTCTTTCTTCTAGCTTTGATTTTAATCATCTTCCTTCCCTCTTGTAGGCGTCAGAAGAAGAGGACTCTCGAGTTGCCGAGGTCGTGACACGGGATGACGGGGGCTCCGGCGAGCCTACCCCTAAAATTGCTGAATTCTGTCTATATGATGCTGATCGAGTTGCCTCTCCCTCCGAGGTGGCTGGGTCAGAGAAGCCGACCAAATTTAATTTGGAGATCGCGGGTGAGGAGACCCTGCCAGCTGTGAATGAGCTGCAGCCTCCATGCTCCTCTCCTGGTAAGATAAGCCAAATCTTAACTTACGAGGAGGCCTATCTGCTCTATCATCACATCCTTCGGGTCACGTCGATTGATCATTGTCATGGACATGCAGGTCCTGCCTCTCCAGTGCCGAGGATGGACATCGTTGAGACAGACTCTGCCGAAGGGGCACTGGCGGAGAGGAGCGTATTCCCTCCCCTTTCGGCTCGTCTTGATGGGCCTCCTGCGGGCTCGAGTTTGGCAAGTCCGGTGATAGGACAACCGGGGCAGGGGACGATGGTCCTTGTATCTTTCTCTGCTCGGGCGGCCCCGAGAGTCGACCTCTCTGCCTTGCCAAGTGTTCAGGCTCTTCGAGTGGCAGAGGAAGAGTTAGCCACTATCCGTGCATCATTCTGCTCAGAAGTTTCCCTCCTGGTGGCAAGTTCTAGCACAACTCCTTCGATGCTGCCGGCCACGCTTCCTCTGACGCCGTCCTCTACAGAGGTCCTGGACGAATCGTTACAAGACATGGTCGACAGCTTTTATCGTCACTTGAAAAGGGGGATAGAAGCTGCTGTGGAAAGAGGGACCACTTTCGTCTTGGCCCGACAATGCGCCCAGGGTCAAATTGATATCCTTCAGGCCCTTCCTGGTGGGGCAGGGGTGGCTGCACTTCTAGAGGCGAAATTGCTGGAGACTGATCAGCTGATGGCCCAGCTCCAGGTATTGCGACAGGTTGATCTGTCTGCTGCTATAGATCAGGAGCGCGGCTCCCTCACAACTGCTATAGAGAAGGCGAGGGCCACTCAGGATAAAACCAGGCCGGCCATACTGAAGGATCTCCGCACTCTGTCTGATCGATATGATCAATTGAGCCATGAGAGTGAAGATGTTACGGCTCGGGAAGCGATTGCCTCCCACGGGATTACTGACACGTGGGAGCAGATCCTTGAGCTTCAGAGGAAGTTAACTTTCTTTGAGTCTGAGCTTGAGGCTGCCCGGATCGACAGAGGGCTGATTATCCAGGAGGCTGAGAAAGTCAATAAAGCTTCGGCTGACTTGGAAGTGGCTCTGAAGAGGTTGGACGACGACTGGCGAGCACTCATGGACCTGGATAATGGGGAGCGGTTGTCCCAAGAGGCTGAGCGTCGAGCTAGAAAGAGGCTTGAGCGGGGTACTGCCTTAGTGAGAAACCGCCTCTTGGAGTTGTGTAATGCCGAACTATAGTCGGCCTTTTTCTCGTTTTGTTTCTGTTTTCCTTTTTTTTTTCTTTTTGAGAAGGAGATGGTCCCCACCATATGTAACGCTTTTTCGTCTTTCAAATAAAGAGTACTTTCCATTCTACCCTTCATTTGTATTGCTTGTTTGTGCCTGTGGTGTTATGGCGATGTTTGCCCCGCATGGGAGACTTGTTTGTGGACCTGTTACCCCTGGCATACCTTGGTTTTAGGTACGGATAACAAGTTTGATTGGGGATACCTAGAACAGTTCCACGGTAAGGTGGTCGTGGGTGTTCGGGGTATCGGGAGATAGAATGCCATGGAGCAGCTGGGCTCCCGGGGCATGATGAGGAATGGTGGGCCTGTACTAAGAGACTTAGCAAAGGACATTTGTGGGCCTATTATCCTTGGCATACCCCGACTTAGGATACGGATAATAGGATGAAGGGGAACCAACATACTTACTCAGAGGTAATGAGGACATGGCAAGTATGAGGGTTTTACCGTGGAGTCTTCCTACTCAGAGGTAATAAGGACATGGCAGGAGTGGACTCAAGAAAGGATATTTGTGGTCAACAGAGGACATTTGTGGGCCTATTACCCTTGGCATACCTTGGTTCAGGGTACGAATAATAAGACGAGAGAGAACTAACATACTTACTCAGAGGTAATGAGGACATGGCAAGTACGAAGGCTTTACCGCGGAGTTTTCCTACTCATAGGTAATGAGGACATGGTAGGAGTGGACTCAACGAAGAATGTTTGTGGACCTATTATCCTTGGCGTACTCCGGTTGTGGGTACAGATAATAAGTCGAAAGGGAATCATCATACTTACTCAGAGGTAATGAGGACATGGCAAGCATGAAGATTTCTTCGACGGAGCCTTCCCACTCAGAGGTAATGAGGATATGGCAGGAGTGGGCTCAATGAAGGGGGGGTACAAAGAACGACTCAGAGGTAATGAGGACATGGAAGCTCTATGTAGAGGGGTGATTTGTTTTTGGCGGAAGTGAAACGACTCAGAGGTAATGAGGACATGGCCGTTTTGGAAATTTGTGGATCTGTTATCCTTTTTCTGCACTGGGAGTGCGGGTAGTGGATCATGAGGGAGGAACTCTTCCAGGAAGAAAGTTCAGAGGTATGGTCATACATGACTTACTATCTGAAAGTGTGACCGGAATGTGAGTTCAGCGGCACCAGTGGGTACATAACTCGATGACCTGGAATGTTGTGGGTGTGAGTTCAGCGGCACCAGCGGGTACATGACTCGATAATCTGGAATATTGTGAAAGTAAGTTCAGCAGTACCAGCGGATACATGACTCGATAATCTGGAATGTTATGAAAGTGAGTTCAGCGGTACCAGCGGGTACATGACTCGATAATCTGGAATGTTGTGAAAGTGAGTTCAGCAGTACCAGCGGGTACATGACTCGATAATCTGGAATGTTGTGAAAGTGAGTTCAGCGGCACCAGCGGGTACATGACTCAATGGTCTGGAATGTGTCGTTTAGACATAATATTTCTTCAGGAACTTGCCGTTGACGGGCAACATGAGCAAGTCTCCATTTTGTTTTGCGAGGCGGTAAGCACCGTTGGAGAATACAGCCTCGACGATAAATGGACCTTCCCATTTTGGCTGGAACTTGCCGACGGTCTTGTGAGTTATGACCATCGGCCTTCGGACTGCCAAAACGAGATCGCCTACTTGGAATGTTCTGATTTTAACCTTCTTGTTGAAGGCTCCGGAGAAGCGCGCTTGGTATAGCTCGATCCGTTGCTGAGCCAGGAGACGCTTTTCATCTAAGGCCTCCAACTCTTGTAACCGACGACGGTAGTTATCGTCCGTCGTCAATTGGTAAGTAAGGGCGACGCGGAGTGAGGGTATTTGAGTCTCCAATGGGAGAACTGCCTCACTCCCGTACACCAAGAAAAATGGTGTGTTCCCTGTGGCTGTTCGGACTGTAGTGCGGTACGCCTATAAGCATTCGCCAAGCTTCTCGTTCCAGTCGCGTTTGTTAGACGATACGAACTTCTTGAGAAGTTTGATGATTGTTTTGTTGAATGCTTCTGCCAACCTATTTGCTGCAGGGTTGTATGGCGTTGAAGCAATATTCTGGATACGGTGCTTGTCACAGAATCGATAAAAGGCATGGCTTGTAAACTGCGGACCATTATCGTGGATGATCCTTCGGGGCAGTCCAAAGCGATAGATGACGTGATGCTTGAGGAAGCTGATCACGTTTGAAGTCTTTACTTCTGCAAGCGGGACAGCTTTCGCCCATTTGGAGAAGTAATCCGTGATCGCGAGTATGAAGCGATGTCCATTCCCCATGCTTCGAATGGCCAGGACGCCACTGTCGGATGTAGAAATTCGGATGGTTGGTGGATGAAGTCCGCGTGGACTTGGCAGGCTTTGCACTTTCTTGCATAGTCTATCGTATCTGCTACCATCGTGGGCCAATAGTAGCCCATTCGGCGAAGACGATCTTGTAATTTAGGGCCAGGCTGGTGGGCCCCATATACACCGTCGTGAGCTTCGCGTACGGCTTCTTTGGCTTCTGCGTTTGACAGACATCGAAGCAATAATCCGTCGTAGGATCGCCGATACAGCATTTTTATTTCTGTATCGTAGAAGAATCGGAGAGAACGCCTTCTGATGGAAGTGGCTTCCTTTGGGTTCTCGAGCAGGATGTCGTAGACTACGAAGTCAATGAATGGTTGTCTCCAATCCGGGACTTAGTCAATCGTCTGGGCGGAATAACTCGCCATGAATTGCATATTGTTCTTGGGACAGACCAGTTCATGGCCTATCACATCCACTGATTAGCGAGCATAGTTCGGAACTGCTAGGGAAACGACAAGGTGTCACGCCCCTGAACCAGAATACTGGAGAGAGGGGGAATGACTCAGCCAGCTACGTATTACGGGTAGATGAATACCGAATAATACGATCAATGCTGTCTAAAAGACGAGGGGGTGCATACTACATGAAAGTCTCACTATGGTCATTTCACATCTATTGTCTCAATCATTCAAATAAGAAACAGAAATAGAGAACATGTAAGATAAAGCAGTAAGGCGTCCCAAATGCTCAGTCAAAATGTTCTTGATATCTGGCTTTACAAAACATAGCCAGATGATGTAGCAAAGTATATACAATTGTTATCAGCTGCAGTCTGACTTAATTACAATTATGCAAAAGTAAGTGCAAGACAATTCGACTAACATGTTGGTGCCAAACGGCAAGGTATTAAGTAAATAACAAAACGAGTGGGGAAGTAAGGAACCCACTCGAGTCCTCCTGCGATCATCCCTCTAGTATTGACCATCTTGGAGGTGGAAGTAGGCTGACTCCTCGGGAACCGGCTCTAAATCTGGCCACGCAAAACCAGAGAGGTTAGACCTCTAATAGCAAGTACCGCAAGGAAGCACGATATGAGGAATTAAAACTAGTAATAAGAGAATATGATGAGTAGATCTCTGCTTGCCACTGGGATTCGCATAACATCACGATACTTCGAACTAACCTTCCAACCAAACAAGGACAGAAGTTGGTCCGTCATGTCCTGACATTCTGATCATCTCAGTTAGGTAACAGAGTAGGTACAGTACACAAACAAATCAATTTAAACGGCCATGCAACTACTACGGCTTGCTACTGTGAGTTCCAAGTTATCCTGGAATTATGCAATAAAGGATTCCTTAGTTCTTACTATGTGCAAGCAAGGCTAGTTTATCCAGTCAATCAATTGCGCCAATCATGAATTAGACGAGTCCCAGCGGGACGCCCGTCATCAATATACAATATACAATAGATAATATAACCAGATACCGCTCCCTGCCCGTGTGGCAGATTTGTAGTATCTGTGGGGACCAACCGGCCTGTCGGGCACTACTAGTCCCAAGAGGGCTGCCATGTAAGAACTCGGGAATCTATTTTCTCCATACAATTATTATTTTATTTAACTTAATAGTCTCTACGTTGAGTGAAATTCCATGCCGTGGATCATGGTCATTCAGAATGAGTACTTTCGTACGGGGTACGATATGCACAACTCTACAACGATGCACGTGCGGTTAGGTTGTAGGTCTTACATAGCGTAATGCAACAATCCAACTAACCATGGAATAATCATGCCTCGACCGTAAAGTACACATGCTTCTTTTGTAGAAAATAAATAAATAAATAAATTGAAGCCTGCATGTGTGCCTGTATGTCAATATTCGGGATCGGCCAATCAATTATAATAGTTCATAGTTAATATGAACGTGTCTCATTAATTCAATTTAATAAGACGACTAGCCAGTCTCTTAGTTCCAACTAGGAACGCATGATCAATTATTAGTCAAGTAACAGTCGGGGTCAATTCGTGACGAGGCATAAAAGTCAAATTAGTATTAAGCATGGTCGAGTCCATAACTAGTATAAAATAGTTGGTAACATATTTTTGAAGCCGAAAAAAAGATCTACAAATTTCATGTTGGGAGTTGAAAGAAATTCTAGCCACAATTCAGTCAAAATAGGACATATAACAGTCAGAAACAACCAAAATAGGCATTATGCGGCCTATTCTGTGACATGCATGCGGACTAACTGCGACATGCGGCTCATGCGGCATATACGGCCCAACTGCGATACCATATGCGCCTACTGCGACATGTGCCTCATGCGGCTCATTCGTGACACCATCATGCGCCTACTGCGACATGCGCCTCATGCGGCTCATTCGCGACACCATCATGCGCCTACTGTGACATGCGCCTCATGCGGCTCATTCGCGACACCTTCATGCACCTACTGCGACATGCGCCTCATGTGGCTCATTCGCGACACCATCATGCGCCTACTGCGACATGCGCCTCATGCGGCTCATTCGCGACACCAGATGCTGCTACTGCGACATGTGCCTCATAAAACATGCGCCTGCTGCGACATACGCCTCATACGGCTCATCTGCGACATCAGATGCGCCTACTGCGACATGTTCCTTATGCTGCAGATGAATATAGAACCGAACAAAATACTTTTGGCCATAACTTCCACAAAATAAATCAAAATCTAACTTTTCAAAAACCAAACTTTAGTAGAATTAAATTCTCTACAACATGGAACCACTTATTTTCGAAAACAACAATGTTTGATAGATCAAAACCCTAAAATTCATATGAAAACCCAAAACTTAAAATTTAGATCTACACCCAACTATCCATAGAAATCAAGAACTTCAAGACCTAAACTTGTAGAGGAAGAGAAGATGAACAACATGGACTAAAAATAAATAGAGATACATAAAATCCCTCATGGTGTACAAGATGTACTTGCCTCTCACAAGTGGGCTAGGGTTTTGGTGGAGGAGTAAATTTGAATGAATGAAGAGAGAGAATGAAAGAAGAACTTTTATATTAAAGTCAAGTGGATCTCCACCATTCATTCTCTCCACCAAATCCAAGCCATCCATTCCTTTCCATGTTGAACCAAACCACACCAAGTTGGTTTACCATGAACCAAAATGAACCAAGAGCCAAGAAAAAGCAGAAAATAAAATACAGGAAAATTAATAAGCGCGACATTGAAGAATTTAAATACAGAACAAATGCATGATAAATATTGAATAAATACATTCAAGAAGTACACGTATAAAATACTTATTCTGGGAATGGGGAGTGACATCTCTACCCTCCTTAGAAAAATTCCGTCCTCGGAATTTCAGATCCAAGCAGGACAGAAATGTCAGAGCTAGACTAATCTAAGTACAAGTAATTTGAGTAAGTAGCTATTCTACAATGTCAAATAGCAAGTAATATATCTATGTTTAACTATCGACGACACCAAGCAATTCTACTTATAAGGTGACAAGCATGAGGAGTTAAAACAATCAAGGTATATAGAGAGAGATATACCTTGTGAGTCAAACAGGTGCGGATACCGTGATCGGATATCATCCTCACGTTTCCACGTTGACTCTCCTAATGAGTGATAACCCCAAGCAACTCGGACTAGGCTAATTGTTCGGTTCTTGAGTATCTTCTCTCTTCGGTCCAAAATGGACACCGGTTGCTCCTCGTAAGACAAGTTGGTACCAACAACCAACTCAGAATGATCAAGAATATGGCTGGGGTCCGATACATACCTTCGCAGCTGAGATACATGAAAAACGTCATGCACCTCTCATAACGAAGGTGGAAGGGACAGACGATAAGCAACATCGCCTACCCTATCAAGGATAACAAATGGTCCTACGTATCTCGGACTCAACTTCCCGCGAACGCCAAATCTAATGACCCTACGGGTAGGTGAGATCAGCAAGAACACGTGGTCCCCAACAGAAAACTCTAGTGGCCTACGATACTGGTCCGCCCAATGACGATGCCGATCCTGTGCGACTCGAAGTCGCTCTCTAATTTCCTTAACCAATTCAACTGTCTGAACAATCATTTCCGGGCCTAACATCTTCCTCTCCCCGATATCATCCTATGCTAGTGGCGACCTATACTTCTTACCATATAGTGCTTCAAATGGCGCCATCTGGATACTGGCTTGATAACTGTTGTTATAAGAAAACTCAACTAAGTGCTGGTGGCTCTCCCAAGATCCTCCAAAATCTAGAGTGCAAGCTCGCAACATATCTTCTCGGGTCTGAATTGTCCTTTCTGATTGCCCGTCCGTCTGGGGATGGTAAGCCGTGCTAAATCTTAACTTGGTACCCAGACTATGATGTAAGCTCTTCCAGAAATGTGATGTAAAACAGGTATCTCGGTCTGACACAATGCTGACTGGGACCCCATGCTGCCTGACTATCTGCTGCATATACAATTCTGCCAACTTTTCCGTAGATTGACCTACTCTAAAAGGAAGAAAATGTGCCACCTTCGTAAGCCGATCTACGATTACCCAAATAGCATCCTTACCACTTGGTGATCTCGGTAAACCGGTCACAAAGTCTATTGTGATGTGTTCCCACTTCCATTCCGGGATAGGAAGTGGTTGCAATAACCCAGCTGGCCTCTGTTGTTCTGCCTTCACTTGCTGACATACCAAGCAACGGAAAACAAACCTAGCTATCTCCCTCTTCATTCCGTTCCACCAGAAGTGCTGCTTGATATCTTGGTACATCTTGGTCCCTCCAGGGTGTATAGAATATTGAAAACTATGAGCTTCTGTCATAATCTCCTGTCTGATATCTCCACTAGGCACACATAGGCGTGATCCAAACCTAAGCGTACCATCTTCATGAATTTGCATCTCCTTTCTGAGTCCTGACTCACATTCTGCTCTAGGCTTCTGAATCCTTGGGTCCTGTGCCTGAGCTGCCTTGATCATGTCTACCAAGTCGGATTGAACTTGTAAACTTGTTAGAACTCCTACATCACTAGGAAGTATAACTTCTATGCCCATCTCCTGAAGGTCTTCTAAGATGTGTTTCTGGGTTGTCAACATAAATGCGCCGTCTCTCCTGCTAAGAGCGTCTGCTACCACATTAGCCTTGCCTGGATGATACTGAAGCTCCACGTCATAATCTTTGATCAACTCCAACCATCTTCTCTTTCTCATGTTCAGCTCCATCTGAGTAAAGATGTACTTCAGACTTTTATGGTCTGTGTACATGTCCACTCGATCACCATATAAGTAATGCCTCCATAGCTTCAAAGCAAATACTACTGCCGCCAACTCCATATCATGAGTTGGATAATTCTTCTCGTGATCTCGAAGTTGCCTAGATGCGTACGCTATCACCTTCCCATGTTGCATAAGGACACATCCAAGTCCTTTACCTGACGCATCACAATATACAGTGAAACCTCCGGGTCCAACTGCCAATATAAGAATAGGCGCTGGTATCAACTTCTGCTTCAGATTCTCAAATGATGCCTGGCATTCTGCCGACCAGACGAATGGTATATCCTTCCGTGTCAAGCGGGTCATGGGTGCTGAAAGCCTTGCAAAGTCTGATACGAACCTTCTGTAATATCCTGACAATCCCAAGAAACTCCGTACATCAGCTACGGTCTTGGGTACTGGCCAACTCTCTACGGCTTCTACCTTCTTGGGATCCACTGCTACTCCAGCTCCTGATATGATATGACCCAAAAATAAAATGTGATCCGACCAAAACTCACACTTGCTGAGCTTGGCATACAACTGGTTCTCTCTCAGAACCTGTAATACTTTCCTGAGGTGGTCTTCATGATCCTTTTCACTGGCAGAATATACGAGAATGTCGTCAAGAAATACAATGATAAACTGATCTAAGTATGGCATAAAGATGCGGTTCATCAAATCTATAAATATTGCTGGAGCATTGGTCAAACCAAACGGCATTACTAAGAATTCATAATGCCCATACTTCGACCTGAATGCTGTCTTAGGAATATCCTCCTTCCGAACCCTCACTTGATGATACCCTGAACGAAGATCTATCTTGGAGAAAACTCTAGCTTTGCTCAACTGATCAAACAAGTCGTCGATCTTGGGTAGTGGGTACTTGTTCTTTACTGTCGCCGCGTTAAACTTCCTGTAATCAATGCACAATCTGGATGACCCATCCTTCTTCCCTACAAGTACCACTGGTGCTGCCCATGGTGATATGCTAGCTTGGATGAACTTCTTCTCCTTCAGTTCCTCTATGTGCTGATATACCTTGGCCTGCTCTGAATCCGCCATTCTGTAAACTCGATCTGATATTGGTTTAGTTCCAGGTACCAATTCTATGCTGAACTCAATATCTCCAATCGGTGGTAGCCCTGGAAGTTCTTCGGGAATTACGTCTAGAAATTCTTCAACTACCTTCGGAACCTGAACTTCTTCCATTGCCGTTATTACTTCCTGCTTTTGTTGAGTTGCCTCCGATCTGACTAAGGTGAACCTCTTCATGCCTGGAATATCAAAAGATACACTCCCTCTACGACAATCTATTGTCGCATGACTGTCTTTCAGCCAGTCCATGCCTAAGATAACGTCGAAATTTCTAACAGGAAATTCTAACAACCGGGCGGGTAAGGAATTGCCCGCAAACTACAACGCTATACGCTAGAATAACTCTACCAACTCCTACGAGCCCATTGCCAGTGAGTATATTCAACCTCCCTGGCAATGCCTCGAACTCCATTCCTAGCCGTGTCGCAAATTATGCAGATATAAATGAGTGTGATGCTCCTGAATCAAACAATGCTACTGCGGGATATGAAGCGACGAGAATGTTACCTGCCACAACATCTTCCGATGCTAATGCCTCCTCTAAGGACAGAGTGAATGCCTGCCCTTGACCTCCTTGTTGGTTCCCATGTTGTGGCCTAGCCTGGTGCTGCTGCTGGCCCCTATCTTGATGATGCTGGGGTGGTCTATGCTGGAATTGCTGTATCGGCGATCCCTGCTGCCGAAACATCTGAGCCTGTGGCATCAACGGACGCTGGGCCAATGGTCTCACTGCCACTGCGGGTCCTCGATACTGTCCTGCCTCTGGTGCTGGCAGAGCAGGAAACTGCTGCACTGGTCCTCCTGACCTCGAATTCATGGGACATGTGGTAACCCGATGATCTGGATTTCCACATATCAAACACAGTCCGTTCAATGCCCGACACACATCTCTAGTGTGCCCCATCTTTCCCCAATAAGTACAACCCGCTGGGGGTTGCTGGTTCTTCCTCTGTTGCTGCTGCTGCTGCCTGGGTGGTGGTGCTGGCCCTCGTATTGTCACATCGTGAATGCGAATGCCAAGGGATGGTGCTGTTTTTTGGGGTGCTGCTCCCCCTCCTCCTTCAATCTGACTATGAGATCTCTTCTGACCTCCAGTCCTTGCTGTGATCCTCTGAATGGTTATCTTATGCCTTCGGGTTGCCGTCAATACTTCATCAAAGGTCTGGTAATTGTGCCCCTCTATCAATTGCAAGAGCTCAAGGTGAAACCCTTGCTGGAACCTCATAGCCCTCTGGATCTCTGTTTCTACCATCTCTGGGGTGAACCTGCTCAATCTGCAGAACTCCGCTGCATAAGCATCTACCATCTTGCCGGCCTGCTTGAGGTTGATAAACTTCTGTTGTAGCTCAAACTGGGCCACAACCCCATAGTACTTGGTCTTGAATCTTATGGTAAAATCGTCCCAAGTAACAGGACGTCTGATGCCCACTTCCTCTGATTCCCACCAATCACGTGCGAGATCATGAAGTAACAACTTCACTTGATCCACACGTTCTTCTGCCGGCACCTTAGCTGCTGTCAGAATAGCCTCAATATCCTTAAGCCATGCATCTGCTGAGATGGTATCCTCCGTTCCTTCGAAACGGCGGGGGTTAAACTTGCAAAACCTGGCTGATGCTCCTGAACCTGTCCTCGCCCCTCTTTCCAAAACCGTCTGTAATCCTTGGTTGAGTAATACGTTCTGCTCTTGCAACTGAGCGTGCATGCGCTGCTGGGCTAACATCTGATGTTGCTGAGTAGCCATCATCCCTCTCATAATCTCCTGAAGGGCTGGTGTGTCCACTTCCATGGGGGTAGGTAGAACTGTTGGTGGTGGTGGAACCTCCGGATACTGCGATCCAGCTACTGCTTCCACTATTACTTCTTCTTGGATAGTCTCTTGAGTTAGTACCGGCCCTTGTTGCTGACCAACATGGTCAGGTTGTCCGTGTTGCTCTTGTTGTTGTTGTCCAGTCCTGGCAGATGCGGACGAAGTGCCCCTAAGAAAAGGGACACAAGAACAATCAAACGATCGGACAGGAAAGATCAATGAAGTCAAAGGATACCGGAATGTCAAGCTAGAGTCGAGAGTAACGAATCATGAGATCAAGGGAGAACATGTGTGATTGAGACATCCTATAAATTAAAACACCCCACAAGTCTGAAATCAGACCTGCATGGGCCACCACTAAAACCTTATCACGCCCCAGAACCAGAATACTGGAGAGCGGGGGAATGACTCAGCCAGCTACGTATTACGGGTAGATGAATACCGTATAATACGATCAATGCTGTCTAAAAGACGAGGGGGTGCATACTACATGAAAGTCTCACTATGGTCATTTCACATCTATTGTCTCAATCATTCAAATAAGAAACAGAAATAAAAAACATGTAAGATAAAGCAGTAAGGCGTCCCAAACGCTCAATCAAAATATTCTTGATATCTGGCTTTACAAAACATAGCCAGATGATGTAGCAAAGTATACATAATTGTTATCAGCTGCAGTCTGACTTAATTACAATTATGCAAAAGTAAGTGTAAGACAATCCGACTAACATGTCGGTGCCAAACGGCAAGGTATTAAGTAAATAACAAAATGAGTGGGGAAGTAAGGAACCCACTCGAGTCCTCATGCGATCATCCCTCTAGTATTGACCATCTTGGAGGTGGAAGTAGGCAGAGTCCTCGGGAACCGGCTCTAAATCTGGCCATGCAAAACCAGAGAGGTTAGACCTCTAACAGCAAGTACCGCAAGGAAGCACGATATAAGAAATTAAAACCAGTAATAAGAGAATATGATGAGTAGATCTCTGCTTGCCACTGGGATTCGCATAACATCACGACACTTCGAACCAACCTTCCAACCAAATAAGGACAGAAGTTGGCCCGTCATGTTCTGACATTCTGATCATCTCAGTTAGGTAACAGAGTAGGTACAGTACACAAACAAATCAATTTAAACGGCCATGCAACTACTACGGCTTGCTACTGTGAGTTCCAAGTTATCCTGAAATTATGCAATAAAGGATTCCTCAGTTCTTACTATGTGCAAGCAAGGCTAGTTTACCCAGTCAATCAATTATGCCAATCATGAATTAGACGAGTTCCAGCGGGACGCCCGTCATCAATATACAATATACAATAGATAATATAACCAGATACCGCTCCCTGCCCGTGTGGCAGATTTGCAGTATCTGTGGAGACCAACCGGCCTGTCGGGCACTACTAGTCCTAAAAGGGCTGCCATGTAAGAACTCGAGAATCCATTCTCTCCATGCAATCATTATTTTATTTAACTTAATAGTCTCTACGTTGAGTGAAATTCTATGCCGTGGATCATGGTCATTCAGAATGAGTACTTTCGTACGGGGTACGATATGCACAACTCTACAACGATGCCCGTGCGGTTAGGTTGTAGGTCTTACATAGCGTAATGCAACAATCCAACTAACCACGGAATAATCATGCCTTGACCATAAAGTACACATGCTTCTTTTGTAGAAAATAAATAAATAAATAAATTGAAGCCTGCATGTGTGCCTGTATGTCAATATTCGGGATCGGCCAATCGATTATAATAGTTCATAGTTAATATGAACGTGTCTCATTCATTCAATTTAATAAGACAACTAGCCAGTCTCTTAGTTCCAACTAGGAACGCATGATCAATTATTAGTCAAGTAACAGTCGGGGTCAATTCGTGACGAGGCATAAATGTCAAATTAGTATTAAGCATGGTCGAGTCCATAACTAGTATAAAATAGTTGGTAACATATTCTTGAAGCCGAGAAAAAGATCTACAAATTTCATGTTGGAAGTTTAAAGAAATTCTAGCCACAATTCAGTCAAAATAGGACATATAACAGTCAGAAACAACCAAAATAGGCATTATGCGGCCTATTCTGCGACATGCATGCGGACTAACTGCGACATGCGGCTCATGCGGCATATGCGGCCCAACTGCGATACCATATGCGCCTACTAGGACATGCGCCTCATGCAGCTCATTCGCGACACCATCATGCGCCTACTGCGACATGCGCCTCATGCGGCTCATTCGCGACACCATCATGCGCCTACTGCGACATGCGCCTCATGCGGCTCATTCGTGACACCATCATGCGCCTACTGCGACATACGCCTCATGCGGCTCATTCACGACACCATCATGCGCCTACTGCGACATGCGCCTCATGTGGCTCATTCGCGACACCATCATGCGCCTACTGCGACATGCGCCTCATGCGGCTCATTCGAGACACCAGATGCGGCTACTGCGACATGCGCCTCATGAAACATGCGCCTACTGCGACATGCGCCTCATGCGGCTCATCTGCGACATCAGATGCGCCTACTGCGACATGTTCCTCATGCTGCAGATGAATATAGAACCGAACAAAATACTTTTAGCCATAACTTCCACAAAATAAATCGAAATCAAACTTTTCAAAAACCAAACTTTAGTAGAATTAAATTCTCTACAACATAGAACCACTTATTTTCAAAAACAACAATGTTTGATAGATCAAAACCCTAAAATTCATATGAAAACCCAAAACTTAAAACTTAGATCTACACCCAACCATCCATGGAAATCAAGAACTTCAAGATCTAAACTTGTAGAGGAAGAGAAGATGAACAACATGGACTAAAAATAAATGAAGATGCATGAAATCCCTCATGGTGTGCAAGATGTACTTGCCTCTCACAAGTGGGCTAGGGTTTTGGTGGAGGAGTAAATGTGAATAAATGAAGAGAGAGAATGAAAGAAGAACTTTTATATTAAAGTCAAGTGGATCTCCACCATTCATTCTTTCCACCAAATTCAAGCCATCCATTCCTTTCCATGTTGAACCAAACCACACCAAGTTGGTTTACCATGAACCGAAATGAACCAAGAGCCAAGAAAAAGCAAAAAATAAAATACAGAAAAATTAATAAGCGCGACATTGAAGAATTTAAATACAGAACCAATGCATGATAAATATTGAATAAATACATTCAAGAAGTACACGTATAAAATACTTATTCTGGGAACGGAGAGTGACACAAGGCCAGCTTAGGCATCGGCTTTGATATTTCGGAGTCTGGGAACGTGCTCGATGAAGAACCCCTCGAACGACGAGATGATGTCGATCGCTATTTGGTGATAGGGGACCATGTCTTCGTGGCGGACTTCGTATGAGCCCCGGACTTGATTGACGATTAACTGTGAATCGCTGTATGCTTCAAGATATTCTACCCCTAGCTCTCTTACAAGTTGGAGGCCAATGACCAAAGCGTTGTACTCGGCCACATTGTTAGAGCAGGGTTCTGTGAGGGAATAAACGCGATTGATCACCAATCCGGAGGGAGAAACCAGCACCACCCCAACTCCGACGACGATGTTGCCCTTAGGACCGGTCCTTGAGGCGCCGTCGAAGAACATTCGCCATATATCATCGTGAGAGGTTGCATGTGATTCGGCGACCTCATCTGGGATTTCTTCATATATTCTGGACGACTCCGAGCCCGGGTGGGCTGCCAAAAAAGTCTGCCAGGGCTTGACCTTTAACAGCCTTTTGCGGGACGAAGATCATATGATAGGGGGACAGCAATATTGCCCATGTAGCGAGGCGAGAGCTGAGTTCCCCTGGTTTCGTCATGAGGACCCTGAGAGGGTTGACTCGTGAGATCACATGTATGGTTTGTCCCGTGACATAATACCGCGTCTTTTGAATGGCGAACACCAGGGCGAGACATTCTTTCTCCACGGCGGTGTATCGGTGCTCTGGCCCAATCATCATTCGGCTGAGGTAATATATGGCTTGTTCGTGGCCTGCATCGTTGTTTTGCGCTAGCAGAGCGCCGAAGGAATGCTCCATTGCTCGTACATAGAGCAGGAATAGTTTTCCAGCAACCGGGGCCACCAGGACTGGAGGGTTCGACAAATATTCTTTTATGCTGTCGAAGGTACGTTGGCATTCTTCATCCCATACGAACGAGACGCCTTTCTTCATGAGATGGGTGAATGGTCGACATCGCCCGGAGAGGTTAGAAATGAACCTCCTGATGTAAGCTAACCTCCCTTGAAGGCCTCTGAGTTCGCGAAGATTTCTCGGGGGACCCATCTCCATGATTGTCTTTGTCTTCTCAGGGTCTACATGGATACCCCGGGCGGTGATGATGAACCCCAAGAACTTCCCGCTGGATACGCCCAGGAAGGACTTTGTTGGGTTCATTTTTAAAATTGTGCGCCCGCATCAGGTCGAATACCGTCCTCAGATCCTGCAGATGGTCTCCCTTACAGCGACTCTTGACGGCGATGTCATCAACATAGCACTCCACCGTCTTGCGTAAGTGGTCTCTGAAGATGATACTCATGGCTCTTTGATATATGGCACCGATATTCTTCAAACCGAAAGGCATGACTGTATAGCAGTATGTGCCAATTGGTGTTCGGAATGACGTATGCTTTTCGTCGTCAGGGGACATCTTGATTTGGTTGTACCCCGAGAAGCCATCCATGAATGACATACGTTCGAAGCCGCAGGTGTTGTCAATCATGATACCTGTGATAGGGAGGGGGAATTCATCTTTGGGACATGCCTCGTTCAGATTGCGGAAGTCGATGTAGATTCGAATCTTCCCATTCTTCTTGAGAACTGGTACTATGTTGGCGACCCAATCCGGGTGTTGTTCCTCACGAATGAATCTGCTGGCTATTAGTTTGTTGACTTCGGCTTCGATTGCATCCATGATGCCCGGGCGGAAGCGTCGTTGTTGTTGCTTGACAGGTTTTGCATCTGGCCGAATGTTGAGCTTGTGAAGAGCAATATTGGGATTTAACCCTGGCATGTCTTCATAGCTCCAGGCGAACACATCAATATATTCTTTGACAAGTTCCAACAGCGATTCTCGCTCTTCGTCTGTTAGGCTTTTACTGACGAAGATTGGTTTTGGAGACGATTCGCTGCCGAGGTCGACCTGTATAACTTCATCTTCAGTAGGAGGTTCTCTCTGTTCGAATCGCTTTTCCTATTGTGCATCCAACTGTTGGGCCCACGGTTCTAACTCGAGGATTTTTGGAATATCTTCATCTTCTTCGTAAGCGTCGGCGAATGCCATGTTGACTGACAGGACTTGTCTGAATACGTCTCCGATGCTGGTGTCTGAATCAGAAGTTGGTAATCCGGTTGAATGTGAATGCCATTCGCATTCCTCATCTGAACTTTTCGGGGTTGTTGTGGGCGTTGTCACGACCCACACCCTAGAGTAAGGGCACGAGAACGTAACAACGCCCAGCCTACGCCGCAGTGTCGACGGTAGAATGCTGTCCTAGGTCTCATGCATCTAACAGTATAAGGCTAAGCAGTTTATACTCCCCGAATGGGGGTGACATAGCAGAATGTAAACTCAATCACATCTAGGGTAGAGCATAATGGAAGATAGATAAAACATGAAATCCAAAAGAGATACAGTAGATAGAAGTCTAAGTGTCTAAGATACACAAATCCAGAAATACGTCTCAAAGCTCAAATACAGTAATCCATAAAGTAAATACAACTCTAGACAACTGAAAATAGCTAACTAAACAACCTCTAATGTGTCTCCTCTAGGCTAGCAGGCAACCTCCAAGCTATCTGTAAAATTTATCAACAGGTCCAGTCAGGATAGGAGCGAGCACAATACATCTCAACAGATCATAGCAGGTTAGAAAATATAATCATGCAGTAAAGTAAGATACAGGATCTGAAGGAAATACAGTATGTAAACAGAGAGAGAGAGAGAACTGTAATAGAAATATCTACTATAAGTAGAGAGCTAATAGTGACTAGTGAGTCAGAGTAAAATATAAACATGTAAATGGCATAGGAGATTCATGACTACAGCTAAGAGAGTGATTCATGACTACAGCTACTTGGATAATATTCACATGCCTATTTTCATTTCTCCATCCCCAATCAATACACAAGGATCTGTTCAAGTTATGTTAGGATTCGTGAAAGTTCACATGGCTCATAAAATGAGTGATACGTGAAGGTGATTCATGATGGCTCTGTGAACATGAGAGTACATGTGTCACAAGCGATTCGTGAATCAGAGGAAGCATAAAGATATGTGATGATTCGTGAAACGCACAAAATATGCAGTATTCGATGCTCCCGAGGGGGATAACATCTCATGAAAAGATCCATATAGTACCAATCCGTGTGACCAACGTGACAGTATCAAGTAAAGTAATTTAAAGCAGGAAAATAATTCTAAACAGGATATGAAATGATCAGAGAATGTACTCGCCTGATAACCTGAACAGCTGATAAGTATAGGGGGTCCAACTGAAGCCACAGAGTCCTATTTAAAGCAACACAGGTTACAAGATGTTCAAGTTGCAATAAATAAATCTCTATAATCAATCTACATATCCTAGGTTCTTCTAAGTCAAAACAACTCTAGGTCAACTCCGGTCAATAATTTAGTCAAACTAGGTCATGTGTTGACTTACAGTTGACTTTGGGTCAACTAGTCAACTCTGGTCAACAGGGTCCAATCTAGTCTAATTATTAAAGATATAAAGTGTACTTCGTTATTCGTACGTCGAAACTTACGACACGCAAATTGAGATAAGAATATCAATGGTGAGGTTAATAATCTTATTATAATGATCCACGTGTTCATCTCGTCAATTTCAGCGATGTGAGATCACTAGAATTGACTGATCTCAGTTTCGTTGTACTAATCTCGAAATACGAACATTATAAGAATTAATTATTAATAAATTATAAAAATGTTAAACTCAGAGAAACTATCAACAAACATTGTCGGACGATAAAATAAACATCGCCAACGTGTCCAGAATGGTCAAATTAGCAAGGATAGCCTACCCATCGGTCCAATTTGGACACAAGGGCAAAAAGGTAATTTCGGGTCAAAACGGTGTCCGTATCGGAGCCATTTTGCACCAAAATACGTGCAAGAAAACAAGTCTATAAAATATAACAAATTATTTGTCCACGAAATCAGAATGACGATACGAACCCAACGGTATCTCCAGAATTAGATTCCGTTGACCCGATCTCAATTTGGTCCGTTGACCAGAACTTGGAATTCTGGTTTGCACGGAAATGCGTGCCAGAGCCAATGTTCTCAAAACTCAGCAAACTATATGTCAACGAGTCCAGAATGACGATATGAACTCAACGGTATATTCGGAATTGGATTCCGATGAGCCGATCTCAAAATGACCTGTTGACCCGGATATTGGTATCCGACTTGCACCGAAATGCGTGCCGGATCCAATGTCTACCAAAACCTAGCAAATTATATGTCAACGAGTCCAGAATGACGATACAAACTCAACGGTATATCCAAAATTGGATTCCGATGAGCCGGCGTCAAAAAGTCCCGTTGACCCATAATGTGGGACCCACTTTGCACCGAAAAACGTGCCAGGGCCCACGTTCTCCAAATCTAACAAATTTTATATGAAAACATGCCAGAACGATGCTACAAGTCTAATGGTGGTGTCAGAAATGAAATCTGGAGTCCCGTGTTCAAAAATGGAATTTTACAAGTTGGAAATTACGAATTCGGACGGCCAACTTTGGCGTCGAATTCAACCAATCAAACAAGCTCACAATGAAACGAAACTGGAGGGGTAGTAAAAGGGTTATACCAGCTTTGCACAGGAACTAGTAGCACGCCAAATGGAGCTGCGGTGGAGGAGATACAAGCTGACGAAGTTGGCTCCGCGAAACGAGATTGTGACGGAGCGAAGAAATCGCCGATCCAACGGTTGGATTTTCGGAAAAACGTGCACAAAGTTGCTGTGACGGGGCGCCAAAACGAACTTGATTTCGCGTGCGTCACGGCGGGAATTCGTGCGAAATGTATGAATCGCCTATACGTCGTGCCGGAGAGTGAGCCGGCAGACCCAGGAGGGTCGCCGGAGTTCGCCAACGGCGGGAGAGGCCAGCCATGGCGGCGGCAGCGCACGGGGGGGCGCGACGACGTGCCGGGCGACGCACGACGGTTGGGGTGGCCGACTGTACGGTGGAGGTGGTCGGTGAAGTGGTGGAAGGTGGTGGCGGTTGGATAGATGGATGGATGGATGGAATGGTGATGGAAGAAGAAGATGGAGGAGGAGGAAGGTGTTGTGGTGGCGCGACCGACGGCCAGGGGGTGGCGACGGCGTCGGCCAGCCGGAGGGGGCTGATGGTCGGGCCATGAGGAGCTCGGCCAAGGTGCTGTGTAGGTGTAGTTTTGTTGTGGTTAAGTTTAGAATAGAGTGGGAGAGAGAGAAAGAGGTGAAATAATTGAAATGAGAAGGAGAGAGAGAAAAAAGTAGTCTCTCTCAAAGTTAGGGCCGGCCACATGGCCGTAGGGTGTTGGGGAGTTGGTATGTAGGAAATGAATGGATGAGATTTAATTAGGGGAAATCAAATGGCTAGGATTAATGTAGGAATACATCATTCCTAGGGATTAAAATCAATAGGATTTCTATTAAATATTAGAAATAGGTAAAATAGGGTACTTGATATTTTTTAAGGATAAGGAGCTGAGGATGATGGTGATGGAGAATAACTTGGAGCTGGGCTGGACTTGGGGGAGCCGGGTTGGGTCCAAATCAGACATTATGCAATAATCGAATTAAAATTAGGTATTGATGATCATGGGTAAATAAGTAGCACATGGGGATTCCAATAAATGGGACACAAGTGTCGAACGGGTAGTAGGCTAAATGTGGGCCATGTCCATAGTTGGGGCTGACAGGTTTTGGTCGACAGGGTACCCACAAATCAAGTTGGAAAATGGATGTGACACCGTGGGGTGAAATAAAATTTGGTCACGTGTCAGGAAAGTTGTGCGAAGCAAATGGAGCACAAAATGGCGTATCTGAGTGGGACATGAAGGTCATGGGTGACGAGCGTCTCGAGTAGATCATGCATGAGAAGTTGGTTTCAAGAAACTGACTGGTCTTGCGCTCCCAAATTAAAAGTCATGGTAACGTGCTAATAATGATCCAGGAAAAGAGTGGGAAAATCAATTAATGATCAAATGGTCTAAATCGACTCGAAGTTCTGTGAAGCAAAAAGAGTACAAGGGAACAAGTTTGAGTGGGACACTATATACCATCATGAAGGTAATCCTGTCCACTCCAAAACTCGTAAAGAAGATTTCCAGAGTTGAACATCCCTGACACTCCAAATATCAAAGGCACGGAAAAGTACACTTAAGGAAAAATAACAGAATAAATTATTTATCGAAACCAAACAATCAGAAAAAAAATCAAACCGAAATTCAGGGTGCTCACAGGCGTAACATACCCTAATCCACATCGGGTCTTACTATAGTAGTCCCGTGGTTTGCCAGCCGGGACTGGTGGCTTTAAAGGTAATCATCGTCTAGTACCGTAGTTCAAGCCCGGCGTAGTCTCCAGATCGTACCCCTATTTTTGTATGAGGTATTTGGATTGGAGGCTATAAAGATACAGAGGCAATCTCCCGGCATCTGATTCAAGGTCGACTTCTTCTATGGTAAAGGGCTACGGGTTGTCCTTCCGGCCGAAGATGATTGGATGGTCCCCTCCCTCGATTATGCGGTAAGCGTCTTCTACTGGAGTAAGCTGGTTTGCGGTGTACACATTTGTCACCTGTGTGTGTAGGTGAGTGCCTATACCGTGTTCCATAGCATACATTGTACAAAGCTTATTAAGCTCGAGGTAGTTCAAAGATAGCCCTTTATTGATGAAGTAAGGTATCTTTTCTAGCAGGATTACATCATCTGCGGAGGGAACATCAGTGTGGGCAGCCACATACTTGGCCAGCTCTGGTTCCTCTTCGGCTACCCCTTGTATAAATGAAGACTGAGAAGACGACCTGGGCAGCTTGATCGTCAGAGGTTCAGCTGGTGGGGCAGAACGTGGAGTTGTTGGCAGACTAGCGACCCCCAGTTTGGTACTCGATGCTGGACGGGGAGTGGTTGGTTCGCTAGAAGTCCCAGACATTGTATCGGGGTGACGACTCTTCTTGAGAAGGCGTATCGTCATTGTCTTATCGGAGGGATTGAGCTTCTCCGTTTGTGGCTGGCCAACTCTCGGCAGTCTGATTGTCAGTGGCTCTATTGTGGGTCTTGGCACTTGGCTGGACCTTGGCAACCGGATTATCATTTGCTCTTCTTGTGCCGAGAGGCTGATTGCGTCCTTACGCAGAGTGGCTGTAAGGGGTGCGGACTTGCCAGGTTTGCGAGCTTGGAGGTGGATCGTTAGGGGTTCTTCTGATCCTGTGGCTGTCTCGGTACGAGATTGCATATCTCCTTCACCAAGGTGCCTCTTTGACTTTTCGTACAGGCAGGAGTCTGAGTAGTAGGATTCGACCCCTTTGAAGGGATCGATGTCGGCAAATTCTGTCCTCACGAAGCCGTATTTATCGACATATTTGAAGCACTGGTACAGAGTGGAAGGCACGATCATATAATCGTGTATCCAAGGGCTCTCCAAGAGGATGTTGTAGGAAGTGTCTGCGTCTATGACGTAACAGGTGACTTCTGACGGTAGATCGCCAATTTGACACTTCAGACGAATCTTCCCAATTGGGTAGCTCCTGCCTGAATTGAAACCGCTGATGACGGTGCTTGTAGGCGTCAGGCGATACATAGGGATGCGGAGATGATGTAACAGACCCTTCGAGATGATGCTTATGGAAGAGCCAGGATCAATGTGCATCCGATCCACCTTTATGTCGCCGATGTATCCAGTGTAGTATAACGGACGATCGTGCAGGTTGGTTATGATGAGCATGTCCTGCGGAGTGAAGACAATGTTGGGCATCGCTTCCGTGCAAGCGCTGTCTTGGAGATCTACAGGTGGGTTCTCTCCCGTGAGGTTGACCTGAGCCAGGTACGCGTCGGCATTCTGGAGTGCATCGCTCAACGCCGTGCGAACATCCTTCGAGAGTCTCAGGAGCTCGTATAATGACAATTTGGCCGGTGTGTTGGCCAATTGCGCCAAGATGTCGAAGTTGTAGGGCCTCTTTAGCCCCTGCGGTGCCTCTTTTCGGAGAGATTTGTCAAAGTGAGTCTCCTTCGGCCTAGGCTTGTCGGTCGTCGGAGGCTGAGCAGGTCCCGGAGCGTCAGTAGTAGCGGGCTGATGATCTTTAGCTGAGTTGTCAGCCACGGGTTGGGATTGTGCCCCAGACCGCGTGACGACGGTTGTAGCTTCTTCGACATCTGCTGAGATTGTGCGACAGGATTTCACTTTTCCACTCTTCTTCTTACAAATGGAAGATGGTGTAGGCTGAGTCACTTCTGATACCAAGTCTGGATGGATCCATATGACCTCCCCTCGTGATGTGGTGAGGGGCACTAGACCGGCAGCCTGATCTCGGAAAGGTGGAAGATTAGCAATCTCCATTATCGCCAGAGGGATGGAGACCACACCGTCTTGAGTTTTCGTCGGAGGGAAGCTGCCAAATTGTACCGATACCATATTGGTTGCCACGATTACCTCTTCGAAATCGATGGCCAGAGCGTTAGAATCGATGAGATTTTGGATGTACCGTTTTAGCTGGTAGCAGTCGTGTGTAGCATGGTGGACGTAGCGGTGGTAATAGCAGTACTTTGGGTTCTCTATTTCTGCCGGCCGAGGTTTCCGTCTTGGTGGAGAAAGCTGAATTCTGTCTCCTTATATGAGCATGTCCAAGATGGGCTTAACGTGGCCGTCTTCGAAGGAGTAGGTGATTTACGGCCATTGCTTGTCTACCAGTTTTGACTCAGGTTTTTGGGCTGTGTCGGCCACCATAGCCTGCTTACCCCTGCTTTCCCGATTGTCGGAGGGGCTATCCCCATTATCGTTGTTGGTATTAGGATGCTTGCCCTTGTTCTCTCCGTCCGAGATGTGCAATCCCAATTGGCGAGCCTTCTTCAACCGTTCTTCGGCACTTGTGGCACTGATGATAAACGTCTTCCAGTCCTTGAATTGACTTTCGCCCATCCAGAGACTGATTATTGGGAGCAATCTCTTTTGGCAAATTTCAATCAAGGAGGAATCCGGATTTCCAGACGGCAACTTCATTGCGGTTTGGCGGAACCGCTCGATATAGTTCCTTGTCAGCTCTTTCTCCCCTTGGACGACGTCCATGAGGGTGGACATTGTGATGTCCTGCCCTACTTCGTAGAATCTCTACAAGAACATGCGCTTGAAGCTGGCGAAGGAGTGGATACAATTGTCTGGCAGGTTGCGATACCAGTCGAAGGCGACTCCTTCTAATGTCCCAATGAATAATCGTGTGAGCGTGACATCGTCATGGGGCAGATGGTCGGTGGTGACCTCGAAGTAAGTGATATACCGACTTGCGGAGGTCTTGCCATCATAAGGATTGATGTTGAACGGCTTATATCTTGGCGGGAAGGGAACATCCCTCCATGCAGCAGGGTACGGTTGCCGTATTCTGAGGTCTTGAGAATTTTCTCGAGCGTAAAACATGGCTCGGAGCTCTTGGACCTCTCTTCTCGCTTCTTGGGCCTCATCCACAGCGGTGGGAGCCGTTACTTCAGGAGGATTGTTGCCCGAATTCGGTGCCGTTGAATTCGAGTCCGTATTGACCGTGGGACCCGTGCTTGTTTGGCCAGGCGTCCCTCCTTGCAGAGTTGGAAGGGCCACTTTGATCTCGTCCACAGACTTGACCAAGGCATACAGTATGGCCTCCAGAGTGTCGATACGTTGGCGATCACTGGAACCACCTTGGTTGCTGTCCGTCATGAACACCGTCTTTACATGAGGAGAGATGGAAGGAATGGTGGAGGACGAGCCCTCCGAATCATACCCTTATAGTGAAAATTCATCGGGGTATGTGGGAATGTCTTCCTCAGGTTCGGACTCAGAAGGAACAGTACCCCCAGTTTCCGAGTTCGCCTCGTCTGGGGAGTTGTGGACATCGTCGGGGACGTCGGGGTTTGCTGCATCTGATGGGAGAGTTGTTTCCTCTGGCTCATCTTCTTGGAACATCGGATTATCGTGGATGTTCTGAGGAGTTCTACCCCAGTCCCAGCAACCCCCAGTATTGTGGATGATAAATCTCCCACTGTAGCAGATTTTGTCTTTGAACGGGTACCTTGGAAAGCTCCGGTGGTGGGCCCTGTTTAGATGATAGTCTCTTCATCATAGCAGTTAAAATCTTTGGGCTGGGAGCATTGGTCTTCTTTTCTCTCCCATCGGCAGGGATTTTTTGAGTAGAGTTGCAGGAGACGACGAAAGGTGCCTCATCTTCTGAACATGTTTGTTGCAGTCTTTGGAAGACGGACTGTCGGTCTTCTCGTACTGTCGCGTTGTTGCAACAACAGTTGACGATGATTTGGGTGCAGTGACGTCCGTGGGAGGACTCTTTACACCCTGATGCACCTTCTCTTTCCTTGCATTTGTGGAGGATGGCCTCACGCAAGTCAGATGAGTCTGGATCGACCATGTTCGCTTCCTGGATTTTGGAAGACTTTTGCGAACCTCTCTGTCCGTTTGCCGTCGGGGTCTGGACTCGAGTGGTTCTGTACAACTTCCCATCAGAGGCCCGCATAATGGTATATGGGACGCTCGGATGGTCAGAGGTCGGATCAGCGGACCGAGCTTACCAAGCTCGTGCTGCCCTAGACGTCTTCACTTTAGTACGTGAGGGCACATAGTAGGAAGAGTCTAGGTGGTGCTGGAGAGAGTCAGACATGTCTTCTTGAGAGCACAGGAGATCAGGACCATAGGAGAGGCGGTCGAAGACGGAGCCGCGTGGAGCAGGCGGCATGTGGCTGGAATCAATAGTCTCCATGCGGCTGGCAGTCGTAGCCGCATGGGCTTTCTTCATGCGGCTGAAAGTCTCAGCCGCATGAGTGTTCTTCATGCGGCTGGAAACCCTGGCCGCATGAGTATAATGTATTCGGCTAGCAGTCTCAGCCGCATGGTCATCATTCATGCGGCTGGCAATCTTGGCCGCATGAGTCTTCGTCTTGCGGCTAGTGTCCTTGTTCAATTTCTTCCTGGAGCGCATAGGATCGCCCTTTGCCCCTGCAAGTCCAGCATCATAGTGCTTTCCTCTGTCGGACTTGGGGACAGCAGAGTCCTCTATGGCTCGAAGTGGGGCCGTGCGAGAGTCGCCTTCGCCGTCTTGGGCAGCAGAGAGTACTCCGTCCAGAGCTTGGGAAGGAGCAAATGATTTTGGCCTCCACTAGCTGCGAGCTTTCTTTGTGCGGGTTCGCTTCTGGACTGGGCCAGCGCTTCCCTCGGAGAACATTTCTTCGAATGCCTGTTGGTCGAAGCGGACGACCATCTTCTGTTGCGTGGAGCCAAGTTTGGCTGCATCCGATTGCGTCACCAACTTCTCAGCCGTGGAGAAGTTTGTCCCCAGCAGAGTCGCCATCGTGTTTGCCATGAAATATAAAAGAGCAGAACAATTATCGGAGGACTGGACTTTTACTTCACAATACAAACTCGCTTGTACAAAGAAAGCCTAGGAACAAAAATCTAGGTACAGCAATCTAAGTACAATTGTTTATTTTAGATTCTGGGGGGGGTAAAGATAGAGGCTCGGGAAAGCGACGGCAGCTCTGCCTTACTCCTTGGACGATCGGGTGCAGCCTTGGCTCTGTAGAAGAACTGCTTGGCGTTGATGAAGAAATGCTCTCCTCTCGCTCTCTTTATATTCTCTCTCTGGCTCTCTGGCTCTCTATGTCTCTCTCTCTCTTTTTTATCTGAGAATCTCCTCTTTTTCTGTATATCTCTCTTTTTTGTACGTGTGTCTGTTCTCGCAAGGGAATGGCACCTTGCTATTTATAAGAGTGGGGGCATCATTAGGGTTTGTAATGATTGTCCATTCTTAAAAGTCGGCGGCTAAGGATCACTGGATCTGGGCCGTTCATCGAGATTTGAGCAATAAATGTGATTATATCAAATCTTTTGTGGGTAATTAATGATGATTGACATAAATCCTCCTGATTTGTCATGCCAACCTCGGATTTCTCGACACATGTTATTAATTTGCCTGATTGCAAATGATCTGATTTGATCGTAATATTTTATTGGGATTCGTTAAGAAATTTCGATCAATTTGATGCCACGTGTCCCGCTATCATGCCACGTGTCTTAACCGCGAGCCATTACAGAAATCTGAGCCGCAGGAGGGTAGCTCCTCATTGAGCTGCATAAGGTTGGCCACGTGTCAAGGCTGCTTGAGAGTGGCCCTCTGAACATTTGGACCGCATGGGTGTGGATGACCGTATGATGGGTGCCTTCTTCGTGAACCGCATGAAGATAGTCTTTATGAGCCGCATGGGGATAGTCTTCATGAGCCACATGGGGCTAGTCTTCGTAAGCCGCATGAGGATAGTCTTCATGAGCCGCATGGGGCTAGTCTTCGTGAGCCGCATGGGGCTAGTCCTCGTGAGCCGCATGGGGCTAATCTTCGTGGGCTGCATGGGGCAGCTTCGGCCTGAGCCGCATAGGGTGGTCTCTACTTGAGCCGCATGCGATTGTCCACGTGTCAAGGCCGCATGACAGTTTCTGGATCTTGGGAGATCGTGTCAGAGATTTTTTTCGTTTCCCTAGTAGTCCGTCATTATGAGGGGGCCATAATGGTATCTTTGTGTCAGGGCTGTCATGTGTCAGAGCTGTCAGCCGTCAAAGCATTTAATGCAATAAAGGACAAACGGAAGAGCTGTTTGCAGGCCACGTGGCTCCTCTCCGAGCCGGATAGAACTTATTTGAGCCGCATAGATCCTTGATCCGCATGGATCGTTGAACCGCATGAACTCTCTGAGCCGCATGGGGCTCCTTGGCCGCATGGATCTTTCTTTATTCTTTTCCATGCTTCTACAACAGCGCTCTACCGCCGATACTGCGGTATAGGCTGGGCGTAGCCTACGTATTCGTACCCGTATATCCGGGTGCGGGTCGTGACATGGGACGTTATAATGGGTGAGCAAAATAAAACCCACTCGTTGCCAGGGTTGCGCCTAGTGTTCACCATCTGGCTGGAAGGCTGGAAGATCCTCAGATGCTACTCCGAAATCTGGCCATACAAAATTAGCTGGATCAGACCCCAGAAAGAGCAAGTGCCACAAGGGAGGCTTCACTTAAGAACTAAAACCAGCACATTAGCATATGAGAACATAATTGAAATAACAAAAGATATGAGTTAGAGAAACATCCAAGAAGAGGTGATAGTGGAACCAACAACTGGACCGCAGTATCCGGAGGTTCCAACACCACCAACAGTTTCACCTACCCTCGTAGAAGTAGACACACCAGCCCTTCTGGAGATCATGAGAGAGATGATGGCTACTCAGCAACATCAGATGTTGGTCCAGCAACGCATGCACACCCAGCTGCAAGAGAAGAATATATTACTTAACCAAGGATTGCAGACGGCTTTGGAAAGGGGAGTGAGGACAGATTCAGGAGCATCGACCAGATTTTGCAAGTACAACCCCCGTCGTTTCGAGGGCACGAAAGATGCCATTTCAGCAGATGTATGGCTTAAGAACATCGAGGCCATTTTGACAGCGGCTAAGGTACCGACGAAAGAACGTGTGGATCTAGTGAAGCTGTTACTTCAGGACCTCGCACGTGATTGGTAGGAATCGGAAGAAGTGGGCATCAGTCCTGTTGCTTGGGACAATTTTACTACAAGATTCAAGATGAAGTACTATGGAGTTGTGGCATAGTTCGAGCTACAGCAGAAGTTTATCAACCTCAAGCAGGCTAGCAAGACAGTGGATGCTTATGCAGCAGAGTTCTACAGACTGAGTAGGTTTGCCCCAGAGATGGTAGCAACAGAGAGCCAGAGGGCTATAAGGTTTCAGCAAGGGTTTTATCTTGAACTATTACAATTGATAGAGGGACACAACTACCAGACTTTCGATGAGGTGTTGAAGGCAACCCGAAGGCATGAGATCACCCTCCAGAGGATCACAGCAAGGACTGAAGGTCAGAAGAGATCTCACAATCAGATTGAAGGAGGAGGGAGAGTAGCGCCCTGAAAAACAGTACCATCTCCTGGCATTCGTATTCACGATGTGGCGATGCGAGGGCCAGCACCATCAACAAGACAGCAGCAGCAGCAGCAGCAGAGGAAGAACCAGCAACCCCCAGTGGGCTGCACCTATTGTGGGAAGGCAGGGCACACTAGAGGCGTGTGTCGGGCATTGAATGGACAGTATTTTGTATGTGGAAGTCCAGATCATCGGGTTTCCACCTGTCCTATGAATTTGAGGTCAGGAGGACAAGTGCAGCAATTTCCTGCGCTACCAGCACCAGGGGCAGGCCAGTATCAAGGACCAGTGGTAGCAGTGAGGCCGTTGGCACAACGTCCGTTCATGTCACAGGCTCAGATATTTCGGCAGCAGGGACCGCCGATGCAACAGCAACAACATAGACCACCCCAGCATATCCAAGGCAGGGGCCAACAGTAACACCAGGCTAGGCCGAAGCATGGGAACCAACAAGGAGGCCGAGGGCAGGCATTCAATCTGTCCTTGGAAGAGGCATTGGCATCGGAAGATGTTGTGGTAGGTAACATTCTCGTCGCCTCATATCCCGCAGTAGCATTATTTGATTCGGGAGCATCACACTCATTTATATCTGCACAATTTATGACACGACTAGGAATGGAATTCGAGGCAATGCCAGGGAGGTTGAATATACTCACTCGTAATGGGCTCGTAGGAGTTAGTAGAGTTATTCTAGCGTGTAGAGTTGTAGTTTGCGGGCGTTCCTTACCTGCCAGATTAATAGAATTTTCTGTTGAAAATTTTGACGTTATCTTAGGCATGGACTAGCTAAAAGACAGTCATGCGACAATAGATTGTCGTAAAGGGAGTGTATCTTTTAATATTCCAGGCATGAAGCGGTTCACCTTAGTCAGATCAGTGGCAACTCAACAAGAAGGAGTAGTGACAGCAATGGAAGAAGTTCAAGTTTCGAAGGTAGTGGAAGAGTTTCTAGATGTATTTCCCGAAGAACTTCCAGGTCTACCCCCGGTTAGGGATATTGAGTTCTGTATAGAATTGGCACCTGGAACTAAACCGATATCAGATCGAGTTTACAGAATGGCGGATTCAGAGCAGGGCAATGTGTATCAGCACATAAAGGAACTGAAGGAGAAGAATTTCATTCGAGTTAGCGAATCACCATGGGCAGCACCAGTGGTACTTGTAGGGAAGAAGGATGGGTCATCAAGATTGTGCATTGACTGCAGAAAGCTCAACGTGGCAACAGTAAAGAACAAGTACCCACTACCAAGGATCGACGACTTGTTTGATCAGTTGAACAGAGCAAGGGTTTTCTCTAAGATAGATCTTCGATCAGGGTATCATCAAGTGAGGGTTCGGAAAGAGGATATTCCCAAGACAGCATTCAGGTCCAAGTACGGGCATTACGAATTCTTAGTAATGTCGTTCGGTTTGACCAATACTCCAGCAATATTTATGGATTTGATGAACCGCATCTTTATGCCATACTTAGATCAATTTATCGTTGTGTTCCTCGACGACATTCTCGTATACTCAGCTAGTGAAGAAGAGCATGAAGATCACCTCAAGAACGTGTTACAGGTTCTGAGAGAGAACCAGTTGTATGCCAAGCTCAGCAAGTGTGAGTTTTGGACGGATCATATTTTATTTTTGGGACACATCATATCAGGGGCTGGAGTAGCAGTGGATCCCAAGAAGGTAGAAGCAGTAGAGAGTTGGCCAATACATAAGACCGTAGCAGATGTGCGTAGTTTCTTGGGATTGGCAGGATATTACAGAAGGTTCGTATCAGACTTTGCAAGACTCTCAGCACCCATGACCCGCTTGACACGAAAGGATGTGTCATTCATTTGGTCGGCAGAGTGCCAGGCATCATTTGAGAATTTGAAGCAGAAGTTGATCACGACACCTATTCTTACATTACCAGCTGGACCCGGAGGTTTTACTGTATATTATGATGCGTCAGGCAAAGGACTTGGGTGTGTCCTAATGCAACATGGGAAGGTGATAGCATATGCATCTAGGCAACTTCGAGACCACGAGAAGAATTATCCGACTCATGACTTGGAGTTGGCGGCAGTAGTATTTGCTTTGAAGCTATGGAGGCATTATTGTATGGTGATCGAGTGGACATGTACATGGACAACAAAAGTCTGAAGTACATCTTTACTCAGAAGGAACTGAACATGAGACAGAGAAGATGGTTAGAGTTGATCAAGGATTACAACGTAGAGCTTCAGTACCATCCAGGAAAGGCTAATGTGGTAGCAGACGCTCTCAGCAGGAGAGGCGGTGCATTTATGTTGACATCACAAAAACATATTTTAGAAGATCTTCAGGAGATGGGCATCGAGGTTATACTTCCTAGTGATGTAGGAATTCTGGCAAGTCTACGAGTTCAATCCGACTTGGTAGGTAGGATCAAGGCAGCCCAGGCACGGGACCTAAGGATTTAGAAGCTTAGGACAGAATGTGAGTCAGGACTCAGTAAGGAGATGAAAATTCACGAAGATGGTACACTTAGATTTGGATCAGTGGAGATATCAGACATGAGGTTATGACAGAAGTCCACAGTTCTCAGTATTCTATACACTCTGGAGGAACTAAAATGTACAAAGATATCAAGCAGCACTTCTGGTAGAACGAAATAAAGAGAGAGATAGCTAGATTTGTTTCTCGTTGCATAATATGTCAGCAAGTGAAGGCAGAACAACTGAGGCCAGCTGGATTATTACAACTGCTTCCTATCCCGGAATGGAAGTGGGAACATATCACAATAGACTTTGTGACCGATTTACCAAGATCACCAAGTGGTAAGGATGCTATTTGGGTGATAGTAGATCGGCTTACGAAGGCGGCACATTTTTTTTCCTTTTAGAGTAGGGCAATCTACAGAAAAGTTGGCAGAATTGTATATGCAGCAGATAGTCAGGCAGCATGGGATCCCTGTCAGTATTGTGTCAGATAGAGATACCCATTTTATGTCACATTTGTGGAAGAGTTTTTATCATAGTTTGGGTACCAAGTTAAGATTTAGTACGACTTATCATCCACAGACGGACGGGCAATCAGAAAGAACAATTCAGACTTTAGAAGATATGTTACGATCTTGCACCCTAGATTTTGGAGGGTCTTGGGTGAGTCACCTGCACTTAGTTGAATTCTCGTACAACAACAATTATCAAGCCAGTATCCAGATGGCGCCATTCAAAGTACTATACGGTAAGAAGTGTAGGTCGCCACTGGCATGGAACGATATCGGAGAGAGAAAGATGTTAGGTCCAGAGATGATTATTCAGACGGTTGAAGTGGTTAAGGGGATTAGGAAGCGACTTCGAGTTGCGCAAGATCGGCATCATCATTGGGCAGACCAGCATCGTAGGCCGCTAGAATTTTCTGTTAGGGACCACGTGTTCTTGCGGATCTCACCTACTAGTGGGGTCACTAGATTTGGCGTTCGCGGGAAGTTGAGTCCGCGATACGTAGGCCCATTTGCTATCCTCGATAGGGTAGGCGATGTTGCTTATCGTTTATCCCTTTCACCTTCGTTACGAGAGGTACATGATGTGTTTCATGTATCTCAGTTACGTAGGTATGTATCGGACCCAAGCCATATCCTCGATCATTCTGAGCTGGTTGTTGGTACCAACCTGTCTTACGACAAACAGCCGGTGTCTATTTTGGACCGAAGGGAGAAGATACTTGTCACGACCCGCACCCACTGTGAGGGTACGAGAACGTAACAACGCCCAGCCTACGCCGCAGTGTCGGCGGTAGAACGCTGTCCTAGGTCAACATACATCTAGCAATATAATACTAAGCAGTAAATGAACTCAATCACAACTAAGGAGGAAGAAAACACGATATGATATAGAACTCAAGGATATACTGAAGATAGAAAAGTCTAAGATAATATCCCAGCAAATATCCAGAGTACATATCTCAGCTACTGAATAAGAAAGAGTATATACAACTCAACATCTCTGAACAGAAGTAAAATCTAGCTAAATAGTCTCAAGACAACAAGAAAATAAGATAAGGCCTAACTAAACTAGTCTAGGCAGTGGGGTGATGTCCTCAGCTAGAGCTGTCCCGTGGAAGGCATCCTCCCAGGCCTCCTCCTCGTCCTCTGTAATATTTTCAACAGGTCCAGTCAGGACAAGAGCGAGTACAGTACATCTCAACAGTTCATAGCAGGTTAGAAGATATAATCATGCAGTAAAGTAAGATACAGGTACTGAAAGAAGTGCAGTATGTAAACAGAGAGAGAAAGCTGTAATAGAAATATCTACAATAAATAGAGAACTAACATGTGACTAGTGAGTCAGAGTACAATATAGACATGTAAATGGCATAGGAGATTCTGATAAGACACTATAGAAGAGATTCTGATAAGATACTACTTGGGTATTATTCACATGTCTACTTCTACTCCCCCGTACCCCCAATCAGTACACAAGGATCCAAATAGGTTATGTTATGATTCCACGCAAAGCCCCCAAAGGGTGGTACATGGAAGTCCCAAAAATGGGGATTCTAGGAGATTCTAGGATACCCAGTGAATGGGATAAGAGATTCTAGGAGACTCTGTGATCATAAGAGTATATGTCACAAGTGATCGAAGAACCTGTGAAGCATAGTGATACGACATGTAAGTGAAACGCACAGAACATGTAGTACCCGATGCTCCCTAAGGATAACATCTCAAGAAGGGATCCGTATAGTACCAATCTGTATGACTAACGTGACAGTACAAGTAAAGTAATCTACTGCAGAAAATAGTTCTAAGCAGGATATAAAATGATCAGAGAATGTACTCGCCTGTATCTGAGTGTCTGAAGTAAATGTACTGTCCGAGGAGAGGTGTCTGGCTCCTAATCAGAACAGCACAAGTCACAACAAGTCAAAAATGATATAATGAAGTCCTACTATACATTCTACATGATTCTAGGTCAATCTAGGCCAAAGTCAACTCTTGGTCAACTCTAGAAGCCAAACTAGGTCAACTATGGTCAAACTAAGTCAAACTAGTCTATACTAGTCTAACTAGTCCATTCTAGGTCTGATAAGACTAAACAAGTCTAATCTAGACTCACTAGCTAAGCAAACACCACATAGGCCATAGGCTAATAAGCTATACCATGGGCTAATAGGCAAACCATGCTAAATCAACCCCCAAAACATTTATATACAACACACATATATCTAATATATGATAAATATAGATATCATAATATACCCGAATATAGGAATACACATATATCTATTTGGATAGGCTAATAGGATAACATGGCATATAAGCTAATAGGAAAAACACATATTGATGTGCTATACAAAATAACTTAGAATTGATCCTATAGGCTGTGTAAACCATACAACATAATATGTTATACCTACAAATATACATATGTATATAAAGAGGGGGACACTCAAGTACATGTGCATATGTGTATGTGTGTGTGTGCTAATGTAGAGTGTTTAAGGACATGTGTGTGTGTGATGAGAGACACTAGAAAACAGTGAGTGATAGAAAAAGGAAACAGTGTAGGCTATCATAGGAAATCAGTGAATGCAACATAGGCAAATCAGTGTACACATTTGAAACAGACATTCATTTCAGTGCAAGAAGGACATGCAACCAATCCTCAATTGGATTTCAATCATTCACCCAACCAATGCAAAACAGGGAAACCTGGAAACAGTGCACAGGTTTAGGAAAATCAGTGAGGTAAAACAGGGAAAAATAGAGTGTGTGTAATAGGCTAGAGTGTCAAGAGGGTATAACAAACTTGTGTGTGTAACATGTGTGAGAGTGAGTGAAACATGAAAACAGTGATAAAGTGATGGCTAACAGTGAATAGGAGAGTCACATGTGTGTTCTCAGGTGGCAGAAATGCAAACAAGGGTGTAGGGTGTCAATGGCAGGAATGTATGTTTATATACAGTGTGCAGGAAAAATATGACAGTGAACTGTGTGAACCAATTAATGGGGTACTCATGATTCTCTTACATGTAAATCAATGACAGGTATACAGTGATCTCAGGTTCACTCATATTCGAAATAGAAGGGAATCAATCTAGGAAATGAACCATTCTCAGTTTATCTAGTGTCCTATTTTCAGTTATAATGTAAGCTAAGAACTCAGTTTTAACAGCCCATACAATTCAGATTTAATACTTGAATCAAGGTAGTTCAAACAACCCAGATTTCTGTCCAATAAAAGGAAAGAAACATTTAAATCAATTGTAAAGACAACTCAGGTTTCATAACAGTTAACTCAGTTATCATATTTCAGCAAATTACATCAGTTAACAGTTCATAATTAGGAAAACTGGAATCTCAGGATTTTGTGTGTAAATGTGTCTATGGTATGAAATACATGTGTATGTCTATGTGCAGGAAAGACAGTGAAACAACCCTGTGGGAGTGTGTGTATAACATCATATGGGTGTGTAATTGGCAGTGGTGTGTTATTGAGTGAGGGTAAAATGTGCAGAAAATAAACAGTGAAGAGAGAGTAAACCTAGGCCGTGTGTGTCTCACAGGAAAGAAAAGGGAGGGGAAACCAATTCAGTCCCTCACAACAGTTCTCAGCTTGAAGAATACTCAACAGTGTAAAAACAGTCCAATGAATCCCAGGTTTCATATTACATTAGAAATCATCCATTGCCTCAGAAAAACTCAAGAAAACAGTTTTGAGAATTTAAAATAGCATACATTCACAGGTTCTAGTATTGAATGAAAAGAAGTAGTCCCTACTAATCTCAGATATCCATTGAACCCCAAGAATCAGTCCATAACTGTTTTAACCAACTTCAATCTCAGATTTCAGTCTAACTAAAATCACCAACCAAGTTCATAACAACACAGGGAAGTTGGTTCAAACAGTCATACTTAAACTCAGGTTTCAAGTTCATATACCAAGTGACTGCATTAGTTATTTAGAACCACAACAGTCTAACCTCATTAGTACAACATTAAAACACTTCCATTTAATCCCCTAATTAAAAACATCAATAGAATACATATAGGGGTACTTGATTAGGGCCTGAACCAACTAATTAATATTGTTAAAATGGTTTAGAACTGGTGACAAAATCAAGTTTTAAAAACTGGAAACAACAGGACCTTGATACTTAGTTTCAGAAATTGGAAACAGGTGACATACCCAAAAAAACACATTAAAATTCAGATAAAAAGGTTGGTAATGATCCTACACATTATACATGTGTCCCACAACCTATCAGTGTCCACCAAGATGGACACAAACGTGTCCAAACACGAATGACACAACCCAGTGCACACACAGACACTGTGTAGCCCACAGCTCGTACGTGTGAGCACGCGTGTCGTGCACTCGACACAGAGCAAACCAAGCCTCGTGCTCACCAACCTAGGTTCGCCTAGGATAGGTCTTCGTGTCCCTCACCCTGATTCGTGTCCTAGTGTGTCGTATCCAGGGTTATCAACCCGTGTCAGTGGCCATAAAGTCGACTGAACGACTCAGTATAAAACCAGTGCACTCTATATTACGTGTCCTATATGACACGAGAGGTCATGCCACTTGGGGAGTGTCGTGTCAGACACTGCCCCAATGTGTCCTTAAAATCTCACGTGTCCTCGTGCTGTGTCCAAGGCGCAATCGCCCCCGAGCAGCAGGACAGTGCAGTCCCGCACGCGCGCGGCGTGTCCCCGTGTCCAAAGCGACCCGACACAAAACAATCATCAACTCAGTCCACCAGAAACCAATAAACAATACAAAAACCTAATTTTCTATTCAAGGGTTTTCCAAAAACCAGATCAAAATCCCCTCTTGGGCATTTCGACAAACACCCAGACTATGCTACTGATACGTGTCCAAATGGACACGAAACCCATGACACCCGACACGAATCCTATCTAGACTCTTAGGGGACCCTTAGGGCTTCCTATTGATGAAGGCAAAAATGAAAATCCATGGAGAAATGGAGAGATTACCTATTCTTGAACTATGGGTAAAAAAGCCCCAAATGGAAAGATTTCCTCAAACCACCAAATCTCGCAAATTGTTTCCTTCCTGCAAACAATCAATACCAACAGCAAGAACAATGATATTAGGATCTAATGCAACTAGTTTGGGGGAAAAAGGACCTAAAATGGATTTATAATGAATTTCTAAAGATAGGAACTCACCTCTTTCTTCTTGAAATAATTTTCCTAGGGAAATGAGGCTAGGCCTAGAATTTATGAGGGATTTTATAGTAGGGGAATCCCTAGGTTAACTAGTAGTGGCCGGCCATGATGGGCTAGGTTAGGGTTTGAACTAGGTTGGCTAGTCCTATTAGGTTAAGTCACAAAATGACTTGTGAAACCACAAGTCATTTCTCAACCCATTTAATTTCTAATTCCTTAATTCAATTTCTAATGAATCAAAACCCACTAACTTAAGTCATGCTAGGTTAGACTAGAGTCACTTAGCCTAACCAAGTCCAACTAACTAGGGTTAGTTCCTAGGTTTGTCTACAAGGGTCAAGACTAGTCAAAGTCAACCTAATCTAAACAATTCCAAAATAATTCCTAAAAATTCCCATAAATTCAAATAAATTCTAATAAATCAAATAACCCCAAAATGTCTAAATACCCTAATCACATGGCTAGGCTCTAGGGTAGGTAGTCTCTACTGTTCACTAGCAAAACACCATAAATCATAAGTCATGAATTTAAATAGTTTAAAAATAAATTAAAAATCACTAAAAATCATAATATGAAATAAATACCATTAAATTATAATTATAATTACAAAATTTCAAAATTACCCTCTTCTGGAAAACTGGGTGTTACAATCCTACCTACCTTATAAAAATTTCGTCCTCGAAATTAAGATGGTAGCAGTCCTTCTAGGTTAAGCCCCCAGCAATCATAGTCTCAGAAATCTATCTTTAATCATACAGTTGGAAAGTGTAACCTATGGGGTCATGGCATGCAGTATCAGTCTGGGGTCTCTTCTAGTTATACGAACCATGCTATAGTACCAGGCAATCACAAGGTATCAAAACATACAAGCATGGAATGCATCAAATTTCTCAAGAAGGAAATACTAAGGTTAGGTCAAAACTCACCTCTAGCTGGGTCTGAGAACTAGAACCCCCAACTGGAAGCAGGGCCCTGGTTGGTAGATGCATCAGGACAATGCTGCACCCAGTGCGCAGTTGACCCACAGAATAGGTACAATCCTAGTCTCTTTCTACAGTTGCTCCACTTGTGTCCAGACTTCTTGCAGTAGGCACAGATAGGCTCTGGCTCAGCTGGCCTTTGCTGGACAGGAGACTGGGCTGGGTATGATGATATAGGCTGGATAAATGGGTACTCCTCAAACTCTGGGTAGGACTGGGTACTGCTCCTCGCCCTCTTGGAGCTAGGATCTCCTCCTAGAAGCACAGAGTCCCGCTGACGTAGCAACCTCTGGATTTTCTCCCTCATGGCCTCCTCATAAACTCTCTGTGACTCCATCAACCTTTCTTGGAAAAATGCAAACACCTGGGCTGCGTCAAGTAGCAAACCTTCGGGTGGTACAGTATGGAGTACAGAGGGTAGGAAAGGGCTCTCGGTCTCAGACAAATCTGCAGCTCTCTCCTGAACGACAAGAGATGAAGGAAGACTCTCTGGCGAGGCTACCACCATCTCCTCAATAGCAGGAGGTGCCACCACCCCCTGATCAGATAGAGGGATAACTACCTCCTGAACAGTAGGAGGTGGAGGCACACTCTCAGTAGCTGCAGCTGCTCTCAAGCGACGGGCTCGGGTCATGGGTGCCATACTGAAAGAAAAAGAAAAGAAAAGAAAAAAAATAAATCAATCATCAAGGCTGAAAACTAGTAAATATCAACAAAGGAGAACTAGCTACAAGAATCACTATTTAAGCCAGGCTATACTATCATTCCTAAGGCAATAGCCTAATCACAAGTCATCAAATCGTCACACTAAGAAAGAACTACATATGCATAAGCTCTATAAAGCTAAAAAGGTCTCTACTACTAAATTATTTGATGATGGAAACAATTTATAATAACTGGAATGAAGATAGAGACGATATATTTAAGAACCTTTCCAAGATACAATCTGATAATCATATGCATCTGTCCAAAAATCATGATACTCAGAGTCCTCGCCACGCTAGTAAGCAAGGCTGCGATAAACGGTAGAGTCCACAACAGGGCATGCACCTCTATAATCATGTCGTCTGAAATTCTCGCTATGCCGACTAGTATAGCTGCGAGGAATTCCAAATCTCATAACCAAGATACGTACATCCGAAGTCAGGTCTCTATGTTTCTGCCACGCCAGCTAATATAGCTGCGATAAACTCTAGGTTCCATAACCAAGTAGACATTTTACCATCCCTGTATTCCCGTCGACATATGTTATCAGAAAATATCGTAACTCAGGCCATAAAAATTCATCTCGATAGGAAAATCAAATCAACAACGATCCAACAAAATCAAATTCAATAATCAAGGAGTGAGAGCAACAAAGCAAGGGAAATGATTCAAATCGAAGTTTAATAAGATTCTCAAGGGTCATCCCAGGAATCTTTCAAGGAATCCTAACAGTGATTGAGTACCTTCAAAATATGTATCCTAATCCTACTGCAGGCTGTAGTGATACTCTAGTTCGAATACCACTACATAAACTTGACCTGTATGGGCCACCACTAAAAACGTGTCACGACCCGCTCCCGCTGTGAGGGTACGAGAACGTAACAACGCCCAGCCTACGCCGCAGTGTCGGCGGTAGAACGCTGTCCTAGGTCAACATACATCTAGCAATATAATACTAAGCAGTAAATGAACTCAATCACAACTAAGGAGGAAGAAAACACGATATGATATAGAACTCAAGGAAATACTGAAGATAGAAAAGTCTAAGATAATATCCCAACAAATATCCAGAGTACATATCTCAGCTACTGAATAAGAAAGAGTATATACAACTCAACATCTCTGAACAGAAGTAAAATCTAGCTAAACAGTCTCAAGACAACAAGAAAATAAGATAAGGCCTAACTAAACTAGTCTAGGCAGTGGAGTGATGTCCTCAACTAGAGCTGTCCCGTAGAAGGCATCCTCCCAGGCCTCCTTCTCGTCCTCTGTAATATTTTCAACAGGTCCAGTCAGGACAGGAGCGAGTACAGTACATCTCAACAGTTTATAGCAGGTTAGAAGATATAATCATACAGTAAAGTAAGATACAGGTACTGAAAGAAGTGCAGTATGTAAACAGAGAGAGAAAGCTGTAATAGAAATATCTACTATAAATAGAGAACTAACATGTGACTAGTGAGTCAGAGTACAATATAGACATGTAAATGGCATAGGAGATTTTGATAAGACACTATGGAAGAGATTCTGATAAGATACTACTTGGGTATTATTCACATGTCTACTTCTACTCCCCCGTACCCCCAATCAGTACACAAGGATCCAAACAGGTTATGTTATGATTCCACGCAAAGCCCCCGAAGGGTGGTACATGGAAGTCCCAAAAATGGGGATTCTAGGAGATTCTAGGATACCCAGTGAATGGGATAAGAGATTCTAGGAGACTCTGTGATCATAAGAGTATATGTCACAAGTGATCGAAGAACCTGTGAAGCATAGTGATATGACATGTAAGTGAAACGCACAGAACATGTAGTACCCGATGCTCCCTAAGGATAACATCTCAAAAAAGGATCCGTATAGTACCAATCCGTGTGACCAACGTGACAGTACAAGTAAAGTAATCTACTGTAGAAAATAGTTCTAAGCAGGATATAAAATGATCAGAGAATGTACTCGCCTGTATCTGAGTGTCTGAAGTAAATGTACTGTCCGAGGAGAGGTGTCTGGCTCCTAATCAGAACAGCACAAGTCACAACAAGTCTAAAATGATATAATGAAGTCCTACTATGCATTCTACATGATTCTAGGTCAATCTAGGCCAAAGTCAACTCTTGGTCAACTCTAGAAGCCAAACTAGGTCAACTATGGTCAAACTAAGTCAAACTAGTCTATACTAGTCTAACTAGTCCATTCTAGGTCTGATAAGACTAAACAAGTCTAATCTAGACTCACTAGCTAAGCAAACACCACATAGGCCATAGGCTAATAAGCTATACCATGGGCCAATAGGCAAACCATGCTAAATCAACCCCCAAAACATTTATATACAACACACATATATATCTAATATATGATAAACATAGATATCATAATATACCCTAATATAGGAATACACATATATATATTTGGATAGGCTAATAGGATAACATGGCATATAAGCTAATAGGAAAAACACATATTGATGTGCTATACAAAATAACTTAGAATTGATCCTATAGGCTATGTAAACCATACAACATAATATGTTATACCTACAAATATACATATGTATATAAAGAGGGGGACACTCAAGTACATGTGCATATGTGTATGTGTGTGTGTGCTAATGTAGAGTGTTTAAGGACATGTGTGTGTGTGATGAGAGACACTAGAAAACAGTGAGTGATAGAAAAAGGAAACAGTGTAGGCTATCATAGGAAATTAGTGAATGCAACATAGGCAAATCAGTGTACACATTTGAAACAGACATTCATTTCAGTGCAAGAAGGACATGCAACCAATCCTCAATTGGATTTCAATCATTCACCTAACCAATGCAAAACAGGAAAACCAGAAAACAGTGCATAGGTTTAGGAAAATCAGTGAGGTAAAACAGAGAAAAATAGAGTGTGTATAATAGGCTAGAGTGTCAAGAGGGTATAACAAACTTGTGTGTGTGTAACATGTGTGAGAGTGAGTGAAACATGAAAACAGTGATAAAGTGATGGCTAACAGTGAATAGGAGAGTCACATGTGTGTTCTCAGGTGGCAGGAATGCATACAAGGGTGTAGGGTGTCAATGACAGGAATGTATATTTATATACAGTGTGCAGGAAAAATATGACAGTGAACTGTGTGAACCAATTAATGGGGTACTCATGATTTTCTTACATGTAAATCAATGACAGGTATACAGTGATCTCAGGTTCACTCATATTCGAAATGGAAGGGAATCAATCTAGGAAATGAACCATTCTCAATTTATCTGGAGTCCTATTTTCAGTTATAATGTAAACTAAGAACTCAGTTTTAACAGCCCATACAATTCAGATTTAATACTTGAATCAAGGTAGTTCAAACAACCCAGATTTTTGTCCAATAAAAGGAAAAAAAAACATTTAAATCAATTGTAAAGACAACTCAGGTTTCATAACAGTTAACTCAGTTATCACATTTCAGCAAATCACATCAGTTAACAGTTCATAATTAGGAAAACTGGAATCTCAGAATTTTGTGTGTAAATGTGTCTATGGTATGAAATACATGTGTATGTCTATGTGTAGGGAAGACAGTGAAACAACCCTATGGGAGTGTGTGTATAACATCATATGGGTGTGTAATTGGCAGTGGTGTGTTATTGAGTGAGGGTAAAATGTGCAGGAAATAAACAGTGAAGAGAGAGTAAACCTAGGCCATGTGTGTCTCACAGAAAAGAAATGGGAGGGAAAACCAATTCAGTCCCTCACAACAGTTCTCAGCTTGAAGAATACCCAACAGTGTAAAAACAGTCCAATGAATCCCATATTTCATATTACATTAGAAATCATCCATTGCCTCAGAAAAACTCAAGAAAACAGTTTTGATAATTTAAACTAGCATACATTCACAGGTTCTAGTATTTAATGAAAAGAAGTAGTCCCTACTAATCTCAGATATCCATTGAACCCCAAGAATCAGTCCATAACTGTTTTAACCAACTTCAATCTCAGATTTCAGTCTAACTAAAATCACCAACCAAGTTCATAACAACACAGGGAAGTTGGTTCAAACAGTCATACTTAAACTCAGGTTTCAAGTTCATATACCAAGTGACTGCATCAGTTATTTAGAACCACAACAGTCTAACCTCATTAGTACAACATTAAAACACTTCCATTTAATCCCCTAATTAAACACATCAATAGAATACATATAGGGGTACTTGATTAGGGCCTGAACCAACTAATTAACATTGTTAAAATGGTTTAGAACTGGTGACAAAATCAAGTTTTAAAAACTGGAAACAACAGGACCTTGATACTTAGTTTCAGAAATTGGAAACAGGTGACATACCTAAAAAAAACACATTAAAATTCAGATAAAAAGGTTGGTAATGATCCTACACATTATACATGTGTCCCACAACCTATCAGTGTCCACCAAGATGGACACAAACGTGTCCAAACACGAATGACACAACCCAGTGCACACACAGACACTGTGTAGCCCACAGCTCGTGCGTGTGTGCACGCGTGTCGTGCACTCGACACACAGCAAACCAAGCCTTGTGCTCACCAACCTAGGTTCGCCTAGGATAGGTCTTCGTGTCCCTCATCCTGATTCGTGTCCTAGTGTGTCGTATCTAGGGTTATCAACCCGTGTCAGTGGCCATAAAGTCGACTGAACGACTCAGTGTAAAACCAGTGCACTCTATATTACGTGTCCTATATGACACGAGAGGTCATGCCACTTGGGGAGTGTCGTGTCAGACACTGCCCCAATGTGTCCTTAAAATCTCACGTGTCCTCGTGCTGTGTCCAAGGCGCAGTCGCCCCCGAGCAGCAGGACAGTGCAGTCTCGCACGCGCGCGGCGTGTCCCCGTGTCCAAAGCGACCCGACACAAAATAATCATCAACTCAGTCCACCAGAAACCAATAAACAATACAAAAACCTAATTTTCTATTAAAGCGTTTTCCAAAAACCAGATCGAAATCCCCTCTTGGGCATTTCGATAAACACCCAGACTATGCTACTAATACGTGTCCAAATGGACACGAAACCCATGACACCCGACACGAATCCTATCCAGACTCTTAGGGGACCCTTAGGGCTTCCTATTGATGAAGGCAAAAATGAAAATCTATGGAGAAATGGAGAGATTACCTATTCTTGAACTATGGGCGAAAAAGCCCCAAATGGAAAGATTTCCTCAAACCACCAAATCTCACAAATTGTTTCCTTCCTACAAACAATCAATACCAACAGCAAGAACAATGATATTAGGATCTAATGCAACTAGTTTGGGGGAAAAAGGACCTAAAATGGATTTATAATGAATTTCTAAAGATAGGAACTCACCTCTTTCTTCTTGAAATAATTTTCCTAGGAAAAGGAGGCTAGCCCTAGAATTTATGAGGAGTTTTATAGTGGGGGAATCCCTAGGTTAACTAGTGGTAGCCGGCCATGATGGGCTAGGTTAGGGTTTGAACTAGGTTGGCTAGTCCTATTAGGTTAAGTCACAAAATGACTTGTGAAACCACAAGTCATTTCTCAACCCATTTAATTCCTAATTCCTTAAGTCAATTTCTAATGAATCAAAATCCACTAACTTAAGTCATGCTAGGTTAGACTAGAGTCACTTAGCCTAACCAAGTCCAACTAACTAGGGTTAGTTCCTAGGTTTGTCTACAAGGGTCAAGACTAGTCAAAGTCAACCTAATCTAAACAATTCCAAAATAATTCCTAAAAATTCCCATAAATTCAAATAAATTCTAATAAATCAAATAACCCCAAAATATCTAAATACCCTAATCACATGGCTAGGCTCTAGGGTAGTTAGTCTCTACTGTTCACTAGCAAAACACCATAAATCATAAGTCATGAATTTAAATTGTTTAAAAATAAATTAAAAATCACTAAAAATCATAATATGAAATAAATACCATTAAATAATAATTATAATTATAAAATTTCAAAATTACCCTATTCTGGAAAACTGGGTGTTACAATACTCAAGAATCGAACAATTAACCTTGTCCGTGTTGCTTGGGGTCATCACTCCTTAGGAGAGTCAACTGGGAACGTAAGGATGATATCCGATCATGGTAACCGCACCTATTTGACTCACAAGATATATTTCTTTTCGTGTACCTTGATTATCTTGATTCCTCATGCTTATCACCCTATGAGTAGAAATTGCTTGATGTCGTCGATTGATAAATATAGATATATTACTTGCTAGTTGATATTGTAACATGACTGCTTGCTCGCTAAAATTGCTGTACCTAGATTAGTTTGGTCCTGATATTTCTATCCTGTTTGGATTTAAAATTCCGGGGACAAAATTTTTCTAAGGAGGGTAGAGATGTCACTCCCCGTTCCCTGAAAGCGTATTTTAATACGTGTACTGCTTGAATACATTTACTTAATATTTATCATGTAATTGTTCTGTATTTAAATTCTTTAATTTTACGCTAATTATTTTTTTGTATTTTATTTTCTGCTTTTGCTTTGCTCTTGGGTTCGGCTTGGGTTGGTTCATTTCCGAATTTCGGTGGTTCATCATGAACCCGACCAACCACCTACCACATCTCCATTTAAAGCCCCAACCCTCTCTCTCTTCATTACTTCTCCTTCTTATTTACTCTTCTTCTTCTTCCTCCTCATAACTCTCTTCACCTACCTAGAGCTTAGGCAAGTACATATTGCTCCACATGAGAACCCATATTTTTATGGTTCATTTATCTTCGTCTCGTGATTCTAAGATAGTTTAGATCTTGGCATTTTGCATTTTGAAGTTTCATTTTTAGTAGATCTAGAAATTGCCATTTTTTGGATTTTGTGGATTTTGATCTATCAAACTTCCTTATTTTCAAGTTTCGTTCGTTCCAGATTGTGAGATTTGTGTTATAACTCCTTTCGATCCGTGGAACTCCCATTTTTGGCACAGATTGAAGTTCATGGAATTGGAGTTCCGGAGGTTCTCTACGCACACGTTTATACGTGCTCGCGTAATATCAGGCTCTACGCGCACGTTTATACTTGCTCGCGTAATATCAGGCTCTACGCACACGTTTATACGTGCCCGCATAATATCAAGCTCTACGCACACGTTTATACGTGCCCGTATAATATCAAGCTCTACGCCCACATTCATTCGTGTCAGCGTGAACTCGGTTTACGCAAGTCTACTCTGGCTTGGTGTATTCTTTACACGTACATTGTTTTACGCGCAAGCTTTATTCCTTTATGCGTACATTATTTTACGCGTAACGATTCCTTTACGCGTATATTGTTTTACGCGTAACGATTATTCTTTACGCATACAAGATTCATGCGTAAACTTGGACTCTTTACGCATACAAGTTTTATGTGTAAATTTATTATTTATGCGTACTCTTCTGGCTTAGCGTAAGACGAGTTTTTACGTGCAACTTTGTTCCTTTATTGGAGCGTACTCCTTTAAGCGCAAGCTTTATTCCTTCACGCGTAAACTTTCCTCACGCGTAAATCTCCTTTACGCGTATTTTATCGGGCGTACTCTTCTGGCTTGACGTATTTTTATTGAACGTACTCCTTGGGCGTACATGGCATCTCTTATTGTCACTCCCCGTTCCCAGAATGCGTATTTTTATACATGTACAACTCATGAGTATTTATTTAATATTTATCATGTATTATCATGTATTTTAATTTTTTTAATTCATGATTAATTAATTATCTGTTCTTTAACTTCCAAGTTAATTTAATTTCCTGTAATTTTATTTCCTGTAGTTTATTCCTGTATTTTATTTTCTGCTTTTTCCCCTTTGCTTTGCTTGCGGGTTGCACTTGGATGAACCCCCAACCCGACCCATTGGACCCGGCCCAACTCCCACCCACCACCCCTTTGATATTTAAAGCCACCCTCTCTTTCTCTCTCTTCATAAACTCACACACCATTACTCTTCTTCTCCTTCTTCATTACTCTCTCCACCTACCAACCATAGGCAAGTACAACTTGCTTCCATATGAGAGCCCATTTTTATTGTTCTATTAGCTTTTCCTCATATCTCTAAGACACATTAGAACTTGTCATTTTCCATTTTGAGGCTTTAATCTTTGTAGATCTAGAAATTAGTTATTCTCGGATTTTGGTGGTTTTGATCTATCAAACTTCTTTGTTTGCAAGTTTTGATGGTTCCATGTTGAAGAGAGTTTTGTTCTACCCAATCTTGACCTTTGGAAGTTGGATTTGGACTTGTTTTGACCAAGTTATGGACTTTTGAAGCTTTGGGTTCAATCCATGGAGTTCTTGCTGTTTGGAGAAGACAGTGAGCAGTGTACGCTAGCTTTTTAGCTGTGTCACTGAGCTGTGTGCGCTCTTTAGCGCAGCACAATATGGAGTCCATACGCTACCTTTTTAGGAAGCGTATGACTTGCACACGCTCACTTGGATAGTGAGGAGTCGAATGGAGTTCATACGCTGCCTTTTTGGAGCGTATAACTTGCATACGCTCACTTGGATAGTGAGGAGTCGTATGGAGTTCATACGCTGCCTTTTTGGAGCGTATGACTTGCATACGCTCACTTGGATAGTGAGGAGTCGTATGGAGTTCATACGCTGCCTTTTTGGAGCGTACGACTTGCATACGCTCACTTGGATAGTGAGGAGTCGTATGGAGTTCATACGCTGCCTTTTTGGAGCGTACGACTTGCATACGCTCACTTGGATAGCAGGGAGTTGTATGGAGTTCATGCACTGCCTTTTGGGAGCGTATGTCTTCCATACGCTGACTTGGTTAGCAGGGGGTCGTGTGGACCTCATACGCCCGACTTGAGCGTAGCTTGACTTGAGCATAGCCTGACCAGAGCGTGTGGCCTTTGGCTGACTTGGTCTTATGTCAGCGTGTCACTTTGGTTTTATTTTCCTTAAGCTTGGCTCTTCTATAGCCCTGTATATTGATATTTTATTAGATATTTAACGTCCTTTTTATATCCTTATGCCTTTTTGGCATAAACTCGATAAAATCATGATATGTTATATTGTTAATACCAATTGTTATGTGGAATGTGCCTTGTGTCCCGATTGATTTTTGGGATACCCAGTATGACTGGGATTTGACCTTGAGAGTTATAGACTCGACCCCATCTAATGTTAAATGACTTTCATGCCTTGTCACCATTAATGACGATGGTTATCTTGACTAAATTGATCATGCGTTCCTAGTCGGAGCTAAGAAACTGGCTAGTCGTCTTATTGAATTGAATGAATGAGACACGTTCATGTTATGAACTATTGTAATCAACTGGCTGATCCCGAATATTGGCATACATGCACATGCAGGCTTCAATCTATTTATTTATTTATTTACTTATTTATTTTCTACAAAAGAAGTATGTGTACTTTATGGTCAAGGCATGATTACCGTGGTTAGATTTGATTGTTGCATTACGCTATGTAAGACCTGCAACCTAACCGCACTGGTATCGTTGTAGAGTTGTGCATATCGTACCCCGTACGAAAGTACTCATTTGAATGACCATGATCCACGGCATAGGATTTCACTCAACGTAGGGACTATTAAGTTAAATAAAATAATGATGGCATGGAGAGAATGGATTCCCGAGTTCTTACATGGCAGCCCCCTTGGGACAAGTAGAACCCGACGGGCCGGCTGGTTCCCACAGATACTGTAAAACTGCCACACGAGCAGGGAACAGTATCTGCTTTTATTATTATTGTATATTGTATATTGACGGGCGTCCTGCTAGGACTCGTCTAATTCACGCATGGCGCACATGATTGACTGGATAGACTAGCCTTGCTCGCACATGGTAAGAACTGAGGAATCCCTATTGCATAAGATTTCAGGATAACTTAGGACTCACAATAGCAAGCCGTAGGAGTTGATTGGCCGTTTAAGATGATTTGTTTGTGTACTGTGCTACCATGTTACCTAACTGGGATGATCAGAATGTCAGGACATGACGGGCCAACTTCTGTCCTTGTTTGGTTGGGAGGTTGGTTCGAAGTGTCGTGATGTGATGTAAATCCTAGTGGAAAGCAAAGATCTATTATTATATTCTCTTACTTACTGGTTTTAGTTCTCATGTCGTGCTCCCTTGTGGTACTTGCTATTAGAGGTCTAATCTCTCTGGTTTTGCATGGCCAGATTTAGAGCCGGTCCCCGAGGATCCAGCTTACTTCTACCTCCAAGATGGTCAACACTAGAGGGATGATCGCAGGAGGACTCGAGTGGGTCCCTTACTTCACCACTCGTTTTGTCATCTACTTCATACCTTAGCCGTTTGGCACCGACATGTTAGTCGGATTGTCGTGTACTTACTTTTATATAATTGTAATTAAAGTCAGACTGCAGCTGATAACAATTGTGTATACTTTTGCTACATCAATCTGGCTATGTTTTGTAAAGCCAGATATCAAGAACATTTTGACCGAGCGTTTGGGACGCCTTACTGCTTTATCTTACATGTTCTCTATTACTGTTTCTTGTTTGAATGATTGAGACAATAGATGTGAAGTGACCATAGTAAGACTTTCATGTAGTATGCACCCCCTTGTCTTTTAGACAGCATTGATCGTATTATACGGTATTCATCTACCCGTAATACGTAGCTGGCTGAGTCATTCCCCCGCTCTCCAGTATTCTGGTTCTGGGGCGTGACAAGGTTTTAGTGGTGGCCCATGCAGGTCTGATTTTAGACTTGTGGGGTGTTTTGATTTATAGGATGTCTCAATCACACATGTTTTCCCCTTGATCTCATGATTTGTTGATTCTCAACTCCAGCTTGACATTCCAGTATCCTTTGACTTCATTGATCCTTCATGTCCGGTCATTTGATTGTTCTCTTGTCCCTTTTCTTAGGGGCACCTCGTCCGTATCTGTCAGAGCTGGACAGCAACAACATGGACAGCAGCATGGACAACCTGACCAGGTTGGTCAGCAACAAGGGTCAGAACCACTTCATGAGGCTATTCAAGAAGAGGTGATAGTAGAACCAGCAGTTGGACCGCAGTATCCGGAGGTTCCAACACCACCAATAGTTCCACCTACCCCTGTGGAATTGGACACACCAGCCCTTCTGGAGATCATGAGAGGGATGATGGCTACTCAACAATATCAGATGTTAGCCCAGCAGCGCATGCACGCTCAGTTGCAAGAGCAGAATGTACTACTCAACCAAGGATTACATACGGCATTGGAAAGAGGGGCGAGGCCAGATTCTGGAGCGTCAACCAGGTTTTGCAAGTACAACCCCCATCGTTTCGAGGGCACGGAGGATGCCATCTCAGCAGATGCATGGCTTAAGGATATCGAGGCTATTCTGACAGCCGCTAAGGTGCCGGCAGAAGAGCGTGTGGATCTAGTGAAGTTGTTACTTCAGGATCTTGCACGTGATTGGTGGGAAGCAGAGGAAGTAGGCATCAGACGTCCTATTGCGTGGGACGACTTCACAGCAAGATTCAAGACGAAGTATTATGGAGTTGTGGCGCAGTTTTAGCTACAACAGAAGTTTATCAACCTCAGACAGGCTGGCAAGACTGTAGATGCTTACGCAGCGGAGTTCTGCAGATTGAGTAGGTTTGCCCCAGAGATGGTAGCAACGGAGCGCCAGAGGCCGATGAGGTTCCAGCAAGGGTTTCATCTTGAGCTCTTGCAATTGATAGAGGGGCACAATTACCAGACTTTTAATGAGATATTGACGGCAACCCGAAGGCATGAGATCACCATTCAGAGGATCACAGTTAGGACTGGAGGTCAGAAGAGATTCCACAATCAGATTGAAGGAGGAGGGGGAGCAGCGCCCCGAACAACAGCACCATCCCCTGGCATTCGTATCCACGATGTGGCGATACGAGGACCAGTACCACCAACCAGGCAGCAGCAACAGAGGAAGAACCAGCAACCCCCGGCCACCTGCACTTATTATGGGAAGATGGGGCACACTAGAGATGTGTGTCGGACATTGAATGGACTATGTCTGATATGTGGAAATCCAGACCATCGGGTTACCACATGTCCTATGAATTCGAGGTCAGGAGGACCAGTGCAGCAGTTTCCTGCCCTGCCAGCACCAGGGGCAGGGCAGTATCGAGGACCAGCGGTAGCAGTGAGGCCATTGGCACAGCGTCCGTTAGTACCGCAGGCTCAGATGTTTCGACAGCAGGGACCGCCGATACAGCAACACCAGCATAGACCACCCCAGCATCATCAAGGCAGGGGCCAGCAGCAGCACCAGGCTAGGCCGCAACATGGGAACCAGCAAGGAGGTCGAGGGCAGGCATTCACTCTGTCCTTGGAAGAGGCATTAGCATCGGGAGATGTTGTGGCAGGTAACATTCTCGTCGCCTTATATCCTGCAGTAGCATTGTTTGATTCGGGAGCATCGCACTCATTTATATCTACACGATTTGCGACACGGCTAGGAATGGAGTTCGAGGCATTGCCAGGGAGGTTGAATATACTCACCGGTAATGGGCTCGTAGGAGTTAGTAGAGTTATTCTAGCGTGTAGTGTTGTAGTTTGCGGGCATTCCTTACCCGCCCAGTTGATAGAATTTCCTGTTGGAAATTTCGATGTTATCTTAGGCATGGACTGGCTGAAAGACAGTCATGCGACAATAGATTGTCGTAGTGGGAGTGTATCTTTTGATATTCCAGGCATGGAGAAATTCACCTTAGTCAGATCAGAGGCAACTCAGCAAGAGCAGGGAGTAATAACAGCAATGGAAGAAGTTCAAGTTCCGAAGGTAGTTGAAGAATTTTTAGACGTGTTTCCCGAAGAACTTCCAGGTCTACCACCGGTTAGAGATATTGAGTTCAGCATAGAATTGGCACCTGGAACTAAACCAATATCAGATCGGGTTTACAGAATGACGGATTCAGAGCAGGCCAAGGTGTATCAGCACATAGAGGAATTGAAGGAGAAGAAGTTTATCCAAGCTAGCATATCCCCATGGGCAGCACCAGTGGTACTTGTAGGGAAGAAGGATGGATCGTCCAGATTATGCATCGATTACAGGAAGCTTAACACGGCGACAGTAAAAAACAAGTACCCACTACCCAGGATCGACGACTTATTTGATCAGTTGAGCAGGGCCAGAGTCTTCTCCAAGATAGATCTTCGTTCAGGGTACCATCAGGTGAGGGTTCGAAAGGAAGACATCCCCAAGACAGCATTCAGGTCGAAGTATGGACATTATGAATTCTTAGTAATGCCGTTTGGTTTGACCAATGCTCCAGCAATATTCATGGATTTGATGAACCGCATCTTTATGCCGTATTTAGATCAATTTGTCGTAGTATTTCTCGACGACATTCTTGTGTACTCTGCTAGTGAAGAGGAGCATGAAGACCACCTCAGGAAAGTGTTACAGGTTTTGAGAGAGAACCAGTTGTATGCCAAGCTCAGCAAGTGTGAGTTCTGGATGGATCATATTTCATTTCTGGGTCACATCATATCAGGAGCTGGAGTAGCAGTGGATCCCAAGAAGGTAGAAGCAGTAGAAAGTTGGCCAGTACCCAAGACCGTAGCTGATGTACGGAGTTTCTTGGGATTGGCAGGATATTACCGAAGGTTTGTGTCAGATTTTGCAAAACTTTCAGCACCCATGACCCGCTTGACACGGAAGGATATGCCATTCGTCTGGTCAGCAGAATGCCAGGCATCATTTGAGAATTTGAAGCAGAAGTTGATATCAGCGCCTATTCTTACATTGCCAGTTGGACCCGGAAGTTTTACCGTTTATTATGATGCGTCAGGAAAAGGACTTGGATGTGTCCTCATGCAGCATGGGAAGGTGATAGCATACGCATCTAGGCAACTTCGGGACCACGAGAAGAATTATCCGACTCATGACTTGGAGTTGGCAGCAGTAGTATTTGCTTTGAAGCTATGGAGGCATTACTTATATGGTGATCGAGTGGACATGTACACAGACCACAAAAGTCTGAAGTACATCTTTACTCAGAAGGAGCTGAACATGAGGCAGAGAAGATGGTTGGAGTTGATCAAAGATTATGACGTGGAGCTTCAGTATCATCCAGGCAAGGCTAATGTGGTAGCAGACGCTCTTAGCAGGAGAGGCGACGCATTTATGTTGACAACACAGAAGCATATCCTAAAAGACCTTCAGGAGATGGGCATAGAAGTTATACTTCCTAGCGATATAGGAGTTCTGGCAAGTCTACAAGTCCAATCTGACTTGGTAGATAGGATCAAGGCAGCTCAGGCGCAGGACCCAAGGATTCAGAAGCTTAGGACAGAATGTGAGTCAGGACTCAGGAAGGAGATGAGAATTCATGAAGATGGTACACTTAGGTTTGGATCACGTCTATGTGTGCCTAGTGGAGATATCAGACAGGAAGTTATGGCAGAAGCTCACAGTTCCCAGTATTCTATACATCCTGGAGGGACCAAGATGTACCAAGATATCAAGCAGCACTTCTGGTGGAACGGAATGAAGAGGGAGATAGCTAGGTTTGTCTCCCGTTGCTTGATTTGTCAGCAAGTGAAGGCAGAACAGCAGAGGCCAGCTGGGTTATTGCAACCGCTTCCTATCCCAGAATGGAAGTGGGAGCACATCACAATGGACTTTGTGACCGGTTTACCGAGATCACCAAGTGGTAGAGATGCTATTTGGGTGATAGTAGACCGGCTTACAAAGGTAGCACATTTTTTTCTTTTCAGAGTAGGGCAATCTACAGAAAAGTTAGCAGAGTTGTATATGCAACAGATAGTCAGGCAGCATGGAGTCCCTGTCAGTATTGTGTCAGACCGAGATACCCGTTTCACATCACATTTCTGGAAGAGCTTGCATCATAGTCTGGGTACCAAGTTAAGATTTAGCACGGCTTACCACCCACAGACGGACGGGCAATCAGAAAGGACAATTCAGACTTTGGAAGATATGTTGCGAGCTTGCACTCTGGATTTTGGAGGATCTTAGGAAAGCCACCTGCACTTAGTTGAGTTCTCATACAACAACAGTTATCAAGCCAGTATCCAGATGGCGCCATTTGAGGTACTATATGGTAAGAAGTGTAGATCGCCACTAGCATGGGATGATATCGGGGAAAGGAAGATGCTAGGCCCAGAAATGATTGTCCAGACGGTTGAAGTGATTAAAAGAATTAGAGAGCGACTTCGTGTTGCGCAGGATCGGCATCGTCATTGGGCGGACCAGCATCGTAGGCCGCTAGAGTTTTCTGTTGGGGACCACGTGTTCTTGCGGATCTCACCTACCCGTGGGGTCATTAGATTTGGCGTTCGCCGGAAGTTGAGTCCGCGATACGTAGGCCCATTTGCTATTCTTGATAGGGTAGGCGATGTTGCTTATCGTTTATCCCTTCCACCTTCGTTACGAGAGGTGCATGACGTGTTTCATGTATCTCAATTGCGAAGGTATGTATTGGACCCCAGCCATATCCTCGATCATTCAGAACTGGTTGTTGGTACCAACCTGTCTTACGAGGTCCATCTTGGACCGAAGAGAGAAGATACTCAAGAACCGAACAATTAACCTTGTCCGGGTTGCTTGGGGTCATCACTCTTTGGGAGAGTCAACGTGGGAACGTGAGGATGATATCCGATCACGGTATCCACATCTGTTTGACTCACAAGGTATATCTTTTTTTTTGTGTACCTGATTGTCTTGATTCCTCATGCTTATCACCTTATGGGTAGAATTGCTTGATGTCGTAGATTGTTAAATATAGATATGTTACTTGCTATGGACATTGTAAAATGATTGCTTGATTAAATTGCTTGTACTTAGATTAAGTTTAGCCCCGATATTTCTATCCTGCTTAGGGTTTGAAATTCCGAGGACGGAATTTTTCTAAGGAGGGTAGAGATGTCACTCCCCGTTCCCAGAATGCGTATTTTTATACATGTACAACTCATGAGTATTTATTTAATATTTATCATGTATTATCCTGTATTTAAATTCCTTTAATTCATGATTAATTAATTATCTGTTCTTTAACTTCCAAGTTAATTTAATTTCCTGTAATTTTATTTCCTGTAGTTTATTCCTGTATTTTATTTTCTGCTTTTTCCCCTTTGCTTTGCTTGCGGGTTGCACTTGGATGAACCCCCAACCCGACCCATTGGACCCGGCCCAACTCCCACCTACCACCCCTCTGATATTTAAAGCCACCCTCTCTTTCTCTCTCTTCATAAACTCACACACCATTACTCCTCTTCTCCTTCTTCATTACTCTCTCCACCTACCAACCATAGGCAAGTACAACTTGCTTCCACATGAGAGCCCATTTTTATTGTTCTATTAGCATCTTCTCATATCTCTAAGACACATTAGAACTTGTCATTTTCCATTTTGAGGCTTTAATCTTTGTAGATCTAGAAATTAGTTATTCTCGGATTTTGGTAGTTTTGATCTATCAAACTTCTTTGTTTGCAAGTTTTGATGGTTCCATGTTGAAGAGAGTTTTGTTCTACCCAATTTTGACCTTTGGAAGTTGGATTTGGACTTGTTTTGACCAAGTTATGGACTTTTGAAGCTTTGGGTTCAATCCATGGAGTTCTTGCTGTTTGGAGAAGTCAGTGAGCAGTGTACGCTAGCTTTTTAGCTGCGTCACTGAGCTGTGCGCGCTCTTTAGCGCAGCGCAGTATGGAGTCCATACGCTACCTTTTTAGGAAGCGTATGACTTGCATACGCTCACTTGGATAGTGAGGAGTCGTATGGAGTTCATACGCTGCCTTTTTGGAGCGTATGACTTGCATACGCTCACTTGGATAGTGAGGAGTCGTATGGAGTTTATACGCTGCCTTTTTGGAGCGTATGACTTGCATACGCTCACTTGGATAGTGAGGGGTCGTATGGAGTTCATACGCTGCCTTTTTGGAGCGTATGACTTGCATACGCTCACTTGGATAGTGAGGAGTCGTATGGAGTTCATACGCTGCCTTTTTGGAGCGTACGACTTGCATACGCTCACTTGGATAGTGAGGAGTCGTATGGAGTTCATACGCTGCCTTTTTGGAGCGTACGACTTGCATACGCTCACTTGGATAGCAGGGAGTTGTATGGAGTTCATGCACTGCCTTTTGGGAGCGTATGTCTTCCATACGCTGACTTGGTTAGCAGGGGGTCGTGTGGACCTCATACGCCCGACTTGAGCGTAGCTTGACTTGAGCATAGCCTGACCAGAGCGTGTGGCCTTTGGCTGACTTGGTCTTATGTCAGCGTGTCACTTTGGTTTTATTTTCCTTAAGCTTGGCTCTTCTATAGCCCTGTATATTGATATTTTATTAGATATTTAACGTCCTTTTTATATCCTTATGCCTTTTTGGCATAAACTCGATAAAATCATGATATGTTATATTGTTAATACCAATTGTTATGTGGAATGTGCCTTGTGTCCCGATTGATTTTTGGGATACCCAGTATGACTGGGATTTGACCTTGAGAGTTATAGACTCGACCCCATCTAATGTTAAATGACTTTCATGCCTTGTCACCATTAATGACGATGGTTATCTTGACTAAATTGATCATGCGTTCCTAGTCGGAGCTAAGAAACTGGCTAGTCGTCTTATTGAATTGAATGAATGAGACACGTTCATGTTATGAACTATTGTAATCAACTGGCTGATCCCGAATATTGGCATACATGCACATGCAGGCTTCAATCTATTTATTTATTTATTTACTTATTTATTTTCTACAAAAGAAGCATGTGTACTTTATGGTCAAGGCATGATTACCGTGGTTAGATTTGATTATTGCATTACGCTATGTAAAACCTGCAACCTAACCGCACTGGTATCGTTGTAGAGTTGTGCATATCGTACCCCGTACGAAAGTACTCATTTGAATGACCATGATCCACGGCATGGGATTTCACTCAACGTAGGGACTATTAAGTTAAATAAAATAATGATGGCATGGAGAGAATGGATTTCCGAGTTCTTACATGGCAGCCCCCTTGGGACAAGTAGAACCCGACGGGCCGGCTGGTTCCCACAGATACTGTAAAACTGCCACACGGGCAGGAAACAGTATCTGCTTTTATTATTATTGTATATTGTATATTGACGGGCGTCCTGCTAGGACTCGTCTAATTCACGCATGGCGCACATGATTGACTGGATAGACTAGCCTTGCTCGCACATGGTAAGAACTGAGGAATCCCTATTGCATAAGATTCCAGGATAACTTGGGACTCACAATAGCAAGCCGTAGGAGTTGATTGGCCGTTTAAGATAATTTGTTTGTGTACTGTGCTACCCTGTTACCTAACTGGGATGATCAGAATGTCAGGACATGACGGGCCAACTTCTGTCCTTGTTTGGTTGGGAGGTTGGTTCGAAGTGTCGTGATGTGATATGAATCCTAGTGGAAAGCAGAGATCTATTATTATATTCTCTTACTCACTGGTTTTAGTTCTCATGTCGTGCTCCCTTGTGGTACTTGCTATTAGAGGTCTAACCTCTCTGGTTTTGCATGGCCAGATTTAGAGCCGGTCCCCGAGGATCCAGCTTACTTCTACCTCCAAGATGGTCAACACTAGAGGGATGATCGCAGGAGGACTCGAGTGGGTCCCTTACTTCACCACTCATTTTGTCATCTACTTTATACCTTAGCCATTTGGCACCGACATGTTAGTCGGATTGTCTTGTACTTACTTTTACATAATTGTAATTAAAGTCAGACTGCAGCTGATAACAATTATGTATACTTTTGCTACATCAATCTGGCTATATTTTGTAAAGCCAGATATCAAGAACATTTTGACCGAGCGTTTGGGACGCCTTACTGCTTTATCTTACATGTTCTCTATTACTGTTTCTTGTTTGAATGATTGAGACAATAGATGTGAAGTGACCATAGTAAGACTTTCATGTAGTATGCACCCCCTTGTCTTTTAGACAGCATTGATCGTATTATACGGTATTTATCTACCCGTAATACGTAGCTGGCTGAGTCATTCCCTCGCTCTCCAGTATTCTGGTTCTGGGGCGTGACAAGGTTTTAGTGGTGGCCCATGCAGGTCTGATTTCAGACTTGTGAGGTGTTTTGATTTATAGGATGTCTCAATCACACATGTTTCCCCCTTGATCTCATGATTTGTTGATTCTCAACTCCAGCTTGACATTCCAGTATCCTTTGACTTCATTGATCCTTCATGTCCGGTCATTTGATTGTTCTCTTGTCCCTTTTCTTAGGGGCACCTCGTCCGTATCTGTCAGAGCTGGACAGCAACAACATGGACAGCAGCATGGACAACCTGACCAGGTTGGTCAGCAACTAGGGTCAGAACCACTTCATGAGGCTATTCAAGAAGAGGTGATAGTAGAACCAGCAGTTGGACCACAGTATTCGGAGGTTCCAACACCACCAATAGTTCCACCTACCCCTGTGGAATTGGACACACCAGCCCTTCTGGAGATCATGAGAGGGATGATGGCTACTCAACAATATCAGATGTTAGCCCAGCAGCGCATGCACGCTCAGTTGCAAGAGCAGAATGTACTACTCAACCAAGGATTACAGACGGCATTGGAAAGAGGGGCGAGGCCAGATTCTGGAGCGTCAACCAGGTTTTGCAAGTACAACCCCCGTCGTTTCGAGGGCACGGAGGATGCCATCTCAGCAGATGCATGGCTTAAGGATATCGAGGCTATTCTGACAGCCGCTAAGGTGCCGGCAGAAGAGCGTGTGGATCTAGTGAAGTTGTTACTTCAGGATCTTGCACGTGATTGGTGGGAAGCAGAGGAAGTAGGCATCAGACGTCCTATTGCTTGGGACGACTTCACAGCAAGATTCAAGACGAAGTATTATGGAGTTGTGGTGCAGTTTGAGCTACAACAGAAGTTTATCAACCTCAGACAGGCTGGCAAGACTGTAGATGCTTACGCAGCGGAGTTCTGCAGATTGAGTAGGTTTGCCCCAGAGACGGTAGCAACGGAGCACCAGAGGGCGATGAGGTTCCAGCAAGGGTTTCATCTTGAGCTCTTGCAATTGATAGAGGGGCACAATTACCAGACTTTTGATGAGATATTGACGGCAACCCGAAGGCATGAGATCACCATTCAGAGGATCATAGTTAGGACTGGGGGTTAGAAGAGATCCCACTGTCAGATTGAAGGAGGAGGGGGAGCAGCGCCCTGAACAACAGCACCATCCCCTGGCATTCGTATCCACGATATGGCGATACGAGGACCAGCACCACCAACCAGGCAGCAGCAACAGCAACAGAGGAAGAACCAGCAACCCCCGGCCACCTGCACTTATTGTGGGAAGATGGGACACACTAGAGATGTGTGTCGGACATTGAATGGACTGTCTGATATGTGGAAATCCAGACCATCGGGTTACCACATGTCCTATGAATTCGAGGTCAGGAGGACCAGTGCAGCAGTTTCCTGCCCTGCCAGCACCAGGGACAGGGCAGTATCGAGGACCAGCAGTAGCAGTGAGGCCGTTGGCACAGCGTCCGTTAGTACCGCAGGCTCAGATATTTCGGCAGCAGGGACCGCCGATGCAGCAACACCAGCATAGACCACCCCAGCATCATCAAGGCAGGGGCCAGCAGCAGCACCAGGCTAGGCCGCAACATGGGAACCAGCAAGGAGGTCGAGGGCAGGCATTCACTCTGTCCTTGGAAGAGGCATTAGCATCGGGAGATGTTGTGGCAGGTAACATTCTCGTCGCCTCATATCCCGCAGTAGCATTGTTTGATTCGGGAGCATCGCACTCATTTATATCTGCACGATTTGCGACACGGCTAGGAATGGAGTTCGAGGCATTGCCAGGGAGGTTGAATATACTCACCGGTAATGGGCTCGTAGGAGTTAGTAGAGTTATTCTAGCGTGTAGTGTTGTAGTTTGCGGGCATTCCTTACCCGTCCAGTTGATAGAATTTCCTGTTGGAAATTTCGACGTTATCTTAGGCATGGACTGGCTGAAAGACAGTCATGCGACAATAGATTGTCGTAGTGGGAGTGTATCTTTTGATATTCCAGGCATGGAGAAATTTACCTTAGTCAGATCAGAGGCAACTCAGCAAGAGCAGGGAGTAATAACAGCAATGGAAGAAGTTCAAGTTCCGAAGGTAGTTGAAGAATTTTTAGACGTGTTTCCCGAAGAACTTCCAGGTCTACCACCGGTTAGAGATATTGAGTTCAGCATAGAATTGGCACCTGGAACTAAACCAATATCAGATCGGGTTTACAGAATGGCGAATTCAGAACAGGCCAAGGTGTATCAGCACATAGAGGAATTGAAGGAGAAGAAGTTTATCCAAGCTAGCATATCCCCATGGGCAGCACCAGTGGTACTTGTAGGGAAGAAGGATGGATCGTCCAGATTATCCATCGATTACAGGAAGCTTAACGCGGCGACAGTGAAGAACAAGTACCCACTACCCAGGATCGACGACTTATTTGATCAGTTGAGCAGGGCCAGAGTCTTCTCCAAGATAGATCTTCGTTCAGGGTACCATCAGGTGAGGGTTCGAAAGGAAGACATCCCCAAGACAGCATTCAGGTCGAAGTATGGACATTATGAATTCTTAGTAATACCGTTTGGTTTGACCAATGCTCCAGCAATATTCATGGATTTGATGAACCGCATCTTTATGCCGTATTTAGATCAATTTGTCGTAGTATTTCTCGACGACATTCTTGTGTACTCTGCTAATGAAGAGGAGCATGAAGACCACCTCAGAAAAGTGTTGCAGGTTTTGAGAGAGAACCAGTTGTATGCCAAGCTCAGCAAGTGTGAGTTCTGGATGGATCATATTTCATTTCTGGGTCACATCATATCAGGAGCTGGAGTAGCAGTGGATCCTAAGAAGGTAGAAGCAGTAGAAAGTTGGCCAGTACCCAAGACCGTAGCTGATATACGGAGTTTCTTGGGATTGGCAGGATATTACCGAAGGTTTGTGTCAGATTTTACAAGACTTTCAGCACCCATGACCCGCTTGACACGAAAGGATGTGCCATTCGTCTGGTCAGCAGAATGCCAGGTATCATTTGAGAATTTGAAGCAGAAGTTGATATCAGCGCCTATTCTTACATTGCCAGTTGGACCCGGAGGTTTTACCGTTTATTGTGATGCGTCAGGAAAAGGACTTGGATGTGTCCTTATGCAGCATGGGAAGGTGATAGCGTACGCATCTAGGCAACTTCGGGACCACGAGAAAAATTATCCGACTCATGACTTGGAGTTGGCAGCAGTAGTATTTGCTTTGAAGCTATGGAGGCATTACTTATATGGTGATCGAGTGGACATGTACACAGACCACAAAAGTCTGAAGTACATCTTTACTCAGAAGGAACTGAACATGAGGCAGAGAAGATGGTTGGAGTTGATCAAGGATTATGACGTGGAGCTTCAGTATCATCCAGGCAAGGCTAATGTGGTAGCAGACGCTCTTAGCAGGAGAGGCGGCGTATTTATGTTGACAACACAGAAGCATATCCTAGAAGACCTTCAGGAGATAGGCATAGAAGTTATACTTCCTAGCGATATAGGAGTTCTGGCAAGTCTACAAGTCCAATCTGACTTGGTAGATAGGATCAAGGCAGCTCAGGCGCAGGACCCAAGGATTCAGAAGCTTAGGACAGAATGTGAGTCAGGACTCAGGAAGAAGATGAGAATTCATGAAGATGGTACACTTAGGTTTGGATCACGTCTATGTGTGCCTAGTGGAGATATCAGACAGGAAGTTATGGCAGAAGCTCACAGTTCCCTGTATTCTATACATCCTGGAGGGACCAAGATGTACCAAGATATCAAGCAGCACTTCTGGTGGAACGGAATGAAGAGGGAGATAGCTAGGTTTGTCTCCCGTTGCTTGATTTGTCAGCAAGTGAAGGCAGAACAGCAGAGGCCAGCTGGGTTATTGCAACCGCTTCCTATCCCAGAATGGAAGTGGGAGCACATCACAATGGACTTTGTGACCGGTTTACCGAGATCACCAAGTGGTAGAGATGCTATTTGGGTGATAGTAGACCGGCTTACAAAGGTAGCACATTTTCTTCCTTTCAGAGTAGGGCAATCTACAGAAAAGTTGGCAGAGTTGTATATGCAACAGATAGTCAGGCAGCATGGAGTCCCTGTCAGTATTGTGTCAGACCGAGATACCCGTTTCATATCACATTTCTGGAAGAGCTTGCATCATAGTCTGGGTACCAAGTTAAGATTTAGCACGGCTTACCACCCACAGACGGACGGGCAATCAGAAAGGACAATTCAGACTTTGGAAGATATGTTGCGAGCTTGCACTCTGAATTTTGGAGGATCTTGGGAAAGCCACCTGCACTTAGTTGAGTTCTCATACAACAACAGTTATCACGCCAGTATCCAGATGGCGCCATTTGAGGTACTATATGGTAAGAAGTGTAGATCGCCACTAGCATGGGATGATATCGGAGAAAGGAAGATGCTAGGCCCAGAAATGATTGTCCAGACGGTTGAAGTGATTAAAGGAATTAGAGAGCGACTTCGTGTTACGCAGGATCAGCATCGTCATTGGGCGGACCGGCATCGTAGGCCGCTAGAGTTTTCTGTTGGGGACCACGTGTTCTTGCGGATCTCACCTACCCGTGGGGTCATTAGATTTGGCGTTCGCGGGAAGTTGAGTCCGCGATACGTAGGCCCATTTGCTATTCTTGATAGGGTAGGCGATGTTGCTTATCGTTTATCCCTTCCACCTTCGTTACGAGAGGTGCATGACGTATTTCATGTATCTCAATTACGAAGGTATGTATCGGACCCCAGCCATATCCTCGATCATTCAGAACTGGTTGTTGGTACCAACCTGTCTTACGAGGAGCAGCCTGTGTCCATCTTGGACCGAAGAGAGAAGATACTCAAGAACCGAATAATTAACCTTGTCCGGGTTGCTTGGGGTCATCACTCTTTGGGAGAGTCAATGTGGGAACGTGAGGATGATATTCGATCACGGTATCCACATCTGTTTGACTCACAAGGTATATCTTTTTTTTTCTGTGTACCTGATTGTCTTGATTCCTCATGCTTATCACCTTATGGGTAGAATTGCTTGATGTCGTAGATTGTTAAATATAGATATGTTACTTGCTATGGACATTGTAAAATGATTGCTTGATTAAATTGCTTGTACTTAGATTAAGTTTAGCCCCGATATTTCTATCCTGCTTAGGGTTTGAAATTCCGAGGACGGAATTTTTCTAAGGAGGGTAGAGATGTCACTCTCCGTTCCCAGAATGCGTATTTTTATACATGTACAACTCATGAGTATTTATTTAATATTTATCATGTATTATCATGTATTTAAATTCCTTTAATTCATGATTAATTAATTATCTGTTCTTTAACTTCCAAGTTAATTTAATTTCCTGCAATTTTATTTCCTGTAGTTTATTCCTCTATTTTATTTTCTGATTTTTTCCCTTTGCTTTGCTTGCGGGTTGCACTTGGATGAACCCCCAACCCGACCCATTGGACCCGGCCCAACTCCCACCTACCACCCCTTTGATATTTAAAGCCACCCTCTCTTTCTCTCTCTTCATAAACTCACACACCATTACTCCTCTTTTCCTTCTTCATTACTCTCTCCACCTACCAACCATAGGCAAGTACAACTTGCTTCCACATGAGAGCCCATTTTTATTGTTCTATTAGCTTCTCCTCATATCTCTAAGACACATTAGAACTTGTCATTTTCCATTTTGAGGCTTTAATCTTTGTAGATCTAGAAATTAGTTATTCTCGGATTTTGGTGGTTTTGATCTATCAAACTTCTTTGTTTGCAAGTTTTGATGGTTCCATGTTGAAGAGAGTTTTGTTCTACCCAATCTTGACCTTTGGAAGTTGGATTTGGACTTGTTTTGACCAAGTTATGGACTTTTGAAGCTTTGGGTTCAATCCATGGAGTTCTTGCTGTTTGGAGAAGACAGTGAGCAGTGTACGCTAGCTTTTTAGCTGCGTCACTGAGCTGTGCGTGCTCTTTAGCGCAGCGCAGTATAGAGTCCATACGCTACCTTTTTAGGAAGCGTATGACTTGCATACGCTCACTTGGATAGTGAGGAGTCGTATGGAGTTCATACGCTGCCTTTTTGGAGCGTATGACTTGCATACGCTCACTTGGATAGTGAGGAGTCGTATGGAGTTCATACGCTGCCTTTTTGGAGCGTATGACTTGCATACGCTCACTTGGATAGTGAGGAGTCGTATGGAGTTTATACGCTGCCTTTTTGGAGTGTATGACTTGCATACGCTCACTTGGATAGTGAGGAGTCGTATGGAGTTCATACGCTGCCTTTTTGGAGCGTACGACTTGCATACGCTCACTTGGATAGTGAGGAGTCGTATGGAGTTCATACGCTGCCTTTTTGGAGCGTACGACTTGCATACGCTCACTTGGATAGCAGGGAGTTGTATGGAGTTCATGCGCTGCCTTTTGGGAGCGTATGTCTTCCATACGCTGACTTGGTTAGCAGGAGGTCGTGTGGACCTCATACGCCCGACTTGAGCGTAGCTTGACTTGAGCATAGCCTGACCAGAGCGTGTGGCCTTTGGCTAACTTGGTCTTATGTCAGCGTGTCACTTTGGTTTTATTTTCCTTAAGCTTGGCTCTTCTATAGCCCTGTATATTGATATTTTATTAGATATTTAACGTCCATTTTATATCCTTACGCCTTTTTGGCATAAACTCGATAAAATCATGATATGTTATATTGTTAATACCAATTGTTATGTGGAATGTGCCTTGTGTCCCGATTGATTTTTGGGATACCCAGTATGACTGGGATTTAACCTTGAGAGTTATAGACTCGACCCCATCTAATGTTAAATGACTTTCATGCCTTGTCACCATTAATGACGATGGTTATCTTGACTAAATTGATCATGCGTTCCTAGTCGGAGCTAAGAAACTGGCTAGTCGTCTTATTGAATTGAATGAATGAGACACGTTCATGTTATGAACTATTGTAATCAACTGGCTGATCCCGAATATTGGCATACATGCACATGCAGGCTTCAATCTATTTATTTATTTATTTACTTATTTATTTTCTACAAAAGAAGCATGTGTACTTTATGGTCAAGGCATGATTACCGTGGTTAGATTTGATTGTTGCATTACGCTATGTAAGACCTGCAACCTAACCGTACTGGTATCGTTGTAGAGTTGTGCATATCGTACCCCGTACGAAAGTACTCATTTGAATGACCATGATCCACGGCATGGGATTTCACTCAACGTAGGGACTATTAAGTTAAATAAAATAATGATTGCATGGAGAGAATGGATTCCCGAGTTCTTACATGGCAGCCCCCTTGGGACAAGTAGAACCCGACGGGCCGGCTGGTTCCCACAGATACTGTAAAACTGCCACACGGGCAGGGAACAGTATCTACTTTTATTATTATTGTATATTGTATATTGACGGGCGTCCTGCTAGGACTCGTCTAATTCACGCATGGCGCACATGATTGACTGGATAGACTAGCCTTGCTTGCACATGGTAAGAACTGAGGAATCCCTATTGTATAAGATTCCAGGATAACTTGGGACTCACAATAGCAAGCCGTAGGAGTTGATTGGCCGTTTAAGATGATTTGTTTGTGTACTGTGCTACCCTGTTACCTAACTGGGATGATCAGAATGTCAGGACATGACGGGCCAACTTCTGTCCTTGTTTGGTTGGGAGGTTGGTTCGAAGTATCGTGATGTGATGTGAATCCTAGTGGAAAGCAGAGATCTATTATTATATTCTCTTACTCACTGGTTTTAGTTCTCATGTCGTGCTCCCTTGTGGTACTTGCTATTAGAGGTCTAACCTCTCTGGTTTTGCATGGCCAGATTTAGAGCCGGTCCCCGAGGATCCAGCTTACTTCTACCTCCAAGATGGTCAACACTAGAGGGATGATCGCAGGAGGACTCGAGTGGGTCCCTTACTTCACCACTCGTTTTGTCATCTACTTTATACCTTAGCCGTTTGGCACCGACATGTTAGTCGGATTGTCTTGTACTTACTTTTACATAATTGTAATTAAAGTCAGACTGCAGCTGATAACAATTGTGTATACTTTTGCTACATCAATCTGGCTATGTTTTGTAAAGCCAGATATCAAGGACATTATGACCGAGCATTTGGGACGCCTTACTGCTTTATCTTACATGTTCTCTATTACTGTTTCTTGTTTGAATGATTGAGACAATAGATGTGAAGTGACCATAGTAAGACTTTCATGTAGTATGCACCCCCTTGTCTTTTAGACAGCATTGATCGTATTATACGGTATTCATCTACCCGTAATACGTAGCTGGCTGAGTCATTCCCCCGCTCTCCAGTATTCTGGTTCTGGGGCGTGACACTTATTTATCCTTACGCCTTTTTGCATGAACTCGATAAAATCATGATACGTTAATATTTTAATACATATTGTTGTGTGGAATGTGCCCTGTGTCTCGATTGGTTTATGGATGCCTAGAATGACTGGAACTTAACCCTGAGAGTTATAGACTCGACCATACTAAATACTAGTTTGACTTTCGTGCCTTGGCACGAATTGACATTGATTGTTACCTTGACTAAATGATTGATCATGCGTTCCTAGTTGGAACTAAGAGGCTGGCTAGTCGTCTTATTGAAATTGAATGAGACACGTCATATTAACTATGAACCATTGCAATCGACTAGCCGATCCCGAACATTAGCATATGGACACGTGCAGGCTTCAACTGATTTTCTACAAAAGCGGTATGTGTACTTTACAGTCAAGACATGATTATTTCGTGGCTAGGTTTGATTGTTGCATAACGCTATGTAAGACCTACAATCTAAACGCATGGGCATCGTTATAGAGTTATGCATATCGTACTTTGTACGAAAGTACTCATTCTGAATGACCATGATCTACGGCATAGGATTTCAATTAACATAGGGACTACTAAGTTAAATAAAATAACGATTGCATGGAGAGAATGAATTTCCGAGTTCTTACATGGCAGCCATCCTTGGGACAATTAGTGCCCCGATATGCCGACTGGTTCCCACAGATACTGCAAATCTACCACACGGGCAGGGAGCGGTATCTGCTTATATTTATTTACTGTATACTGATGACAGGTGTCCCGCTGGGACTCGTCTAATTCATGATTGGCGCAATTGATTATTGGATAGACTAGCCTTGCTTGTACATAGTAAGAACTGAGGAATCCTTATTGCATATTTCCAAGACAACTTGGAACTTACAGTAGCAAGCCGTAGTAGTTGTATGACCGTTTAAATTGATTTATTTGTGTATTGTACCTACTCTGTTAACTACTGAGATGATCAGAATGTCAGGACATGACGGGTCAACTTCTGTCCTTGTTTGGTTGGAAAGTTGGTTTGAAGTGTTGTGATGTTGTATGAATTCCAGTAGCAAGCAGAGACTTATTATTATATTCTTAACTCTTATCACTGGTTTTAGTTCTCATATCATGCTTCCTTGTGGTACTTGCTATTAGAGGTCTAACCTCTCTAGTTTTGCATGGCCAGATTTAGAGCCAGTTCCCGAGGACTCAGCTTACTTCTACCTCCAAGATGGTCACTACTAGAGGGATGATCGTAGGAGGACACGAGTGGGTTCTTTACTTCCCTGCTTGTTTTGCTACTTACTTTACATTTTGCCACTTGGCACCGACATGTTAGTCGGATTGTCTTGTACTTACTTTTACATAATTATAACTAAGTCAGACTGCAGCTGATAACGATTGTGTATACCTTGCTATACCATCTGGCTATCTTTTGTATAGCCAGATCTCAAGAACATTTTGACTAAGCGTTTGGGACGCCTTACTGCTTTATCTTACATGTTCTCTATTATTGCTTCTTGTTTGAATGATTAAGACAATAGATGTTGAGTGACCATAGCGAGACTTTCATGTAGTATGCACCCCCTCGTCTTTTAGACAGCATTGATCGTATTATACGGTATTCATCTACCCGTAATACGTAGCTGACTGAGTCACTCCTGTAGCTCCCCTTCCCGATTTTTTTTAATATTTTATTATTATTTATTTTATTGATTATCAAAAGAAATATGTGTATATATAAATATATTTTATAAATATGTGTATGGGTATGCATATATTATATATGTGGGTATGTGTATATATATAAATAGATATTATGCAGACATGATTTGTTGGCTTTAGCTTTTGCCGGGGTATATTCATTTTCATTGAAGCTCATGTTCATGAATTGAATCTGTGCTCTAAAAGACCTATATTCTTCCCATCGACAATTATTCTTTCACATTCTAATTATACTTCTCTGCTAATGGAGGAACCATTTAGAATTACTGAACAAGATTTACTCAATAGCAGGTTAAAATACATTCAACTTCAATACTAAAATTTAGATTTGGTATGATGTAAATGGCTGCTTATTTGTCAAAAAGAAACGAAACAGAGAGCAACTTGAAAACCTTATGCAATAAGTCATTTAGCCAAATCAGCAGATGTGATATGTGCCATTGCACAATATAAAGATTGATTGAGTGATTGTTAGTATTATTAATGCTAATACATTACTGGGGTTCCGTCATTAGGTCAGCCTAGTTCCTCCATATTGGTGGCTTGTTAACTAAAATACACCTGTAAAACATATAAATTGGTGTAAGTGAGAGCTGTATAGAATGTAAATTGTTATGACAAATTTGTAAGCTTGACAGGCTTCGGGATGGAGGCAGTACAATGTAGAACAATAGGAACCGGCTCACGTCCAAAGCCCAAACTGTGAGTTTCTCCCCTCACAGCCCAAAAGGTCCGACCCCATGAAACGGAAACCGAACTTTGCTCAGCCTGTTCGAGCAAACAGAAGAGCCCCACCCGATCAAATAGCATATATACGAACTGATCGAGAAACCGAAAGAGTGATTACTCGAAACACCAAAGCCCTAAACGAACCCAGCGCCTCCACCACGCGCCACCCTCCCACGAACCTGGCGACCACCCCAGCGCTCGCAGCGCCGCTGTGCGCGGCCAGCGCCGCCGGCCAGAGAGCCGCGCGCGCGCACAAGCAGGACTGGGCAGCAACAACGGCGAACTGGAATACAAGTTTGCGACGACTTCCCCGCCACCACGCTTCACCGTTTCCCGAGCCGCTTGCACTGGTATGTAGCCCATATATACCCCTTAGAATCCCTTCACGTAGGTTTAATTTTCATGCGCTAGATTTCCCGATAAATCGACTCAAAGTCGGGTGAAAATCCGTTCAAAAACAGAGCATATAGCAGTGCAATCATCCATGTTTGGAGGTCATTTTCGATCGATCTAATGTCATATGAGAAATTCTAATTGAACACGTTTTTAGACAATATATAGGGGATCAGAAACTATTTCATAGTTCTGAATTTCATAAACCATGTACAGTTTAAACCATTCTTGAAAATTCGGAAAAACCTGTTTTCAAAACAGTAGAAAACTTGAAAAACTCATCCACACGACGTGCGTCCCGCCAATCCGGGCGACGTGGTCGTGAACCGAAAGCATCGAAAGCTGCGTATCAGCTTCGTGGTCGTGTGGGCTTTGACGGAATTCAAATTGGTCGCGTTTGCGGGACGAATTTGATGCGTATCCGTCAAAATTCACCGTATCGACCTCTATACAAGTTTCCCAATTACTTCGTGCACGCTCGTCAGATCGAGACGAAACTTGTGACAACGGGACCGTATCGTTTTTTTGGTCCTGTATGCAAAGTTTGGTCCAATTCTGAGACAGTGGAATCGGAATGCCGTTTTACGGGCCCCACGGTCCCACTCAACGGACGATTTTGTGCACGGCCCACCGGAATCCAACTCTGGACATACGGTTGGGTTCGTATCGGAAAACCGAATCCGTAGACATGTAGTTTGACGACTTTAGAGACCATTGACTCAGGCACACTTTTCGGTGCAAAGCGGGTCCAACGACGGGCATCATTTTTGCCCGAAATTATCGTTTTGCCCCTGTGTCCAGAATTGGACTTAAGGACAGGCAATCCTAGCTAATTTAACTATTCTGAGAACGTTGGTACTGTTTATTTTATCATCTGGAGACTTCTGTATGTGTTGACTGATTGTGGCTCATTGAGTGGTATGGTATTATCGGTTCACCAGCTATGATTGCTTTCGATTCATAGTAGTTTTTCTCATTTTATGTCTATACATATATCTTGCTGCTTGTTGACATGCTCGTCACACGGAGTAGTCGGAAGGGAAAATATCTTAGTATACATGTGGACTACCCAGAAATATTTCAATATGTCTAATCGTGAATGATAGCAGCTGCACACGACACGTGCAGTGAGCCGTATTTACCCCCTAGCCGTTCACATGTAGAAAATGATATTTCACACTACATAGGTAGATGTTTTTTTTTACTTTTCCTTTTATCTCCACCATGCCATGTCATCTGTACTTTCCAGTTTTGATATCTCATATGTTATTTTCATGTCTTGTTAATTCTATTGTGTTTTCGTATTGTCGTCGGTTTGTGTACTTGTTCCATTCCTGACTGGAAACCAACATTTTTCAGGTTTAGCCGCGATCACTCTTAACATTGGGAAGGCTTGGGTATGCTGAGGTCAACCTAGAAATAGAAAATAGTTGTACCATTTTCATTAATTGTAAAATCTTGTATTTCCTTTAATTTTAAATGATGTAAATGTTGTAATAAACTTAGAAATGTGAATGAGCAGCAAATATTATATTTTGTGATTCTGAGCATTTATTTCTTGCGGGCTTGACAGCGTTCTACCGTCGACTCTGCGGCGTAGGCTGGCTTGGACACGTCTCGTATCCGAAAAGCGGGTGTGGGTCGTGACAAGTTTTTGTGGTGGCTCATGCAGGTCAGTCTTTGTAAATTATGCGAACTCGTGATGGTACTCAAGTTAGTCGTACCATTGCGAGCCTGCGACCAGGAAATGCTCATTCACAAACTAGGATTGAATTGATTTAAGAGAATGACTAGGACTAGAAGTCCCTTATTTAAATTGACCGATTGGGTAGTTAAGGTTGTTAGATAGGCCATGCAATTTAGAATCATTAAATTTAGATTGCTTGCTAGATCCCTATAGGTACACTATTACTTTTGATATGACATTATGATCCAATGTGGATCCACTATTCGCTTGGTTAGTTAGGCCTTCGTCTTGATAATCTGTTCAATTTTCTTTTGCTCTATTAGATATAAACATCATATCATAAATTAGAATTGCCTATTTTAAATTCTATTTTGCTATAAGGAACTAGTTTATAATTTCTGATTCTATTATTCGTGTACGAATCTCGAGTTAGATTTTGATTCTCACAAAACTCGAACTACTTGTGCCTCCTTTCCAAAAATCTCGCGTACTTATATTTTGACTATCTTGACCAACGCTGCAATTACAGCCTAGTTTTTGCAAGCTTACTCTTTTATCAAGCTTGACTCAAGACATATGTTTATTGGGGACGCCCGCTAACATATTGTCTAATCAGAATCAGTGTATTACGGTCTGATCAACCATGATGCATTTGGTTCGCTCTTCATCTAATTACCCTACGTGGATTGAGATATAGATGTTTCTAGGATCTCATCCGCGACTGCTTTGACAATTTTCCTTAAATTAAACATTCACCCTTGAATCATGTAATTGTGTTCAGTAACATCTCTCTTGAACTCTTTATTGTTTTCGTCTTCACTGATTGGAAAGACGAAAGCTCGTAATTGATGGATAGATATAGAGTATCCCCATGGTTATGATAGTGGTATACGCAAGTGTAGCTACCATCGGCCAGCCCTGTGACTGGAACCTTGTCTTGAGTTACTCGTCCCCCTTCGACACTAAACCTACTATCATGATCTTCTGGTCATTGGGGTCCGAGAATGATTAGGACCCTTCCCCTTGACCAAATATCAACCTAGGAGACTATCTATTCTCAAGAGACCGCTTGCTGTGAGCCTCAAATTATTTGTTTGAAGCTTGCTTTAACTAGAACCCTTGTAACAATAGTCTGGCAGGTTTGACATCAATAGAAATTCATGACCCAGTTGTTAGAAATCTTTTCATATGATGTGCCTTAGAGTTGGTTACCCCGTCGACAACTCATGTATACTATGGATGAGTAGATCGTTCTATTTTATCGACCGTGTGCCATTGTACACACTCGTTTTTTATTTATTGAGGAACGATCCTTGACTTGACTTATACCTACCGTACCCCGTTACGCCTTGCCTTACTCTTTATTAGCAGGAGTCGAGGTACAATATCCGGACCTTGAAATTCTTCTAACTTTCTTATTTTTAAATCATATCCTAGCTTCTAAGGTGGGTAGACCGTAAGCCTTCCAAATTTTGGGATATACGAGGATTACCGATTGATTAGAATAATTTTTCATTAGCAGGATAATTAGTGCCCCATGGACTCCCACTTTCCGTTTAGATCATTTTGTGTCCCCGACCGTGTCATTAATATTCGGAGCACGAGACCAGCTGTTATATTCCTACAAATTTTATATACAAGATCTAGACGAGTCCACCTTCATTTAGATATATCATGTCCCACTCAAACCCGTTCCCTTGTACTCTATTTGGTGGTACGACTTTCAGGACAAAAAGGACTAGCTATAACCCTTACCACAATAACGGTATACTTCCCGACTTCCACTAGAGCCTCAACCTTGACTCAATTCCTTCGACCCAATATGTGGTGGTGATCTACTCGAAGTCCACTACGCACATACCACTAGTACCACCCAATTGAGGCCTTATGTGCTACTTAAACACAAAAGTCACTGAAGGCACATTTTGAGCTTTAGGGACCTAACTAACCAACCTGACTAGCAACTAGCTCAATCCCTTGGGTAGAAACCTATTCTAGAATACCCTAATCTAGTAAGAATAGTTTTATCATTGGAATCTTGTCCAGTCCGTATAGATTGCAATCCAAGGTTCACCCAACCAATGAGTGATGTCCAAATAGGGAACCCATTAAGACCCGGTAAAACCCATCCATGTATACCACTATAGTTGGACTAAAACCCCGAACCAATTGAAATAGGTCCCTATACCCATTATGTAATCTCCACCTCTTAGTATATGTAGTCATTCGTAAACCTTATTTCATCTACCTGGAAGTCGAGATACCGTATGCCTAGAAATCTGTTGGTAGGATTGTTAGCAACCAGTTAGAAGATTTTAAGCTTTTAGTTTTGAGGAGTAGTGTGACCAAAGATGGGTAGAAGTCCTCAAGGATTGTAGTTACAAAATGGCTAGAGAGGGTTATAAGATATTTTGATTAATTAAATTGAGGAGATTAAGGTTAGGGTAGACTTTCTTTTGAATGTTTAAGAATAGTTATGAGTTAGAATTTCGAGGACGAAATTATTTTTAAGGTGGGTAGATTTGTAGCTCCCCTTTCCGAATTTTTTTTAAATATTTTATTATTATTTATTTTATTGATTATCAAAAGAAATATGTGTATATATAAATATATTTTATAAGTATGTGTATGGGTATGCATATATTATATATGTGGGTATGTGTATATATATAAATAGATATTATGCAGACATGATTTGTTGGCTTTAGCTTTTGCCGGGGTATATTCATTTTCATTGAAGCTCATGTTCATGAATTGAATCTGTGCTCTAAAAGACCTATATTCTTCCCATCGACAATTATTCTTTCACATTCTAATTATACTTCTCTGCTAATGGAGGAACCATTTAGAATTACTGAACAAGATTTACTCAATAGCAGGTTAAAATACATTCAACTTCAATACTAAAATTTGGATTTGGTATGATGTAAATGGCTGCTTATTTGTCAAAAAGAAACGAAATAGAGAGCAACTTGAAAACCTTATGCAATAAGTCATTTAGCCAAATCAGCAGATGTGATATGCGCCATTGCACAATATAAAGATTGATTGAGTGACTGTTAGTATTATTAATGCTAATACATTACTAGGGTTCCATCATTAGGTCAGCCTAGTTCCTCCATATTGGTGGCTTGTTAACTAAAATACACCTGTAAAACATATAAATTGGTGTAAGTGAGAGCTGTATAGAATGTAAATTGTTATGACAAATTTGTAAGCTTGACAGGCTTCGGGATGGAGGCAGTACAATGTAGAACAATAGGAACCGGCTCACGTCCAAAGCCCAAACCGTGAGTTTCTTCCCTCACAGTCCAAAAGGGCCGACCCCATGAAACAGAAACCGAACTTTGCTCAGCCTGTTCGAGCAAACAGAAGAGCCCCACCCGATCAAATAGCATATATACGAACTGATCGAGAAACCGAAAGAGTGATTACTCGAAACACCAAAACCCTAAACGAACCCAGCGCCTCCACCACGCGCCACCCTCCCACGAACCTGGTGGCCACCCCAGCGCTTGCAGCGCCGTCATGCGCGGCCAGCGCCGCCGGCCAGAGAGCCGCGCGCGCGCGCACAAGCAGGACTGGGCAGCAACAGCGGCGAACTGGAATACAAGTTTGCGACGACTTCTCCGCCACCACGCTTCACCGTTTCCCGAGCCGCTTGCGCTGGTATGTAGCCCATATATACCCCTTAGAATCCCTTCACGTAGGTTTAATTTTCATGCGCTAGATTTCCCGATAAATCGACTCAAAGTCGGGTGAAAATTCGTTCAAAAATAGAGCATATAGCAGTGCAATCATCCATGTTTGGAGGTCGTTTTCGATCGATCTAATTTCATATGAGAAATTCTAATTGAACACATTTTTAGACAACATATAGGGGATCAGAAACTATTTCATAGTTCTGAATTTCATAACCATGTACAGTTTAAACCATTCTTGAAAATTCGGAAAAACCTGTTTTCAAAACAGTAGAAAACTTGAAAAACTCATCCACACGACGTGCGTCCCACCATTCTGGGCGACGTGGTCACGAATCGAAAGCATCAAAAGCTGCGTATCGGCTTCGTGGTCGTGTGGGCTTTGACGGAATTCAAATTGGTCGCGTGTGCGCGACGAATTTGATGCGTATCCGTCAAAATTCACCGTATCGGCCTCTATGTAAGTTTCTCAATTACTTCGTGCACGCTCGTCAGATCGAGACGAAACTTGCGCCAACAGGACCGTACCATTTTTTTGGTCCTGTATGCCAAGTTTGGTCCAATTCTGAGACAGTAGAATCGGAATGCCGTTTTGCGGGCCCACGGTCCCACTCAACGGGCGATTTTGTGCACGGCCCGCCGGAATCCAACTCTGGACATACGGTTGGGTTCGTATCGAAAAACCGAATCCGTAGACATGTAGTTTGACAACTTTAGAGACCATTGACTCTGGCACGCTTTTCGGTGCAAAGCGGGTCCAACGGCGGACATCGTTTTTGCCCGAAATTACCGTTTTGCCCCTCTGTCCAAAATTGGACTTAAGGACAGGCAATCCTAGCTAATTTGACTATTCTGAGAATGTTGGTACTATTTATTTTAGCATCTGGAGACTTCTGTATGTGTTGACTGATTGTGGCTCATTGAGTGGTATGGTATTATTGGTTCACCAGCTAAGGACCTCGGGCAAGTGTACTTTCTGATTGCTTTCGATTCATAGTAGTTTTCTTATTTCATGTCTATACATATATCTTGCTGCTTGTTGACACGCTCGTCACACGGAGTAGTCGGGAGGGAAAATATCTTAGTATACATGTGGACTACCCAGAAATATCCCAATATGTCTAATCGTGAATGATAGCAACTGCACATGACACGTGCAGTGAGCCGTATTTACCCCCTAACCGTTCACATGTAGAAAATAATATTTCACACCACATAGGTAGATGTTTTTTTTTACTTTTCCTTTTATCTCCACCATGCCATGTCATCTGTACTTTCCAATTTTGATATCTCATATGTTATTTTCATGTCTTGTTAATTATATTGTGTTTTCGTATTGTCGTCGGTTTGTGTACTTGTTCCATTCCTGACTGGAAACCAACATTTTTCAGGTTTAGCCGCAATCACTCTTAACATTGGGAAGGCTTGGGTATGCTGAGGTCAACCTAGAAATAGAAAACAGTTGTACCATTTTCATTAATTATAAAATCTTGTATTTCCTTTAATTTTAAATGATGTAAATGTTGTAATAAACTTAGAAATGTGAATGAGCAGCAAATATTATATTTTGTGATTCTGAGCATTTATTTCTTGCGGGCTTGACAGCGTTCTACCGCCGACTCTGCGGCGTAGGCTGGCTTAGACACGTCTCGTATCCGAAAAGAGGGTGCGGGTCGTGACAACTACCCCGCTCTCCGGTATTCTGGTTCTGGGGCGTGACAGTGGGTGAGCAAAATAAAACCCACTCATTGCCAGGGTTGCACCTAGTGTTCACCATCTGGCTGGAAGGCTGGAAGATCCTCAGGTGCTACTCTAAAATCTGGCCATACAAAACCAGCTGGGTCAGACCCCAGAAAGAGCAAGTGCCACAAGGGAGGCTTCACTTAAGAACTAAAACCAGCACATTAGCACATGAGAACATAATTAAAATAACAAAAGACATGAGTTAGAGAAAACTGGATGATAAACGATAAGATAACTAAAGGGCTCTTCCGGTAACCAAGTTACAACCCGTAAACCAAACAAGGACCGGGGTTGTAACTCTTCACATGAACAGAACTTAGTCTCTAACCAATTATCGATAAGTAGATCATACACATGCATGTCCTGAGATAGCCATGTACTGGATCTAGGCAAGACTAGACAAGATGGGACTCCATCCAACATGCACGGCCAAGCAAGAGTACGGCTTGATACTTAAACTAACTAGGGTTATCACAAGCTTAGTTACTAGCAAGATGCAATGAGATATTCCTACGGCCATAAGCCCTGCAGACTATTCAGGTTATCCAGACGCAAGGTTCATGCTAAGAGTTATCATGACTTGTTAGGTGACTTGAGTGCAACACATGACAGTGTGCATAGTAATCGTTTCATGAAGTGCCCCACATGACAGTGAGCTGGAAATGTGCCCTACTCGTCGGCAGGCTACAAGTCCATCAGAGAAGGCGCCCAGATAACGGGATTGCTTGTAGCCGAAATACCTCTCTGTATGAACTACTTGATCAATCTAGTCATTATCCTAGTCAGATTCAGTATGAATCCCTGACCGTGGTAACCAGGAATTCATGTCCTAGACATGATGCAAGACAAGACTGGTAGCTTATACAAGCACATTCAATACAATCACCCACGGTGTCATGAGGAGAATTTACTTAGCATATCGAGATAGCTGTCGCAACAACATTCAAGATTACATGTCAAGATTACTTAGCAGGTCAAGATAACCGTCGCAATGGTGTTCATGAGTTCATGTCAGGATTACTTGTCAGGGGTGCACCATAACGGGTCACCATCATGTCATGTTACTTGTACTTGTTACTTGTTAGGAGCGCGCCACGACGGACCACTATCATGAGTTGTCACAAAAATCATGTCGTGTACAGATTATCATTACAATATTAACATATCATGATTATATCGAGTTCATGTCAAAATACGTAAGGATATAATAAGGGGTGCTATGCGTCCAATAAAGGTGAATGGATGCTAGGGTCATACTGCGCCGGGCAAGGGGGTAAGATACGCTAATACTAAGAAGCCTCCGGGCAAAGGAGTACGCCAAAGGAGTATGCCAAGGGGAGTACGCCAAGGGGAGTACGCCGAAGGAGTACGCCAAGCCAAAGGAGTACGCCAAGGAAAGTATGCATAAAGGAAGTACTCGTAAAGGAAGTACGCCAAGGAAAGTATGCATAAATGAAGTACGCGTAAAGGAAGCACGCGTAAAGGAGTACGCCAAGGGAAGTATGCATAAAGGAAGTACGCGTAAAGGAAGTACGCGTAAAGGAAGTACGCCAAGGGAAGTATGCATAAACAAAGTACGCGTAAAGGAAGTACGCGTAAAGGAGTACACGTAAAGGAAGTACGCGTAAAGGAGTACGCGTAAAGGAATAAAGTTTACACGTGAAACTTGTTTTACGCCAAGGCAGGGTAGACTTTGTTTTACGCGTAAAACATTCTTGGCTTGCGTAATCCAGATTCACACTGACACGAATAAACGTGGACGTAGAGTTTGATACTACGCTGGCACGAATAAACGTTGGCGTAAGGAACCTCCAGAACTCCAAATTCCATGAAACCTTCAATCTAAGCAAAAAATGGGACTTCCATAGATCAAAATGGGGTATAACACAAATCTCAACAACCTGGAACGATCAAAACTTGAAAATAAGGAAGTTTGATAGATCAAAACCACCAAAATTCGAGAATGACAAATTTTTAGATCTACAAAAAAATAAAACTTCAAAATGCAAAATGTCAAGTTCTAAACTATCTTAGAATCACGAGAGGAAGATAAATGAACCATAAAAATGGGTTCTCATGTGGAAGCGATGTGCACTTGCCTATGGGTTTTCCTAGGTTAGAGGAGAGGTTAATGGGAAAGAAAAAGAGTAAATGAGAATAAGTGAAGAGAGAGAAAGTAGTTGGGCTTTAAATGGAGATGATGGTAGGTAGGGGGTTGGGTTCATGATGAACCACCCTAAACCAAAACAAACCAACCCAAGCCGAACCCAAGTCAAAATAAACCAAAATAAACCAAGTCATGCAAGATTAAGCTAGACAAGTCTGATTACGGGTCGGAATTTCGTACACATATACTGAAAATACGTATAACGAAAAACGGAGGTGACATGTCTGAATCAAACATGGGAATGTGAAAATCAAAATTTTTTGGGCTACATATTTCTAAACTAACCATACAAGGATATATAAATGTCGAATTCATTTTCCATGAAAAAAAGAAATTGAAAATAAATTTTTTGGAATACATAATCATCATCCAAAAGCCACCTTAGTCGGTTAACCAAATCATTCAATTATTAGATATGTAGTCGAATTGGATTACATAATTTATATAACTGACTAAGTCAATTTGTTGATAGATTAACCGACCGACATTCAGTCCTAACTATTCCATTTTTTTAGATGTCCAACGATACGTACGAAAAAAATAATACGTCTCCGTGGCTCGATCTACTGATATTCCGTCATCTCGTCAGAATTTTGTACATCTTCTCGATAACCACAAGAAGCACTCGAATTCGGTAACCGTAACCCTAATTATCCTTATCCTAAGTTATGTCGTAATCTATGCAAGTTGATGTATACCGCTACAAAAAAATCAAAGTGATTATCAGTCGCAATCTATCAAAGTGAATTCAAATCGATAAGACAGACATGTTGACATTCATTGAAACAATAACTTATAGGCTACAAAGTGAGAAGACAAATATGTGAACTCATTGAAAACGTAAACTTCCATCCTCACCTTCCCCATCAAAAATCGTATTTCTGTCATCTGCACTTTAAAATAAATAAATCCAACGATTTTTCAAGAAGTGCACTTCCTAATAGCATCATTAGTAAGGCTCATCCTAATTTATAGATTTAGAATGTAGGAGCTCATTTTGTAGAAAAGTAAGATTCATTATATGTTTCAATTTTTAGATTTTTAGATTCAACCCATCCACAGGAGCTATAAGATTGGACTTGTAAATTCATAACGTAGAAAATTATTTTGTAGAATAGTAAGTTCCAAATTGGAGCGCTAACATATCCAACTGAAAAGGTTGGACCCTAAACTTTTATTTTTGTTTCATTTTTCTCACTATACCCTCCCTAGTCTCTACTATTATAAAGATTTTATTGTAAAGCATGGGAGAAATGTTATAATAGAAAAAAATTAATAAAAATTTATGGTCTAAACTTTCTAATTGGACAAGTCAGTACTTAAACTTTAAATTGGTAAAAAAAATCCACGGTCTAAAATCCCATCAGCTAAAAAAAAAAAAAAAAAAAAAAAAAAACCTATATTGATGGGTGATTTTATGTGGTGCCAAAAACTAGTTGTGTAAATTTAGGAAAGTATGTAAACACAATTCCGGCTTGAACGGTCTGGTTGGGACTGCAGGCGTCAAGTGCAGAGGTCGAGTGTTCGACTCCTGCGAAAAGCAGTGAAGAAAAGCTTTGGTGATTTGGGGAAACCGTCACGTTATCATCATCTACATTAAAGATGACAAAGCACTTCTGAGCTTTTTTTTCTTTTTTTTCTTCTTTTTTTTTTTCCCTCTTCTTCTACTACTATTAATAATAAACTATTCTTCTTCTTTTGCTTATTTGATATATGTGCTAGATCTTTTTTTATTTATTAAATAAAAAACTAAAATTTTGGGAGGATTTTATTGATAGGTTTTATCAAGCAACTCTATTTGTGTTGGTATATTTCTATGATACTTTTGCTGGTAACAAAGAGATATATATATATATATATAGTCATTTTCAGATCTCAAGAATAATTTGTTGTTGAATTTATAAAAAATTTGGCACAAGACAAACAACAAGAGAACTTACTATTAGTTACATAAGTCGTGAAAAGAAAAAGAAAAATAGAAAGCAAGTTGTAAAGCTGCTGAAAGAAAGCAACATAGTTGTTGGTAACTAGAGCAAAACTCTTGATCGCATTGAATAATTGCTTCAAGGTTGATGCTGTCATTACTGAGGTGATGAAGATAAACCATTGCTCAAAGCAAAATTCAACCATATCGCGGATCCGCTCCCAATAGCCGACATATTTTGAAGAACTTATAGGACACTCCTTGTCACCTCCTTAGACATCGTACAATGCACGAACAAGGCACTCGGTTGTTGGTGCACAACACATAATTTATATAGGGTAACTAGTCCCCTAATAGCAGTAATCGTTCACTAACAACGTAGACGAAAAAACAGAAAGTAACTCCTAACTAAGTGGACGGTTATTGACAGTAACTCTCTAAAAATAGGACAACTACAAAATTGAATAGCCCCATGAGCATCAAAACCGCGACAAAAGAGCAGAAGGTAGCAAGCCCGCGGAACCACGTCATGGAGCTATCGCAGCGTAGCATCAATCAACCGCGTTGCTTCCACGATGTAAGTGCACCATATCTCCATCTAATGCGTACGTGCGAAGCACAAAGTGTCACTTTGCATCCTTCGTCCATGTACAAGTCCGAGGGCTAGCTCCAAAAGGAAATCCTTCCAGAAATAGTAAACAAAAACAAAAAATTGTTGTGAGATTTGAACCTTCGACCACCAGAAAAAATTCTACCATACAAACAACTTAAGCTAAACACACCTTATTGAGTCCATTTTTGCTCATCAACCAAAACTAGTGTGGATGTTCACAATTTCACTCAAAGATTATCACGTCTAAATCTAGTGGTCAAAAGTAGTGTGGATATTCAACCACCACTCCTAAGGTGATTTTAGGTTGGATGGAAATGATACGTGACAATCTTTGATTGAAAGAGTGAACACATTTATCCTAGTTTTGATGGGTGAATAAAAAATGGACTCCACCTCATTTCTACAAGATAATAATTATGAAATTTCAAATGTCGAAAATACTTGAAATACACACACTTTTAGGCCTCGTTTGGTTCGCGGAATCATTGGGTTGGAAAAGGAAAGTGATTACTTTCCTATGTTTGGGTGCCAAATGAATTGAGGAAAGGAAAATGATTTTCAATGGAAGAAAAATTAGGGAGAAAAGTGATTCCATCCATCCAAGTAAGGAATCACTCTCCCATATTGAAGTATTCACTTTCCTTTTCAAATTTCTTGGCATTTCCAAACATCCGAAATGAAAATCAATTGAAATTGTAATTTTTCAAAGGAAAGAAAATGCCAAGATATTGATTTTCTTTCCCTTCCATTCCGCGAACCAAACGAGGCCTTGGGCCTCACGCGAGAAGGAAATGAAAGGAAATTGATTCTTTAATATATATTTTTTTCTTTGAGAAATTTTAATTCCAATCAATTTTCTTTTCGGTGTTTGGAAAAACCAAAAAGATTAGGAGAGAAAATGAATTATTGGGTTGGTACGAGGAACCCCTTTCCCCTATATTTTTTCTTTCTTTTGGAAACCAAATTTCTTTTCTCCTCATTTTCTTTGACATCCAACCAATGGAAATGAATTACTTTCCTTTTCCAAGGCTCCAATTCCCCAAACCAAACGTTGGCCTTAGAATTTGTCTCAACATGGAATGGTAGAACATGGTCCGTAACGACCAATTTCAAGTTAAACCCCAACATAATTTTCTCCAACAAACACAAAATTAGATCTGATAGGAATTTCACGAGATCCGTCTTAGAAGTAATAAGAAGTCCATTTTAGTTGGATTAATAGGAAATAAATCCTACTAAAGTTAGCTTGATCACCTGTGAATCGATGGACAGAGAAAACTAAAGCCGAAATATAATAATTATAAAATTTTACCTTTTTTTTTATAGACATAATTAGAAAATCTAAACGAAGCTTACGCAAGGACGGGTCTATTAAGGCCCAAAAGGGCTCTAGTCCTCCTTTAATTTTTCGGAAAAGAAAAAGAAAGAAAAAACAAATATTTAAAATTCTGAAAAATATTAATTAGCTACCCAACCTTTGGCAACAAAATTATTTGTTAACCAAAATTAAATTTCTATTAAATTTGTTATTCTTTGCATTTCCATATCAAAAGTAATTTATGCACTTAATCATGTAGAATTATAAATTCAATAACACTCAATTTATTTATTTATTTTGAAATCTCACGCACACACAATTGTTGTGGGAGACTCGAGTCTTATCGATCCCTTCGAATGTTCGTTCTAATACCACTAGACTAGAAAGCTCGGACACCGGACTCTATAACAATCATATTTTTACATTTGCACTGGTTGGCAGAATAATATAAATAATATAAATAGGCACTCGGTTTAGATTAGATTTTTCAGCAAGTTGGTTTATTAAAATAAATTGTAATATAAAAGGACATATTTATTATTTGGAGATTCTCACGCGTCAAACAGTTGGCGTCACACCATCTTGTCCTTTGTTAATTAGCAAATAAGCCCTTACATTTTCCTTCTTTTTTATTTTACTCCCCATTCTGCAGATAATGACGGACCAACAAGTGGAATACCTACATAAATCCATTTATCATTTGGAACTTAAAGTTTTACAATACAGCCCCCCAAACAATACAGGAATTGCATTACAACCGTTTCATTTATGAATATTTTAGCAAATATTTTCATTCAAAATATAAAAACTAATATAGACCTCCACTATTTTAAAAAACCAAAAAATATCATTATTTTTTGTGGAACAGCTAAAAAATTTAAGATATATCCCCACTATTTTAAGTAAAAAAAATAAGGATATTTTTTAGTTTTTCAAATAGTTGAAGTATATGTTAGTTTTTATATTTTGAATAGGACATTTGCTAAAATATCTCTTTCATTTATCATCTTTTTTGCGTTTCTTGAGAAAGGATAGAGACGCAAACCGCCAATGTCCCTATGCAATAGATTCCGAATGTTGCCAATAAAACATCATTTTTTGTAGGAAACTATATATCTAGCCAACTTGGAATGAGGAGGAGAATATATGCCATTACGTTTTACAAGTAAAGTTGATGTCCTATCCTACCAACTTGCTAGTTCAAATTCAAAAAAAGAAAAAAAATTAGAATATTACACCCGAAAGGCGTAAAATGAAGAATCAACAAGGGGAATCCTGAAATTGAGTCTTTGTCATCCAATTGGTTCTACTTTATATGCAAAGTCTACATCCAAGCCAATAGGCAAAGGCAATGAGGACGGTTAGAAAGTAACTTGTATGCAAATATTATGGATTATTTCCATTTTTTATCAAATGAATAAGATGATGAAGAGGATCCATAAATCTATTTTTCCTGATAATTCGAACAAGATTTAGTAAACATGTGTGCTAGTGCAAATTCAGAAATAATGGAAGAAGATATTTGACTTTGCTTAAATAAAAGATTTAACTGATTAGATCCTTAAACTATCTAATTTTTTCGTAAGATTTAATTAAAATATAGTTATATGTTTTTGTAGTGTGGAGTTAAAATGTAATTAGTCTTGTGTTAATATAAGTTATCATGTTATCAACGCAGTTATTGTTTTAAATTTATATCATATCCTAGATTTACAAACGACCAACGAGTGTGGGAATATTCGTAAGTCGCACAACCGACTCGTCATATTCTGAGAGTGGGATATTTTGACAAAACTCTACAGTTCACGATCCTTGGATTCATAAAGTGAGTGTTTGCGATATGATAATGTTAAAAGAAATAACATATTTCTGATCGTGCTAGTGATTTGACTTGCTGCATGCTGATTATAGGGGAGATGACCTCTCTTTATATCTTCCTTAAACTTCTTTAATTTGTTCTCCGTTGTAATACCAACTAGAGAGAAGCATTTCAAGAACAATTTTGGTTTTCTGGACGAGACAATCCAATCCAACTATTGGGACGAGACGATCCAATCCAACTGTAGGAAATGCGTTAATTAATGTGACTCGAATCGAAGTTGGCACATGATGTACGATATTGGATTGGGTCCATATGCCTTAAAAGGGAATTTCACGCCACCATTGTGTGCCAACCACGTCTTGCTCCACCTTGGACGCGTCAGACTCACCCTTGAGACGAGAGTGTAGGTCCCAAAAATCAAAACGCGCCTAGGTTTGATTCAACAGATTGATCAGAACGCGCCTACACACAGATGGCGCCTACTTCACCAACAAAAATCAAAACGCGCCTATTTCTGCATCACAGAGGCGCACTTCACAAACCGCGCTTAACTGACGTGGAGTCATCATTACCCGACAAATACGAAGATCGAGACGGCACTATCATTCCTCTGATGGCGCGGCGCTCGAAGAAGATATGACAGCTGTCCAGGCGCTGTTTGATCAAACTGCGCCTACTTCCATCTGAACTCAGCAGATAGCGCCTACTTCTATCCGAACTTAAGCGCACTTTTCAGATTGCGCCTACGTCTCAGTGAAGAAGGTGCAGTTCAATACAACATCAATTTAGAGCTTGCCACGTGTCCCTGAAACAGGCGCACTTTGACTAAATCAACGCCTAACTACCACTCTACATGTCCAATACGTGTCCTACTAACTGTACACGACCAAGCGCATTTTAATCAAATAATGCCACGTGTCTAGAGCAGTTGGTGCACGTTCGTGATAATGGAGTGAAAACAGGCGCAGTTTGTCATATGTGCTCAAAACAGGCGCACTTCAACCAGGCGCTCTCCAGAATAACTGTCCAAAATAGTTATTTCAGAATTCTATAAATAGAGTTTCGTTTCCATTCAACACATCACGGAGAAGATCAAGAGAGATCAGAGTTTTTGTCCAAGTGCTGCTGCGTTCTTCAGAGATTCAAGTCTTCAAAGTTCACATCGTCCAAGGGATAAAGCGATCGTCATCCAGATCGGATTCCTATAGTTGTACTTTCCCAGAATTCTTGTAATATTCTTTACAAAGTTTGTGAAATAAAGATTATACTTTTGTTTTTGCAAACAAAATGGCGACTCTGCTGGGGACGACCTTTTCCTCTGATGAAAAGGTGACAACTCAATGTGACACAGCGTCTATCGGCAAGACGCAGAAGACTTTGGTCGTGAAAGTCGACCAAACGGCTTACGAAGCAATGATTAATGCACAAAGCACTCCTCGCCGCACTACGACTTCCGTCAAGAGCAAGACTCGCTCAGTGTGGGCTCCCAAGAACTCTGCTCCTTCTCTGATGAAGAACGCTGCCACTTCTTCGACACAACCTGCTGTTTCCAAGACACCAGTGCCTATCTCTAGCAACCTGGCGCAGTCTGTTCCCTCTTTAGGGAAACAGATTGTTCAGGCGCAGTCTGCGGCCAAACATGCCAACCAGGCACAGTCTGTTCTCTCCTTAGGGAAACAGACTAGAACTGAGGCGCAGTCTGCTGTCAAACCATCTTCTGGCGCAGTTCATGCCAAAACAGCACAATCTCTGCCTCACAATCAGGCGCAGTCTGTTCTCTCCTTAGGGAAACAGGCGCAGTCTGCCACCAAACCTTCTTTTGGTACAGTTTGTGCCAAATTGGCACAAGTCAAATCTTCTGCTGCTGCCCAGGCGCAGTCCAATGCATCTGCTACCCTGACTAAACAGGCACAGTCTGTTCAGGCGCAGTCTGCTCAGGCGCAGTCTGCTCCGGATCATTCCAGAATCTAGAAACCCAAAACTGTACAGGCGCAGTTTGCTGAGGACAGTCCTTTGGCTGCTCCTTCTTCGATTCTATCAAAAGGAAAAGGCCCCTTGGTCTTCTCCCAATCTTTCCAAGCGCAAAACTTGGAAGATAACAGAGGGAAATGCTCTTTAGCTATCCCTTCATCTCAAAACAATGGAAAGGGTCCTCTGGCCTTTTCCAAGTCTTCTTCGATTCTTATCGAGGAGGATCCAACTGATGGTGCCTCTGCACCTATTAGTACGAATATCCCCCTTAACAAGGGTTCTCGTACTAATCAGAGAGGTATTTTACCTACTCCCAAGGCAAATATTCAGGAATTGCCTAATTTGCGGATTTCACGATCCGAACAAGGCAAATTACAAGTTTCACAAACTGAGATTCCCAGGGGCGGTTTAAATGATTTACGGGCATATCTCAATAGAAAACCCCAATCAAAACCTACCTCTGTGAAACGCAAACATGCTAAGATCAACTTGTCTCAATATCAACCTTTTGGGGCAAGGAATCCTGACAATTACGCCAATCAGATGAGTACCTCTCTTTATACTCATGGAATCGAACGTTTACGAAATCGGAATCATGTTCCAAATGTCATCTATGAGTATATCCCTGCTACTTCTTCTCGTCCCATTGTCTCTGATCTTCGGGATCATCTCAGGCAGAAACGGAATATCACCCCCAGTTCTCCCAAACAATCACAAATTCATCATTGTAATCATCCTCACGAAGTGGTTATCAAATGTTGTTGCCAAACAACCAAACGTTCTGTCTTCGAGCGTCTGACTTTCCCTTCTGTTGATCAAAAGAGTGATGATGAAAAAGAGGTAATGTTTGCCTCCGTCAACATGACTTCCAGAGACTCTGGGGGTAGAAAATGCAAGCACGGAAAGACCCGGAGACCTAGCCAGCACTATCTTGACCGACTTAGAGAATCAGATGATGGTGTTTACCAGCATACTCGATCTCGAAGCCGAGAAACAATCGGTCAAAGGAATCTTCCTTACAGTGATCGGTCTACTTCTCATGATGGGGGTAATTCGGACTTTGCTGTCGACAGTGATGGCTCTGAACAAACTGTGTCATCTGTCATGGCACGAGAAGTGACAGCATACGTCACTGAAGAACAAGATGCTTCTGGTTTCAACAATCAGAATCAAAGAATTGTTGCACTAGAAGAACAATTGAAGACTATGGCTGACATGATGGCTAAAATGCATGATGTTATTATGGTTCAACACACTCCACCGGTCATAACTCCTGAACCATTGGTTTCTTCTACTCCTCAGAATCCTTGTCTGGGGGTACCACCTCCTCCAGTCACCACAGTACCAGTTCAGGTTACTCTTAGCCAAACTGGTGCTGGGGGTGATACTTACCATGCGGTTCCTCCTCCGGCTATTACTAATCAATCTAGCAATCTTCAATCTTCAGGGAATGCTAATGATGCTGTTGAACAATTGCGGAATCAATTTGAAGCCTATACACAAAGGGAAGGCTTACAACGGTTGGGCATTAAACAACCCTATCCCGCCGAATGGAAGAAAATACAGTTTCCGCCAAAATACAAATTCCCCACCATTATGCAGTTCGATGGTACTTCATCTCCCAATCAGTATATTAATCATTTTGAATTGATGACTGATCCTCTTCAGCCTAATGATGCCCTTCTTACTCGGGTATTCGTCAGTTGCTTAACTGGCGCTGCTTATGACTGGTACCGAAGTCTACCAGACGGATGTATCACTTCTTTTGCTGGTTTCAAACAGATGTTCCTTGAACGATTTTATGAAGACGTCAATGACATGACTATGTCAGCCCTCATTAAAATTAAACAAAGAAATAATGAGCCTGCTGAGCAATTTATCGAGAGGTTCCGTCGCGAAGCTCTCAAAATGCCAATGGGAACCCCATCTGCTGTTACAATTGATACTTGCAAGAATAATCTCTTGCCAATTATCAGTATGTGGACAGGGGCAACTCAATTCCAAGACTGGCCTTCTTTCATTATCAATGCTAAGGCAGCAGAACTCAGCGCTGAAAAATTCAAGACATTGGGGGTTCACATGAATCCTGACCAAGGCGATCATAGCTCAAACTCTAACAACAATCGCCAGAATAATAATAGAAAAGGCAAAGATACATCTGCTCCTAAAGAAACTTTGGCCATTGACTTGAGAAGCAAAGAAGCACTGGCTGTCAATGTTGCTCAATCTGTACCTATTCCATCAAAACAACCTCAAAGAGCACCACGTCCTAAAGAAGAATACTCTTTCGATGAAGATGACATCATGGGTATCTTTGAATGTCTTACAAAAAGCAACAAACTGCAATTACCCGACCCTAAAAGGCCGGAAGAGGTTGGTAAGACTGATCATCCTAAGTATTGTGTTTACCACAGATTTATCGGACATCCTACTCGAGCATGTTATATGCTTAAAGGAAAAATACAAGAGATGATCAAATCCGGAGCAGTAACCCTCGAACAGGACGAAAAGACGGTAACGGCTAATGTCGTCTCTGTTCAGTTCGGCGAATTTCCACCAATGCAGATAGAAGATGGTGTAGTTCCCATTCCTCGAACCACTCTCGAGCTTGTAAACCTTCCACCTTTTCGAAATGAAGGACTAGTCCCTTTATCTACTTCTAAAGGGGAAATCATGTGGATTCATCCAGATCTGGTCTCAGATTTTGAATCCTCCGCCTCTTCTTCATCTAAACAAAAGAAAAATTCCAAAGGCAAGTTTAAAAGTTGTAATATGGTTTCTCTTGAACCATTAAATGAAGAAGAGATCTTATTGGGTACCAGGTCTGGTAAACCCTATTTACGGGAATACCCAGAGAATCAGGAAACTCCAGCTTCATCTTCCACTCCTGACACGCCTCCTGAAACTCAACCCTCTTCATCTTCAACTAATCCAACTCCTCCTCCTGTTAAACCAGCAGTTACTGATAAAGGGAAACAACCGGTTCGTTTCGATAAAGCTCTCAAAAAGTCCACTTCTCTCGGACTCGAGAAGCCGTATAACTTTGACATACTGGCTCAACTGGCCAATACTCCTGCCAGATTGTCAATATTCGAGCTCTTGCGCCTCTCTAAGGAAACTCGAGAGACGTTAAGTGAAGCTTTGTTGCAGGCAGAAAATTGTCTTGAAATTCTGAAGAAGCTGGAGAAAGAGCCTCTCTCTTGTCTCTATTGTCATAGCGTGTTGGAATTAATTCCAAATATTACCTTCACGCAAGATGACATGCTCCTGGAAGATAATCGACATGATCGCCCTTTGTATTTCACAGGGTACGTTGATACCATGAAGGTCGATCGTATCCTGATAGATCCAGGCTCTGCACTCAGCATTATGCCTAAAACAATGTTGGATGCTTTGAAAATTCCCGTACGCAGTCTTACTGGCACAATCACTACTATTCTGGGGTTCAATCAAGGAAGAAGTGAACCTCTGGGCAAGATTCGCCTAAAATTCCAAATAGGCAATCTTCGTACAAAGGTTACCTTTTACATCATTGATAACCATGGTTGTTCCTATAATGCTCTTCTGGGAAGACCATTCCTTCATGAGCATAATATTGTGCCATCAACTCTTCATCAATGTTTCAAGTATGTTGATGACAAAGGAGAAGTCCAAAAAGAAGTTGCTGATCTCTATCCTTTCAAGGGCGTCGAAGCATACTGCAACGATGCTCGCATGTACAAAGACGAGTTCATGAAAGTTGTCTTGGCTTTAGACATTGAAGAAGAGCAGGGAACTGAATCTCAAGACACTCTTATAATTCCTGTTAAAGGGCGCGTCTCTCAACCCTCTTCTTTTGAACCACTAACCATCTATCTTCCTCCTAGCAAAAAGGAACAAGAACCAAAGTCACAGGATACTCTTGTGATTCCTGTCAAAGGGCGCGTCTCTAAGCCTTCACATGCTAAACCACTGGTCATTCGACTTCCTGCCAAGAAGACAATTTCTATGACTGACCAAGGAAAAAGGGAGCTCACCTCTTCTGAGCCACTTGTTATCGACCTTCGTCGTAACAAGCCTTCTCTTCCTCCTCGTTCTTCTTCTCCCCCTCTTGTTATCAATTTGACTAAGCCTGCTAAGGCTAAAGGTCCTACTGTAAACACTGTTGTAAATATCAATAAAGATGCATCTCCTTTACAGTATACTGATGTGTTATATCATGCTGAGTGTTACTTAAATATGTTAGATAGGTTGAAGCCACTCACAATTGAAGTTGTACAATCTTACCAAACAGATGTATCATTGGAATCAACGGATAGTTCATACTTTATAGTTCCTGCTCGAAAAGCTGACGAAAGTCCAATAATCTTTATTAGAGGACCAGAACAAAAGTTTTCTTATACTGAAGACTGCAAAAACGATGACACGGGACATTTACAACTCCATCGTTACAGCACTCAGTCTAAAGAGATCATTCGTAAAATGGGATATGATTTCAAGAGTGGACTCAACTATGGAAGAGGGAGACGAACCCCTATTCATGTTACTAGCAAGAAGAATAAACTCGGCCTTGGTTATGTATTTACATTTCCTGCTATGGCTACAGCTCCTAAGATAATTGAATCCGATGACGATGAACGCACTGTTTCTTCTGATACAGTTTCATGGGATTCTGACACTAGCATTGGTCACGTACATCGTATTGCCATATCCTCCAACATGGTCTCAGTTGAATTTCCAGATATCAACAACGATGCTACTGATGATGACTTCGAAGAAAGCCCTGAAACTGATCCTTGGGTACAAAAGATGGACAATCAGTGGAAGCTCCGGTTTGAAAAACGAGAACCACCTACTAAAGATCAGCTAATCCAGATTGATGTAGGAGAAAACGGTATATCCCGTCCTATATTCATTAGTAAGAATCTCCCCGAAGATGATAAGCAGGAGTTGATTCTTCTCATTCGCGAACATATTGATGTCTTTGCTTGGAGCTACGAAGACATGCCTGGTTTAGATCCCAAAATTGCTACGCACAAGCTGAATATATTACCTAATACGAAACCTGTTAAACAACAACAACGGCGCTTCAAACCTGAAATGATGGATGCAATTGATGAAGAAGTTCGAAAGCTCATCGCTTGTGGCTTTATTCGTGAAGAGCAACATCCAGACTGGGTTGCTAATGTTGTTCCAGTTTTGAAGAAGACTGGGAAAATCAGAGTCTGCATTGATTTTCGGGATCTGAACGACGCTTGTCCAAAGGATGAGTTTCCCCTTCCAATCACTGATGTCATGATTGACAATACCTGTGGGTTCGAGAGGTTATCTTTTATGGATGGATTCTCTGGATATAATCAAATCAAGATGAATCCTGACGATGAAAAGCATACTTCTTTTCGTACTCCTCGAGGAGTTTATTGCTACACTGTGATGCCATTTGGTCTCAAGAACGCCGGTGCAACTTATCAACGAGCCATGAGCACTATCTTTCGAGATCATTTGAGAAAGACTGTTGAATGCTATGTTGATGATATTGCTGTCGAAAGTCGTCTGAAGGAAGATCACATTCAAGACCTGAGAACTATCTTCAATCTCATGCGCCAACATCAACTCAAAATGAATCCCACCAAGTCATTCTTGGGTGTCTCTAGTGGTAAATTTCTCGGCTTCGTTATTACCTCTAAAGGTATACACGTAGATCCTGAGAAGATCAAAGCCATTCACGAGATGCGTCCTCCACACAACCTAAAAGAGCTACGAGAATTTCAAGGTCGACTTGCGTACATCAGGAGATTCATTTCAAATTTATCTGGACGATGCAGACCGTTTACACAACTCATGAAGAAAGGTGTATCTTTCGTTTGGACCGAAGAATGTCAACAAGCATTTGATAACATAAAACAATATCTTATGAGCCCACCAGTCTTGGTGCCACCAATCTCCGGCATACCTTTCTTAATGTATGTCAGAGCAATGGATCACTCATTGGGTGCTTTACTTGCCCAAAAGAATAAAGAAGGACATGAACAGGCTATCTACTATCTCAGTCGTACTATGATCGGTGCCGAACATCGATATAGCATGGTTGAGAAAGAATGTTTAGCCTTAATGTTCGCTGTACAAAAGACAAGACATTATATAATTGGTCAAACAATCCATGTCATTTCCCGAATTAACCCTCTACGGGTACTCATGAAGAAGCCCAGTACTCTCAATTCAAGGCTGGCTACATGGGCTATCTTACTTGCCCAATACGACATGATTTACGTCCCTCAAAAGTCAGTTAAAGGACAAGCCCTTGCTGACTTCTTAGCTGCTCATCCTATTTCTGAGACTTCTAAACTCTACGACGAGATTCCTGATGAGACGCTTGAAACAAATCTGATCTCGGAAGAATTTCCCACATGGCGTCTATTCTTTGACGGAGCTTCCAGAATTGGACCAAATGGGATTATTATAGGAGGAGTAGGGATTGTGCTCGTTTCGCCAGAAGGACTAACTATTCAACGGGCTTATTCTTTGGATGAACCTTGTTCCAACAATGTTGCAGAGTATAATGCTTTGCTTATCGGCCTTCAACTGGCTAAACAATTAGACATCCAATATCTTGAAGTATACGGTGACTCTAAACTGGTTGTTAACCAGGTTAGAGGAATATATGAAGTTCGTCATCAAGATTTGATTCCGTATCATGAAGCAGCCATTACTATGGCCATTTCCTTCAAAGCTTTCTATATTGAATACGTTCGTCGGGCTTACAATACCGAAGCAGATGCTCTAGCAAACCTTGCAGCAGTCTTGGCGATTCATGTCCAAAGACAGCAATTGGTTGTTATTTCCAACAGAGAGTTATTTTGTATTGAAAATAATCACAATATTGAGTTTAGTAATTCTGCTGAGGTCAATATCATCAATGAAGATTGGAGAACTCCTTTCATTGATTTTGCAGTTTATGGAATATTGCCTGAGGATCCCAAAGAGGCCACCAGCATTCGAAGACGATCTCTCCGTTTCTATTATAATCATACAACAAAAACTCTCTACCGACGAACTTATGATGGTCTACTATTACGTTGTCTTGCTGGTAATGAAGCAAAACAAATACTACGTGAAGCTCATGATGGTGTTTGTGGAGCGCATCAACCTGGTCCTAAATTACAAGATCGTATTCGTCGTATGGGCTATTACTGGCCTTCTATGGTATCCGATGCTATTGAATACGCAAAGAAATGCAGAGCATGTCAGATTCATGCAGATTTCATTCATCAACCATCAGAATTTCTACATCCTACGGCTGCTTCTTGGCCTTTTGAAGCTTGGGGCATGGATATCATAGGCCCAATCAACCCTCCTTCTTCTAAAGGGCATCGGTTTATCCTGGCCATCACAGACTACTTCTCTAAGTGGGCTGAGGCTATACCTCTGGCTGAAGTCAAAACCAGCAGTGTCATCAACTTCATCAAACACCATGTGATATACAGGTTTGGTGTACCGCAGCGAATCATTCATGACAATGGACCTCAGTTCATTAGTCAAAAGTTCACCCGGTTCTGTGACGATCATCGCATCGACAATGTTGCTTCAACAGCCTATAACCCTGCAGCAAATGGTTTAGCTGAAGCTTTCAACAAAACCATCATTAAACTCCTTAAGAAGTTTGTATCCACAAACAAACGGAATTGGAGTGAGAAGCTTGGCGAATGTTTATGGGCTTATCGCACTACAGTTCGCAATCCTACCGGTTGTACACCTTTCTCCTTGGTGTATGGTTGTGAAGCAGTTCTGCCACTGAAAATTCAAATCCCGTCTCTGCGGATAGCCATTGCCAATGAACTTACAACGGAGAACAACGATCTACTTCGATTGCAAGAATTGGAGGCACTTGATGAAAAGAGGCTTTTGGCTCAACAGCACATTGAGTTATACCAGGCCCGTATCTCAAAAGCCTTTAATCGCAAAGTTAAAGTACGAACATTTCAAAAAGGTGACTTGGTCCTTACAGTCAGACGTCCTATGACTATGACTCACATGAGTAAGGGCAAGTTCGATGCCAAGTGGGAAGGTCCTTTTGTTGTAAACAAAGTATTTTCCAATGGTGCCTACCAGTTAGCAGAGATGGATGGCAGAATAGCTATGATGCCTATCAATGGCAAATTTCTTAAGAAATACTATGTATAAATGTGTAAAGATTTCTTGACAGACAATGTAAATAAAATTTCTTTTTATTTTCAAAGAAGATATTACATTACATTAAGGGAGATCACTATCATCCCTATCAAACTTAGGACGAGGGTCAAGCCCCTCCTTCTCACTAACAAAATCAGCAAAGGAGTCGAAGACATCTTTGCCTGAACTCAGCAAGAATTTGAGGAAAGCTATCATCTTTGCCTCTTCTTCCGCCGTCTTCCCCGGCTCTACCAGAAGGTCGAGAATATCATGTGAAGGCTTTGGTGCAGAGGAGCCTTCACCCATCTCCTTTTGATCCGATAAGACTGAGTCGACGAGAGGCTTGGGTGCAGACGACCCTTCGCCCTTCTCCGTTCCAGCAGAAAGTTCCCCGGTGACGCTCTCGGCTTTCGGCACGACTTCAGTCTCCTTAGACATGTTGTTGGAAGACGTTTTTCCTGTTGAAGGCAGTGATAAAATTCTTCATGAGTCCTGTACTATTTATACTAGTCTACTGACTCTTCGTGAATCGAGGTGACTGTTCACCCCCCTTTGATGAATCTAAAGGTTCATTCATTAAAATCCCCAGCAGATATTTTTGATGAATAATTCATTCTGACGGTTCATTTTTCAACCGTTCATCATATCATCATCGCCATCAAAAAAAAAAAAAGAATTCACGTCCATATTACCTTTGAGTTCTACATATTTTCTATTTGCAACTTGTTACGTCCCTATTACCTCTCACTAAGTTGTCTATTGAAATAACAAATATTCGATATTTATATTTTGCCATGTCCACATTACCTCTGAGCAAGATATAAAGAATATAGTTATTTTCTACATCAAGAAAATATATCACGTCCTGTACCTCTGAATATGTTTTCTCGTTATATTGCTTATCTCCTATAATAGGATATGTAACAAGTAAATAGAATCATCTGAAATATCATTCCATTCAAAATAAAGTCCATTACAATTGATCAAAGACAAAAAGACATTACAAAATAAGTTATTCAACAGGCCGGGTACTGAGCTTTGCAACACGTCTTTTCAAAGTAGCTATCGTTTCATTTTGAGAGTTCAGAATCCTTTGTCTAACTTGATTCCTTGTTGACTCGAAGTCAAAGGGTTTTAGATTAGCAAAACGAGCAGTCAGCTCTTCATGATGAGTCTTGGTATTAAGCTCCTTTTGACGCTTCAGCACAGTGAGGTGATCTGCAGTTTCTTTGTTTAAGAGAACCTTCTCTTCCCTTTTCTGCTTCGCCAGAGTCAGACGTTCTTGAAGCTTGGCAATTTCTTCGTCAGCTTCTGCTATTTCAGCTTCATTGGTCTCCAGCTTAGAAGATGTTTCTTCAATCTGGGTTTCCATATCAGCAGCAAACTGAGCAAATGCTGCCAAAAATGCTTCAAGATCTTTTTCCTTCTGTTCAGCTTCCCGAGCCAAAGATTGACATTCTTCTTCAATCAGTGAATCTATATTCTCAGATGATAGATTCTTCATTGCAGTCTTTACTTCTTCAAGCTCATTGAGGATGTGTTCCAGATAAACGGCCTGAGCTTCATCTCCGTGGTCACGAATCCCGTTGATCAAATATTTTACGGATTTCCTGACTTTGGAGAAAGGAATGTTCTCACTCTCCACCATCGGCTTGAGTGTTAGATAGAATGTGTTTGTATAAGATCTTATAACGATTCTATTTGCCTCAGAAGTGATGGGAGTTTCTGCTATCTCGGCTGGAGTAACTTCAGTTGCGACAGATGGCGTCGTCAAAGCAATAATTTCAGAAAATCTTTCTTTTGGTATCTGGGTTATCTTTATTGGAGGGGCCGTGGTAGAGCTTGTAGCAGCTTTGACTGGTTCTTCTGAGAAATATTCTCATTAGCAAGTTTTATTTTACAAAGTCGACAAAGTTAAAGCTTTACCTGATTGAGGCAATTCAATCTGGACTTGTGATGGCCCAGGTATAGGCATCTCTATAGAGCTCTCTTCTCTGACAGGAGTCTCCAATGGAGCCATTTTCGAGCTAGTTACACTCCTCATTTGTTCTCCTGAAAGTTAACGTATTACGTTAATTTTTTAAGAAAGTTATGAAGTTCAGAATAATAAACTAGCAATTTACCAGTATCCATTGTTCGAGCAGGGGTGCCTATCGCAGGAATAGTATATGTCACCATTGCTTGACTACTACCCGCCTCTGAACCGCCTGTAGTACCCCGTCCCACAAAGTCAATCGGAGGAATCGAAACGCCGACGGCGTTCGGACTTGGCCTTACAACGGCGACTCGAAGACATCGCTCAGGTGGGGTAGTTTCGGTGAACTCTCCTCATCTTTGCCTTCACATAATAATTCATGTTTTCAACTTGCACAAGTTAGGCTTGATAATAAAAGCTACGCATCCACATAGCTAAGGGAATAATTCCGACGGTTTGAATCGAGTTAGAACATGGAAAACGTCCCGCTGTCGGCTTAGAGTTGGTGCACGGCGTGCTTTGAAAATGACACTCGGTCCTTCGTCCCGTGGCTTGGGAGAAGGAAAGTTGGTCTGCGGTACAAAAGCTGAGAGTTAGCCTAAGTCATAGGCGTCGCCCGCACAAATGCTTGCTAAAGCATGCACGGCCCTGTCCCGCAAGGCTCGGCATAGCCTTTGCTCGTCCCTTGGGTTAAGTTGTAGGCTTGAGTGAGTTAGGCAAAGTTATGTCGGTCAACCTAAGTTATTCTATGTGTTGTCCCGCTCATTCTGCGGTTGTCAAGATAAATAGTCCCACGACCCCAAGGCCCGTCATATGAAGTATGACTTGGGCGACAGCGTTGCGTCGAACACGAGTCGGTTTAGAGGCACGAGCCACGGTTGGTTCAGTGGAAAGTTAGCCACGGTCGGTCGATATTTAAGGAAACACGTTATGCTCAAGTTAAGTTGGAAGGCTATGCAGTAGCCGTTCCCTGAGTTCAAAGAATGTTAAGTCTAAGCGATGGTTAGTCGCCGAGAGAAAATATGTCGGGACTGTGGTTCAGTCGCCGAGGCAACCCTGGTTTGGGCTCTGCGAATGAAGTATGAAAAGTGGAAAGAGTAAAACAAAGGAACGGTGATAATAATAATAAGACTTTGCATTACGTTAAGTCTAGAAGTTAGCGTAGGCGCGTGGTCATGGACGACTTGTCGACAAGAGTTGGTTTCTTCGAGCGGCACCCCGGGGCCACAGGACCGACTCGGCCTAGGAAGAAACTGGTTGTAGCCGAGCTGGGTAATAGGCAACGCTGGTTAGGCGATCGGTAAGACGGGGACTTGCATCGGGGCTCACTACTTGCGTTGCAAGGGTCCCGTACTACCAGGCTACGTCCAATATGGCTGGATAGGCCAGTGACCATTCATATAGATGTGTCGGCACGGGCGGCAATCCGCGTAGGTGCCTTTGGATTGAGTTGAATATGTATGAGTTAAAAAGACACAATGTCTGAGCCTAAGATTTGGCTACAGCGAAGGCGACGTGCTTCGGCACGAGATGTGGCGTCGACTGTTAAGTTGCGAGTTAAGTCAAAAAGGGCCGTAGGGCATGTTGTGTGAAGTTACGTTGAGTTATGAGGCACGGTCGCGTTGTCAAAACACAAGTGTATGCGAGACTAAGCGAGGAGGTACTGCCTCGATGATATTGAAGCACGAATCGAGTTATGGCACGACCGAGTCGTTACGTCCCAGAGTTTGGCACAAAAGATAAATATAAGTCAGTGCGTCGACAATGCAAGCACGAGAAAAGGTCTAGAGGCAAGGAAATGGAGTCCTTCGTGTAGTTGCGTCTCCGATTTTGGCCGTAAGGCGAACACGACTCGATAGGTTAACGTTGTTGGCACGAGGAGTAGTCTAGAGGCAAAGAATGAGTTAACGTTGACATTGCTAGCACGGGATGGTTCCGATACACAAGTTGCGCTAAGGCGCCGGTCCTAAAAGTGATCCTAAGGCAAGAATAGAAAGACAATCGTAAAAGGGTTTATGTTGCACAAAGTAAATGAAACGTGTAGGTTTTGTATGGGTGGGCGAGAAGCTCACTCCACCAGTACAGTGGTACTGACACCCATACAGTGTTTCATGTGCAGGCACAGGTAGAAGCTCGTGGCGCGGAGCTCGCTTGGATGCGTCGAGGCACGGAGTTCCTTGGCGATTCGAAGCTTGCGGCCGCGGTGATTGAAGACTTATACAGGACATAATGTATGGACATCGCCTTCCGAAGCTTCCGTTGGATTCAAGTATTGTATCGAGAGATGAGAGAGAGCAGAGTGACTTGTAAATGAGAGAAAAGTGAGCACGAGAGACATTGTAATTTGGCCTTGTGCCCACAAATGTAATCTTGTATTCAATATCAATAAAAGAGATTCTTTTGAATGACTTGTGTTCATGTGTTCTTCTTTAATTCTGCTGCTATAAATCAATGTCTCTGCACGGGACTTCTGTGCGACGACCCCGTCGCAGCCGCTGCAATCGGCCGTTATGGAACCCGCCTTGCACGAGCGCAATCTAGGCTCGTGCGGCATCACGCCTTAGCGAGGACGATCGCTCCTACGGGAGCGGGGCGTGACATAGTGGTATCAGAGCACGGCTTTACGTCCTTGGACCGTCAATTGAATTCTTTAACTTCGATGTTTCCACAAAACTCTGTTGCTTCCGCAAGTTGTTATCGTTGGTGCGCTCTCTCTCAAATGTCCCTCGGCATGTCCATACAATAAGTCTAAATATTTTCGAAAGCTCGTACAAGCGTTCAATCTAACGCATCGGTAGGGCCTTTGTGCCAAATGTTACACACTTGACTCGATAGAAAACATGTGCTAATGTTCGCAAAGTCGCACGTATGCCCGAATAGTCCTACGTTGACCTTAGCAAGTCGCGTGCATGCCAAATTCGTCCAATGTCGACCCTAACAAATGAGCATGCAAACTCGAATAAAAGTCCGCACAGGATGGCTATGCATACGGCCTTTTGGCTAAGTTGTGTTGCGCATCGCGCACCTCGACCCTTGGTGCAAATGAGTCACGAGCGATATCAAGTACCGCTCGGTCGGGAACGGAGATATACTTAGAGTGCCTATCGATAGGAACGCTATCGGACTAACGCTTAGGCGTATACGGAAGATTGATTTGGATTTCGAGGAAATAGTGCGAACGACTTAGTGCGTCGATACGACGTGAGCGGTTACGCTAGAGATTCGTCGAACGAATCTGAAGGATGTCTTAGCGCATGACGCGAATGTGATTGAGGACTAGATCGTATGGCTTGAATCCGAGTGGTATATGTGATAGGTTTGGAGAAGAATAAGAATGAGTGTCGACGACTAGTCGAGTGGCTCGAGTCCGAGTGGTGTATGGTTCGTCTTGGAAATTATTTGAGTGAATATTGAGGATTTCGAGTATGTCGGCGAGGCGATGCGATCGCGCAAAGCTTAGAACGCGTCACGCTTAGTTGGTCGTGACTTCGAAGGTCCCGAACGAGTATCTCGTTAGGACAACTTGTGAATGAGCAACGCGAGTTAGAAAATGATTTGGAACGATGAATGAAAATGATTGGTCTTGATCGAGAAAACTTAGAGGAATCGTGCGTGCGATATCGGATTGATGCAACTGAATTGTAAGTTGAGTTTTGAATAACGATTTTGAAACGAGCTTGAGGAAAAGCGACTGAACTTGATCTTGAGTATCGAGAAAATTGAGGATTTTCCAACTCGGACAATGGCATCAGTCGCACGACTCGAAATTGGTTGCAAAGGAAGATCGTCAGGTTACGCATATCGTCGATGGTATTGAGGCGTATCAAAGATCGATATGCGATAACTCGGGGGCACTCTGACTCGGCGAATGACGGTCGTGCAAATGTCATTGTTCCGTTGGACGCTATACTTGAAATATTAAAAATATGTCGAAGAAAAGATAGACTTGGCTCGAGGATTTTCTAAGTTGAATCAATGACGATCGAACTTGGCTTGGATGAAAACTGGAATATTTGGATTTGCTTTGTCGATAACCACAACGTTGACGTTCTTGTCTTATGCGAGCGCTACTCCAGCCTCGCACATGCGTCACGCCGATTAGGGCGATCACTCTGCGTGAGCGCTGGTATGGTGATTCATACAGCGGGAGTGGTCGAACTTACACGGTGCGACAATTTGTGCTTCGACTTGTGGTTTGACGCGAAGATAGACTCGAGATTGAATTGGTGTGCTTGTCGATTGAACTTGAGGATTGAGTAGGTTCAATCCGCGTATCGAGAATGAATGAGTCTAAACTCAAACAAGAGTTACGCCCCGATGAGAATGATCATTCCGCGGGAGCGTTGCATGGTGATTCATGAACCACCGCAGATTATCAGACTCACGTGAGATTGGGGCACAACGTATTGTCGAGCGAGACGACCTCGTGATCGAATACACGAATTGGTTAGAATTGGTGAATTGAAGGGATTCGAATATACGCAACGCGTGCCGTAATACGAATTAGGTGATCGTGCTCGATGTTTAGAAATTTGAGTGACGCAAGCTTGGGTAGAAGACCCCGTATGATCAACTCTGGTTTGACCCTAGGATTGGGGTCAGTGTTGGCATTATTGTTGGGGAACTATGATTCTAATCCTGACATTGACTTAGCCTCGAAAAGAAATGGCCTAGCGGTTAGGCGAGACGCCCTGTTTCAAGTGTTAGCTATCGGAAGGATTGATCTTGAGGATTGGCATGCATGGAAATCACGAATATGGGAAACCCTGCTCACGAGACTCGGCTGACATGCATATATTTCAGGGACGCCTGGGTATGTGCACGATGCGACTCGAGTGAGAATGACAAATTTTCTATCATGCGGCTTGGCTGAATGCTGGTATTCTGGGGACGCTTGGAATGCATGCACGATCCAGCCAAGTGATACGACGAGTTCAAGCAAGGCTTGAAAGATGGGAGTGTGTCGAGATCTTGAAAACGTGTTAAAGGAAAGATTGATAATAGTGCGAGCGTGGCTCGGAATCGAAGGAACGCGTAGGCAAAATGTGTACGATTAAGTCTTGGCCATAGAAATGGTAGGAAAGCTTGCCTTCAGGAAAGTCTCGAGGACGAGACTTGTTCTGAGTGGTGTATAATGTAGTACCCCGTCCCACAAAGTCAATCGGAGGAATCGAAACGCCGACGGCGTTCGGACTTGGCCTTACAACGGCGACTCGAAGACATCGCTCAGGTGGGGTAGTTTCGGTGAACTCTCCTCATCTTTGCCTTCACATAATAATTCGTGTTTTCAACTTGCACAAGTTAGGCTTGATAATAAAAGCTACGCATCCACATAGCTAAGGGAATAATCCCGACGGTTTGAATCGAGTTAGAACATGGAAAACGTCCCGCTGTCGACTTAGAGTTGGTGCACGGCGTGCTTTGAAAATGACACTCGGTCCTTCGTCCCGTGGCTTGGGAGAAGGAAAGTTGGTCTGCGGTACAAAAGCTGAGAGTTAGCCTAAGTCATTGGCGTCGCCCGCACAAATGCTTGCTAAAGCATGCACGGCCCTGTCCCGCAAGGCTCGGCATAGCCTTTGCTCGTCCCTTGGGTTAAGTTGTAGGCTTGAGTGAGTTAGGCAAAGTTATGCCGGTCAACCTAAGTTATTCTATGTGTTGTCCCGCTCATTCTGCGGTTGTCAAGATAAATAGTCCCACGACCCCAAGGCCCGTCATATGAAGTATGACTTGGGCGACAGCGTTGCGTCGAACACGAGTCGGTTTAGAGGCACGAGCCACGGTTGGTTCAGTGGAAAGTTAGCCACGGTCGGTCGATATTTAAGGAAACACGTTATGCTCAAGTTAAGTTGGAAGGCTATGCAGTAGCCGTTCCCTGAGTTCAAAGAATGTTAAGTCTAAGCGATGGTTAGTCGCCGAGAGAAAATATGTCGGGACTGTGGTTCAGTCGCCGAGGCAACCCTGGTTTGGGCTCTGCGAATGAAGTGTGAAAAGTGGAAAGAGTAAAACAAAGGAACGGTGATAATAATAATAAGACTTTGCATTACGTTAAGTCTAGAAGTTAGCGTAGGCACGTGGTCATGGACGACTTGTCGACAAGAGTTGGTTTCTTCGAGCGGCACCCCGGGGCCACGGGACCGACTCGGCCTAGGAAGAAACTGGTTGTAGCCGAGCTGGGTAATAGGCAACGCTGGTTAGGCGATCGGTAAGACGGGGACTTGCATCGGGGCTCGCTACTTGCGTTGCAAGGGTCCCGTACTACCAGGCTACGTCCAATATGGCTGGATAGGCCAGTGACCATTCATATAGATGTGTCGGCACGGGCGGCAATCTGCGTAGGTGCCTTTGGATTGAGTTGAATATGTATGAGTTAAAAAGACACAATGTCTGAGCCTAAGATTTGGCTACAGCGAAGGCGACGTGCTTCGGCACGAGATGTGGCGTCGACTGTTAAGTTGCGAGTTAAGTCAAAAAGGGCCGTAGGGCATGTTGTCTGAAGTTACGTTGAGTTATGAGGCACGGTCGCGTTGTCAAAACACAAGTGTATGCGAGACTAAGCGAGGAGGTACTGCCTCGGTGATATTGAAGCACGAATCGAGTTATGGCACGACCGAGTCGTTACGTCCCAGAGTTTGGCACAAAAGATAAATATAAGTCAGTGCGTCGACAATGCAAGCACGAGAAAAGGTCTAGAGGCAAGAAAATGGAGTCCTTCGTGTAGTTGCGTCTCCGATTTTGGCCGTAAGGCGAACACGACTCGATAGGTTAACGTTGTTGGCACGAGGAGTAGTCTAGAGGCAAAGAATGAGTTAACGTTGACATTGCTAGCACGGGATGGTTCCGATACACAAGTTGCGCTAAGGCGCCGGTCCTAAAAGTGATCCTAAGGCAAGAATAGAAAGACAATCGTAAAAGGGTTTATGTTGCACAAAGTAAATGAAACGTGTAGGTTTTGTATGGGTGGGCGAGAAGCTCACTCCACCAGTACAGTGGTACTGACACCCACACAGTGTTTCATGTGCAGGCACAGGTAGAAGCTCGTGGCGCGGAGCTCGCTTGGATGCGTCGAGGCACGGAGTTCCTTGGCGATTCGAAGCTTGCGGCCGCGGTGATTGAAGACTTATACAGGACATAATGTATGGACATCGCCTTCCGAAGCTTCCGCTGGATTCAAGTATTGTATCGAGAGATGAGAGAGAGCAGAGTGACTTGTAAATGAGAGAAAAGTGAGCACGAGAGACATTGTAATTTGGCCTTGTGCCCACAAATGTAATCTTGTATTCAATATCAATAAAAGAGATTCTTTTGAATGACTTGTGTTCATGTGTTCTTCTTTAATTCCGCTGCTATAAATCAATGTCTCTGCACGGGACTTCTGTGCGACGACCCCGTCGCAGCCGCTGCAATCGGCCGTTATGGAACCCGTCTTGCACGAGCGCAATCTAGGCTCGTGCGGCATCACGCCTTAGCGAGGACGATCGCTCCTACGGGAGCGGGGCGTGACACCGCCTGATAGGTGTACATTACCTTCAGCTATTAAAGAAAAGAAATCAATATGCTACAAAAACAAATATCATCATTGATAACAATCTACAGGATTCAAGAAATTTAACCTGGATCGGGTATGTATGGTGTATCCACCAATACTGTTACCTCCTGAGGAATTTGAGCTGGCATTTCTTCTGAGACTTCCTCTGCACGATTACTTCCCGCATCGGAAGTACTAAGTGAAGGCTGATCTTCTCTGGTAGGGGTATTCATAATATTGACATGTGCTTCTTCCAATGGTTCATTAGCAATGCTCTCAACATTCTCTTCATTCAATTTATGAGCGTCAGATGGCTCATTTGTATTTTCAGCTTCTGGATCAGTAACAGTATCCTCAAGATATTCAGCGCATGCCTGTAATGCATCAATCATTTCGCTATCTGAATATATTGGATCATCGACATGAGTTCGAAGATGATCTGATGTATCGACCGGAATAGTTTTGGACACTGTTTCTGGAAGCACTTCAGGAAGAATTGCCAGAATTGAAGGCTGGCCAATCACAGAATATGTGTCTACTTCCATAACCTCTTTATCAGATGTTGTTGGTTCTTCTGTAGTTACTGGTTCTGGTCCAGAGATGGGAGTAGGGGAAGACATCATATGCCCAGTAGCAGCACTAGCCAGGATGGATGCAGCACGAGACGGACTCAATAATCTTAATTTTCTACTAACTACTTTCTTCAAATTCGGCCTTCTTTGACGAGGCACATCCGGACTTTCTTGGTCAACAGAAATGCCCTGTTGTTTCTGTAAAGACGTAGGAGTTATCTCTTCACTCCTTACAGATTCTTCTGCCCGTTGTCTCGATTGTGACCTAGTGGTAACTCCTTCAGGGGATTCTGCAGTGGTCTTCTTTTTCTTTGGATCTGGAGAAGCAACAGGATTGTCACTTTTTCTTTTCTTCTTCTCCTTCATAGGAGATTTTGTTACTCGGAGAGAAATGCTTAAGGGTTCAATAAACTCCTCAAGGAAATTCATGTCTCTGGAGACTTCAAGAGGTTCGTCAGCAGGTTCTTCGTCATTAGGATCTTTATAATGAATGCTCGGCTTTCCTTTCTTAGCTCGTTTGTCAGAAGCGAAGCTATGTGCTAAATCAAAAGTCTCCACAAAGGTATTGGCCGAAGTGTAGAACCTTGAATAGGTGAATAACATTCGCGGTCCATAACTTGTGTTCTCAGGCATTGAGAAAACGGCTCTTGTATTTCTAGCATTGTAATAGCACCAAGCCCTGGCGCCATCAATCAAATATCCTTTCCCTTGTAGGCATGTTGTGGCATTCCCTACATGGAATTGATCATAGCCGAATTGGCGTGCAAAACGGCTAGGCAAATATGGTTCCAGAATACATTCATCTTCGAACCGATGTACGAAGTGTGAAGGCCGAATCGACTTCAACCAATTGAATATAGTTGGATCTATCGGTTGAGTATTCACTGAATCTGTGATATTAACTGGCAATAACTCGTAGCCAGTTGGCGGGTCAATACAATAAAAATCCCAGTTATCGCCGCGGTTCAATACTCGCCGGCAATCTATCAAGGAGGTGTGATTCCATTTACACCCTTCATACTTTCTTAAAAAGTTTCCTCCACTAGCTCTTTCGCCAGGGCTCATCAAAACTGGACAGTGGAGTAGAAGCCACCCAAATAAATAAGTATGGGCAACTTCAATACGAGGAAAGCCATCTTTCTTATTATTTAGCATGCCATCCACAAAGCAACGCAGACTATGATTAAGTCGGCTTGTCATCGCCGATAAAATATCCATCCGATGACCGAATACTAGGCGGACTGCAGCAAAGAGAACACCTCTATGGAAGCGATCAACTGCACTTGCTCCAGGGACTACATACCGTCGTAGCCAAAAAGCAAGAAAGCCTGCCAAATGGGCTTTCTTAGACATACGTCTATATCCCATTCTCATAAAACTTTCTATTCTATCTCCTATTTTGAGTGGAGGATAATCTTCATCATTTTTAACTATTATATCTTCTTGGCGAAACCTTGCCATCAACTCATTTATCTCTTCCTCGCTGAAACGCTGAAAGGTAAGCGGATCAACAGCTTTCTTCTCACTAATTTGTTTTTCTTCATCGTTATGTTTGAGGAAGAGATAAGATATCCATTTAGTAAGATAGCAGGAGCCTGAGCTTTCAAAATAACAACAACAGATGTGATAGTGACATAACAGCTCATCAAAGACTTCTACCATTTCAGCATTTTCAGACTTCAGCCTGTCTAATTCATCTTCAGTGGGAACATACTCCTCATAAGGAAAATCTCCCATAGGCAGCTTGGAGATATAATTCATCTCGTGAAGAGCGAAACCAATCTCTCCTTTTGGGGTCATGAAGGTCCCCGTTCTGTAATTATACCTTTCGATCAGTGAAAGGAATAGGTGTGGATTGGGAGAGAAGCCATGTACTAAAGAATAAACAGCTTCATAAAGACTGATATTAAGAAGCTCTTCTTCATAATTTTTTAAAACCCAGTTGGCAATACAGCTCCACCGTTTATAATCTGGGTTGACTAAACCTTGCATCCTTAAAGTGTTGTCAGTATAACACCTACCTTTTCTAGCAAACTCATTTGCAAAGATTGGTATTCTCACTGGTGATAGACGAGATGAATTCTCGGGAGGGATGCAACCTGGTTTCAGTCCTCTGAGATGAGTTGAGTAAGTATCAGATGAACTATAGATGATATCTCTGTTGTTCACCTTCTTGTAACATATCTTGCCCACCCGAGCCTGTTGAACGGGAGTGATATCCCACGCCATTTGGCGGGGATAATTGGCAAACTCATATCTGGAAAGAGATAAACTCCTGAGCATCTCTGGCAAGTAGATGGTCTTCTCACCCTTTCTGAAAATCCTCTCTTCCACCCGCTGTTTTGGCTGAGATTCCCTGCCGAAGGCATCTCCAAACAAGAAGAGTGGTTTCTTGTGGATAGCTGCATCCAGTGACTTCAAGGGTTGGCCGTTCATCAAACACAGAAGAGTCTCATTATCCTGAGTAGTCAGGATTGCTCTTCGAGCCTCTGGTAGTTCATAATGAGGGAACTTGACGTGTGACAAGTCCTCTTTGAATTCAGGTTCAGACATAGTCCCCTGGAAGATCTCGTAGTTGGGATCTTCTCTGATATCAACTGCAAAACAGAAAAGAGCAAAAGAGTTAACATCACAACAAAGTTATCAGACTGCGCTTAGTTGACTGCTTAAAGACAGAGTGCGCCTAATTTTCAGCCAGCTAGCCAAACTGCGCCTAATTCATGAATCTGGGCAGACTGCGCCTAGTTTTCCGTCAAACAGGGCAGAATGCGCCTAGTTTTTCAGTCAACAACAAACAGCGCCTGTTTTATCAGACAAAGCTTTATCCGATAGCGCCTAGTTTTGTTACTAGGCGCGATCGAGCAAACAGAGTCTAACTTTCTAGACGCTATTTGGTGGAATGTTTAAACTTCATAAACATGAAGTTTAGAAAATCACCAAACTCTAAAAAGAGTTGGCGACTACAACTGAGCCCTAAGAAGAGCCAGTGTGCGTTCCTATAACCCACCATTAATGGCCGGATGTGCAGTTTCGTGTCGAGAGACACGAGTTTGTCCAGGCTCTCGGATTTGAAGAGAACCGCGCGATTCAACCACGGGAGGCAGCGCAGTCTTCTTGGACTTCTTTGGAGATTCAATCGGAGCGGGCTCCTTCCCCTTATCCGTACGTCGAGGCGCCATCGGAGTTGATCAGAAAAGATCGTCGGAGAAGAAAGAAAATCAAAAAAAAAAAACTCGGGAAACTTCACTATTAAGAATTTTCGAAAACAATAAAGGGTTTATGAAGGATTTTGTGGGCTATTTATAGTTTTCGAACCGTCACAACGAAACGCGCCTAAATATCCACCACAACGGATTGCGCCTATTCAGCCTGAAGATCCGTTCTCGCCTTAAACTGCGCAACTTCTTCAAATAACAAGCGCGGTTTGACTTGGTCATATGCAAAATTATTCAAAGTATTTCGAACTTTTGAAAATTCAAAATTCGAAAACTTTGAAGGGGGTCTTGTAGGTCCCAAAAATCAAAACGCGCCTAGGTTTGATTCAACAGATTGATCAGAATGCGCCTACACACAGATGGCGCCTACTTCACCAACAAAAATCAAAACGCGCCTATTTCTGCATCACAGAGGCGCACTTCACAAACCGCGCTTAACTGACGTGGAGTCATCATTACCCGACAAACACGAAGATCGAGACGGCACTATCATTCCTCTGATGGTGCGGCGCTCGAAGAAGATATGACAGCTGTCCAGGCGCTGTTTGATCAAACTGCGCCTACTTCCATCTGAACTCAGCAGATAGCGCCTACTTCTATCCGAACTTAAGCGCACTTTTCAGATTGCGCCTACGTCTCAGTGAAGAAGGTGCAGTTCAATACAACATCAATTTAGAGCTTGCCACGTGTCCCTGAAACAGGCGCACTTTGACTAAATCAACGCCTAACTACCACTCTACATGTCCAATACGTGTCCTACTAACTGTACACGACCAAGCGCATTTTAATCAAATAATGCCACGTGTCTAGAGCAGTTGGTGCACGTTCGTGATAATGGAGTGAAAACAGGCGCAGTTTGTCATATGTGCTCAAAACAGGCGCACTTCAACCAGGCGCTCTCCAGAATAACTGTCCAAAACAGTTATTTCAGAATTCTATAAATAGAGTTTCGTTTCCATTCAACACATCACGGAGAAGATCAAGAGAGATCAGAGTTTTTGTCCAAGTGCTGCTGCGTTCTTCAGAGATTCAAGTCTTCAAAGTTCACATCGTCCAAGGGATAAAGCGATCGTCATCCAGATCGGATTTCTATAGTTGTACTTTTCCAAAATTCTTGTAATATTCTTTACAAAGTTTGTGAAATAAAGATTATACTTTTGTTTTTGCAAACAGAGAGAGCCCGTATCACGAACTTTTTTAATTAACACCATCTGTCTCGAACCAATTAAAGTCGTCCAAATCAGTCCCGTAACCACGGGCTCTGACACCGCTCATTGGGAACGCGACGTGACACGAACCCGCGGAGTTGGCCCATGAGGTTGATCGATATTGGACTGAACCGATATGCCCTAAAAAAAATTCTCATATAAGACATAAATCAAACTCGATTATCTACACCTCATATGATCCCACCTTCCATCCTCCGTTGTCATCCCTTTTGGGATTTCAACCGAAAACGAGACACAATGTTGGGTTTTTAGCCTTTGGTTTTTGGTTTTTAGTCCCACATCGGCTAGAAAGGAATGTGTATCTCCATATATATGAGTCTTTACTCTTTATGGAGATGCACATGTAGTGCACATGGGTGTATGCCATGTGGGATTAATTATTAATGGTATAAAGGCTTAATCAACAATTAATAAGCTGTAAGCTTTTTGCTCTTGGGAAATTTATTTCCATGGGAGCTAAGCCCCGTTGGGGCTTAGCGACTCGGACTCGGACTCGGACTCGGACTCGGGCTCGGGCTCGGGCTCGGGCTCGGGCTCGGACTCGGACTCGGGCTCAAGGGCTCATGAGGCGTAATGTGGCGTTTTGTTGGCGCACTTTGCACTTAGCACGTCAGCCCAGTGTGCGCAGCGTACGCAGCGTACGCAGCGTACGTAGAGTGCGCAGTGTGCGCAGCGTACGCAGTGTGCGTAGAGTGCGTATGTGCGTATGGCTGGCTGCATATTAGAGCGGGAACGGTTGCAGCAGTTGCTGCATGTTCAGGAGTGGTTCTGCCACTACCCTGAAGTACAGGCAACTGCTTGGCAACCGCCCCGTGGGCTATATATGCAGGTTCTCTCCTCTCTCTCAGTTGGTTGAAGCAATCAGAATTCCAGAGAGAAAACTCTAAGTGTTCTTTAACACAACAGAGTAGTGAGCGTGTTTTTTAACACAAACACTAGCGCGTGGGTTCTGTTATTTCAGAAACAGAGAGAGAAGAGCAGAGCCATTGCCAGAGGAGTTTGCCGTCTTCCGAGGAGTCAGAAGAGCAGGAGTGTTCCAAGGTTTTCCGTCAACCTTGCTGGTTCCTGGAAGCTGTTCGCAGAGGACGAATAAAGCTTTGAGCAACGGTGATAATTCACCCCAGCAATTCCATCTTCTCGCCTGTCACCCTTCTGTTGCCTTTAGCATTTCTGTCAGTATCTTCTTTTTAGAAGGCACTACTGCCAGATTGCTACGATCACGAAAATCTCTTTAGATTATTCGTGAATTACGATATCTTTTTAGATCTCGTAATTTGCAGAATCCTTCTGGATCTCTGTTGCAAAACCCTCTTTAAGGAATTGCATTTGAAACATTGTCTTTACAACTGTTTCAGTTTCTGTATTTTCCATCAAAAAGCGTGCCCCGACGTTCCCGGCAATAACAATCTCAAAGCTTTATTGCTACGATGGAAAATATTAATGCTTCACTCCTAAACACTGACTTCTGTAAGTTAGAGAAGTTTGATGGAGAGCATTATCAAGTCTGGAAGAGGAAGGTTTATCTCACTCTTCAACTCAGAGACGTGGATCACGTATTGCTTGAAGAGGAACCTACTGTTCCAGATACTGGGTCTGCTGCCGCAATCACCGCGGCTACTAAACTTCAGGCCAAGTGGAGAAGGGAGAATAGCATTTGCAGGTTGCTTATCCTGAATGCTATGGAGGATTCCCTAGCAGAATCATATTCTAAGAAGGATATCGCTAGAGACATATGGGAGTCTCTAGAAAAACTCTACGAAGAAGACAAGAACAGGAGCAAAATATTTATGGTTGAAAAATATCACAAATGGCTCTTTGAGGATGAGAAGTCCATGCTGCCGCAGGTCAAAGAATTTCTGAAGCTGCGACAGAAGTTGGAAGACGAGGCGATGCCCCTCCCCGACAAGTTTGTTGTTGGAGGGATTGTCTCAAAGCTCCCCGCTGGGTGGAGTAAGTTCTATGCAAACATGCATAGGAAGAAGCTGGAGATCGCCCTTGAAGATCTCCTGCAGGAAATTTATGTTGAAGACCAGATGAGGGCTCAACATAAGGTTGACATGCTTTCCAAGCAATTGGCTAACGCTAATCTGGTTCAGACCAAGGAACCAAAGGGAAAGGGAAAGCGTGCAGATTTCCAGAAGAAGAAGAAGAACCCTAACAACTTGAATGTTAAGGGAACTTCTTTCAAGTTAAAGAAATCTAAGGCAAAGATGCCTTGTTTCAAGTGTGGCCAGTTGGGCCATTTCAAAAGTGAATGCACAGCACCGGCCAAGAAATCAGAGCAAGGTGAGCCTAGCAAAGTCTCAATAATTACTGATGTAATTGCTATGATTGGACAGGTTGATGCTGTAGGATCTGATTCAGACTGGTGGGTAGATACTGGAGCCACCTGCCATATCTGCTCTAGTAAGGAGTGGTTCACCACCTACACACCCACTTCTGAAGCGGTTGTGATGGCGAACCAAGCACAAGCTGAAGTTCTAGGGATCGGGACGGTTACTCTGAAGCTGACTTCTGGAAAGTCTCTGATGCTTCAAGGCGTGAAGCACGTACCTGCTATCGCCAAGAACCTGATCTCGGGAGGCTTACTCTGTAATGCAGGCCTCAGAATGGACATCAATGCTGGCCAGATGGTGATGTCTATCAAGGGAACATATTTCGGGAAAGCTTTTTATACCGAAGGAATGTTCAAGATTCAGCTTGTAAATCAGTCCAATGTAATTAATGTAATTAATGAAGTCTCTCCTTCTGCTTATACTCTTGAGTTGTGACATAATAGGCTAGGACATGTTCATTGTAAACGAATAAACAGAATGTCTAGTCTAGGACTTATCTCCAAGTGTGGGGGTAAGGTAGAGAAATGTGAAGTTTGTGCTCAAACGAAGATCACAAGGAAACCCTTTCCTTGGGTTAATCGAAGTACAGATCTTCTGGAGTTGGTATACTCAGATATCTGTGACTTCAAACAGTTCTCTACAAAAGCCGGGATGAAGTATTTCATAACCTTCATCGACGACTTCTCAAAGTATGCGTTCGTCTACTTGCTGAAGGCTAAAGACGAAGCATTCGAGAAGTTCAAGGAGTTCAGAGCCAAAGCTGAGCGGCAGACTGGACAACAACTCAAAAGGATAAGAAGTGATCGAGGTGGGGAGTACAGGTCTCATGAATTCGCATCGTTCTGTAAGGAACATGGAATTGTCAATGAGACTACGGCTCCGTACTCTCCTCAATCAAACGGAGTAGCTGAGAGAAAGAACAGGACGTTGACAGAAATGATAAATTCAATGTTGTTGACTGCTGGCCTTCCTAAGTGCTACTGGGGAGAAGCTGCATTGACGGCCACTTATATTCTAAATAGAGTGCCTCATGCAACTTCAGACGTTACTCCTCATAAACTCTGGTTCAAGGTCAGACCTAACTTGAATGTCATTCGAGTGTGGGGGTGTCTGGCGTATGTCAAGCTTCCAGATCTAAAGATTCAGAAACTTGGGACAAGGACTACAAAGACGATCTTCTTGGGGTATGCCGAGAAGAGTGATGCTCGGAGATTTCTTGATATTGAGTCAAATCATATCATTGAATCTCGCGATGCAGAATATTTTGAAGATAAGTTTGCAAGGCACAAGAATATTGTTCTTCCGGATGTTCCGGAGAATAATGAGGGTGCACAAGAGACTGAAGTCTTCAATGAAGATGTGGTCCAAGAAGATATTGTTGTTGAAACAACGGTTGAACCAGAATAAGCTGAACCGTCAGCTAAGCGTGTGAGGAGGCCGAAGGACTTCGGAAGTGACTTTGTCACCTATCATGTGGAAGCAGATCCACTTACCTATGATGAGGCGATGAAGACCAGAGACGCGGTTTTCTGGAAGGAGGCGATTGACAATGAGATTGATTCCATCACCTCAAATAACACTTGGGTGTTGGTTGATCTTCCTGAAGGAGCGAAACCCATCGGATGCAAATGGATCTTCAAGAAGAAGATGAAAGCAGACGGAACTATTGACAAGTTCAAGGCTAGGTTGGTAGCCAAGGGGTTTTCTCAGAAGCAGGGGATTGACTACTTTGACACATATGCTCCAGTAGTCCGGATGACCACCATCAGAATGTTGATTGCTCTCGCAGCAATAAATAAGATGGTGATACATCAGATGGATGTGAATACGGCTTTCCTAAATGGCGAGCTGACCGAAGAGATTTACATGCAACAGCCAGAGGAATTTGTCATCAGAGGTCTTGAAGACAAAGTCTGCAAGTTGGTTAAATCTTTGTACGGTCTTAAACAGGCTCCCAAGATGTGGCATGAGAAATTTGACAAAGTTATAAGGTCAAATGGCTACATGGTCAGCGATACGGACAAGTGTGTTTACACGAAGTTCGCTGATGGAAGAGGTGTGATCGTTTGTTTGTACGTGGACGACATGCTTATCCTAGGTACGGATATTAGATGTGTCACGGAGACAAAGAAATTCATCTCAAGCAAGTTCAGTATGAAGGACTTGGGGGAAGCTGATGTGATCTTAGGGATCAAGATCATCCGGACAGACACTGGACTAGCGCTGTCACAGTCTCATTATATTGAGAAAATGATCACTCGTTATGGGTATCGGGATCTTCCAGGGATCGATACGCCGTACAGGTGTGATCTGAAGCTGAAGCCTAATTCAAGGGAAAGCGTTAGGCAGCTGGAGTATGCAAGCGTAATCGGGAGTTTGATGTATGCTACTACTGCCACAAGGCCTGACATAGCTTTTGCCGTGGGAATGCTGAGTCGTTTTACGAGCAATCCAGGTGTTGAACACTGGAAAGCTGTGGAACGGGTTATGAGATATCTCAAGAAGACTCAGACATATGCACTGTACTACAGCGGAGATCCGTCGGTAGTGGAAGGCTTCAGTGATGCCAGTTGGTGCTCAGAGGTGGAGAGCGAGAGGTCCACAGGTGGATACATTTTCATAATAGATGGAGCTGCTATATCGTGGAAGTCGAAGAAGCAGACTATGCTCTCGCGGTCATCCATGGAATCTGAGTTCTTTGCACTTGATACCGCAGCCGAGGAAGCAGAATGGCTTCGGGAGCTCATGTATGATCTTCCAGTGGTTGGGGCACAAATACCGGCGATACCGATATACTGCGACAACCAGGCGACTGCGGCGGTGGCATCAAATGACCTTTTCAATGGGAAGAAGAGGACTGTGCGGTTGAAGCACAGGGCAGTACACGATCTTATCAAGAGAGGTGTTATTGCAGTAATTGATGTTCGGAGTCAGGAGAACCTGGCGGATCCGTTCACCAAGGGCCTCAAGCGCCAGCTGGTCGATGACACAGCTTGTAAAATGGGCTTGAAGGCATTCTGATATTGTATTATTGTATTCCTACCATAAAGTTTTATGCTATTAGTTCAAAGATTTATCTACTAGGCATCTAGCTTTTGGTTCAAGGGAGGACCACTAATCGGAAGAATATCAGGAACGGTGGGTACATGTTCTATTGGATATGTAGAGGTTACGGACCTATAACCACTGTTGTCTACTGTTGTTTTCTGCGGAAAACAGATCCTGTGGGAGGTTGGCTTAAATGCCTTAATGAGTTCTCAGACATTTGGAATGTCTGGTATGCTTTACAGGAAGCATGGTAGCACAGCACTACAAGGAGTGTGACTCCATGCTATGTGTGGCGGTGACTCCACCATGAGGTTCTCGAAGGAGGTAAAGCCTCGGCTATGTTAGCCAAGTCACAGCGGCATAGCACCGCAAATAGGCAGTTGGCCTAATGCTGTATATTGAATTAAAGAGGGATGTAGTCAGCACTACAAAGAGGAGGTGTTCCTCATGTTACGGGTGGCACGACACCACAATGAGGTAAACCCGGCTAGGGATAAGCCTCGGCCTTGCAAGCCATGTCGTAGCGGCGTAACACCGCACAGAAGCGTAAGGCTTCATGCTGGGTAGTTTGGCACTACAAAAGGGCTAGACCTCATGCTACGGGTAGTATGACACTACGATGAGGTTCCCGGTGATTCGGGATAAGGTCCTCGGCTTAAGGCCATGTCATAGCGGCATAGCACCGCAAAGGAAGCGTTGGACGCTTCATGCCATGTCTCTTTAATAAAGAACTCACCTATAGTGTATGGACAAAGAGATATCAGGCCGTCTCTTGAGGATAAACTTGTAGACGCCCAATATTATACACTGAAACCAGGCTGGCACACGGCCTTAAATGTGCAGCCAGAAGCACATGTAACTACATTATGTGAGTGGAAAGAATTTCAGTTATGATGCAGAATTCAAGGCTTAGTCCATTCTTGTATTATAGTTTGATTTTTGACTCACGTGGGAAGATTCAAGTCTTAAGTGGCATCTATCCTAAAAGCATAATGGACAGTTACTGTGGGGAACACTCGTACTCATATATATAGAGATATGTGGGGGATTGTTGGGTTTTTAGCCTTTGGTTTTTGGTTTTTAGTCCCACATCGGCTAGAAAGGAATGTGTATCTCCATATATATGAGTCTTTACTCTTTATGGAGATGCACATGTAGTGCACATGGGTGTATGTCATGTGGAATTAATTATTAATGGTATAAAGGCTTAATCAACAATTAATAAGCTGTAAGCTTTTTGCTCTTGGGAAATTTATTTCCATAGGAGCTAAGCCCCGTTGGGGCTTAGCGACTCGGACTCGGACTCGGACTCGGACTCGGGCTCGGGCTCGGGCTCGGGCTCGGACTCGGGCTCAAGGGCTCATGAGGCGTAATGTGGCGTTTTGTTGGCGCACTTTGCACTTAGCACGTCAGCATCGTTGCTAAGCGCATAGTGCGCTTAAGTTGCGCTCGTTGCGCGAGCCACTTGCGCGACCACGTTGCGCGGCCCGTTACGCGAGCCCAGTTAAGCTGGCCCAGTTACGCAGCCCAGTACGCAGCCCAGTGCGCGCAGTGTGTGCAGCGTACGCAGCGTACGTAGAGTGCGCAGTGTGCGCAGCGTACGCAGCGTACGTAGAGTGCGCAGTGTGCGCAGCGTACGCAGCGTACGCAGTGTGCGTAGAGTGCGTATGTGCGTATGGCTGGCTGCATATTAGAGCGGGAACGGTTGCAGCAGTTGCTGCATGTTCAGGAGTGGTTCTGCCACTACCCTGAAGTGCAGGCAACTGCTTGGCAACCGCCCCGTGGGCTATATATGCAGGTTCTCTCCTCTCTCTCAGTTGGTTGAAGCAATCAGAATTCCAGAGAGAAAACTCTTAAGTGTTCTTTAACACAACAGAGTAGTGAGCGTGTTTTTTAACACAAACACTAGCGCGTGGGTTCTGTTATTTCAGAAACAGAGAGAGAAGAGCAGAGCCATTGCCAGAGGAGTTTGCCGTCTTCCGAGGAGTCAGAAGAGCAGGAGTGTTCCAAGGTTTTCCGTCAACCTTGCTGGTTCCTGGAAGCTGTTCGCAGAGGACGAATAAAGCTTTGAGCAACGGTGATAATTCACCCCAGCAATTCCATCTTCTCGCCTGTCACCCTTCTGTTGCCTTTAGCATTTCTGTCAGTATCTTCTTTTTAGAAGGCACTACTGCCAGATTGCTACGATCACGAAAATCTCTTTAGATTATTCGTGAATTACGATATCTTTTTAGATCTCGTAATTTGCAGAATCCTTCTGGATCTCTGTTGCAAAACCTTCTTTAAGGAATTGCATTTGAAACATTGTCTTTACAACTGTTTCAGTTTCTGTATTTTCCATCAAAAAGCGTGCCCCGGCGTTCCCGGCAATAACACACAATCCAACCCCCAACCATATTAATCTCAATAATCTAGATTTATCTAGATAATCTCCACTTGGGGACAAGATCTAATTTGCAAATAAATAATAACCTCAAAACATTATTGCAAAATCTTTGACATAAAGCAAAAGAGAGAGAGAGAGAGAGAGTACCCAATTGGTCTTAAAGAGTACCCAATTGGTCTTAAACTAATGCACAACTTGCACAAATTGGTAAGTAAAAATAGGATCAACTTTCCAACAAAGCACCTATATTAGCCCTCCCCCCTCTCACCTTTACCTAAGCTCAACCATGCCTTACATCCCCCCCTCTCCCCCTCCCACCACCACCATGCTCGGCACCACCAAGCACCACCACCACCACCAACAACAACAACAAGAAGCACCCCCCTCCTCCCCCCTCCCGGACTCCGTGTGCCGGCTCCACGAGCACCCGGTGGGCCCGGACCAGTGCACCTCCTCCGTGGTCCAGTCCATCTCCGCGCCCGTCCCGGCCGTCTGGTCCGTCGTGCGCCGCTTCGACCAGCCGCAGTCCTACAAGCGCTTCGTGAGGAGCTGCCACGTGGTCCTCGGCCGCGGCGACGACGTGGGCTCCCTCCGCGAGGTCCGGCTCGTCTCCGGCCTCCCGGCCGCCACCAGCACCGAGCGCCTCGAGATCCTCGACGACGAGCTGCACGTGCTCAGCTTCCGCGTCGTCGGCGGCGAGCACCGCCTCGCCAACTACCGCTCCGTCACCACGCTCCACCCCTGCGGCCCCCACGGCACCACCGTCGTCGAGAGCTACGTCGTCGACGTGCCCCCCGGCAACACCGGCGAGGACACGCGCCTCTTCGTCGACACCATCGTCCGCTGCAACCTCCAGTCGCTCAAGCGGACCGCCGAGGCCACCGCCGCCGCCGCGACGGCGACGACGACGACGACGAAGCAGCAGCAGTAATAATTAATCTTCTTTCCTTCGGAATAATAATATAATATGAATATGAATTATGCTGCAAAAGCTTTGTTTTGGTTTGTGTATAATGGAAGAGTTGCTTTTTGTTGATACTACTCCAAGTTTATTTGCATGCATTATTTTTTCTTTAATTAATTTACTATATATTTCGTGCTAAGAAGAGGAAGATCATGTTGAGCTGTAAATTAATGGAATTATAAATATATATATAGACAAAAAATGCTAGAAAAAATTGTAACTATATGAACATATCAGAGCCTATAAACATATCTATTAAAAAAAACCTACTTAAAATATATTCTAAATCCTAATAAAAATATATTTAAAGTACTTTAACGTAATTTAAGTTTTTCTTTATTTTTTTAATAATATTTCTTGATACTACTCCAAGTCTATTTACATGCATTATTTTTTCTTTAGTTAATTTACTATATATTTGGTGCTACGAACTGTAAAATGTAAATGCTAAAAAAATTTATAACTATATGAACATATATCAAAGCCTATAAACTTATCTATACAAAAAAAAAAAAAAAAAAACTACTTAAAATATATTCAATATTCAAATTATAAAAACATGTCCATAACATATCCTAATAAAAATATATTTAAACTAATTTTTTAATAATGTTAGAGGAATTTTCTTTGGTACATGTAACTTATGTGAAGAGACTAAGACTATCCGTTAGATATTTATTGAACAGATATATATGATTAATTTGAAACATTTTATTTAACTTAAATTTAGAAACATCGTATATTAAATTTATATACATTTCTTCAATTTGGTGATGAATAGTAATGTATCGAGTATTTCTTAATACACTAGGCGAACAACTGCTAAGGATATCTCATTTAAAGTTGAACTCACTTTCATCGGACAAAGAGTATCTCATTTTAATTTGAACTTACTTTGTTAAAGTATTTTAAATATTTCTTGTAATTAATCAACATCGACACCTTTGTACTAAAAAAATAAAATTTTCGACTTTTTGGACGTGGATTATTATCAACCTTAAACATCCTTAATTTTCTTTTTCTTTTTTCGTTTATTTTAAAGATCATTAATCATCCTTAATGATCTTGAAGTTAATGGGAATAACAACGAATTATCTTTCTTGACCAGATCATGCCAAAATAATTTTTCTTTCTTCATCTTTTTCTTGTTCTAGATAAGATAAATGCACATGTAGAAGTTATTATTCTAATTTTTATTAAAATTATTTTAAATTTTTTAAAAGACAACCGTCTTAATTATTCTAAATTTGTTATTATTATATTATTATTAATATATATTATTTTATACTTCATACTATTTAGAAATACAATAAATATCAAAGGACACCTTTCATAATTATCTAGTTGATCCTATTAACTTTAATTAGTAATTTTAATTAATAATTATATGAAAAATATGTTAAAGAAAATTTTTAAGCTAAATTTGAACTTTCTTTATGATTTTGTAGATTATGATTAAAGTACGTATATCATAAATTATTATGAGAAAGATTAAAAGATTTTTATAATTATTCTACTCCTTATTAAGGCTACTTAATTTAATAAAAAAAACCTCAAAAGCACCCATCTTATATTTTTTATTATATTATTATATATTATTTTATAGAAGTATGAAAGACTATTTAGATAGATCAAATGACAAATGACAGCTCTCGTAATTATCTAGCTATTCATATTAACTTTAATGAGCAATTTTAATTAATAAACATATGTAATAATATATTTGGAAAGAAAGTTCCACAGTTCAGTTAAATTTGTTTCTTTTATATATATATATATATATATATATATATATATATATATATATATATTCTCTCTCTCTCTCTCTCTCTCTCTCTATATATATATATATATAGAGAGAGAGAGAGAGAGAGAGAGAGAGAGAGAGGAAATTTTCAAGAAAAGCCTTATAATATTTTCGAAGTATGAAAGACTATTTAGATAGATCAAATAACTTTAATCTATAAAATATTACTATATATTATTTTATAGAAGTACGCAAGACTATTTAGATAGATCAAATAACAAATGACAGCTCTCGTAATTATCTAGCTATTTCTTTTAACTTTAATGTATAATTTTAATTAATAAACATATGCAATAATATATTTGGAAAGAAAGTTCCACGGTTAAGTTAAATTTGTTTTATATATATATATATATATATATATATATATATATATATATATATATATATATATATATATAAAATAAGGGAGGTAGGGTGCCACCTCACGGGAGGGTGTCTACTTGTCACCCCCACATGCTATCATCAAGCACATGGAAATTTTCAAGAAAGGAAAGGAAAAAAAAAAAAAAAAATATATATATATATATATATATATATATATATATAGGAAAGGAAATTTTCAAGAAAAGCCTTATAATATTTTCGAATTTTTAGTGTGGATTATCAAAACTACCTTCAATTTACTAATTTTTTTTACATATAAAGTATATAATTTTTCTTATAAGTTGAGGATAATTTTAATAACTTATTTTGAAAAAATTATGGACATTATAAAAGTTTGCTTGGCAATTACAGTTCCCAATAGGAACCAATTGTAGGTACTGGTGCATGGGAATGCATGTTGCAGCACGCAGTTGCTTTCTGGGCGATGGGGGAATCGATCAGCAGCTGCCTGGCTGTGCAAGTTGGACTTCCTCACGCCCCACCCCCACCCCACCCCCCCACCCCTCCACAACTTGCACAAACAAGGAACAAAAAAATATTGCAAGTGGGGTTGGGCGAGGTTGTTTGATCTCATGTATTTTTCTTTGCTTAACCACATTTGTTTTCTTGCACTTTGTTCATCGCATGCTTGTACTGGAAGGACGAGATTGGCTGCAACTTGCTCTCTCTCTCTCTCTGCAACTTGTGCTGCAACTTGCTCTCTCTCTCTCTCTCTCTCTCTTGTTTTGTTTATCTATTAATTGTTTGTTCACCAAACTCTTAGTACTCTTCTCTCTCTCTCTCTATCTCTAGCTAGACTTCTGGGATTTGACCTTACAATCATTCACTCACCACCAAACTAATATTCCTTGGCTAATTAATAGAGCAAAGCATTGTTATTAGCGTGTGCTAATGCAAAGGTGGTTGTGGAATAATAGTAGCCAAGCATATGCAGTCAAGACTAATTCTGCAGTGGAGGCACATAGTCAGGGTCTGTCCAGAGTATGTCTGACAATTTTCATAAGCCTAGGACAAACGTTTTCATTTCCAACCTTACCTACAAAAAGGTCGGAGTTGTAGGTAACCCTCCAGGATCAGTCCATAATAAGGATCAAGAAGCAACATGAGTAAGCTTCGGCTTAGGTATAGTTCTTTTGTGTTTATAATTTTGTACATTTATATTGTTAGTAAATGTTTGATCCGCCTCAAACCAACCGTTTCTGAATGCGCAACCAAATTCTGTCGTACATATACGTCGTTAAATGTTATGTTACTGTCAGGACCGGCCAACGGGATTGGATTGTCTTATCCAAAGCTAGTTTTAGTTGCCTCTTAATTGATCCTTATTGTGGACCTATCCTGGAGGGTCATCTGCAATTTCGATCTCTTGTAGGATCACGTTTAGTATATGGGTTGCCTCAAGCATAGAGGAGTAGTTCAATTCCGAAGTTTTGTTTGGCTTATCCTCGACCTGTCTGCATACCGTTCTTTTTTAATGAGCACGATGTGACAACATGTCACTTTCATAAGTCTAAGAAATCATATTTTTGCACATCTTTCCCGTGTTCCGTACCTCAATAATTAAGCTTGTGTATGGTTTCTTCGTACATTTTCATTTTCATGTCTAAAATCCTTTCAAATAGAGGTCTTATAAATTAAGTCATTATCCAAGCGAACAGTGTTAGTCCCGAAATAGATCTTAGATAGAAGAACAAATTTGGCAACACCTCGAAGAAGGTGCACAACTGAGATTTCGGAGAATTCAGAGAGACGAAATCAAATGTAACACTTCGAGGAAGGCACAAATGAATTTCGTAGCAGCAGCGACGAAAGCCCACAATAGCATTCTGACTATATCAGAGAAGATCTCGTTCTTCCTCTTAAATGGAATATAACGAGTTACAGGTGAAGAAGAGAATGAAAAAAGAAAGAGAAAGAAAGATTCGCCTTTATATGATCCGCTTACAAGAACCATCAAGTTCTCAAAGAACTTCTGGAACGCTCGTTAGTCAACTTTTTGTGACTTGAATGGGCTCCCTAAACTTCACGGACTCCCTTAACTCTTGATATATTAGATCAACCCACATTCAGAAGGCATCCTGGAATCCGTATTCGAGTCCGAACGACAAAAATCAACTTGCTTCCTTGTTGAAATTAACCATTTTTCTTCTAGAAAAATACTCCCACTTGTGCCCAGGGCTGGCCCTGAGTTGTTGGGGGCCCGAGGAGAAACTTCCAAAATGGGCCCCCATACCTAATGTAAAAAAAGTATAAATAAAATAAAGTTTTGTTGTAGTCAAGATTTGAACCTAGGATCTCTTAAATATAAATCTAACATTATATAACCACTACACTATAATATTTTTGTTAAAAAAAAGCCACATGCTACATACTAGTTCTATTATGGATTGTTGGTGCCCCTTTTGTCAAGAGGTCCTGGGTTGTCGTCCGGCCTGCCCTGGGCCAGGGCCGCCCCTGCTTGTGTTCCACCACTGGTCCAAACCTTATGTGCATACACAAACAAAGTATTATATTGAGGTACGTATTATTTGGTATAGCCGATATATGACTATTTTTCTTAGTCTAAAGACAAAAATACCAACAAACAGTAACGTTTTTCCTTTTACGGAGAATTAAAACAATACAAATATAGTACTATAATGAATCCAATATCGAGTCAAGAGTAGCGCTAGAACTAGAAGACAATAATATATCGGCCCAACTATATATTACCATTTGTTTCGGTCACCAATGATGCATGCATCTTCTAGATCATTCTTTTACAATCGCACATGCACCACGAACGACTTGGATCCAAAGCAACATGTCTAACCGTGCATATTTGTCTTCGAGTGAGACCTTGACGCTCCTGATTAGTTGTTAAAACATCAATTTACTTTCGTCATTGCTCGTCAATTGCCCACCCAAAAAAAAAATAAGACTATATATTTACCATCAACAAAGTTTCACTTTATCATGTCTATACAAGAGAGGGCTTTTTTTTTTTCCCTCAACAATTTGGTTGTCACTTCGGAGAGGGGGAAAAAAAAATATACACTCAATTGTCATCCTTTCATTTACTACAATTTGCTATTGGTGCAAATACGATCAAAATTTGTCGTTGATTGTGCGTCAGCTGCTATCTAGCTCTTAGATTTGATTGACCAGGTAGATAAATGCATAATTTCACGCTTGAATTGATAGATTTGTTATTAGTTAGATCTCGATCGAACGGTCAGAAAAAAGTTTATCGGACAAGTTTTCACCCAGATGGCTTATCGGTTTTAGTATACTGTTAACTTAAAATTTTGCCCTAAAACCTAGGGTTATGGATCCATTTTAGTCTAATCCTAGTCTTGAGTTTATGACTTGCTCGTCATTGATTTCTAAGAGTTCAGGGTAGTCTATATATTAAGTTAGTTATAAAGAAAGTCATGAAACTTAATTAGTTGGATAAGTTATTATTCCAATTCAAAAAACTGAATACCATTCGAGTATCCCACTCTCGTGATACCGCAACACGAAAACCGAAAAAATACTACGGAACTTATTCTAAACAAGAAACCAAATCCAAATTACTGATCAAAGCCAAAACACAAATCCCGTATACCGAAAACACATAAATCGAAATACAATATAATTTCATTTTACCGAGAAAAAAACTAATGCCGAAAATTTAGAAATGGACTCTAATAGTTATGATTGCTTGGCTTCTTTTGTGATGTATTGGAGTGCTAGGAATTGTAAGCTTTAAAAATATGATGAATTATTTCACTTCTTTATCTACATGATAGTAATTTTATCCTCAATTGGTTCACAAGTGTGCATAATGTCGTTTGACGATCTAGTATATGTTCACTAGGTATAGAAAATGAATCATAAGAGGTACCGTTGAACATCATGGCGGAGGATGAAAGACCATGATACGAATGTTGGATTTGAAGACGAGACATTCAGTGGCTTCCTTGTAGTACTTGTAGAAGTCAAGGTATATGTGTGTTTATATATTCTTTGGGATAAAACAATAAACTTTTCTATTATGTATTTAGAACGTCTTTTACCCAATAGAAAATATTAATCGTGTGTTTCGTAATATATAATTTCTAGTAAACTTACTCAAGAACCTCTCACAAGTAACAATTGCGAATCCAGAAACTAGTGTGCTAGTAGGTCGCGTACTTGTGATGTTTGTTACGTACTCGATTCATCGTATCCTGAGGGCGGAGTATGACAATGCTACAAGCAACAAGTGGGTGTTAGAAGTTTACTAACCTTTGAAAATGTGACAAGACCCAAGTAAAGTTACTCCATAAGACATGATATTTGGATTGACTTACGTGGCCTAAAGAGAACCTCATGAATATTCCTGTGTAGCTCAGTTAATTTCCTACTCGTTATCCAATTTGAGATTAAACTTTATCCAACTCTCATATTTTCGCAATAACTAAACTCGTGAAACTCGGTTCGTTCAACCAAATGTGAGACACAAACCCAATAGTGTTGACTCGGTACCCCTTCAGCTGTCATACAATAACAGATTTTTTTTTTTTTTTTTTTTTTTTTTTTTTTTTTTTTTTTTTTTTTTTTTGGCAGAGAATTCATGTGTATCATCATGCATGATCTCATATGAAATTCCAATAATCATTAAATCAATGATCTCAGAATGAATTGTTTGTACGTAATTACACCCTTAATTATATGACAACTTGTACATGTTGCCTTGAATAAGGAGAGAAACATGTGTTACACGAAATGTTAATAAATAAGAATTTAAGTGAACATATATGTCGTCTCCAAAATATGTGTACTAAACATGTCTTATCATTTATAAAAATATGAATCACATTGATACCCATAATAAGTGAAATCCATAATTTTATAGGAGAAAATATTTTTTAATACTTTGATTTTGGGAATAACAAATGTGCTTCGATGACATAATCAGAAGAATACATAATTGACAGGCACTATTTGCATGATGCAACTTGCATGTGTATTAATTTAATGTATCCACAATACAACATATATATGTTGACTGATACAACATTTATCCAAGTCAAGCGCCGATTATTAGTCATTCTATTAATATATTATATTTTGTTTTTGAAGTTTATGATAGCAATTTGAACATAAAAATATACATGATAGCAACATGCAGACTCAAGAAAGTTGAAAGGTTATTTAAAGGCTATAATTAAGTATTATAACGCAATTAATTTGCCGGAAAAAAAATAACTTTTTAAGTACTGGAGCTGACGATAACCTTGCACAAGGTGTTATTAATTATTAATCTACATTTGAACAAGTCGAGAGGTATCAGTACTTAGCCTACATTTGATCAAGTCGAAGTTATAGTCAAAATTTTGAATTATGAAAGCCCAATTCAAGAAGTATAAGATGGAATTGGTTGGTTGTGATGCTAAATTCGAGTTTGATCGTTACCTAGATAAAAGTACCGTAGATGATGATGATGATGTGGTGTAGATAATTGGTAATGGTTCAAGCTTTACATGAAAATTCTTTTTTGAGGCAAACGAGTCCAATTCACCATCGTACCTTATGGGCCAACTTTGGTTTGGGTAACACTCATTTTCAACAAGTGGTATCAGAGCCCATGGTTACGGGGCTAGTTTGGACGGCTCTAATTGGTTTGAGACATATGGTATTGAACGTTCATGTATATAATCGGATTATACGGGCTCTCAAGGTGGAGTAGGAGCATCAGCTACAAGAATTGACTTCAAAGGTGGGTTTGACGAGCACAAGGTTGAGGAAGGCTTTGTGTTTGGCACGCAATTGTGGTGTGGATGAACGTGTCAGGCTTGGTTCCGTGGTCGAACGGATCGAGATGACAATATATTGGATCTCCTAGGTGCTCAGCTGGCAGGAACGAGCAAAGGTAGCCGGAGTGTGCTAAGGTTGTTCGGTTAGCGGGAACGAGCAAAGGTAGCCGGAGTGTGCTAAGGGTGTTCGGCTAGCGGGAATGAACAAATGGTAGCCGGATGTGCTGGGTTGCTCGGTCAGTGGAAGCGAGCTAAGATGGAGATTATTGAATTGTATCTCGTTTTCGGTTGAGCGCTCAAATAGAGGGTGACAATGGAGTTGGTAATTTAGTCCCACATCGGTTAGGAAGTGAGATCATGTGGTGTAGATAATTGGGATTGGTTCAAGCCTTACATGGGAATTGTCTTTTAAGGCATATGTGCCCAATTCAATATCGTACCTCATGGCCAACTCCGGTTCGGGTCACACCGTCTTCCCAACAAGAAGTATTGTAGATGATGATCGATGATGATGAGAGTCATGATTTTAGTCTTTTGGAATGTTGGAAGCTTAATTCTTCTCGTTTTTCGATCCTTTCCAAGATGGCCAGGGATGTTTTGTCCGTTCCTATATCTACTGTGGCTTTCAGTCCGCTTTTAGTACGGGTGGTCATGTGATTGATGCTTATAGAAGCTCTTTTACTCCAAAAATTGCTCAAGCATTCATTTGTAGTCAATATTGGTTTAGGAGGCCTTCCGATCGATCAATTGTATCTATTGTTGAAGAAGATGTTGATGACATCTACAAAGTTGAAATGGATAATTTGGAATCATTCAAATTGTTTTACATTCTTTTTTTTTGAAACAAGGATTCATTAAAATTAAGAAGGAACTGATCTCATGTCATGAATAACATGAGATACAATACATGAAGGTATCTCCTTATAGAGAGATATAGATTCAGAGGAGTTAAAAAACAAAGAAGACGTAGCTAACGAGTGTGCACATTGATTATCTCTCCTATCAATGAAATTGAATGAAAGATTAGGAATCAACGTTGAAGCCTTCTTTGCATCCGCAATGGTATGACGTGCACGCCATAATGGAGTTACTGCAGTATGATTAATTGAGTCTATCAACGACTTGCAATCACCCTCAATTATAACCTCACTGAGATGTTCGTCTTTGTAGATGATCAGTGCTAAGCGGATAGCAGACGCCTCAGCTTCAATGGGCGAACCACCATCCTCTGTCTTCGATAAAGCCAGTTTGAATCGACCTGCTGAATCTCGGAGTACAGCAGCTCCCGCCATTTTCCATCCAAGAAGGCACCATCGAAATTGATCTTCCAGCAGTTGGAGCTTGGTGGCAACCATTTGACAATATGCTGATTTTCGATCAGAATGTTTGTACTGTCAGGAACACCAGTGTAATGAGCTTCATGCTTTTCCTGTAGGCTTTGTGCTTCTTCATAAATCCATCTTGCATTGATTTGAATATTATTGAAGATTGCTTTGTTCCTAAATATCCATATAGTCCACAACTGGTAGAAAAAGGAAGCTACTTTGTTTGGATCACCATCCTTCAACAGAGCCTTAGTAATAGATGAGATTGAGGCCTCTACTGTTAGTAGAGGTGCCACCAAAGGATTGTATTGCCAAGATAAACCTGTTTTAGGACAATGTAATAACAAATGGTTAGTATTTTGAATGTACCTTGCATAGTGGACAAGTTTCATCGATTTGATTAATTCTTCTGTGGATGTTTGCATTTGTAGGTAGGGAATTGGTGATGGCTCGCCAGACAAATAGCACCACTTTGGGACTTAGTAATAGATGAGATTGAGGCCTCTACTGTTAGTAGAGGTGCCACCAAAGGATTGTATTGCCAAGATAAACCTGTTTTAGGACAATGTAATAACAAATGGTTAGTATTTTCAGAATGTACCTTGCATAGTGGGCAAGTTTCATCGATTTGATTAATTCTTCTGTGGATGTTTGCATTTGTAGAAAAAAGAAGCTACTTTGTTTGGATCACCATCCTTCAACAGAGCCTTAGTAATAGATGAGATTGAGGCCTCTACTGTTAGTAGAGGTGCCACCAAAGAATTGTATTGCCAAGATAAACCTATTTTAGGACAATGTAATAACAAATGGTTAGTATTTTCAGAATGTACCTTGCATAGTGGGCAAGTTTTATCGATTTGATTAATTCTTCTGTGGATGTTTGCATTTGTAGGTAGGGAATTGGTGATGGCTCGCCAGACAAATAGCACCACTTTGGGACTGATATTATTAAAAGACCAGAGCCTCTTCCATTCATTGAAATCATCTCCTTCAGAATTAAGATAACCAGGGAACAGTCTTTCATGAATCATTCTATAAGCTGATTTTGTAGTAAACTCTCCATTTTACATTCTTTCAAATTGATTTATTTGTGTAATTGTGTTTTAACTTGTTCATTGATTTATTCTTATCATTTAGATTTGGGTAAGTTAACCGTGGAAGCGGCATCAACAAGCGAGGTTTGATTACTTTTGCTCTTTAAAGTCGGTGTAATTTTTGTGAACACATGATTGTTTGTATGCTACATTGTACTTGTTTCTAAGTCTGGAACTAGAACACATGATGGCTGACACTGCTACATTCTGCTTTTCCTGACTTCTGTTCTGACTTGATTCTCTGCTGGATACATGCTTGTTTTTGAAACACATGATGGCTAATACTGATACATGTTGTTTTTGACTTATGTTATGACTTAATTCTCTGCTGGATACATGCTTGTTGAGTTGTTACTGGAACACATGAGGGCTGCTATTGATACATGTTGCCTTTGACTTCTGATTTGATGCTCAGATAGTCAAACTTGCTTGTTCTGACTTGATTCTCTGCTGGATACATGCTTGTTCCTCTGCTGGATACATTTATGTGTTGTGGATTTATAATCTTATATTGGGGTGCATGTTGTGCAGTCCAGTGTATTCACAGTCTGAGTTCTGACTTTATTCTTTTTCTGTCGTGCATTTTAGTGGATTATTTCTGTGCACTTGTGCAGTCCAATACCGTGGCACACGTTACAGCCATTAGCGAGGTAGTTTGTTTCCCATTTATGTATAATATTGTTTCATCTTGAAAAGTTTACTAACATACTTAATGAGAAAGTGGCAATGATGATGATGGTTTGAAAAAGTGTAATTGATACTACATGGCATCATAATATGATGCATAAATCTGCCATTTGAGCCATATGTTACTCGTTTTTTTCTTCTTGTTTTTTTTTTTTGGTGCAGGGCAGTTAAAAGTTGCAACATGATTTGTTGTATACTTGTATAGTCGTATGGGGAGAGTTGGCTTGTAACTGTATATTTGTTCGAGTAATTAGTGTGGAAGTTTGGAAATTACAAGTTGTATATTTGTATATTTGTTTGAGTAATTAGTGTAGAACTGGAAGACTGGAAGTAGTATTTACATCATGTATATTTGTTTGTATATAATGGTGTGGAAGAATTTGAACTATATAGTAAATTTTACCATGAAGAATGGAAGTAGTAAATTACATGCTTGTATATATGTTTGTATTGTTGTGAAACCCTTACTATTCACCATTACGTCATGAGTTACACATGACCCTTGGGATCATGTAACTCATGACCCTTGGGTTGCCCCTTATCCCTATATATATGGCCCTTGCCATAGATGAAATAACAAGAAGAAAAATACTATTCTACGATATCTAGTATCCCTTCAAACACGTTATCAGCACGATTGCTGAAGCAAGGAGAATCGACGTCCAGATCTCGACGTCATCCTTCCTTTTTCCCTAGTCGATCCGACCAGAGGCTGATAAAATGGCCAAAATAGCGAGTGTCAATTTCGAAGTACTAGATGCTGCTGGAAAAAATTATTTGAGCTGGCACGTGGACCTGAAGTTCCACTTACGTGCCCAGGGCTTATTAGCCACAATTTCAACTCCTCTTCCATCGACTCCGGCTACTGGTACGGGAAATACAGCAGACACTGCTATGGTTGTTTCTACAGTGAACGTCTCTGATATAGATAAGACGAAAGCCATTATCTACATCAGGAGACACATTGATCGGACCCTGAAGGCCGAATACCTCACTGTAGAAGACCCAAAGGAATTGTGGACAGCACTGGAGGACCGCTATAAACATCAAAAAGATGTAATCCTCCCACGTGCAAGGTATGAGTGGGAAAACCTTCGACTTCAGGACTTTAAGTCCGTAGCTGAGTACAACTCAGCTCTCCATAATATCACCTCACGCCTGAAGTTGTGTGGTGAAGAAGTCTCGGAGTATCGCATGTTGGAAAAAACTTATACATCCTTCCACAAGAAGGACGCAATCCTCATACAACAGTACCGTGAACGAAAGTTCAAAAAGTACTCTGAATTGCACTCCACCCTGATGATGGCAGAGCAAAACAGAGAACTTCTCTTGGCCACTCATAACCTACGCCCTGCAGGCTCAGCTCCTCTCCCAGAAGCTCATTTTTCTTCCAAGAAGCAGAAGAAAAATAAGGACAAATCTAACATGGGGAATGCCCATAAGAGGCCGGCCAGAAGTCTACCCCAGAACAACTTTCATCCCCAGAGCAGCAAAAGTGGGGCAAAGAAGAAGTGGAAGAAGACCACAGAACTGATGTCCATTCCCAAGAAAAATTGGGAGGACAAATGCCACAAATGTGGCATGACTGGACACTAGTCCAGAAACTATCGCACCCCGCGACATCTACAAGATCTGTATCAAGCAAGCCAGAAGTCTTAAGTTGAAACAAATCTGGTAGAAAAGCAGCCGTCTACTCAGCTCTCGACGGAAGACTTCGAGAACGACGACCTACTCGACTAGAGCCACTATCTTATTTCATGCTTTTAAAAACTTGTTGCCGCATTTTCATATTATGCTTTTCTTTTATTATAAATTATGCATTTTTGCAAGCAACTTATTGACCTCTCTGTATCGGCCCGTCGATCGATATAAGAGAATTTTTTTTAAAAAAAATTGTATTTCAAAACCGTTGTTTTAATTACGATTGTTTGTTGTTGTTGTTTTTTTTCATTGATCTATAGATGAAGTGTGAATGCCTTGTGGACAGCACCTCGACGCACACAATCCTTCGAGAAAAAAGCTATTTTTATAGCTTATATGATTATGACGGTCCCGTTATTACGATATCAGGACTATCAAACATAATAGAAGGATCTGGTGAAGTAATTATATTGCTCCCAAATAAAATAAGACTAATAATAAAAGATGCACTATTCTCTCCTAAATCAAATAGGAACCTCATAAGTTTCAAGGACATTCGTTTAAACGGATATCACTTAGAAACAAATAAAATAAATGAGGCAGAATATCTGCATGTTACTCGTCTAAAAGATGGTTCAAAAACTATCTTAGAACGATTCAAGGGACTCCCGTCGGGTCTCTATCATACTCATATTCAATCAACAGAAGCTAACATGATTGTGCACCAGAAGTGTCATTCATCGCCAAAATTTAAACTTTGGCATAATAGACTGGGTCACCCAGGATCAGCTATGATGAAACGAATCATAAGCCAATCCACTGGACACAACCTGCAGAACCTGAAGATTCTTCAGAAGTATGATTACTCGTGTCTACCTTGTTTTCAAGGCAAAATTATAACGAGATCATCCCTTTTGAAAGTGGGACTAGAGTCTCCTAGCTTCTTAGAGAGAATTCATGGAGACATTTGCGGACCTATACACCCCGCAAGTGGTCCATTTAGGTACTTTATGGTACTTATCGATGCATCTACTAAATGGTCTTATGTGTGCCTTTTGTCCACCCGCAACTTAGTTTTTTCTAAGCTATTGGCACAAATAATTAAGTTGCGGGCTCATTTCCCCGATAACCATATAAAAATATTAAGACTTGATAATGCGGGTGAATTTACTTCACAGGTTTTTTAAGACTATTGCCAAGCAACTGGCATCGAAGTTGAACATCCTGTAGCTCATGTTCACACCCAGAACGGGTTAGCAGAATCTCTTATTAAGAGATTACAATGGATTGCTCGTCCATTGTTGATGCAGTCACAGTTGACTGTGGAAGCTTGGGGTTATGCTATATTGTATGCCGCATCACTTATTAGAATACGGCCTTCTGGAGGTCATATTCTATCTCCGATGCAGCTCGCTTATGGTTCACCTCCAAATATCTCTCATTTGAGAGTTTTTGGTTGTGCTGTTTACGTCTCCATTGCTCCCCCACAGAGGACCAAAATGGGTCCACAACGTCGATTAGGTATCTATGTTGGGTTTGACTCACCCTCTATAATTAGATACCTAGAACCCCTGACGGGTGACGTATTTAAGGCACGTCTTGATGACTGTGAGTTTGATGAAGGATTATTTCCTAAACTGGGCACATAGTCTAAGAAGCCAGAAGCTTCTAAGATAATTTCTTGGGACACAAAAACTTTGTCTCATTTTGATCCACGTACAAGTCAATGTGAAGATGAGATCCTGAAGATATTACATCTTCAGAACACTGTACATCTACTTCCGGATACATTTACTGACAACCAGAAGATTGTCAGATCACACGTCCCTGCTGCCAACACGCCAGCTAGGATTGACATCCCCAAAGATGGATGCAATCCGCCGGCAGCAGAAATGGCAATACCTCAATTAAAAAGAGGACGTCCACCAGGTTCGAGAGACAAAGTCCCTCGTAAAAGAAAAAACCCTGGATAAATTAAGAAGATCCCAACACAGGATGCTGAGCTCATATCAGCTACCTCTCCCCTCCTAGTTTCCCCTGAAGAGGAACAAACATGAGAAATATCATTAAATTTTGTACGTACTGGAGAGGTACTGAACAGAAAAAGCACAGTCGTCGACGACGATTTTACGTTCAATATTGCCGTTCACGTCACTAAAAATGACGATGACATCGATCCACGGTCTCTAGCGAAATGTAAACGCAGATGCGATTGGCCAAAGTGGAATGAAGCAATATGAGTAGAGCTGGACTCACTCTTGAAACGCGAAGTCTTTGGACCAGTAGTCCAAACACCTGAAGGTGTAAAACCTGTAGGATATAAATGGATCTTCACAAGAAAAAGAAATGAACACAACATAGTTGTGCGCTACAAAGCACGCCTTGTAGCACAAGGTTTCTTCCAGAAACTGGGAATAGATTATGAAGAAACATATTCTCCGGTCATGGATGGGAATAGCTTCAGATTCCTGATCAGCCTCTCTTCTCTGAAAAGCCTAGAAATGCAGCTCATGGACGTTGTGACTGCATATATCTTTATGGCAATATAGATAAAGATATCTATATGAAACTCCCTGAAGGGTATAAAATTTCACCAGAGAAAACAGATAGACCTCGGGACACCTATTCTGTAAGGTTACAAAGATCATTGTACGGTTTTAAACAATCAGGAAAAATGTGGTATAACAGACTAAGTGAGTTTCTTGCTACGCAAGGATTTACTAATGATAAAGTCTGCCCGTGTATCTTTATAAAAAGATCGGGAACAGGATTTGTTATAGTCGCCGTTTATGTCGACGACTTAAATCTCATTGGATCTCCTACAGAGATCACTGAGATATCTGAAAGCCTTAAGACAACTTTTGAAATGAAAGACCTAGGGAAAACAAAGTATTATCTTGGCTTACAGATCGAACACCTAAAGGGTGGTATCCTGTTACACCAATCTACATATACATGAAGATTATTTAAACAATTTCACATGGATAAATGCCATCCCCTTAGTACACCAATGGTCGTTCGATCATTGGACGTAAAGAAAGACCCTTTCCATCCACTGGAAGAGGGGGAGGAATCGTTAGGTCCTGAAGTACCTTACCTAAGTGCCATTGGGGCACTACTCTATATAGCTAACTGTACGCGTCCTGATATAGCGTTTTCAGTTAACTTATTAGCCAGATACAGTGCAGCGCCCACAAAGCGCAACTGGAATGGAGTGAAGCATCTTCTGCGCTACCTCCAAGGGTCTATAGACCTAGGACTATATTACCCGAATAATGGGTCTTCCACTTTACTTGGTTATTCAGATGCGGGTTATAGATCAGATCCCCACACAGAGAAATCACAAACTAGATTTGTGTTTACTTTCGGTGGTACGGCTATCTCTTGGAGGTCCGTCAAACAGACCAGTGTAGCTATCTCATCCAACCATTCTGAACTCCTGGCAATCCATGAAACAAGCAAGGAGTGTGTTTGGCTTCGCTCTGTCATTCAGCATATTTTGGCATCTACTGGTCTGAAGACTGGTGAACTTGAGCCTACTACCCTTTTTGAAGATAATGCAGCATGCGTAGCTCAACTTTAGAAAGGATACATAAAGAATGACAAGACGAAGCACATATCCCCCAAATTCTTCTGGACGCACGACCTTCAAGAGAAGGAACAAGTCAAAATATAATAAATTTAATCTTGTAATAACTTAGCAGATTTGTTTACCAAAACATTGCCACGATGTACTTTTGTAAAGCTTGTAAGAGGAATAGGGATGAGGCAACTAAAAGACCTACAAGCCTGAAGCTTGTATAGATCAGGGGGAGTAAAACTATAGGATTGTACTCTTTTTCCTTAGGACTGATAGTTTTTTCTACTGGGTTTTCCATAGCCAAGGTTTTAACGAGGCAAACCAAGTTTACTCTGGATCCAGCAGTATCCACCCCATTAGCTTATTGAATCCTAAAGTATTTCATAAGTGGATCCAAAGAAATAGATGAATAAGGGAGAGTGTTGTGAAACCCTTACTATTCACCATTATGTCATGAGTTACACATGACCCTTGGGATCATGTAACTCATGACCTGTAGCACCCAGTTTCCCAAATGAGGGTAATTTTGAAATTTCGTGTTTATAATTATTTTAATAATAATATTTAATTCATGATATGATTTTTGGTGATTTTAAATCATTTTAAAATTATTTAAATCAATGACTTGTGGTTTTGACGTTTTGCTAGTGAAACCCTAGAGACTGTTTGACCTAGAGCCTAACCATGTGATTATGATATTTTAATGTCATTTTTGGCCTAAGAATATTTTTGCATTTGACCTCTCTGAATTATTTTGATATTATTTTATTATTTATGATATTGTTTTGGGGTTATTTGAGTCGGGTTCGAATTTCAACTCAATCCGACTTGAAACGGGGACCCGGGGGTAGTTTGACTCTAGTGGGACCCACACACTAGTTAGGCATGGCCCACATGATATTAATTTTAGTTCACATGATAGAAATATTTTAGTTAGAGGTTAGACTAATTATTATGGATAAGGTTAGTGTGATTAGAGACTTTAGAATGACTAATTTAGCTCCAACCAATTAGCCCTTTCCTAATACTCATAGAATAGGTTAGTGGGGGCATTTTGGACCTTACCATAATAGGACAAATAGCCCCATATGGCCAGCCACTTTGGGAGAGGATAGGCTCAAGTTTATTTCATTATTCTCATCCACACTCTCTCTCTTGTTCTTCCCCAAATTCTTAGAGAGCAATCCCTAGCAATTTCTCCACCAAATCCTTCCATTTCACCACCAAATCTTCTTCTTTCCTTCTCCATTCTAGCTAAGGAGCAAGCTACCCAAGTTTGGAAGGATTCGGAGCTCGTTCGTGTCCTTTTGGAATCTCTACGTGTCGGTGTCCCTCCGGAAAGGCTTTTCTTCGATTCGATCTACCGGGAGGTATAAATCTCTTCTCCTTTTCATTTCCTCATGCATATAGATCTATTTTGAACCCATAGGAATGACCTCCATGGTTGTATCTCTATTTGTGTCCGTTTTGTGTCCATTTGGAGGTCATAGGAGTGTCCTTTGTGTTGTGGTTGTGTCCATGTGGAAAAATCCTAAATTTGGACACACTATGTGTTGTTGTTATGTATGAATAAATTATTACATGTTTAATCTCATATTTTTGTATTGGAGATGTGTTCTATAGTGTCTCATATATATATATTAGTGTAGAGAGTGAGTTCTTGATATATTATGTTATATACTTGTGTTCTTTTGTCTCAAACTACCTAAATCCGTCATGATTTTTATCCACGTTTTTAATTTCAGCCCTAACTTAGAAATGTCATAACTTCTAGCTCAAAGCTCGGTTTAATCTCCTATTTTTTTTAAAAGAAGCGTATTGAAGTTAGCTTTCCAAAAACATGTATTAATAGGCCTAATTCTTTCTGTAACTTTCTGAAGAATTATTTGAGTGTCAGATGTACGAAAGACAAACGCGTTCTCGGTGTTTTCACAATTTCGGGAGTTTTCGGAAACGAAAATGCGATCCGTTTGAAGTTTCAGAAAGCTAACACATAGATCTATAACATACTTTAATCCTAAATTTTAATTCATGCTGAGATGGTACAGTATTGATTATTAGTAGAAGTTACTATTCGGCATATGCATTTTGTGCACCCTCGTGTGTAATATAATGTTCTATTTGATTTTAACCCATGTTAATGTATATACATTATGTAATTAAATAGAGAATGCAAGCATGAGTAAATGGTTAAATAAATGATATATGAGGTGTAAGTATCCTATCTAATGTAAGCATGTATAAGTATGGCTTGTAATGAATATGTAGGTTCCATAGTATGTAATGTATGGTGCATATAGTTGTGCAAGAGAATAAATGAATGATGAATGAAATACAAGCATAAATGTAATATAATAATAGATGTAATGTATGCAATATACAAGTTAATGAGATGTAATGTTCTATGTTAACACAAATCCTATATTACCTCATGTACCCCCTTACACTATGTTGACACTATCACACTTGACACATTGTTCACTTACACTTTGACACTCTTTGATATGTATACACTATATATGCCCATTTAACTCTCACTTTCCCCTTTGCCATGTTCAAATACACACACATAGCCTCTTAAATAAGTATTTATGAATATAGTTAACTTAGCTATGTATGTATATTATATATATGTTAGCATATTGTGTTGTAATATATAAGTTTATATAACCATTTGAAATATCATGATTATAAACCTAATGTTGAATACCAATATATGCATGTGTATATATGTGTAGACATATATAGCTTAAAGTAATAGATTACCTAGTGTATATCCAATGTGAATTTTTGCCTATTTGAGTATTGAATAATTGCATGCTATATAGAGTTGGGTGTATGTTGGCTTGTATAGCCTTGTATTGATGTGTGCTTGCTATGATAGTCTTGGTTAGGCCTAGTAAGACTTACTGGATTAGGACATGACCTAGTTTGACCTAGTTTGACTAGTGTAGTTGACCAGAGTTGACCAATAGTTGACTTTGGCCTAGTTTGACCTAGATTCATGTAGAATGCATTGTAGTGCTTTATATTACCCTTCTGGACATGTTATGACTTGTGCTGTTCTAATTAGGAGCCAGACACCTCTCATCGGACAGTATCTTTATCTTGGACATTCAGATATCAGGCGAGTACATTCTCTGATCATTTCATATCCTGTTTAGAATTATTTCCTGCAGTAGATTACTTTACTTGTACTATCACGTTGGTCACACGGATTGGTACTATATGGATCCCTTCTTGAGATGTTATCCTTAGGGAGCATCGGGTACTACATGTTCTGTGCGTTTCACTTACATGGCGTATCACTATGCTTCATTGGTTCTTTGATCACTTACGACATATACTCTTATGATCGTAGAGTCTTCCTGGAATCTTACACTGTTGGATAACCCCCAGAATTCCCATTTATGGGACTACTATGTACCACCCTTCGGGGGCTTATCACCCTTCGGGGGCTTACCACCCTTCGGGGGCTGTTACATAGCATCATATAACATAACCTGGCTGGATCCTTGTGTATTGATTGGGGGTACGGGGGAGTAGAATTGGACATGTGAATAATACACCAGTAGTATCTTATCAGAATCATTCCGTAGTGTCTTATCAGAATCATCCCAGGCCATTTACATGTCTATATTGTACTCTGAATCACTAGCCACTGTTAGTCTCTATTTATAGTAGATATTTCTATTACAGCTCTCTCTGTTTACATACTGCAATTCTTTCAGTACCTGTATCTTACTTTACTGCATGATTATATTTTCTAACCTGCTATGATTTGTTGAGATGTACTGTACTCGCTCCAGTCCTGACTGGACCCGTTGATAAATTTTACAAATAGCTTAGAGATTGCCTGCTAGCCTAGAGGAGACACAGTAGAGGTTGTTTAGATAGTTATTTCTTTTTGTCTGGAGTTGTATTTACTTTGTAGATTACTGTATTTGAGTTTTGAGATGTATTTCTGGGTTTATGTATCTTAGATACTTAGACTTCTATCTCCTGTATTTATTTTGGATTTCATGTTTTATCTATCTTTATCATGCTCTACCTTAGATGTGATTGAGACTGCATCTGCTATGTCACCCCCATTCGGGGAGTATAAACTATTTAGTCTTATACTGTTAGATGCATTGAGACCTAGGACAACGTTCTACTGCCGACACTGCGGCGTAGGCTGGGCGTTGTTACGTTCTCGTGCCCTAACTCTAGGGTGCGGGTCGTGACACGTTTTTAGTGGTGGCCCATGCAGGTCGAGTTTGTGTAATGGTATTCGAACTAGAGTACCACTACAGCCTGCACTAGGAATAGGATATATTTTGAAGATACTCAATCACAGTTAGGAACCCTTGAGAGATTACTGGGACGACCCTCGAGAATCTTGTTTAACTCCGATTTGAAAACTCTTTTTCCTTGATTTGATTTAACTTTACTTTCTGTTGTTGAATTTGATTTTGATGGATTATGGTTGAAATTGGGTTTGTATTTATTGATTTTGATGGATGATTGTTGAAATTTGAATCTTAATGATAGCTGTCGCATCTGAGTTTGTATTTTAACGGATCCTTGTTCGTTTTTGAATTTTGATGTTCGTTGATAAATTTAATTTGATTTTCGAGTATTCATTATTGATTTAATTTAATTTTGGCAAGATGAAATTATATGGGCTAGGTCATCTATGTTATGGAATCTAGTCTTCTATAGTCACATTAGCCAACATGGTGAGGACATATACTCTGATTTTGGATATATTTCTCGGGTGTGGAAATTTAAGGTTTTCGCAGCCAAGCTAGCGGCATCGCAAAAATGTTAAATACCATGATTCTAGAGGTATGTGCATAAGTCAAGGACTCTGTGATTATCGTAGCCTTGCTCACTAGTATGACGAGGATTTAGAGTACCATAATTTTGGATAGACGCATATGATTATCATATTGTACCTTAAATGTTTTCGAACATGTTTTTGCTACTTTTGTTTCAGTCATTCAAAAAAAAAGAAGGAATTATTGTTGTTTTGTTTTGTTTTGTTTTGTTTCTCATTGTTTACTTAGGATGTAGCTTTAGCTATTTTTATAAACCTTGTGTAACTTCTTACAAAAATTTATTTCTTCTTAATACAATAAACCAATAATTTTGCTAGGCCTTATTTTGGATTTGGTATTATAATTCTTGTTTCAAAAAAAATGGGTCCCTCTTTTAAATAGATAAGCAGAACAGATTCTATTATCATTCTTTTCCTGCCAATATTTTTACTACCATCATTCCTTGTCTTATATACCTGTCCTGATTATATCAATTCCCTGTCTCGTATATAATTCTGTCAGCTATACCTTGACAACTCTTGAATCTTCATATCATTTTGCCTGAGAAATGTTAAGGAAGTGACGTAAATTATGTAGCTCGGAGAAGACGTAACTGGTTATTTTATGATGATCTAAAGGAAATCAAATGTGGAATGTTCCATATGGAAACTTGAGATAGAAATGTGGTAAAGGTCTCGAATATAATAAAGAGATGTATACTGCCAATCTGGAAACAATTACATTTAGAGAAATTTTGGGGTTATGAGATATTTTATAGGTGTATTCAAAACTAATGAGGATATCAGAGGTCAACCTAGTTTTGAGAACTTAGAAAATCTTGGTTATTGATTCTGGGAAAAACTTTTACTCTGAGGCTATGTAGAAGGTTACTAATAGAAAAGAGAAGTTAATTGTGTTTAATAAGGATATTAAACAAGATGTTACGAGGAAATGACTAGGGATAGAGAGAGCACAAAGTTATGGAAGTTTAGAGATTGTTGTGAAATATTTTTAGGAGAATAATATTCAAGGGTGTATGTCGAAGAAAATACGGAAGTTAATTTTATGATGAAAGATAAGTTTTGTAAGGCCTAGAGATTTAAATTAAATAATATGAGGAGAACAATTTGAACAAGTTCAAGGAATTCGTAAACGGGATTTAGAGATTTTGGATCAAATTTAAGACAAGGTGAAAGAATTTGGAAATTTAAATAAATGGTTAATGTTGATTCCTAAATGTGAGGGTTGTGCTTCAAGAGTGATGTTTGGAAATTGGGAATTGCCTACGGTAGTCATGGTAAGGGTTTAAGTAAAGGTTAAATTTTCATATGGAGACTGGTGAGGTAAAGATATGATTGGCAAGTTATGACGAGGTGAACTTAAGAGTATCAGAAGCAGATGACTAACTCGATCTTCATTATTTTTGTGCATTAATTACCACCTCTTGAACTCCCACTTTCTAATTGAGATCCTTGACGTTCCTTATCGTGACTTTGATATTCGAAATGTAATACTAGCTGTTACCCTCCAACAAATCTTATATGCAAGACCTAGACGAGCTCACCTTCATGTAGGTATATCATGTCCCACTAAAACCCGTCTTCTTGTACTCTATTTTCTTGATATGATTTTCTGGTCAACTGGCTAAACTATAGCCTCTACCATTATACTAAATTTCTTCTTATTTCAATTAGAAATCCAGCCTTGACTCAATTCTTTCGAACCGACATGTGATGGTGTTCTGCTTGTTTCCTTAGATGCTTAACCTTGTACCTTATCTGATTACTTAACCCGTTGGTTAAGAAACTTGGACTATGTAATTCCTTTCATCATTACCACCCTTATATCTTGTGCTGCTAAATTAGCCTTAGTTTTGCAAGCTTATCTATTTTCGAGCTTGGTCATGACATATTTTATTGGGTGACCACCCACTAACATATTGTCTAATCAGAACCGATACATGATGGTCTGATCAACCTATTGTACCTTGGTTCGCTTTTTTTTCATGTATCAATCTACGAGAATGGAGACATAGTTAAACTTGACCCTAGAGTCTCATTCGTGACAGCCTTGACAATTCTCCTTGAAATTTTTTTATCGCCTATGAACCTCGTATTCGTACTCAGTCGAATTAAATTTAATCATGACCTGAACCTCCATCATTGGATGCTCGTGCTCATACTTTGATTTCATTGATTTTCCTTCTTGCCCAAATCTCGTTTTATCCCAAAATTGATCAACTTAGATCGTGTCAAGACAAAAATCTATTTGTGATTTGTTGTGCCTAAATTTTTAATTTTTGCCATTTTATGGATTACTAACCTTTTAATAATTTCTTAGTTGCTTGTTAATGACTAATTTTCATATAGGATGGTAGACAGCCCTACAACCTTGATGATTGTTGTTCTCTTACCTTCCCAATTAGGACACCCTAGATTGTTTGTGTGTTGATACCATAGTACTGGTTTGACCTAGAATGATTAGTGTACCTAGGTGAGACTTCCAACTGCTACGGTATGCCCTGACCTTGTATACTATTCCTTCAAATTGCATGATTTAGATAAAAAAAAAATTTAGACCTTGATTGTTGGGAAATAGGGACGTCACTCCATTAGTATCAGTTGTAGATATATATGGGTTAGTCCTTGATGTGGGAATGTGTGTCTATAAACATGTAGCTTAGGAGATTTAGGAGAGATTATAGTATCAATCTTGATAGGATGTACTAGTCTTTTGGTGAGTATAAATGTGTTATGAGAGATAGGGGCCTATATGTCTTAGTAATGCATCGTTCCTATGGTAATAGAATGTATTAATAGATGGTTAACAGGAAGATAATAGTTTGAGCATACCTATAGCCTATGATCAGTTCCTTTTTATCCTTAGTTAAGACCACTTTAAAATAGGTCCAGTCCCTTGGATATAGGTTCCAGTCCATATTCTATTGAAGTTCCATTACCGCAGTACAACAGAGCAGTATTGGAGGTATTCCTAGATTGACACTTTTTAGATGTCCGTTTATTATTCCAGTGTTAGGAAGTGTTACCTTAGATATTGGGTAGGTTAGAGGCTCTAGAAGGAGTATTATCGATCTTAAATTTCGAAGACGAAATTTTTCTAAGGTGGGTAGAGTTGTAGCACCCAGTTTTCCAAATGAGGGTAATTTTGAAATTTTGTGTTTATAATTATTTTAATAATGATATTTAATTCATGATATGATTTTTGGTGATTTTAAATTATTTTAAAATTATTTAAATCAAAGACTTGTGGTTTTGACGTTTTGCTAGTGAAACCCTAGAGACTGTTTGACCTAGAGCCTAACCATGTGATTATGATATTTAAATGTCATTTTTGGCCTAAGGATATTTTTGTATTTGACCTCTCTGAATTATTTTGATATTATTTTATTATTTATGATATTGTTTTGGGGTTATTTGAGTCGGGTTCGAATTTCAACTTAATCCGACTTGAAACGGGGACCCGGGGATAGTTTGACTCTAGTGGGACCCACACACTAGTTAGACATGGCCCACATGATATTAATTTTAGTCCACATGATAGAAATATTTTAGTTAGAGGTTAGACTAATTATTATGGATAAGGTTAGTGTGATTAGAGACTTTAGAATGACTAATTTAGCCCCAACCAATTAGCCCTTTCCTAATACTCATAGAATAGGTTAGTGGGGACATTTTGGACCTTACCATAATAGAACAAATAGCCCCATATGGCCAGCCACTTTGGGAGAGGATAGGCTCAAGTTCATTTTATTATTCTCATCCACACTCTCTCTCTTGTTCTTTCCCAAATTCCTAGAGAGCAATCCCTAGCAATTTCTCCACCAAATCCTTCCATTTCACCACCAAATCTTCTTCTTTCCTTCTCCATTCTAGCCAAGGAGCAAGCTACCCAAGTTTGGAAGGATTCGAAGCTCGTTCGTGTCCTTTTGGAATCTCTACGTGTCGGTGTCGCTCCGGGAAGGCTTTTCTTCGATTCGATCTACCGGAAGGTATAAATCCCTTCTCATTTTCATTTCTTTATGCATATAGATTTATTTTGAACCCATAGGAATGACCCCCATAGTTGTATCTCCATTTGTGTCTATTTCGTGTCCATTTGGAGGTCATAGGAGTGTCCTTTGTGTTGTGGTTGTGTCCATGTGGGAAAATCCCAAATTTGGACACACTATGTGTTGTTGTTATGTATGAATGAATTATTACATGTTTAATCTCATATTTTTGTATTGGAGATGTGTTCTATAGTGTCTCATATATATATATTAGTGTAGAGAGTGAGTTCTTGATATATTATGTTATATACTTGTGTTCTTTTGTCTCAAACTACCTAAATCCGTCATGATTTTTATCCACGTTTTTAATTTCAGCCCTAACTTAGAAATATCATAACTTCTAGCTCAAAGCTCGGTTTAATCTCCCATTTTTTTTTAAAAGAAGCGTATTGAAGTTAGCTTTCCAAAAACATGTATTAATAGGACTAGTTCTTTCTATAACTTTCTGGAGAATTATTTGAGTGTCAGCTGTACGAAAGACAAACGCGTTCTCGGTGTTTTCGCGATTCCGGGAGTTTCCGAAAACGAAAACGCGATCCGTTTGAAGTTTCGGAAAGCTAACACATAGATCTATAACATACTTTAATCCTAAACTTTAATTCATGCTGAGATGGTACAGTATTGATTATTAGTAGGAGTTACTATTCGGCATATGCATTTTGTGCACCATTGTGTGTAATATAATGTTCTATTTAATTTTAACCCATGTTAATGTATATACATTATGTAATTAAATAGAGAATGCAAGCATGAGTAAATAGTTAAATAAATAATGTATGAGGTGTAAGTATCCTATCTAATGTAAGCATGTATAAGTATGGCTTGTAATGAATATGTAGGTTCCATAGTATGTAATGTATGGTTCATATAGTGGTGCAAGAGAATAAATGAATAATGAATGAATGCAAGCATGAATGTAATGTAATAATAGATGTAATGTATACAATATACAAGTTAATGAGATATAATGTTCTATGTTAACACAAATCCTATATTACCTCATGTACCCCCTTACACTATGTTGACACTATCACACTTGACACATTGTTCACTTACACTTTGATACTCTTTGATATGTATACACTATGTATGCCCATTTAACCCTCACTTGCACCTTTGCCATGTTCACATACACACACATAGCCTCTTAAATAAGTATTTATGAATATAGTTAACTTAGCTATGTATGTATATTATATATATGTTAGCATATTGTGTTGTAATATATAAGTTTATATAACCATTTGAAATACCATGATTATAGACCTAATGTTGAATACCAATATATGCATGTGTATATATGTGTAGACATATATAGCTTAAAGTAATAGATTACCTAGTGTATATCCAATGTGAATTTTTGCCTATTTGAGTATTGAATAATTGCATGCTATATAGAGTTGGGTGTATGTTGGCTTGTATAGCCTTGTATTGATGTGTGCTTGCTAGAATAGTCTTGGTTAGGCCTAGTAAGACTTACTGGGTTAGGACATGACCTAGTTTGACCTAGTTTGACTAGTGCAGTTGACCAGAGTTGACCAATGGTTGACTTTGGCCTAGTTTGACCTAGATTCATGTAGAATGCATTGTAGTGCTTTATATTACCCTTCTGGACATGTTATAACTTGTGCTGTTCTAATTAGGAGCCAGACACCTCTCTTCGGACAGTATTTTTATCTTGGACATTCAGATATCAGGCGAGTACATTCTCTGATCATTTCATATTCTGCTTAGAATTATTTCCTGCAGTAGATTACTTTACTTGTACTGTCACGTTGGTCACACGGATTGGTACTATATGGATCCCTTCTTGAGATGTTATCCTTAGGGAGCATCGGGTACTACATGTTCTGTGCGTTTCACTTACATGGCATATCACTATGCTTCATTGGTTCTTTGATCACTTACGACATATACTTTTATGATCGTAGAGTCTTCCTGGAATCTTACACTGTTGGATAACCCCCAGAATCCCCATTTATGGGACTACTATGTACCATCCTTCGGGGGCTTATCACCCTTCGGGGGCTTACCACCCTTCGGGGGCTGTTACATAGCATCATATAACATAACCTGGCTGGATCCTTGTGTATTGATTGGGGGTACGGAAGAGTAGAATTGGACATGTGAATAATACACCAGTAGTATCTTATCAGAATCATTCCGTAGTGTCTTATCAGAATCATCCCAGGCCATTTACATGTCTATATTGTACTCTGAATCACTAGCCACTGTTAGTCTCTATTTATAGTAGATATTTCTATTACAGCTCTCTCTGTTTACATACTGCAATTCTTTCAGTACCTGTATCTTACTTTATTGTATGATTATATTTTCTAACCTGCTATGATCTGTTGAGATGTACTGTACTCGCTCCAGTCCTGACTGGACCCATTGATAAATTTTACAGATAGCTTGGAGATTGCCTGCTAGCCTAGAGGAGTCACAGTAGAGGTTGTTTAGATAGTTATTTCTTTTTGTCTGGAGTTGTATTTACTTTGTAGATTACTGTATTTGAGTTTTGAGATGTATTTCTGGGTTTATGTATCTTAGACACTTAGACTTCTATCTCCTGTATTTATTTTGGATTTTATGTTTTATCTATCTTTATCATGCTCTACCTTAGATGTGATTGAGACTGCATCTGCTATGTCACCCCCATTCGGGGAGTATAAACTGTTTAGTCTTATACTGTTAGATGCATTGAGACCTAGGACAGCGTTCTACCGCCGACACTGCGGCGTAGGCTGGGCGTTGTTACGTTCTCGTGCCCTAACTCTAGGGTACGGGTCGTGACATGACCCTTGGGTTGCCCCTTATCCCAATATATATATGGCCCTTGCCATATGATGAAATAACAAGAAGAAAAATACTATTCTACGATATCTAGTATCCCTTCAAACATGTATACATTATTTGTTGTATGAATTGTTACTTTTATTAGTTTATGAGTGTTGGATATATATTTTTTATTGGATAAATTTTGGATATATGAGTACACTGGATTTCAGTGACTGCTGTAATAAATTTTGGTTTGTATATTTTTTTTGGTCTGGTGCTGTAGCACCCACTTTTTGAAATAAGGGTATTTTAGTCATTTTAGTCATTTTGTGATTTTCTAGATACTTTTGGCTTGTGTTTGTTTTAGAAGTTGGTTTAACCTTAGATAATCCATATTAGAGACTAACCATGACATATGATGATCATTTAGCTTATTAGAAATTATATTAGGCTTTGGTCCAATTTAGAAAGCAAATTGACCCTTTTTAGGCTAGTTAATTAATTGGCCTTTTAAGCCTTTTGTTAGTGGGCTTAAACTCAACTTAGATAGAGAAGAGGGGCCCATGAACCAATCCTAACCCTAGAAGGACTAGCATGGCCGGCCAAAACAGGAAACCCCCTCCCTATATAAACACTTGCATTAGTTTTGACACCCCTTTTACAAAACCCTAGTTTCCAGCTCTCCAAAACCCTAACTTTCTCATCCGACCTCCGTTTCACCACAAACGAAGTACGTTGTGATCGTGGGAAGGAGGAGAACTTGCTGGAGCATTGCTAGCAAGGAGTTGGAGGCATTTGCTCAGTGGAAACTGGTCGTCTTATTGCTTGAGGAGTCTGTTTCATTGAGATTTCAACTCTCAATAGGTAAACACCTAAATACTATAGTTTTTCTTGATTTTTCTTCATGGTAGCATGCATCTAGGTACCCTCGACCCACCCATGTAGTTTGGTGAGATTTTGTGTCTGTTTGATAGGCGTTTCGGACACGTATCGGATTAGGGTTTAAGGTGTTCGATAGAATTACCCAAAGAATTGAAAGTTATTTTTCTTCGAATATTTTTACATATTCTGTTAGCCCTAGATGTAGGGATTCCTAAACCCTAGTTTTGTGAATGATTTGACACGTATCCGTGTCCAAAAATGGACACGCACGCGCTGTACGAGGACTGTGCGCGTGTCCTGTTGCTGCTGTGTCCGTTCTCGATGGACACAGCGACTCGATACATAATTTTTGGTTTATGGGTAGGGGCAATGTCTGTCATGATGCCCAACAAATTTGGTCAGGTTTCGTGGGGAGTCGAGAGAGAAATCGACACGGTACGGGTTTTTGCACTGTCGCGCGCGCGCCCAGTTTTGGCGTCGGATACGCGTGTCGTACGACTTGGACACGCATCGTGTGGCCAGTGCAGACACGTGGGCTAGTATCCCTATATGTGGGCTACATGTAAGAGCGACCACGTGTCGTAGTTTGGTCTGTGTCGAGCCCTAGGTCGCGTGACACGCGTGCACGAGGACTGGGTTCCAGTTCTGATACTCGCGTATCTTGGACACTTCGTGTCCTGTTCCTTGGACACAACTACACCCGATTGCATGTTCATATACACGAGATACTTTACCAACCATTAGTTTCAAATATCATTAGATTTCGAATGGTTTTAGGTCATATTAGGTTTTGAGTTGAGTATCGGGTTTAAGTTCCAGTTCTTTTTCCTGTTTCAGTATTTTGATCTGTTCCATTATTTTTTTGATGTAATTCTGTGTAAACCAAAGCCTGTAGGTCCTATATTATCACATCTAGGAGATACCTACTAGTTTGCATAGTAGAAAGGGTTGTGTTCGAGTTTGGATTAGATATGGGGTTATTCGGGTATGTGTCAAGATAGGGTATTAAGAGATAGGTAATTCCTATAATAGATATTTGGATTGGTAGGTTGATCCTTGATTTAGGATTGACTTCAGTAATGACAAGATCAGTTTAACTGTTAGTTAAGAATTAGTTAATACCAAGTCCAGTTAGCTGTCAGTAAGATTTGGTTGTGTAGTTAAAATAGAAACTGGATTGAGATATATATGTGTATATGTGTTGTGTATTGGTATGGGGAGGTTTTGTGATGAAGGGTTGGGGAAGTAGACAACTGCAGCAGCAATAGCATGTTGTAATTGCAGCAGTTGCTGTAACAATAGGCAGCTGAAATAGCAAGGCTTTGGCCTAGTGCATGTATTGAGTGCTAATGCTTGAGAGGGTGTGGTTAATTGGAGTTAAGGGATATTGAAGGTATTGAGATTGAGATAGGTAATACTTACTTTAGGCAATTAAGTTATGTAAGGTAAGGCAATAGTATATAGATATATATAGGGGTATGATTAGGTTCATGACTTGGAACCTAGGATAACCTCAACCTTAACCCCAAAAGCAACATTACATCTAGTATTGACCCAAAACTTGACAAATAGGTTAGTGATCTAGGATTGACCTAAAATTTGACCTATAGGCTAGTTGACCTAACTTTGACCTAGTTTGACTAGTCTGGTTGACCAAGTTGACCCAAGGTTGACTTTGACTTAGATTGACCCAAATCATGTAGAATTTGCATTGAAGGTTTTTCTTATGATATTTAGACTGTATTATGACATGTGGTTGTTTTAAATAGGATCTTATTACTCCAGTCCAGTCACTTTTCATCATCAGCAGTTCGAATTTCCAGGCGAGTACATTCTCTGATCTTTTCATACTTCTTTGGATATGTACTCTTGTTATAGACTAGTATACTTGATGCTGACACGATGTTCACACGGATTAGTACCCTCTGGATCTTTTTATGCGATGTTATCCCCTCGGATACATCAAGTATGTCATGTTCATGTACTTTATCATAGTCATCATGTACTCCATGTATTCATATTTATCCATGTGCACTCATATGTTATTCATGTACACTCATGACCATATGAGTTTCATGTATACAGTAGTTGTTATCTATGTGCAATAACATAACATGCTTTGATCCTTGTGTATTGGTTGGGGGCAGGGGGAGTGTAGTTGGTTATGTGATCATTATCTCCAGTAGGTATCTATGTGCATTCCATAGCTGTATCCATGTGCAACCCAAGCTGTTTACATAACCAATTTATGCTCTGATTCACGTAGAAGGTTACATTCTTTATTTATCATATTATATCTCAGCTTATATCTTCTCTCTTGTTGATTTCTCTTTACAGCGATTCATGTATAGTTTTCTATAGCTTGCTTTATATGTCCATTCCTGACTGGGCATGTTGAAAATTTTACAGGTGATGATGAGGAGTACTGTCCTACTTATTATGGCATTGGCTTAGATGACACTGGCGATGTGGACCCACAGGAGGATCCTACAGTCGCTGAGGACTTGCCCATAGTCTAGCTGAGACTTAGTACTTTATTTTGTATTTTCTGTTTGAGACTTTATGAGTTGTACTTGAGATTTATTCTGGTGGTTTACACCTAGACTTTTATTGTGACTCTCTAGGGATTCTTCTTCTATTCCATCTTAGTATTGTGATTGAGTTACGTATTATTTTACTCTCTATTCATAGCTTATTTAGACTGTGTTAGATATGGTGACTCAGGACAGCGTTCTACCGCCGACACTGCGGCGTAGGCTGGGCGTTCGTTACTTCTCGTGCCCTTACACTGGGTGCGGGTCGTGACACATTTTGAGTGGTGGCCCATGCAGGTCAGTCATAATCACTACTAGTGTGATTCGTAGTGGTACTCGAACTAGAGTATCATTACAGCCTGCAGTAGGATATAAGATATAAGTTAAGGTACTCAATCACATTAGAAAAACTCTCATCAAATTCTTGCTGTTAATTGTCTCCTTTGAAAACAACTGTCCTCCTTTGATGATTTCGTTTCTTTTTCAGTAATTGATTCCTTGTTGATCTGTCTTCAAGATAGTTAAGGAGACACGATTTCATCCCTCCGGTCCATGTAGGACCAGATTCGCATTAGTACGATGTCGTAGTAGTACGGCAATTTAATTGTATTACTACGAGCCTGCTATAGAGTATAGGAAGTAAGTTGTTAGAATGAGAGGATACTCAATCACTATTAGAATTTCCTGAGAGATTCTTGGGACGACCCTTGAGAATCTCATTGTGAGCTTCGATTTAGATTCCTTTTCCCTTATTTTAATCCACCTTCCTCCCTTGATTCTTGCATCTTGTTTGAACTTTTTTCACCAATACCCTTACTTTCTTGTGCTTAATAATGATTAGAAAGATGGCTACACTGCTATATACTCATTGGTCAAACACATGGCTAGAAGGATTACATTAAGGAATTGGAATACACGGAGACTTTGACTAAGTTATAAGAGCTTTTTTCTAAAAGGATGATTTAATAATTAGTAGTTTGTAAGTTGGGATATCACCAAGGAAATTTATCTTGAAGATTCTAAGTAGTAATCACTAGAGGATTATAAAATTATATTTTGATACTGGAGAAAAATAGTTAGAATCTATATAAATCGATTTCAGGAATTGATGTGATTCATGAATTATTGGATTATGATTATACATCTTTGAACGTATATAGATTGGTTTGATAATGATCAAAAAAAGGGGATGGCTGTATGAACTATTAAATTGAGTCGTACAAGTTGCGATGTATATGATTATTGAATTTCAAATTTAAGTGGAAGCAATGATATTAAAATTTGGTTTAAAAGATTGGGAAGATATGAAAACGATTGTTTAGGAAGAGAAAAAAAAATCTCAAATTTGGAATCGTGTCAATTGATTGAAGATTTAAAAATCTATTTAGATTTTGGGTTAAGAAGTAGTGATTATGTTTCAATGACTTAGAAAGAGAAATTATGGTTGATAAGTGCGTTAAAATACTGAGTTGTAATGCTAGATTGCTGTGATACGCTGAGTGTCCATTTTGAGGATTATTTGAGACAAATTGGAAGTTTTTAAAGTTATGAAGTGATATAGAATTTTATGGATTCATGATTTATTAACTCAGGAGTTCAAAGTTGGATTGAAATATTAAATTTTGGAAAGGTTAGTAGTAATGTGATAAAAGTTATTATGAGATTTATGAAAAGGATTTAAATGTTAGTCGTGATTAGATTGGATGGCTTAGAGTGAATACAAATTGAGGTAGTTATTTTGAAATTTCTTTTTAAAGGAAGGTAATGGTAGGCTACCAAGGTAACCTTAATGAGATAGAAGTGTTCCACACTAATTGCCATATCACTCATGACTATGATAGTAGTATATACTCCAGTGTTGTTAGTCGTCTGCCAAACTATGGGACTGTATCTCAATCTTGACTTACTCAACATTCCCTCAAATCTAGATCTTTATTGTAACTTTCTAACCGTTTGTATTTGATCGTTCCTTAACAGTATTTGCCTTTATAACTGTGTCCCTAAATTATTTCACTAGATTCTTAATTAAATTTATTTCACGCTTCAACTTGATTTCCTTTATTCTTGTATTAGTTGTCACCTCTTGAACCCTTACCATGATACTAAAATACTTTCTGACTTAAATTCAAGATCCAACCATGACTCAATTCTTTCGACCCGACGTGTCATGTGTGATGGTGTTCTTCTTGTTTCCTTAAATGCTTAACCTTGTACCTTATCTTGATTGCTTGACCAGCTTAGTTAATGATCTTGGACTATTTTTTCTTCTTCATCATTACCTCCCTTACTTATATTTTGACTACCTTATGTTGCTAATTTAGCCTTAGTTTTGCAAGCTTATTTTTTTTCGAGCTTGATCATGACATATTTTATTGGGTCGACCCAATAACATATTGTCTAATCAGAACCGGTGTATGATGGTCTGATCAACCTAGTGCACTTTGGTTCGCTTTCATATATTACTCTACGTGGATGAGACTCTAGGGCCTATGTCTCATCCACGACAGCTTTGGCAATTCTTCTTGAATTATTTTCGTCGTCTATGAACCACGTATTGTACTCAATAGCATCGTCTTTGAACTCTTTTTGCTTTTGTCTTTCACATATTGCAGAAAGACAAGGCACTGTACTTAATAGGTCAACCCAGGGTATCACGTTTAGCTTCCTTAACAAAATGAGAAAATTGACTTATTTCTATATCCTTGCAGTATCCTTTAGGATTTCAATAGTGTTGAATTCTAAACCCTTGATCGCGACCAGTTGACTTGGTCATTCCCTTATCATCCAATGTCTGGAACCTTATTCAATTGAATTAATTCAATTGTGACATGGATTTCAAGTCTTGGATACTCGTGCCTAGACTTCAATGACCTCGTTCTCCATCTTGCCCAATCCTCAGCACCGGCCCCAGCAGCTAGGGCCCTGACCATTAGAGCTGCGAGGACAGGTTCGATTACCTCCTTACAGTATTCTGCCCCGACCTATCTCCAGCAGCAGAAGCAGAAGCGGCCTTTCGTAACCGGTTGTTCTCATTGCGGGAAGCCCGGGCATGTTGTTACTGAGTGCCACAGAGCACAGGGATTGTGCTTGGTTTATGGTTCGCCGGACCACATGATAGAATTTTGTCCGTTCAGAAACAGATCATCGCCGACAGTAACTAGTCCCTCGGTTATGGGACCAGCACCAGCACCAGAACCAGCTCCAGTTCACCAACCACAGCAGCTCCCGTTCCCGGGTCCATTGCCGTCTCAGGCCCAGGCCTTCCAGCAACAGAGGCCTCAACAGTTCGCCCTGGCCCAGGCCCAGATCCAGAATCGGCAGAAAGGTATCTGTGTCCTATTGTCTTGCTTTCCGCCGTCGTTATACGGGACACATGTCATGTTTCATGTATCCTAATTACAACGGTATATCCCGGGCCCGAGCCATGTCCTAGATCATTCGAAAACGGTTATTGGTACCAACCTTTTCGTATGAGAAGTGGCCCGTGTCCCTGTTTGACCAAAGAGAGAGACCTCAAGCGCAAGACTATCAGTTTAGTTCGTGTTGCTTGAGTTCATCGCTCCTTGGGAGAGTCAAACGTGAGAGTGTGAGGATGATATCCGATCACGTTATCCTAATCGGTTTGGCTCGTGAGGTGTAATATCTTCCTTATGCCTTGCACTTCGATTCCTTGCTTGCATGTATGATTGTATGATTGATTGGTAGCGTAGACTGCTTGCGATAGTATAGCTGTCCCGACATCTCTAGCCTCTTGATTAAATTTTGAGGACGGAATTCTTTTAAGGTGGGTAGGATGTAGTTCCCCGAAATTTGTGATACGTATTTTATACGTGTTCGTATTTCTGACCCGTATTTCCCATTTTCTTTGATTAGTTAGTTGTGGTTTATTTTCATATTTAGTATTGTGGTTTAATTGTCATTTATCTGATTAGTGGAGCTTGGTTTTATTTGGATAGGAGAAGGATTGGGTTTGGTTTAGTTTGGTTTTAATTGTGATGGATCACCTTAGCCTAACCACCACCACTACCATTTATTAACCCCACTTCCTTCTCTCTCTTCATTACTCTTCTTCTTTCCTCCATTAATTCTTCACCTACCAGAGGGAGAGAGGCCTAGGCAAGTGCAACTTGCTTTATGGAAGAACTCCAATTTTATTGCTTCATTCTCTTCCTTACATCATTTTAACTTACTTTAGTACTTGGCATTTCCACTTTCCATGGCTAGATTCTTGTAGATCTAAGTTTACTTTATTTTCGAAATTCTTGGGTTTTGATCTACTTAGTCTTGTTATTTCTAAGTTTTGAGGGTTCCATGTTGTAGAGAATTTCTTTCTACCCTATTTTGACCTATGAAAGTTCGGATTTGGGCTCCGGATGATGGAGTTATGGAGCTTGAGAACTTGGCTCTCATGGTGTTCTTTTCTCAGAATTTTGGAGAAGATGAACTATGCTTGACTTGACCGCATGAATATTTCATGCGACAAGTGTTCTATTCAGCCGCATGACTGGAAGTACTTGAGCCGCATGAGGGCCGAACTTATCTAGCCGCATAACTCGCTCAATCCCCAGTCGCATAAGACTCTGCACTTCCAGCCGCATGGAGTCCACTTACCCTTTCAGCCGCATATGCTCCTCTCTTCCCGCTAGCCGCATATGCCTTTTCTCCGTGAACCGCATGGACCTGCCTCCCTTGAACCGCATGAACTTAAACACTCGCTGGCCGCATAGACTGCAGTCTCCCGCTGCCGCATGAGGACTGCACCCTCTCAGCCGCCTGATTGACTGGATCCCTGAGCCGCATAAGGGCCAGCCCCGCTGACCGCATGAGATCCCATTCAACCCGACTGCACCCTCTCAGCCGCATGAGTACCCCCCCTTCTGAACTGCATAGGCTCAATCCATTCCGGCCGCATGAGACCCCGCCCGTTTCAGCCGCATGAGAACCCCTCCCCGCGAGCCGCAGGCACCCCCTTCTTCTTGGTCGCATATGCCGAGCCGCATGGCTCTTTCATGGCTTGTATTTTATGAATATTTTAATTATTACTATTATGCCCATGCCATGTAACTCTCAGTATAACTTGAGTTTCCATGGCGTGTACATTTACCTTTATTGTATATTTTTACGCCCATTTTATATCCTTACGCCTTTTGTCCTGAACTTGATAAATCCTGATTTGATTGGCATGATTGAAATGACAATTGTACCTGGCATAGTGTGACCAAGAACAGACATGCTTGATAGTGGCCCATCGTGGCGCACTCTTGATAAATACTAATGATAATGATAGTGGCCCGTCGTGGCGCACTATTGACAAATCAATTCATTGGCCTGGACACCGTGGATGATTGTGCTTGTATAAACTACTAGTCCGGTTATGTCTTGCATCATGTCTAGGGCATGATCCCTGAGTACCACGGTCAGGGATTCATACTGAATCTGGCTAGGTTAATGACTAGATTGATCAAATAGTTCATGAAGAATTTCCCAGTTACCTGTTGCCCCTTTGGGTGCCTACCTGTACTTTCTGTAAGAAACTTGGACACGTATGGAAGAACTGTAGGAAGAGACTAGGATTGTGCCTATTTTGTGGGTTAGCTGCACACAAGATACGAGATTGTCCTACTACACTTGCCCCTAGTCGAAGCCTACCTTCAGGAGAGAGTTCCAGCTACCAGACCTAGTAGAGGTAAGTTCTTGACCCATACCATATCCTATCTTGATGATTACTGTATCCTACCATAGTGTTTGTATGCTTGATATCTTATGACTACTCTTGATCTAGTATGACTATAGTGGCTAGATGAGACCCCAGACTGATTACCTGCCATAATCATGTATGATATCTTTCCAACTACATGATTTAGATAAGTTTTCTTAAGACCATGATTGTTGGGAATTTTGACCTAGAAGGAGTAGGATCATCTTAATTTCGAGGACGAAATTATTTTAAGGAGGGTAGACTTGTAGCACCCACTTTTTGAAACAAGGGTATTTTAGTCATTTTAGTCATTTTGTGATTTTCTAGATACTTTTGGCTTGTGTTTGTTTTAGCAGTTGGTTTAACCTTAGATAATCCATATTAGAGACTAACCATGACATATGATGATCATTTAGCTAATTAGAAATTATATTAGGCTTTGGTCCAATTTAGAAAGCAAATTGACCCTTTTTAGGCTAGTTAATTAATTGGCCTTTTAAGCCTTTTGTTAGTGGGCTTAAACTCAACTTAGATAGAGAAGAGGGGCCCATGAACCAACCCTAACCCTAGAAGGACTAGCATGGCCGGCCAAAACAGGAAACCCCCTCCCTATATAAACACTTGCATTAGTTTTGACACCCCTTTTACAAAACCCTAGTTTTCAGCTCTTCAAAATCCTAACTTTCTCATCCGACCTTCGTTTCACCACAAACGAAGTGCATTGTGATCGTAGGAAGGAGGAGAACTTGCTGGAGTATTGCTAGCAAGGAGTTGGAGGAGTTTGCTCAGTGGAAACTGGTCGTCTCATTGCTTGAGGAGTCTATTTCATTGAGATTTCAACTCTCAATAGGTAAACACCTAAACACTATAGTTTTCCTGATTTTTCTTCATGGTAGCATGCATCTAGGTACCCTCGACCCACCCATGTAGTTTGGTGAGATTTTGTGTCTGTTTGATAGGCGTTTCGGACACCTATCGGATTAGGGTTTAAGGTGTTCGATAGAATTACCCAAAGAATTGAAAGTTATTTTTCTTCGAATCTTTTTACATATTCTGTTAGCCCTAGATGTAGGGATTCCTAAACCCTAGTTTTGTGAATAATTTGACACGTATCCGTGTCTAAAAGTGGACACGCACGCGCTGTACGAGGACTGTGCGCGTGTCCTGCTGCTGCTATGTCCGTTCTCGATGGACACAACGACTCGACACGTAATTTTTGGGTTATGGGTAGGGGCAATGTCTGCATGATGCCCAACAAATTTGGTTAGGTTTTGTGGGGAGTCGAGAGAGAAATCGACACGGCACGGGTTTTTGTACTGTCGCACGTGCGCCCAGTTTTGGCGTCGGATACGCGTGTCGTGCGACTTGGACACGCGTCGTATGGCCAGTACAGACACGTGGGCTAGTAGCCCTACATGTGGGCTACATGTAAGAGCGACCACGTGTCGTAGTTTGGTCTGTGTCGAGCCCTAGGTCACGTGACACGCGTGCACGAGGACTGGGTTCCAGTTCTGATACTCACGTATCTTGGACACTTCGTGTCCTGTTCCTTGGACACAACTGCACCCGATTGCATGTTCATATACATAAGACACTTTACCAACCATTAGTTTCAAATATCATTAGATTTCGAATGGTTTTAGGTCATGTTAGGTTTTGAGTTGAGTATCGGGTTTAAGTTCCAGTTCTTTTTCCTGTTTCAGTATTTTGATCTGTTCTATTATTTTTTTTCGATATAATTCTGTGTAAACCAAAGCCTGTAGGTCCTATATTATCACATCTAGGAGATACCTACTAGTTTGTATAGTAGAAACGGTTGTGTTCGAGTTTGGATTAGACATGGGGTTATTCGGGTATGTGTCAAGATAGGGTACTAAGAGATAGGTAATTCCTATAATAGATATTTGGATTGGTAGGTTGATCCTTGATTTAGGATTAACTTCAGTAATGACATGATCAGTTTAACTGTTAGTTAAGAATTAGTTAATACCAAGTCCAGTTTGTAATGCCCCGCTCCGTACGGTGCATTATGCTGAGTCGTTGACTCGAAGAGTTGCGTTGACCCGATTACGTATCGATGCGAATCGATACAAAGTGTTAAGTTGTCCCGAACAATGCATCGAACTAAGTTGATGCGAAGAGTTGTCTTGTCCCGAAGAATGTATCGAGTGAATCGATGCGAACCGTCGCGTTGCCCCGAAGGATGAGTGCGTTGAATCGGCTCAAAGATTCTAAGAAATCGAATCGACCAAGGCACAAGTCTGAATCGATGCAAGTATTGATTTTAGTTGGTTTCGTGTGCAGGTTATACTTTGACGGAAAAATATTAGAGGTCGATCTTTTGCAATATTAGTAAGGGGTCCGCGAAATCAAATCGTCGCCTTACGACGGGCTAAGACTTGGGCACGCTAAGACAAATCGGACGTATAACTCAATGAAGCACGAAGTGCTCGAATGGCTAAGTCAGGAGAGTGGCCGTGCAACAAAGTTAGGGAATCGAGCCGCATCGACTCGGCGAAACGACAAAGGCGTATCGACTCAAGGTGGAAGGATTGACTTCTTTTTACTCCTTCATTCGATAAGTCAAATATATTATTGTATGCTGAGTTAACCTATCAACGCCACGGGCGTGGCTCGATAGAGAGATAAACGCAGTGCGTGTGTTGAACACTAAGATAGAACAATTGAAATAAATCGTACGGCAAACGTACGAATCGCTATGGAACATTGGATATCGCAAAGGCGAGCGCCTCGGTGCGCAAGCCGCAAGAACATGGGATAACTGTACTCGGCGAGTGCCTTAGTGCACGAACCATACCGTGCCTTAGCACACGAGTTAGAACGGCTAGAACACTGAAAGACAATAGGCGAGCGCCCTAGCGTGCAAGCCACAGACATTGAATGCTAAGTCATAGAACATCGGAATACGGTCGAAATGTGCCTACGTGTACGGGATACTAAAAGTTGGCTTCGTTGCGAAAGAATACAGTTGTGGCATGAATGTGGCAGAACTGTCGGATATGACATAATGCCTCGAAAGGTGTTCGGGACCTTCGGGTCGTTCGGTTGACGAGCATTGAGTTGAGGCATGATGCCATTGAAACATTGAAATGAAGCATGAAGCGTAAGAACATAGAAAGTTAACGGAAGAAATACGAGATGATAATGCGGCATGGTGCCCTTCGAAATGTTTACGGCCTTCGGGCGTTCGATGAGAACATTCGGGCGTTGTGCCAACTGAAATAGAGATAAGCGAACTTGCTTGGTTGTATAAAATATAAGATTCGTTGCATGGTCAAATGGACTTAAATATATAAAAGCCCATGCATGGGTATTCCCTCGAACGCGGCGCGCCAGGGCGCTGGGACCGTTCGGCCTAGGAGGGATTCGTTTACGGTATTGTTGGTGCACTTTATTTAGATGGGTAGCGACCGTCTGGTGAATGTGATAAGCCACTTGCTACGATTATTTCGGTGGCCTCTGATGTTGGTTAGCAACCGCACAGAGTTAACATCGTCTTATGTTTCGATTCGATAATATAAGTCTATTCTAGCCCGAAAAGCTAGTGACCTTCATATAGTTAAGGGTGACGGGTTTGGAAGTGCAAGGTATACGTATATCCTGTATAGATGGATCCGAATAGAGAGCACTTATAACATGACAGGGAAAAACGGATGGGCGTATTCACCTTACGTCGGAGCAAGGGCGAGTGCGTCGACTTAGTAAGAGTCGCGCCACGAATCAAACACGAGAATGCTTGCTTGCTTGCCTATTCAATTCGATAACATGCTTGCTATGATAACATGCTTGCTATGATAACATGCTTTACGCTTTCGAATATGCCATAAAATTGACCCTAAGGAGAACATAGCAAGATCATAAGCTAAGTTGCATGATTTAACATAAATATTAAAATATCGGTTTAGAAAGAAGATCATTGCTTCAGTACATGCGAGGACGAACGTACTGATCCCCTACCAGCTTCATGCAGGGTGCAGGGAATGGATTGCCCGTGGCGAAGCGTTGCTTGAACGCGTTGAGGCTTGGAATGCCGAAGTGTATTGAAGCGTGCGATCGCTTGACGCTCGGACTCGCGACAGGATTGATGCGGCCGAAATATAGAAGGCATGATGTATGGAACGGCGAAATCCTTTGTGGGCAAGAGAGAACCTGAGTGTTGTAGCCAATCTGGCAAATTCCGTTGGGCTATCGAAAGCCTTTGTAATCTGATTTCGAATATCAATAAAGAGAATCGTTTTCGTATACTCTGTTTTCCTTCGTTGTAAATGTTCAACTCAAAGATAACCATTTGAGAACTTGTCATCTTGCCTTGCACGAGCACAACTCCAGGCTCGTGCGACATCACGCCCCATGCGAGGACGATGATTCGGGTGATTCCGGGTCGGGGCGTGACACAGTTAGCTGTCAGTAAGATTTGGTTGTGTAGTTAAAATAGAAACTGGATTGAGATATATATATGTATGTGTGTTGTGTATTGGTATGGGGAGGTTTTGTGATGAAGGGTTGGGGCAGTAGACAACTGCAGCAGCAGTAGTATGCTGTAATTGCAGCAGTTGCTGCAACAATAGGCAGCTGAAATAGCAAGGCTTTGGCCTAGTGCATGTATTGAGTGCTAATGCTTGAGAGGGTGTGGTTAATTGGAGTTAAGGGATATTGAAGGTATTGAGATTGAGATAGGTAATACTTACTTTAGGCAATTAAGTTATGTAAGGTAAGGCAATAGTATATAGATATATATAGGGGTATGATTAGGTTCATGACTTGGAACCTAGGATAACCTCAACCTTAACCCCAAAAGCAACATTACATCTAGTATTGACCCAAAACTTGACAAATAGGTTAGTGATCTAGGATTGACCTAAAATTTGACCTATAGGCTAGTTGACCTAACTTTGACCTAGTTTGACTAGTCTGGTTGACCAAGTTGACCCAAGGTTGACTTTGACTTAGATTGACCCAAATCATGTAGAATTTGCATTGAAGGTTTTCCTTATGATATTTAGACTGTATTATGACATGTGGTTGTTTTAAATAGGATCTTATTACTCCAGTCCAGTCACTTTTCATCATCAGCAGTTCGGATTTCCAGTCGAGTACATTCTCTGATCTTTTCATACTTCTTTGGATATGTACTCTTGTTATAGACTAGTATACTTGATGCTGACACGATGTTCACACGGATTAGTACCCTCTGGATCTTTTCATGCGATGTTATCCCCTCGGATACATCGAGTATGTCATATTCATGTACTTTATCATGGTCATCATGTACTCCATGTATTCATATTTATCCATGTGCACTCATATGTTATTCATGTACACTTATGACCATATGAGTTCCATGTATACAGTAGTTGTTATCCATGTGCAATAACATAACATGCTTTGATCCTTGTGTATTGGTTGGGGGCAGAGGGAGTGTAGTTGGTTATGTGATCATTATCCCCAGTAGGTATCCATGTGCATTCCATAGCTGTATCCATGTGCAACCCAAGCTGTTTACATAACCAATTCATGCTCTGATTCACGTAGAAGGTTACATTCTTTATTTATCATATTATATCTCAGCTTATATCTTCTCTCTTGTTGATTTCTCTTTACAGCGATTTATGTATAGTTTTCTATAGCTTGCTTTATATGTCCATTCCTGATATGAACTGTTGTGAGAGATATGTGCTCGTTCCGTCCTGACTGGGCATGTTAAAAATTTTACAGGTGATGATGAGGAGTACTGTCCAACTTATTATGGCATTGGCTTAGATGACACTGCGATGTGGACCCACAGGAGGATCCCACAGTCGCTGAGGACTTGCCCATAGTCTAGCTGAGACTTAGTACTTTATTTTGTATTTTCTATTTAAGACTTTATGAGTTATACTTGAGATTTATTCTGGTGGTTTACACCTAGACTTTTATTGTGACTCTCTTGGGATTCTTCTTCTATTCCATCTTAGTATTGTGATTGAGTTACGTATTATTTTACTCTCTATTCATAGCTTATTTAGACTGTGTTAGATATGGTGACTCAGGACAACGTTCTACCGCCGACACTGCGGCGTAGGCTGGGCGTTCGTTACTTCTCGTGCCCTTACACTGGGTGCGGGTCGTGACAGGTACTGGAACCCTGGAAGGCTGGAAGTGGAAACTGAAGCAGAATTTTTGATTTTTTTTGGTTTAAAATGATATAGGCCTATATGTTAATCAATAATTTTGATTGTAAATTTATAATTAAAGCCCTGTGACGCCCGTATTTCGGAATACGTATTTTGATTAGGCCCATATGTATTTCGGACCTGTATTTTATTTTCTCGGATTTTGGCATGTAATTGTATTTTGGCTCGACTTGCAGATTTTGGTTTTCTCGTAAATCGGGTTTTGACCTGGCGTGGTTTATTCTTGTGGAGAAGGATTTTGGTTTGGTTTGCATTGGACTACCCTTAGTTAAACTCCACCCTCAACACAACACACCCTCCCTCATTAAAACCCCACCTAACTTTTCTCTCTTCTCATTACTCTTCCATTAATTTTCTCCATCTTCTTCCTTCCTCCACACAACACCCAACCTCCATAGGCAAGTGCACCTTGCCACCAAATAGGAACCCTATTTTATTTGTCCATTAGTTAGATTAGGCCATGGTGAACCACATTAGAACTTGGCATTTTGTGATTTGGAGTTTCTATTTTTCTAGATCTAAGTTTTAACCATTTTCGGATTTCCTTGGTTTTGATCTATTAAACTTAGATTTTTGCTTGTTTTGAGGTTTCCATGTGGTAGCGAATTCAATTTTACACAAGTTAGAACTTTGAAAATCTAAATTTTGTTTTGATTTGGCCAAGTTATGGGAATTGGAATTTTTGGTGTTCTTGGATTTCTCTTCTCAGCCTTGCTAGAGAAGATGATCTCGGCCAGCGCTCTTTAGCGCTGGGCCGAACTGCGCCAACCCTTCCTCGACCAGCGCTCTTTAGTGCTGGGCTGACCCGCGCTCGGCGCCCTTTGGCGAACCGCGCTCACTCCCTAGCGCAACTCGACCCCAGAGCAATCCGACCCCAGCGCAACTCGACCCCAGCGCAATCCGACCCCAACGCAATCCGACCCCAGCGCAATCCGACCCTAGCACAACTCGACCCCAGCGCAATTCGACCCCAGCGCAATCCGACCCTAGAGCAACTCGACCCCAGCGCAATCCGACCCCAGCGCAATCCGACCCTAGCGCAATCCGACCCCAGCGCAATCCGACCCTAGCGCAACTCGACCCCAGCGCAATCCGACCCTAGCGCAACTCGACCCCAGCACAATCCGACCCTAGCGCAACCCGACCCCAGGATCCCCAGCGCAACCTACTTGCCTATGGTAGTTTGGTTGTATATTCCTTTGGTTGGCTTCTCTTTTGTGGATTGGAGTTCTGAGATCTTGTTCCACACAACACGACTGTCTTGGCCCAACACGACCTGGCACGGTTTTTTCGATAATTTGCTTATGACTAGTACGATTTTCATGATTTCTGTGATTATAATCCTAGTACTTTCTGATCTTCTTAGTAGTGACCCGATGGGGTGCGCTCTTAACTTGTAAACTGTGATTCATGATTAATCTTGTAACTGGATAACTTGATAGTGGCCCATGGCGGCGCGCTCCTGACTTGTAACTTGACTTGATGCTGTTGCGATGGCGAACTTGACTCATATAACCAACTCTGACACCGTGGGTGTTCATTCTTGCTGCTTCGTGCAATCCACTTGTCTTGTCTTGTCTTACATCATGTCTAGGACGTGACTCCCTGGTTACCACGGTCAGGGATTCGCACTGAATATGGATTAGGCTAATTACTAGATCAAACTATAGTTCATGGAGAATTTCCAGTCACAGGTGATCTCGTTATCTGGGTGCTTTAAATGGACTTGTAGCCTGCCGACGAGTAGGGCACATTTCCAGCATACTGTCATGTGTTGCACCCTCTAAGTCACCTAAGGGTACATTGTCTCCCGGGCAATATACCCAACCATACTCTCAACCCGCGGAAGGATAACTGGATAGTCTGCAGGGCTTGGGACTGGAAATTTCTCATTTGCACCTTGTTAGTAATTAGGCATATGATAACCCTAGTTAGTTAAGTAGTAAGCCGTAGTATTTGCTTGGCCGCTTGTGAATGGATGGTGTCCAGCCCTGTCTAAATCTCGTCTAGTTCCAGTACCTGGTTTCTCCTGAGCATGTTTGTTTTACTTATCTTAACAATAAATGGGTGGATACAAGGTGCTATTCAGGCGAAAGGTACAACCCCGGTCCTTGTTTGGTTAAGGGTTGTAACCTGGCTCCCGGAATGGTTCCACATCCATACTCGTTTATTGTCCTGTTATACTCTTTATTAATGGTACTTTTCTTCTATTTCTTTATGATCTGATATGCTGGCTTTCGTTCTTATTTCGTGGCCTCCTTTGTGGCACTTGCTCTTTCTGGGGTTTGACCCAGCTGGTTTTGTGTGGCCAGATTTTGGAGCAGCTCCCGAAGATCTACCGAGCTTCCAGCCCAATGGTGACAACTAGACGAAACCCCGGCTACGAGTGGGTTTTCCTTTTTGATCCGCTCACTACATTGTAAAATTATTCTTTTGAGGCGTTTAGCCGACGAGCACCTGTTAGCTCGATGCATATTTACTTACTGTCTGCCTACGGGCTGTAACATGATTAACAAATCCTACGGTTGATCATGTATGACTGAAATCTTGCTAGTCTTGACATTTTGTACGACTAGCTTCATGATCATCCAATATGTAATGTATGGGACGCCTTGCTATTATATATTTGGTGCTCTGACATCTTGTAACTATTATGTGTTGCTTGAGATTGAGACAATAGGCTTGTTCATGACCATAGGACCATAGGAGACTGTTGGCTTGTAGTTAAACCCTCATATATCTAGACAGCCGTGACCGTATAGCGAGGTAGATTCCATTTCAATATATGTAGCTGGCTATGTATGCCCCTGCTCTCCAGTATTCTGGTTCTGGGGCGTTACATGGTTTAAGTGGTGGCCCATGCAGGTCTTGTAAATCAAGATATGTGAGTGTTTACCGGATAGATGTCTCAATCAGTACTCGTCCTTGATATCTGTTCATATCCTCTGAATTCCTGGATTCTTGCCCTGATCATGTGCTTGTATCGTTGATCTGTCATGGTCCTTTCTTATTGTTCCCTATGTCGTCTTCTTCATCGGCACTGTACCTGGCCCCGTCGATCAGCGAGGTGGAGCACTTCCCGCGGACCAGCAGCAACCCGAAGATCAAGTCCAGCATTCCGGAGTAGCCTCCAGAGTTGTACCTACTGGAGGAGAGCCACCAGTTCAGCCCGTTCGACCTGCCGAGCCGGATGATGGCACCTTGGTAGGTCTCATCAGGACCTTGATAGCTTCCCAGGATCGTAGAGGAAACGCCTTGCACCAGGCAGTGGCAGATGCTTTGACCAGAGGTGGTCATCCAGGGAACAGCGCGGCCAACAGCTTCAAGCGCTTGAACCCTCCATTCTTCGACGGCAGCGAAGATGCGATTGCCGCGGACGCTTGGCTTCAGGATACCGAGGTAGTTCTGGAAACAGCTAGGACACCTGAGAATGAGAAGGTGGCGGTGGTACGCCTACAGTTGTTAGACTTAGCTCGTAGTTGGTGGGCGGTGCAGGCCATGGGATTAGCGGTGCCGGTTACTTGGGCGGTGTTTAGAGAAAGATTCCAGACGAAGTATTTTGATGCTGTAGCTCGGTACGATCTGCAGACGAGATTTACCAACTTAAAGCAAGGAGGCAGGACGGTCGACGGTTATGCATCTGAGTTCTCTAGACTCAGTAGGTTTGCCCCCACCTTGGTGGCAACCGAGTTTGATTGGGCCCAGCGATTCCAGCAAGGGCTGCACTTTGAGATCTTATTGGCAGTTGAGCAGTTCGAGCACCAGATGTTCGATGCAGTATTGAGGGCAGCTAGGAGGCACGAGTACACCTCCCAGAGGATCGTGGATAGGACCGGAGGTAGGAAGCGGTCCTACAATCAGATGCACCAATCATCAGCTCCAGCCCCGGCAGCTAGGGGTTTGACCATTGGAACTTCGAGGCGGGCGGCCTCAGTGACGTCGGTTCAACATTCAACCCCGACGTACCCGCAGCAGCAGAAGCAGAAACAGACTTCCGCGATGGGATGTTCTCATTGCGGGAAGCCAGGGCACGTGGTGGCAGATTGTCGCAGGGCACAGGGATTGTGCCTGGCTTGTGGAGCGGCAGATCACAAGATAGGAGCCTGTCCGAATAGGGGTAGTTCATCCTCTTCCAACCTAACCAGTCCGTCGGTTAGGGGACCAGCACCTATGCAGCAGCAGCAGTACCCGAGGCCATTGTTGCCTCAGGCCCAGGCATTTCAGCAGCAGAACCAGCAGCAGTACACCCAGGCTCAAGTGCAGAGTAGGCAGAGAGGTTTCCAGCAGAGGGGACCCGCAGCCAGAGGACAAGGTCAGGCAATGATGATGACTATGGAAGAAGAGGTTGCACCAGGTGAAGTAGTGGCAGGTACTATTCTCGTCAACTCCTCTCCAGAATTGGTATTATTTGATTCTGATGCATCGCATTTATTCATGTCTGCACGATTCGCAACACAGATAGGATTGGAGCCAGAGTCATTGTCAGTAAGGCTCAATATACTTACTGGTAATGGTCTTGTAGGAGTAGATCGAGTGTTTTCCTCGTGTCGGATCTTAGTTAGCGGTAGAGAGTTCCCCGCTAGATTTATAGAGTTTCCTATGGCAGACTATGATGTAGTCTTAGGCATGGATTGGTTGAGGAACCAGTATGCTAGGATAGACTGCCACATTGGCAGGGTTGTTTTCAGCATTCCAGGCGAGCCAGAGTTTTCATTTTTCAGAGGCACGGTGGAGCCATCTTCTCCAGTATTATGGATGGCAGTAGCAGCAGTACAGTTGCCCCGGATAGTTGAAGAGTTCCCAGATGTCTTTCCAGAGGAACTTCCAGGGATGTCGCCAGAGCGGGAGATCGAGTTCACTATAGACTTGATCTCCGGGACGGCACCAGTATCAGAGCGAGTCTACAGGATGGCGCCTTCAGAGTTGGAGATTTTGTACAAGATGATTGAAGAACTGAGAACCAAGGGATTCATTCGTGCAAGTGGATCGCCTTGGGGAGCCCCGATGCTTCTTGTGAAGAAGAAGGATGGTACGTCCAGGTTATGTGTAGATTATCGTACCTTGAACTCGATGACAATCAAGAACAGATACCCTCTCCCGAGGATAGATGACTTGTTTGATCAACTCAAGGGGCTTCAGTGTTTTCGAATATAGACTTGCGATCAGGATACTACCAGATCAGGGTCAGAGAGCAGGACATTCCAAAGACATCATTCAGATCAAGGTGTGGGCATTGGGAGTTTCTTGTTATGCCATTCGGAGCAACCAATGCGCCAGCCGTATTCATGGACCTCATGAATCGCATTTTCATGTCTTACTTGGATCAGTTCGTGATCGTGTTCCTAGATGACATCCTGGTCTACAGCAAGAGCGAAGCAGAGCATGAGCAGCATCTCAGAATCGTCCTTCAGACGCTTAGAGAGCGTCAGTTGTACGCCAAGTTCCGTAAATGCAAGTTCTGCCTCGATCGCATTTCGTACTTGGGTCACATCATTACCCGAGGAGGAGTGGAAGTGGATCCCCAGAAGATTATGGCTATCGAGTCATAGCCAGTACCTAGCTCAGTGGCAGAGGTTCGCAGCTTCCTTGGATTAGTCGGCTACTACCGGCGATTCATTTCAGATTTTGCCAGGATTTCAGCGCCGATGACCCAGTTGACCCGCAAGAATGTGCCGTTCGTATGGACAACAGAGTGCCAGGAATCATTTGAGAAGTTGAAGCGAGGTTTGGTAACGGCTCCCATTCTCACACTTCTAGATGGGACTGGAGGATTCACAGTTTATTGCGACGCTTCAGGCAGAGGATTGGGGTGTGTCTTGATGCAGCATGGAAAGGTAATAGCTTATACATCACGTCAACTTCGTGATCATGAGAAGAATTACCCGACCCACGACTTGGAACTGGTGGCGGTAGTGTTTGCGCTTAAGCTTTGGCGGCACTACTTGTACGGAGATAGAGTGGAGATATTTACTGATCACAAGAGCCTGAAGTATGTTTTCACCCAGAAGGACCTTAACATGCGGCAGAGAAGATGGCTCGAGTTACTGGTGGACTATGATGTGGACTTGCAGTATCACCCAGGGAAGGCCAACGTTGTAGCAGATGCGTTGAGCAGGAGAGCCAGAGTTTACTTCCTAACGGCACAACCAGAGTTATTGGCAGATCTTCAGAATATGGGAATTGAAGTGGTTCTTCCTACCAACGTGGCGTAGATGGCCAGTCTACAGGTTCAGTCCAGCATAGTTGAGACGATCCTGAGGGCACAGTCAGCAGATTCCAAGCTTCAGCGACTCAGAGCAGAGTGTGAGGTAGGAAGAAGGCCAGAGTTGTGCATTCATGAAGATGGTATACTTCGACACGGCACTCGTCTTTGTGTACCCAGTGGAGATATCAGACAGGAGGTCATGGCAGAAGCTCACAGTTTACAGTATTCTATTCATTCCGGTGGCACGAAGATATATAGAGACATTCGTCAGCATTTCTGGTGGAATGGCATGAAGAGGGAGATAGCCCGGTTTGTCTCTCGGTATTTGGTTTGCCAGCAGGTTAAGGTGGAACATCAGAGGCCCGCTGGACTTCTTCAGCCCTTGCCGATTCCAGAATGAAAGTGGAAGCATGTGACCATAGATTTTGTGACTGGATTGCCTAGATCTCCAGCTGGTCGAGATGCTATTTGGGTTATAGTGGACAGGCTCACGAAAGTGGCTCACTTTCTTCCGTTCAGAGTTGGGCAGTCTACGGCTCAGCTAGCAGAAATGTACCTCAGGCAGATTGTCAGGCTTCACGGTGTGCCCATTAGTATCACCTCGGACAGGGATTCAAGATTCATATCACACTTTTGGCGTAGCCTACAAGAGAGTTTGGGAACTCACCTTCAGTTTAGCTCAGCTTATCACCCGCAGACAGATGGCCAGTCGGAACGTACAATCCAGACTCTTGAAGATATGTTGAGATCTTGTACCCTTGACTTCGGTGGTTCATGGGAGGATCACCTGCACCTGGTGGAATTCTCGTACAACAATAGTTTCCAGGCCAGTATTCAGATGGCCCCGTTCGAGGTACTGTATGGTAGGAAGTGCAGATCCCTGTTAGCCTGGGATGATGTTGGAGAAAGGCAGATGCTTGGTCCAGAAATAATTGCCCAGACAGTTGAAGTGGTCAGAAGAATCAGATATCGTCTTCGAGTGGCCCAAGATCGCCAGCGCCATTGGGCCGATGCTCATCGACGTCCCTTAGAGTTTGCTATCGGCGACCATGTATTCCTTAGGATCTCGCCTAACCGCGGCGTCATTCGCTTTGGCGTACGGGAAAAGCTTAGTCCTAGGTATATAGGGCCGTTCGATATCCTGGAACGAGTTAGAGATGTATCCTATCGTCTCGCTCTTCCGCCGTCGCTAAGTGAGGTGCATGATGTATTCCATGTGTCCCAATTACGACGGTACATTCCGGACTCGAGCCATATCCTGGACCATTCGGAATTGGTTGTTGGTACCAACCTTTCGTATGAGGAGAGACCCGTGTCTATATTGGACCAGAGAGAAAAGATACTCAAGAACAAGACTATTAGCTTAGTCCGTGTTGCTTGGGGTCATCACTCTCTAGGTGAGTCAACGTGGGAGCGTGAGGACGACATCCGATCGCGATACTCCGACTTGTTTGACTCGTAAGGTATAATGTCCTCCTTATGCCTTATGTTTTCCATCCCTTGCTTGCATGTATGATTGTTTGATTGTTTGCTTAGAGTAGCTTATTTGTGGATAGCATAGCGGGCTCTTACATCTCTAAGCATCTTGATTTAAATTTTGAGGACGGAATTCTTTTAAGGTGGGTAGAGTTGGGACGCCCGTATTTCGGAATACGTATTTTGATTAGGCCCATATGTATTTCGGACCTGTATTTTATTTTCTCGGATTTTGGCCTGTAATTGTATTTTGGCTCGACTTGCGGATTTTGGTTTTCTCGTAAATTGGGTTTTGACCTGGCGTAGTTTATTCTTGTGGAGAAGGATTTTGGTTTGGTTTGCATTGGACTACCCTTAGTTAAACTCCACCCTCAACACAACACACCCTCCCTCATTAAAACATGTAATATCCCAGTCCCAAAATACGTAGGACTAGGAACGTGGCATGCCAGCTGTATTCATACGAAGTATACTCCAATATATGGAAGCCTCGTATAAATACATAAGCTGTAAAATACAGTAGAACCATAACTAATCTCATCCACACAAAATAAATGAATAAAAGATATCATATAAAGAGAATGAATTATCTTGATACAATATGTTGGGCGGAGACAAATCCACTACCAACAAGTAAAGGAAAAATACATGAGTAAGAAATGAATTTGGCGAACGAAGCGAAGACGATCCAAGTGCAATTATCCTCGAAGAAATAGCGAGGATCACGGCTAGAGCTAGAACACCTGCGAAAGACAATAGCACACACCTGGAGAGATAACCAGGTCCTCAGAGGGACGTAACAAGACACATAATATCATGCCATATAAACTGAATAAATATTGCTCAAATAAATAAGTAAATCGAATTACAACATGGTCCAATACGCACCTACTGAACGAGAGTACCATCCCCTCAACCAAACAAGGACAGGAGATGGTAAACTAATTCACGGTGACGTATCTTTCCATACTATGAATCCAATATGGTATCCGGACCCCAACAAGGTTCAATACCTTCTCATCGAAGTAGTAAGTCACACCTACAACCAAACAAGGACAAGATGTGACGAACTAATCCGCGACAAGTTATTGTTCCAAGCCACGGTCAGATACAAGTACCCAAACCAAAAGTACTCGTACCTAACGGATAAGGTAGCCTAACCGTTCTAAGTGAAATGTAGTTAAGAACAATCCTTCCTACGCATGGGCCCTGGCTGAATAGGATCGGTATAGTCCCCCCTTGGGCACCAGAGGCCCCATCAGTAAGAGCATGACGTTCCGCAGAATCGTCAGTGGCCGTCAGTAATCATGGGTCATCAACCCCTTATCTCCAGCGGAGAGTCCGGGTCACAAGGGAAGTGCATCGAAGCCCATACGCTAAGGAATTGTCCTCCTCGCCCAATGCCTACTATGTTGTATCCACAACAATAACCTCTATAACCGCTAAGTCAAACTAAGCATGCAACCTCTATTAGCAGTTATTCCTATCGCACGGCTTGTATGTACTGGTGGCCAGCCAATCACGCACTTCCGTATCCTACATGCGACACACAACTTCGTGTTATAACGTGTCAAGGCCAATGAATGCAACACACAATGTGGTCCCTTAAGTCTAGGTTTAATGTGAGAAAAATAATACATAGCAGAAAATATAAATGAACAGTAAGTTCTAACAGGTTATGCCATGTATCACAGTTTATTTTGTATAAAGAAAATAAATAATGCATGAAATATGAGCTAAAATAAATAAACAAAAAATGGCAAGGTGTCTTGCCTGGTAGTACGCCTGGTGTGCTGCAATGATGTATGTGGCACGAACTGCAACTTTGGTAACAACTATACAAGGTAACCTCTGTTGGTGGCACGGACAGTTCCATTGGGTCCAGTAGGGCCAAATTAGTTAGGGTGGACATAAGGTACGTACAGATTTGGCAAGGGATTTGAGAATATGACTAATCGCAGAAGAGGAAGATATTCGAAGGAATTTAATAATTAGAAATATACGTTTTTAGAAAACTAATAATAATACTCGAAAATATTTTCTTATTAGCTAAAATAGTTTTTAGATATATTTAATTGAAAAATAAACATGTTTTAAGGCAAACTCTAGGTTTGTAAAGATACGACTCTAGATAGAAAAAATATATATATCTTAGATAACTACTTTGAAAAATCTAGAAAAGAAAATCATTTTAGGCCACATTATAATTTATATGTCGAACTATTTCTTAATCAAAATAAAAATCTGCAACAAAATATTTTTATGAGCCAAAAATATTTATAGGTAATATCTCGAAAATCTAGAAAATCGGTTTAGGGCTAAGAATCTAATTTGAAAATTATATGTAGAGTTGTACACAAAACTATACTTTTGCTTCAAAAATATTTTCCGGGAACATATACATTATTGAAAACAAATAAAATAATACTAATAGTTTTATTAATAATAATAATAATAATAAAATTATTAACACCTGTAAAAATATATAATTATAATTCAAATTAAGAACCCTTACTGAAATAATAAAAGTAAACCACCCATAACTGCTCTCTCTTTCGAGAGAACAACAGTAACATAAAATAATAAATAAATAAAAATCGAAGCTGAGAACCTTTCTCAACACACTAAAAAAAAGCAGAAGGAGATTAGATCAGAATTAACAGTGAGAGGAGAAGAGAGAGAGAGGGCGAGAGAAAAGAGCGGGAGAGAGAGAGCGGCGGAGGAGAAGAGGAGAGCGACGTACTCCGACAGCGACGGAGTGGGAAGGCCGGGCGGTGGCGGATGGTCGCAGGCGGGGAGCGGAGCTGCGCGCGGAGTGCGGCATTCCGCGGGGTCTCGCCACGGGATTCCCGACGACATGCGGCGGGGGTTTGGTCGGGAGGAGCGGAGGAATAGGCGGAGGGGGCCGGAGAAGGAGTCGGCCGGCGGTGGCTAAGGCGGATGCGGGAGAGCGGAGGCTGTGCGGTGCTCGCGGCGAGGAGGGCCTTGGTCGGCGGAGAAGGAGAGGGAAAGAGGGAGGAGTGTTCCCAGGGAGGGGCTCCTCGGGCGTTCCTCGGCCGTCGAGCGCGGGAAGCAAGGTGCGGGGAGTTGCCGGGGCTGGCGGAGGAATTAGGGCACGACGGTTGGGAGAGGCGCCGGCGATGAGCTCCACGCCGGCGGCTGGTCAGCACGGCGTCGAGGCGGAGGAAGAAGGGCAGTGAGGGGACGCGACGACTAGGAGGCGCTGCGGAGGAGCGGTCGCGGCCGGTCGGGTCGGCAGAGCGCGGCGACGGAAGAGAGGTAAGGGTTCCAATTTTTTTTTTACTCCTTTGGTGATGGTGGGTGGCCGTGGTCCGGGTGATGGTGGCGTTGCGGGGTTGGCATGGGTCTGACCGCGACAGTGGTTGTCACGCCCCAGAACCAGAATACTGGAGAGCGGGGGAATGACTCAGCCAGCTACGTATTACGGGTAGATGAATACCGTATAATACGGTCAATGCTGTCTACAAGACGAGGGGGTACATACTACATGAAAGTCTCCCTATGGTCACTTTACTTCTATTGTCTCAATCATTCAAACAAGAAATAAAAAATAGAGAACATGTGAGATAAAGCAGTAAGGCGTCCCAAACGCTCAATCAAAATGTTCTTGATATCTGGCTTTACAAAATACAGCCAGATGATGTAGTAAGTATACACAATTGTTAGCAGCTGCAGCCTGACTTAGTTACAATTATGCAAAAGTAGGTACAAGATAATCCGACTAACATGTCGGTGCCAAACGGCAAAGTATAAAGTAGATAACAAAACGGGCGGGGAAGTAAGAAACCCACTCGAGTCCTCCTGCGATCATCCCTCTAGTGTTGACCATCTTGGAGGTAGAAGTAAGCTGGATCCTCGGGGACTGGCTCTAAATCTGGCCATGCAAAACCATAGAGGTTAGACCTCTAATAGCAAGTACCACAAGGAAGCACGACATGAAAACTAAAACCAGTAATGAGAAATATGATAAATAGATCTCTGCTTGCCACTAGGATTCTCATAACATCATGACACTTCGAACCAACCTCCCAACCAAACAAGGACAGAAGTTGGCCCGTCATGTCCTGACATTCTGATCATCTTAGTTAGGCAACAGAGTAGGTACAGTACACAAACAAATCAATTTAAACGGCCATTCAACTACTACGGCTTGCTACTGTATGTTCCAAGTTATCCTGGAATTATACAATAAAAGATTCCTCAGTTCTCACTATGTGCAAGCAAGGCTAGTTTACTCAGTCAATCAATTATACCAATCATGAATTAGACGAGTCCCAGCAGGACACCCGTCATCAATATATAATATACAATAAATAATATAACCAGATACCGCTCTGTGCCCGTGTGGCAGGTTTGCAGTATCTGTGGGGACCAGCCGACCTGTCGGGCACTTAATAGTCCCAAGAGGGCTGCCATGTAAGAACTCGGGAATCCATTCTCTCCATACAATTATTATTTTATTTAACTTAATAATCTCTATGTTGAGTGAAGTACCATGCCGTGGATCATGGTCATTCAGAATGAGTACTTTCGTACGGGGTACGATATGCGCAACTCTACAATGATACCAGTGCGGTCAGGTTGTAGGTCTTACATAGCGTAATGCAACAATCAAAACTAACCAAGGAGTAATCATGCTTTGACCATAAAGTACACATGCTTCTTTGGTAAGATAAATAAATAATAAATGAATTGAAGCATGCATGTACCTGTATGCCAATATTCGGGATTAGCCAGTCGATTTCAATAGTTCATAATTATATCAATTCACGACACATGGTACATCCCACGTAACAATCTATATTTAACAGAAATATCAACATATCATGATTATATCAAGTTTGTGCAAAAAGGCGTAAGGATATAGAATGGACGTTAAATATCTAATAAAATATCAATATACACAGGCTGTGCTCAAGTCAGGCTACGCTCAGGTCAGGCTACGCTCAAGTCAGCGTACGCTCAGGTCAAGCTACGCTCAAGTCAGCGTATGAACTCCATACGACTCCTTACTATCCAAGCTAGCGTACGCAAGTCATACGCTTCCAAAAGGCAGCGTATGAACTCCATACGACTCCTTACTATCCAAGCTAGCGTACGCAAGTCATACGCTTCCAAAAGGCAGCGTATGAACTCCATACGACTCCTTACTATCCAAGCTAGCGTACGCAAGTCATACGCTTCCAAAAGGCAGCGTATGAACTCCATACGACTCCTTACTATCCAAGCCAGCGTACGCAAGTCATACGCTTCCAAAAGGCAGCGTATGAACTCCATACGACTCCTTACTATCTAAGCTAGCGTACGCAAGTCATACGCTTCCAAAAGGCAGCGTATGAATTAAACTGTGATGCGCTAAAAAGCGCGCGCAGCTCAGTGGCGCAAGCTAAAAAGTTAGTGCACACTACTCACTGTCTTCTCCAGAACAGCAAGAACTCCATAGTTTGAACCCAAAGCTTCAAAATCCATAACTTGGTCAAAATAAGTCCAAATCCAACTTTGCAAAGGTCAAAATTGGGTAGAATAAAATTCTCTACAACCTGGAACCATCAAAACTTGAAAACAAAGAAGTTTGATAGATCAAAACCACCAAAATCCGAAAACAACTAATTTCTAGATCTACTAAAAATAAAACTTCAAAACGAAAATGCCAAGTTCTAAACTCTCTTAGAATCACAAGGGGAAGAGAATGGAACCATAAAAATGGGTCCTCATGAAGAAGCAAGATGTACTTGCCTATGGGTTTGGTAGGTGGAGAGAGTAATGAGAAAGAAGAAGAGTAATGGTGAAGGAGAGTAATGAAGAGAGAGAAAGAGTTTGGGGGCTTTAAATGGAAGGGGTGGTGGTAGGTGGGTTCGGTTCATGATGAACCACCATAACCCAAAAAGAAACCAACCTAGGCCAAACCTGAAGTAAACTAAAAAAGGGAATAAAAGCAGGAAGTAAAATACAGAAAATTAATTGCAGGAATTTAATTAACATGAATTTAAAGAGATTTAAATATAAAATAATACATGATAAGTATTTAATTAAATATATTAAAGCAGTATATGTATTAAAATACGTATTCTGGGAACGGAGAGTGACATCTCTACCCTCCTTAGAAAAATTTCGTCCTCGAAATTTCAAATCCAAGCAGGATAGGAATATCAAGGCCAAACCAGTACAAACAATTTAAGCAAGCAATCATTTTACAATGTCCATAGCAAGTAACATATCTATATTTAACAATCTACGATATCAAATAATTTCTACTCATAGGGCGACTAGCATGCGGAGTTAAGACAATCAAGGTACACGGGAAGAAATATACCTTGTGAGTCAAACAGATGTGGATATCGTGATAGGATATCATCCTCACGTTCCCACGTTGACTCTCCTAAAGAGTGATGATCCCAAGCAACCCGGACAAGACTAATTGTTCGGTTCTTGAGTATCTTCTCTCTTCGGTCCAAGATGGACACAGGCTGTTCCTCGTAAGACAGGTTGGTACCAACAACCAGTTCTGAATGATCGAGGATATGGCTGGGGTCCGATACATACCTTCGTAATTGAGATACATGAAACACGTCATGCACCTCTCGTAACGAAGGTGGAAGGGACAAACGATAAGCAACATCGCCTACCCTATCAAGGATAACGAATGGTCCTACGTATCGCGGACTCAACTTCCCGCGAATGCCAAATCTAATGACCCCACGGGTAGGTGAGATCCGTAAGAATACGTGGTCTCCAACAGAAAACTCTAGCGGCCTACGATGTTGGTCCGCCCAATGATGATGTCGATCCTGCACAACTCAAAGTCGCTCTCTAATTCCTTTAACCAATTCAACTGTCTGAACAATCATTTCTGGGCCTAGCATCTTCCTCTCTCCGATATCATCCCATGCTAGTGGCGACCTACACTTCTTACCATATAATGCCTCAAATGGCGCCATCTGGATACTGGCTTGATAACTGTTGTTGTATGAGAACTCAACTAAGTACAAATAGCTTTTCCAAGATCCTCCAAAATCCAGAGTGCAAGCTCGCAACATATCTTCCAAAGTTTGAATTGTCCTTTCTGATTGCCCGTCCGTCTGCGGATGGTAAGCCGTGCTAAATCTTAACTTGGTACCCAGACTATGATGCAAGCTCTTCCAGAAATAGGATATAAAGTGGGTATCTCGGTCTGACACAATACTGACAGGGACTCCATGCTGTCTGACTATCTGTTGCATATACAACTCTGCCAACTTTTCTGTAGATTGCCCTACTCTGAAAGGAAGAAAACGTGCTACCTTTGTAAGCCGATCTACTATCACCCAAATAGCATCTTTACCACTTGGTGATCTCGGTAAACCGGTCACAAAGTCCATTGTGATGTGTTCCCACTTCCATTCCGGGATAGGAAGCGGTTGTAATAATCCAGCTGGCCTCTGCTGTTCTGCCTTTACTTGCTGACATATCAAGCAACGGAAAACAAACCTAGCTATCTCTCTCTTCATCCCGTTCTACCAGAAGTGCTGCTTGATATCTTGATACATCTTGGTCCCTCCAGGATGTATAGAATACTGGGAACTGTGAGCTTCTGTCATAACTTCCTGTCTGATATCTCCACTAGGCACACATAGACGTGATCCAAACCTAAGTGTGCCGTCTTCGTGGATTTGTATCTCCTTCCTGAGCCCTGACTCACATTCTGCCCTAAGCTTCTGAATCCTTGGGTCTTGTGCCTGGGCCGCCTTGATCCTGCCTACCAAGTCGGATTGAACTTGTAGACTCGCCAGAATTCCTATATCATTAGGAAGTATAACTTCGATGCCCATCTCCTGAAGGTCTTCTAAGATGTGCTTCTGCGTTGTCAACATAAATGTGCCGCCTCTTCTTCTAAGAGCGTCTGCTACCACATTAGCCTTGCCTGGATGATACTGAAGCTCAACGTCGTAATCCTTGATTAGCTCTAACCATCTTCTCTGTCTCATGTTCAGCTCCTTCTGAGTAAAGATGTACTTCAGACTTTTATGGTCTGTGTACATGTCCACTCGGTCACCATATAAATAATGTCTCCATAGCTTCAAAGCAAATACTACTGCCGCCAACTCTAAATCATGAGTTGGGTAATTCTTCTCGTGGTCTCGAAGCTGCCTAGATGCATATGCTATCACCTTCCCATGTTGCATGAGGACACATCCAAGTCCTTTACCTGACGCATCACAATATACTGTAAAACCTCCGGGCCCAACTGGCAATGTAAGAATAGGCGCTGATATCAACTTCTGCTTCAGATTCTCAAATAATGCCTGGCATTCTGCCGACCAGACGAATGGTACATCTTTCCGTGTCAAGCGGGTCATGGGTGCTGAAAGTCTTACAAAATCTGACACAAATCTTCTGTAATATCCTGCCAATCCCAAGAAACTCCGTACATCAGCTACGGTCTTGGGTACTGGCCAACTCTCTACCGCTTCTACCTTCTTGGGATCCACTGCTACTCCAGCTTCTGATACGATATGACCCAAAAATGAAATATGATCCGCCCAGAACTCACACTTGCTGAGCTTGGCATACAACTGGTTCTCTCTCAGAACTTGTAACACTTTCCTGAGGTGGTCTTCATGCTCCTCTTCACTAGCAGAGTACACAAGAATGTCGTCGAGAAATACTACGACAAACTGATCTAAATATGGCATAAAGATACGGTTCATCAAATCCATGAATATAGCTGGAGCATTGGTCAAACCAAACGGCATTACTAAGAATTCATAATGTCCATACTTCGACCTGAATGCCGTCTTGGAAATGTATTCCTTTCGAACCCTCACTTGATGGTACCCTGAACGAAGATCTATCTTGGAGAAAACTCTAGCTGTGCTCAACTGGTCAAACAAGTCGTCGATCCTGGATAGTGGGTACTTGTTCTTTACTGTTGCCGCGTTAAGCTTCCTGTAATCGATGCATAATCTGGATGACCCATCCTTCTTCCCTACAAGTACCACTGGTGCTGCCCATGGCGATATACTGGCTTGGATAAACTTTTTCTCCTTCAGTTCCTCTATGTGCTGATATACCTTGGCCTGCTCTGAATCCGCCATTCTGTAAACCCGATCTGATATCGGTTTAGTTCCAGGTGCCAATTCTATACTGAACTCAATATCTCTAACCGGTGGCAGACCGGGAAGTTCTTCGGGAAATACGTCTAGAAATTCTTCAACTACCTTCGGAACCTGAACTTCTTCCATTGCCGTTATTACTCCTTGCTCTTGCTGAGTTGCCTCTGATCTGACTAAGGTGAATCTCTTCATGCCTGGAATATCAAAAGATACACTCCCACTACGACAATCTATTGTCGCATGACTGTCTTTCAGCCAGTCCATGCCTAAGATAATGTTGAAATTTCCAACAGGAAATTCTATCAACTGGGCGGGTAAGGAATGCCCGCAAACTACAACACTACACGCTAGAATAACTCTACTAACTCCTACGAGCCCATTGCCAGTGAGTATACTCAACCTCCCTGGCAATGCCTCGAACTCCATTCCTAGCCGTGTCGTAAATTGTACAGATATAAATGAGTGTGATGCTCCCGAATCAAACAATGCTACTGCGGGATATGAGGCGACGAGAATGTTACCTGCCACAACATCTCCCGATGCTAATGCCTCCTCCAAGGACAGTGTGAATGCCTGCCCTCGACCTCCTTGCTGGTTCCCATACTGTGGCCTAGCCTGGTGCTGCTGCTGGCCCCTGCCTTGATGATGCTTGGGTGGTCTATGCTGGTGTTGCTGTATCGGCGGTCCCTGCTGCCGAAACATCTGAGCCTATGGCATTAACGGACGCTGGGCCAATGGTCTCACTGCCACTGCTGGTCCTCGATACTGCCCTGTCCCTGGTGCTGGCAGAGCAGGAAACTGTTGCCCTGGTCCTCCTGACCTCGAATTCAAGGGACATGTGGTAACCCGATGGTCTGGATTTCCATATATCAAACACAGTCCGTTCAATGCCCGACACACATCTCTAGTGTGCCCCATCTTCCCGCAATAAGTACAGCCTGCTGGGGGTTGCTGGTTCTTCTTCTGTTGCTGCTGCTGCCTGGGTGGTGGTGTTGGCCCTCGCATTGCTACATCGTGAATGCGAATGCCAAGGGATGGTGCTATTGTTTGGGGCGCTGCTCCCCCTCCTCCTTCAATCTGACTGTGAGATCTCTTCTGACCTCCAGTCCTAACTGTGATCCTCTGAATGGTGATCTCATGCCTTCGGGTTGCCGTCAATATCTCATCAAAAGTATGATAATTGTGCCCCTCTATCAATTGCAAGAGCTCAAGATGAAACCCTTGCTGAAACCTCATAGCCCTCTGGCGCTCTGGCGCTACCATCTCTGGGGTAAACCTACTTAATCTGCAGAACTCCGCTGCATAAGCATCTACCGTCTTGCCGGCCTGCTTGAGGTTGATAAACTTCTGTTATAGCTCAAACTGTGCCACAACTCCATAGTACTTTGTCTTGAATCTTGCTGTAAAATCGTCCCAAGCCACAGGACGTCTGATGCCTACCTCCTCTGATTACCACCAATCACGTGCGAGATCCTGAAGTAACAACTTCACCTGATCCACACGTTCTTCTGCCGGTACCTTAGCTGCTGTCAGGATAGCCTCAATATCCTTAAGCCATGCATCTGCTGAAATGGCATCCTCCGTGCCTTCGAAACGGCGGGGGTTGTACTTGCAAAACCGGGCTGACGCTCCTGAATCTGTCCTCGCCCCTCTTTCCAATGCCGTCTGTAATCCTTGGTTGAGTAGTACGTTCTGCTCTTACAACTGAGCGTGCATGCGCTGCTGGGCTAACATCTGGTGCTGCTGAGTGGCCATCATCCCTCTCATGATCTCCAGAAGAGCCGGTGTGTCCATCTCTGCAGGGGTAGGTAGAACTGTTGGTGGTGGTGGAACATCTGGATACTGCGATCCAGCTGCTGCTTCCACTATCACTTCTTCTTGGGTAGCCTCTTGAGTTAGTACCGGCTCTTGTTGCTGACCAACATGGTCAGGTTGTCCATATTGCTGTCCATGTTGTTGCTGTCCAGCTCTGACAGGTGCGGACGAAGTGCCCCTAAGAAAAGGGACAAGAGAACAATCAAACGACCGGACATGAAGGATCAATGAAGTCAAAGGATACTGGAATGTCAAGCTAGAGTTGAGAATTGACGAATCATGAGATCGAGGGGAAACATGTGTGATTGAGACATCCTATTAAACACCCCACAAGTCTGAAATCAGACCTGCAAGGGCCACCACTAAAACCTTGTCACGCCCCAGAACCAGAATACTGGAGAGCGGGGGAATGACTCAGCCAGCTACGTATTACGGGTAGATGAATACCGTATAATACGGTCAATGCTGTCTATAAGACGAGGGGGTGCATACTACATGAAAGTCTCCCTATGGTCACTTTACTTCTATTGTCTCAATCATTCAAACAAGAAACAGAAAATAGAGAACATGTGAGATAAAACAGTAAGGCGTCCCAAACGCTCAGTCAAAATGTTCTTGATATCTGGCTTTACAAAATACAGCCAGATGATGTAGTAAGTATACACAATTGTTAGCAGCTGCAGCCTGACTTAGTTACAATTATGCAAAAGTAGGTACAAGACAATCCGACTAACATGTCGGTGCCAAACGGCAAAGTATAAAGTAGATAACAAAACGGGCGGGGAAGTAAGTAACCCACTCGAGTCCTCCTGCAATCATCCCTCTAGTGTTGACCATCTTGGAGGTAGAAGTAAGCTGGATCCTCGGGGACTGGCTCTAAATCTGGCCATGCAAAACCAGAGAGGTTAGACCTCTAATAGCAAGTACCACAAGGAAGCACGACATGAGAACTAAAACCAGTAATGAGAAATATGATAAATAGATCTCTGCTTGCCACTAGGATTCTCATAACATCACGACACTTCGAACCAACCTCCCAACCAAACAAGGACAGAAGTTGGCCCGTCATGTCCTGACATTCTGATCATCTTAGTTAGGCAACAGAGTAGGTACAGTACACAAATAAATCAATTTAAACGGCCATTCAACTACTACGGCTTGCTACTGTATGTTCCAAGTTATCCTGGAATTATGTAATAAAAGATTCCTCAGTTCTCACTATGTGCAAGCAAGGCTAGTTTATCCAGTCAATCAATTACGACAATCATGAATTAGACGAGTTCCAGCAGGACGCCCGTCATCAATATATAATATACTATAAATAATATAAGCAGATACCGCTCCGTGCCCGTGTGGCAGGTTTGCAGTATCTGTGGGGACCAGCCGACCTGTCGGGCACTTAATAGTCCCAAGAGGGCTGCCATGTAAGAACTCGGGAATCCATTCTCTCCATGCAATTATTATTTTATTTAACTTAATAATCTCTATGTTGAGTGAAGTACTATGCCGTGGATCATGGTCATTCAGAATGAGTACTTTCGTACGGGATACGATATGCGCAACTCTACAATGATACCAGTGCGGTCAGGTTGTAGGTCTTACATAGCGTAATGCAACAATCAAAACTAACCACGGAGTAATCATGCCTTGACCATAAAGTACACATGCTTCTTTGGTAAGATAAATAAATAATAAATAAATTGAATCCTGCATGTGCCTGTATGCCAATATTCGGGATTAGCCAGTCGATTTCAATAGTTTATAATTAATATGAACGTGTCTCATTCATTCAATTCAAAGACGACTAGCCAGTCTCTTAGTTCCAACTAGGAATGCATGATCAATTATTAATCAAGGTCACAATCATTATCAATGGTGACAAGGCATGAAAGTCAACTAGTATTCAGTGGGGTCGAGTCTACAACTCTCAGGATTTAATTCCAGTCAATCGGGGTATCTATAACTCAATTCGCGACACATGGTACATCCCACGTAATAATCTATATTTAACAGAAATATCAACATATCATGATTATATCAAGTTTGTGCAAAAAGGCGTAAGGATATAGAATGGACGTTAAATATCTAATAAAATATCAATATACACAGGCTGTGCTCAAGTCAGGCTACGCTCAGGTCAGGCTACGCTCAAGTCAGCGTACGCTCAGGTCAAGCTACGCTCAAGTCAGCGTATGAACTCCATACGACTCCTTACTATCCAAGCTAGCGTACGCAAGTCATACGCTTCCAAAAGGCAGCGTATGAACTCCATACGACTCCTTACTATCCAAGCTAGCGTACGCAAGTCATACGCTTCCAAAAGGCAGCGTATGAACTCCATACGACTCCTTACTATCCAAGCTAGCGTACGCAAGTCATACGCTTCCAAAAGGCAGCGTATGAACTCCATACGACTCCTTACTATCCAAGCTAGCGTACACAAGTCATACGCTTCCAAAAGGCAGCGTATGAACTCCATACGACTCCTTACTATCCAAGCTAGCGTACGCAAGTCATACGCTTCCAAAAGGCAGCGTATGAATTCCATACGACTCCTTACTATCCAAGCTAGCGTACGCAAGTCATACGCTTCCAAAAGACAGCGTATGAATTAAACTGCGCTGCGCTAAAGAGCGCGCGCAGCTCAGTGGCGCAAGCTAAAAAGTTAGCGCACACTGCTCACTGTCTTCTCCAGAACAGTAAGAACTCCATGGTTTGAACCCAAAGCTTCAAAATCTATAACTTGGTCAAAATAAGTCCAAATCCAACTTTACAAAGGTCAAAATTGGGTAGAATAAAATTCTCTACAACCTGGAACCATCAAAACTTGAAAACAAAAAAGTTTGATAGATCAAAACTACCAAAATCCGAAAACAACTAATTTCTAGATCTACTAAAAATAAAACTTCAAAACGAAAAATGCCAAGTTCTAAACTCTCTTAGAATCACAAGGGGAAGAGAATGGAACCATAAAAATGGGTCCTCATGAAGAAGCAAGATGTACTTGCCTATGGGTTTGGTAGGTGGAGAGAGTAATGAGAAAGAAGAAGAGTAATGGTGAAGGAGAGTAATGAAGAGAGAGAAAGAGTTTGGGGGCTTTAAATGGAAGGGGTGGTGGTAGGTGGGTTCGGTTCATGATGAACCACCATAACCCAAAAATAAACCAACCTAGACCAAACCTGAAGTAAACTAAAGCAGGGAATAAAATCAGGAAGTAAAATACAGAAAATTAATTGCAGGAATTTAATTAACATGAATTTAAAGAGATTTAAATACGAAACAATACATGATAAGTATTTAATTAAATATATTAAAGTAGTACATGTATTAAAATACGTATTCTGGGAACGGGGAGTGACAGTGGTGGTTTGGGGTTGACTGCCGGCCGACTTGGCCGGGGTTGATTCGGGAAGACAGGGGTCGGTGAGGGTTTGTTGTGAAGTCGTGGCGACCGGTCGCACTGGTAGCACGGGATCGACGGTGGTCGTGGACGAGGGATGGGTGGTTATTTTCGACTGTGGTAGGGTACGGCAAGGGATGTGCGGCTCGAGGCCGGGGATCGAAGGATGCAGGGAGTGGGACATGGAAAGAGACTAGGGTTTAGAATAGGATTAGGATTTTGGATGAGAGGATTGGATTTGCTGTGTCGAAATCGTGTCCGACATGTGGACACGAAGAAGATGAAATGTATATGTAAATAAAATAATGAAAAGGAAAAAAAATAGGGCACGGACACGATGCACAAACTTGGGTTGTGGAATTTGGAGAAATTTGTGGAATAATAATGGAGGAGTACCTGCCTATTTATAGGATGTGGGAATTTCCATTTGGATAGAATTTAGGAATATTTAAAACCCAAAGTAGATAATTCGTAATTTAATTTAAAAGCAATCAAATCCAATTCCAAATACAAATCTAATTTAAATAAAATTAAATTTTTAGTTTAAAATCGAATGGGATAAATCAAATTCAAATATTTACTATTTAAATAAATCCATAAAGTCAATTCAAGATTTAAATCGCCACAATAATTTCGAAATATATTTTCCAAAATTATTAATAATAATAATTTCGAAAATTACATTAATATTTTTAGATATCTTTGAATAATAAATGATTAATATTAATAAATCTCAAAAATTACATTTTTATTTAAAATAATCTAGCAAAATATTTATGAAATATGTGCATGCACTAAGAATATTATTTATTCTAAATAAAAGGCTTTACATAAATAAAATCATAAATTTAGGAAATTTTGATAGCTAAATTAATACATATATTATTTTGAAACTATAAGAAAATGTTTTTCTAAAAATATGTACGCTCGCACATATTCGCACTCGTCGAGCAATTACGAAAAATAAAATTTCGTGCGTGACTTACAATATGACTACGCGACGTATAATACAAAATTTTAAATCGGTACCAAATTTAATAAAAAAAATAGTAGAAATTTAGGGGTTTTACAAAATCCCACCTAACTTTTCTCTCTCCTCATTACTCTTTTATTAATTTTCTCCATCTTCTTCTTCCTTCCTCCACACAACACCCAACCTCCATAGGCAAGTGCACCTTGCCACCAAATAGGAACCCTATTTTATTTGTCCATTAGTTAGATTAGGCCATGGTGAACCACATAAGAACTTGACATTTTGTGATTTGGAGTTTTCATTTTTCTAGATCTAAGTTTTAACCATTTTCGGATTTTCTTGGTTTTGATCTATTAAACTTAGATTTTTGCTTATTTTGAGGTTTCCATGTGGTAGAGAATTCAATTTTACACAAGTTAGAACTTTGAAAATCTAAATTTTGTTTTGATTTGGCCAAGTTATGGGAATTGGAATTTTTGGTGTTCTTGGGTTTCTCTTCTTAGCCTTGCTAGAGAAGATGATCTCGGCCAGCGCTCTTTAGCGCTGGACCGAACCGCGCCAACCCTTCTTCGACCAGCGCTCTTTAGCGCTGGGCTGACCCGCGCTCGACGCCCTTTGGCGAACCGCGCTCACTCCCTAGCGCAACTTGACCCCAGCGCAATCCGACCCCAGCGCAACTCAACCCCAGCGCAATCCGACCCCAGCGCAATCCGACCCCAGCGCAACTCGACCCCAGCGCAATCCGACCCCAGCGCAATCCGACCCTAGCGTAACTCGACCCCAGCGCAATCCGACCCTAGCGCAATCCGACCCCAGCGCAATTCGACCCTAGCGCAACTCGACCCCAGCGCAATCCGACCCTAGCGTAACTCGACCCCAGCGCAATCCAACCCTAGCGCAACCCGACCCTAGCGCAGCTCGACCCTAGCGCAATCCGACCCTAGCGCAACCCGACCCCAGGAACCCCAACGCAACCTACTTGCCTATGGTAGTTTGGCTGTATATTCCTTGGGCTTGGCTTCTCTTTTGTGGATTGGAGTTCTGAGATCTTGTTCCACACAACACGACTGTCTTGGCCTAACATGACCTGGCACGGTTTTTCGATGATTTGCTTATGACTAGTACGGTTTTCGTGATTTCTGTGATTATGATCCTAGTACTTTCTGATCTTCTTAGTAGTGACCCGATGGGGTGTGCTCTTAACTTGTAAACTGTGATTCATGATTAATCTTGTAACTGGATAACTTGATAGTGGCCCATGGCGGCGCGCTTCTGACTTGTAACTTGACTTGATGCTGTTGTGATGGCGAACTTGACTCATATAACCAACTCTGACACCGTGGGTGTTCATTCTTGCTGCTTCGTGCAATCCACTTGTCTTGTCTTGTATCATGTCTAGGACGTGACTCCCTGGTTACCATGATCAGGGATTCGTACTGAATATGGATTAGGCTAATTACTAGATCAAACTATAGTTCATGGAGAATTTCCAATCACAGGCGATCTCGTTATCTGGGCACTTTAAATGGACTTGTAGCCTGCCGACGAGTAGGGCACATTTCCAGCACACTGTCATGTGTTGCACCCTCTAAGTCACCTAAGGGTACATTGTCTCCCGGGCAATGTACCCAACCATACTCTCAACCCGCAGAAGGATAACTGGATAGTCTGCAGGGCTTGGGACTGGGAATTTCTCATTTGTACCTTGTTAGTAATTAGGCATATGATAACCCTAGTTAGTTAAGTAGTAAGCCGTAGTATTTGTTTGGCCGCTTGTGAATGGATGGTGTCCAGCCCTGTCTAAGTCTCGTCTAGTTCCAGTACCTGGTTTCTCCTGAGCATGTTTGTTTTACTTATCTTAACAATAAATGGGTAGAGACAAGGTGCTATTCTGTCACGCCCCAGTACCGAAATACGGAGACGGACTAGGCCAGCTACTCCATATGAGGTACGTAACGTCATACGGCGATCGTGGCTGTCGAGAGACTAGGGGGTACATGCTACAATCGAGTCTCCTATGGTCCCACAGAGTTCTATGTCTCAATCAATCAAATCACATCAGCAAATAAATGAACATTAAAGATAAAGCAGTAAGGCGTCCCCGACGCTTCATCAAAATGATCATGAGAGACTAGCTTTATAATTTAGCTATCTCAGAGAATCAGGAGTACAAAACTATACACAGCTGCAGTCTGTTTAATTACAATTATGTACTGACACAAAATATCGAGTAATCCGGCTAACAGGTGCCGGTGGCTAAACGCCGCAAAAGTATAAGCAGGAGTGGTGGAGAAGAAACCCACTCGAGTCCCCGACCAGCCATGCTCCTAGTATGCACCATGGATGTCAGGAAGAAGGATCGCGTCCTCTGGCTCTGCTACGAGATCTGGCCAAACAAAACCAGCGGGGTCAGCCCCGAATAGCAAGTACCGCCAAAGGGGCACAAGAGTTAAGATAAAACCCAGTTATAATGATAAGGATAAAGCTTATGCTGCGGCTATAGGGTAGCGCTACATCGTCGGACCCATCTGGCACCCTTACAACCAAACAAGGACAAAAGGTGCCACATGGAGCCGGGACGCATCACACTCTATGACCTTCACATAAGTTTACAGATATAAGCAAGAAGATCTCCTGGTCGTGACTTCGGTCGACAGACCATCGCAGCACGATAACCAACCCAACAATCAAACAAGAATATGGGTTGGATCACGTACCGCGGTGGGCCATGTTCCTTAGTCATTCACAGGAGTAGCACATCACAATCAAATTAAGGCTTCCGTTCGTAACTTCGGTCCGCAGCCTGTCATAGTACGATAACCAACCCAACAATCAAACAAGAACATGGGTTGGATCACGCACCATAACAGTCCGCTTTCCTCAGTTACTCGCGGAAAGTAAAAGAAAAATACAAGCAAGTCATTTTCACGGCCAGTCAAGTCTACGAGTTTCTAGTATGGCGAGGTTATCCTCGCATTAAATTATCAGAGTCCTCAGATCGTATCTTTCCAGCAAGGCTAGCCAACCCAGGGGTCCGCGTAGTCAAGTATTATTAAGCACAGGTCCTCATAAGGCTACCTTGCAGGCGCAAGTCCCCGTAGGGCTACCTTGCCAAAACTTATAATATATCAGGAGATAATCGGATACCGGCATCCACTCATTGCAGATGGCACAGTATCCGTGGTGACCAGCTGGCACGTCGAGGCAATACCTCAAGGCGGCTGGTGTAACACGATCTCGGGATTCCGCCCTCTCCATGCATCTAATAGATTTAATTGCCCAATTTAAACCCTATGTGAAATCTTGGATCCTCATGCTGTGGCCTGCATGATCATCCTCCTAGAATGTCGTACCGTAGTACGGGTACCCCAAGTGAGGATCCATGTCGATCAGTAGGTCGACACGTTCTACCCTCCTTAGTGTAATGCAATATTGCAAATGCGCCACGTGGGATTATGAGTCATTTGTCAAGCATGAACGAGAATCGGGACATTCAGGCACATGTAGCGAGTAGGAACACTTTATTCTCCGGGGTCACAGTAGTGCTCATATCATGCTCGGGACAAAAGGCGTAAGGATATATAGCATACACAAACATTCACATATATATATAGAAGAAAATATAATATATAAGAGCCCAGGTCAGAATGCGCATGGTCAAATGCGCAGAAGTCAAAACGCGCAGGATTAGATTGCACAGGGGTCAAATGCGCAGAGTTAGGTTGCGCAGGCATTAGACTGCGCAGCGGTTAGATGGCGCAGGAGATGGATTGCGCAGGGGTCAAACGCGCAGAGTTAGGTTGTGCAGGCTTTAGACTGCGCAGCGGTTAGATGGCACAGGAGATGGATTGCGCAGGGGTCAAACGCGCAGAGTTAGGTTGCGCAGGCTTTAGACTGCGCAGCGGTTAGATGGTGCTGGAGCTAAGGAGCGCCAGCGCAGTTCAGCTCAGCGCAATGCGCTGGCCGAAGGGTTGCGCAATTCGTCAAAAGACGAGCTGCGCAGTTCAACTTGCGCTAAAGAGCGCAGGCTGAAGGGTCTTCTCTTCCAGGCCGAGAGCCTCCTCAAGAACACCAAAAACTTCCAATTTCCTTAACTTGACCAAATCAAAACCAAATCTAGATTTTCAAAGTTCTAACTTGAGTGAAATTGAATTCTCTTCCACATGGAAGCATCAAAACCCACAAAATCCTAACAAAAATAGATCAAAACCATGTAAATCCGAAAATGGAGAAAACTTAGATCTACAAAAATCAAAGCTTCAAAATGGAAATTTTCAAGTTCTAAGCTAGTATAGATTGAGGAGAAGAACATATTTTGACAAATAATTTTGTAAGAAATCATTAACAAAATATAAATCCATCTCTTGAGCAAGTTGGCACTTGCCTTGGTTGGTGGAGGAAATAAATGAGAGGAATAAATGAGAGGAGAGAGAAGGAGATGAGTTTTATATAAAATCTAAACCAAGTTGGTTCATGATGACCCAACGGGTTCAAGTGAACCGAGAACATGTCACCCAATTAGAGCCAAAACGGTAAACTAAAATCACAGAAAATAAATTATGAAATATTATTTTGTCAAATAATTTAGGATATACATGATGAAATACAACAAAATAAATATCGTATAAATATACGTAATTACAAATAAGCAGTATACGTGCTAAAAATACGTATACCGGAATCAGGGAGTGACATCTCTACCCTTCTTAGAAAAATTCCGTCCTCGGAATTTCCAACCAAGACAGGATTGAAAGATCAGGACAAGAAAGGCACAATCATATGCAAGTTAACTAACAAGCAGTTATTATCTACATCACAAGAGTACAATACAAGCAGGTGCAGTGAATGTGGAATCGTGTTATTATGGCATAAAGATATACCTCACAAACCAAACAAATACGAATACCGAGATCGGATCTCGTCCTCGCGCTCCCAAGTTGATTCTCCCGGAGAGTGATGGTTCCAAGCAACACGGACAAGGCTGATCGTCCGATTCTTGAGTACCTTCTCTCGCCGGTCTAAAATAGATACGGGTTGTTCCTCGTAAGTTAAGTCGGTACCAACGACTAACTCTGAATGATCGAGGACATGACTCGGATCCGGGACATACCCACGTAACTGGGACACATGAAACACATCATGTATGCCAGTTAACGAAGGCAGAAGGGTAAGTCGATAAGCCACATCGCCTACCCGAGCGAGAATCTTGAAAGGACCAACGTATCTTGGACTAAGCTTTCCTCGGGTTCCAAATCTAATGATACCCCGAGTTGGCGAAATCCGCAGAAACACTTGGTCGCCAACTCTGAACTCTAGGCCTACGATACTGATCTGCCCAATGACGATGTCGGTCATGTGCAACTCGAAGGCGCTCTCTGACCAACTTAACTATCTCCACAGTCTGCGTGATCATCTCTGGCCCCAACAACTTTCGCTCTCCGACGTCGTCCCATGCCAAAGGGGACCTGCACTTCCTTCCGTACAATGCTTCGAACGGGGCCATCTGAATGCTAGCCTGATAGCTGTTGTTATAGGAGAACTCCACAAGATGAAGGTGATCCTTCCAAGATCCGCCAAAGTCCAAGGTACATGCCCGTAGCATATCTTCTAACGTCTGAATGGTTCTTTCTGACTGCCCGTCAGTTTGCGGATGATATGCAGTACTGAATCTTAACTTGGTCCCCAAACTCTGGTGCAAGCTCCGCCAGAAATGGGAAGTGAACCGTGTATCCCGATCTGATACTATACTAACTGGAACACCATGCTGCTTCACTATCTGCTTCATGTACATTTCTGCCAACTGCTCAGTAGTCTGCCCAACTTTGAAAGGAAGGAAATGAGCGACCTTCGTGAGTCGATCTACTATTACCCAGATCGCATTCTTGCCAGCCGGGGATCTAGGTAAACCGGTCACAAAATCCATCGTGATGTGCTCCCATTTCCATTCTGGGATAGGAAGCGACTGGAGCAATCCTGCTGGTCTCTGCTGCTCGGCTTTCACCTGCTGACATACCAGACACTTGGATACAAATCTCGCTATCTCTCTTTTCATGCCATTCCACCAAAAGTACTGCCTGATATCTCGATACATCTTCGTTCCTCCTGGATGAATGGAATAAATGGAACTATGAGCTTCGGACATAACTTTCTGCCGAAGGTCTCCACTCGGTACACAGAGTCTATTTCCAAACCTGAGCGTACCATCCTCATGAATTACTAATTCCTTCCTACGGCCTGATTCACATTCTGACCGCAACTTCTGAATCTGTGGATCTCCTGCTTGTGCTGCCCTGATCCTCTCTACCAAGGTAGACTGAATCTGAATACTGGTCATTATTCCCATATCCCCTGGCAAAACTACTTCGATTCCCATACTCTGGAGGTCTTCTAAAATATGCTTCTGCGAGGTCAAGATAAAGGCACTGTTTCTCCTACTCAGTGCATCTGCAACGATATTCGCCTTGCCTGGATGATACTGAAGATCTAAGTCAAAATCCTTCAGTAGTTCTAACCACCTTCTTTGCCTCATGTTCAAATCTCGCTGCGTGAATACATATTTCAAACTCTTATGATCAGTATAGATCTCTACCCGATCTCCGTATAAATAATGCCTCCACAACTTGAGTGAAAACACCACAGCTGCTAACTCTAAATCATGAGTCGGGTAATTCTTCTCATGGTCTCGAAGCTGTCGAGACGCATATGCTATCACCTTTCCATGCTGCATCAATACACACCCAAGACGCTTCCCAGATGCGTCACAATACACTGTAAAGCCTCCCGATCCTGCTGGAAGCGTCAAGATCGGGGCCGAGATTAATCTCTTCTTCAATTCTTCAAATGATGCCTGACAGCTAGCTGACCAAACAAACTCTACGTCCTTGTGCGTCAAACGCGTTAAGGGCGCAGAGATCTTGGCAAAGTCTGCCACGAACCGTCTGTAGTAACCAGCTAGTCCTAAGAAACTTCGTACTTCTGCAACTGTTCTCGGGACTGGCCAATGCTCTACGGCCTCAATCTTCTTCGGATCTACTGACACTCCTGCCCCAGAAATTACATGCCCCAGGAACGAAATGTGATCTAACCAGAATTCACACTTGTCGAGCTTCGCATACAGTTGATGCTCCCTCAATGTCTGCAAGACAGTCCTAAGATGTTTCTCATGCTCCTCTTCACTGCTGGAATAGACAAGAATGTCATCTATGAACACTACCACAAATTTATCCAAATATGGAAGAAAGATGTGGTTCATCAAATCCATAAATACTGCAGGGGCATTGGTTAGTCCAAAGGGCATTACTAAAAACTCATAATGCCCGTATCTTGATCTGAATGCCGTCTTCTGAATATCTTGCTCTCGGACTCTCACCTGATAGTATCCCGAACGAAGATCGATCTTGGAAAAGATGCGGGCCTTGCTCAATTGATCAAACAGGTCATCAATCCTCGGTAGCGGGTACTTATTCTTCACTGTTACTGCATTCAGCTTGCGGTAGTCGATGCACATCCTCGTCGACCCATCCTTCTTGGGAACTAGAATCACTGGCGCGGCCCAGGGCGATTTACTGTCTCGGATGAATCCCTTAGACTTCAACTCTTCTTCATGTTGATACAACTTATCCTGTTCTGACGACGACATTCTGTAAACTCTGTCTGCAATAGGCCTCGTTCCAGGGTTCAACTCAATGCTAAATTCTACCTCTCTGACTGGGGGCATCCCTGGAAGCTCATCAGGGAATACATCAAGAAAATCTTCGACCACTCTCGGGATCTGTCTTGACTCTGACACTGCTGCGGAGATGACGCCTTCAGTCTGATTCTTCAAGGTTCGAGTAAAGATGAACTGCTCCATCCCAGGAATGCTGAATATAACCCTACCTCCTCTACAATCAATGGTCGCATGACTGTCTCTCAACCAGTCCATGCCAAGAACAACATCAAAATTCCCCATAGGGAATTCAATCAATGATGCGGGCAATAAATGCCCACACACCTCTACCGGACATGAAAAGCGCACTCTGCTCACTTCTACGAGCCCATTGCCGGTGAGTATATCCATCCTCTCCGACAATGCCTCAAACACTAGTCCAATCCGTGTAGCATATTGTGCAGAGATGAATGAATGAGTAGCACCTGAATCAAATAATGCTACAGCAGGAAATAAGGTGACGAGAATTTTACCTGCCACCACGTCACCGGACGCTAGAGCCTCTCCCAAGGTTAATGTGAGAGCCTGGCCCCGCGGAGCCCCTTGTTGCGGCTTTCCTCGACCATGCTGTTGCTGCCTCCGAGGGCCTTCGGCTTCCTGTGCCTGGCGGAACATCTGAGCCTGCGTTGGTAGACGCTGGGCTAGGGGCCTTACTGCTAATACTGGCCCTCCACTCGGGGTTGCCCCTGGCGCTGGCAACGCTGGAAACTGCTGAGCTGGCCCTCCTGGCCTCTGCATCATAGGACAAGTCGAAATACGGTGGTCTGGACTACCACACCTCAAGCACAAGCCATTCGCTGACCGACACACATCCCTAGTGTGTCCTCCCTTACCACAAAAGGTACAACCCTGGGGCGCCCTCTGACGCTGCTGCTGATTTCTCGGCTGCTGCCGCCGAACTGGCGCTGTGATAGTTGACGCGGTCGTCCTCTGCGGCGCTCCTGTATCATGAATACGAACACCGGGTGCTGGTGCCGATGTTCGCTGCATGGCTCCTCCTCCAACCTGGGAATGAGATCTCTTCTGACCTCCTGTCCTCGATGCCAACCTCTGCTGGGTGAGCTCGTACCTCCGAGCTGCTGTCAAGACAGCGTCAAACGTCTGGTAGTCGTGCCCTTCCACAAGCTGCAATAATTCCAAATGAAGTCCCTGCTGGAACCTCATAGCTTTCTCTGGCTCCGTCGCCACCATTGATGGTGCGAAACGGCACAATCTGCAGAACTCTGTTGCATACCCATCTACGGTCTTGCCTGCTTGTTTGAGATTGATGAACTTCTGCTGGAGCTCATATCGAGCTACTACGCCAAAATACTTGGCCTTGAATCTGTCACTGAAGGTGGTCCAACGAACAGGGCGTCTTGTACCAACTTCTTCTGATGCCCACCAGTCGCGGGCAAGATCCTGAAGTACCAGTTTGACCTGATCAACCTTCTCATCGTCTGGAACCTTGGCTGCCACAAGAATGGCTTCGATGTCTTGAATCCATGCATCCGCAGTGATGGCATCCTCCGTGCCATCAAAATACCTCGGGTTCAAGCGACGGAACCTTCCTGAGGCTCCCGAGTCAACCCCGGCACTCCTCTCAAGAGCTAAATGAATCCCTTGGTTCAGCAACACGTTCTGCTCCTGCTGCCGAGTCTGTTGCTGTTGGTTAGTGACAAGAAACCCCCGGATGATCTCCAGGAGTGCTACGGCGTCTGGTACTGCCGTCGCTACTGGTGCTGCAGGAGTTTCAATAACCTGCGGCTGCACTGCCTCTGGTTCTATTTCTGTTCGTACCTGCACTGGAGAAGGTTCTCTCCCCTGTTGCTGCCCAGTCGAGCCATGCTCTTGCTGCTCTTCCTCATGTGCCTCACCCGCTACTGAGAATGAAGCACCCCTATAGAGAAGAATATAAGATTATCAAGTCCGGACGAGGAAGATTTCGAGGATACAAGTCAGGTTAGAGATCAAGGCAAGGACAGAGAATTCGAAACAGAATTTCAAGGGGAACAAGTTTTGATTGAGACTCCTAATAAATCGCAATACCCCACAAGTCTGAAAAAAACAGACCTGCATGGGCCACCACTAAAACCTTGTCACGCCCCAGTACCGAAATACGGAGACGGACTAGGCCAGCTACTCCATATGAGGTACGTAACGTCATACGGCGATCGTGGCTGTCGAGAGACTAGGGGGTACATGCTACAATCGAGTCTTCTATGGTCCCACAGAGTTCTATGTCTCAATCAATCAAATCACATCAGCAAATAAATGAACATTAAAGATAAAGCAGTAAGGCGTCCCCGACGCTTCATCAAAATGATCATGAGAGACTAGCTTTATAATTTAGCTATCTCAGAGAATCAAGAGTACAAAACTATACACAGCTGCAGTCTGTTTAATTATAATTATGTACTGACACAAAATATCGAGTAATCCGGCTAACAGGTGCCGGTGGCTAAACGCCGCAAAAGTATAAGCAGGAGTGGTGGAGAAGAAATCCACTCGAGTCCCCGACCAGCCATGCTCCTAGTATGCACCATGGATGTCAGGAAGAAGGATCGCGTCCTCTGGCTCTGCTACGAGATCTGGCCAAACAAAACCAACGGGGTCAGCCCCGAATAGCAAGTACCGCCAAAGGGGCACAAGAGTTAAGATAAAACCCAGTTATAATGATAAGAATAAAGCTTATGCTGCGGCTATAGGGTAGCGCTACATCGTCGGACCCATCTGGCACCCTTACAACCAAACAAGGACAAAAGGTGCCACATGGAGCCGGGACGCGTCACACTCTATGACCTTCACATAAGTTTACAGATATAAGTAAGAAGATCTCCTGGTCGTGACTTCGGTCGACAGACCATCGCAGCATGATAACCAACCCAACAATCAAACAAGAACATGGGTTGGATCACGTACCGCGGTGGGCCATGTTCCTTAGTCATTCACAGGAGTAGCACATCACAATCAAATTAAGGCTTCCGTTCGTAACTTCGGTCCGCAGCCTGTCATAGTACGATAACCAACCCAACAATCAAACAAGAACATGGGTTGGATCACGCACCATAACAGTCCGCTTTCCTCAGTTACTCGCGGAAAGTAAAAGAAAAATACAAGCAAGTCATTTTCACGGCCAGTCAAGTCTACGAGTTTCTAGTATGGCGAGGTTATCCTCGCATTAAATTATCAGAGTCCTCAGATCGTATCTTTCCAGCAAGGCTAGCCAACCCAGGGGTCCGCGTAGTCAAGTATTATTAAGCACAGGTCCCTCATAAGGCCACCTTGCAGGCACAAGTCCCCGTAGGGCTACCTTGCCAAAACTTATAATATATCAGGAGATAATCGGATACCGGCATCCACTCATTGCAGATGGCACAGTATCCGTGGTGACCAGCTGGCGCGTCGAGGCAATACCTCAAGGCGGCTGGTGTAACACGATCTCGGGATTCCGCCCTCTCCATGCATCTAATAGATTTAATTGCCCAATTTAAACCCTATGTGAAATCTTGGATCCTCATGCTGTGGCCTGCATGATCATCCTCCTAGAATGTCGTACCGTAGTACGGGTACCCCAAGTGAGGATCCATGTCGATCAGTAGGTCGACACGTTCTACCCTCCTTAGTGTAATGCAACATTGCAAATGCGCCACGTGGGATTATGAGTCATTTGTCAAGCATGAACGAGAACCGGGACATTCAGGCACATGTAGCGAGTAGGAACACTTTGTTCTCCGGGGTCACAGTAGTGCTCATATCATGCTCGGGACAAAAGGCGTAAGGATATATAGCATACACAAACATTCACATATATATATATACAAGAAAATATAATATATAAGAGCCCAGGTCAGAATGCGCATGGTCAAATGCGCAGAAGTCAAAACGCGCAGGGTTAGATTGCGCAGGGGTCAAATGCGCAGAGTTAGGTTGCGCAGGCATTAGACTGCGCAGCGGTTAGATGGCGCAGGAGATGGATTGCGCAGGGGTCAAACGCGCAGAGTTAGGTTGCGCAGGCTTTAGACTGCGCAGCGGTTAGATGGCGCAGGAGATGGATTGCGCAGGGGTCAAACGCGCAGAGTTAGGTTGCGCAGGCTTTAGACTGCGCAGCGGTTAGATGGTGCTGGAGCTAAGGAGCGCCAGCGCAGTTCAGCTCAGCGCAATGCGCTGGCCGAAGGGTTGCGCAATTCGTCAAAAGACGAGCTGCGCAGTTCAACTTGCGCTAAAGAGCGCAGGCTGAAGGGTCTTCTCTTCCAGGCCGAGAGCCTCCTCAAGAACACCAAAAACTTCCAATTTCCTTAACTTGACCAAATCAAAACCAAATCTAGATTTTCAAAGTTCTAACTTGAGTGAAATTGAATTCTCTTCCACATGGAAGCATCAAAACCCACAAAATCCTAACAAAAATAGATCAAAACCATGTAAATTCGAAAATGGAGAAAACTTAGATCTACAAAAATCAAAGCTTCAAAATGGAAATTTTCAAGTTCTAAGCTAGTATAGATTGAGGAGAAGAACATATTTTGACAAATAATTTTGTAAGAAATCATTAACAAAATATAAATCCATCTCTTGAGCAAGTTGGCACTTGCCTTGGTTGGTGGAGGAAATAAATGAGAGGAATAAATGAGAGGAGAGAGAAGGAGATGAGTTTTATATAAAATCTAAACCAAGTTGGTTCATGATGACCCAACGGGTTCAAGTGAACCGAGAACATGTCACCCAATTAGAGCCAAAACGGTAAACTAAAATAACAGAAAATAAATTACGAAATATTATTTTGTCAAATAATTTGAGATATACATGAAGAAATACAACAAAATAAATATCGTATAAATATACGTAATTACAAATAAGCAGTATACGTGCTAAAAATACGTATACCGGAATCAGGGAGTGACATATTCAGGCGAAGGGTACAACCCCGGTCCTTGTTTGGTTAAGGGTTGTAACCTGGCTCCCGGAATGGTTCCACATCCCTACTCGTTTATTTTCCTGTTGTACTCTTTATTAATGGTACTTTTCTTCTATTTCCTTATGATCTGATATCCTGGCTTTCGTTCTTATTTCCTGGCCTCCTTTGTCGCACTTGCTCTTTCTGGGGTTTGACCCAGCTGGTTTTGTGTGGCCAGATTTTGGAGCAGCTCCCGAAGATCTACCGAGCTTTCAGCCCAATGGTGACAACTAGACGGAACCCGGACTATGAGTGGGTTTTCCTTTTTGATCCGTTCACTACATTGTAAAATTATTCTTTTGAGGCGTTTAGCCGACGAGCACCTGTTAGCTCGATGCATATTTACTTACTGTCTGCCTACGGGCTGTAACATGATTAACAAATCCTAGGGTTGATCATGTATGACTGAACTCTTGCTAGTCTTGACATTTTGTACGACTAGCTTCATGATCATCCAATATGTAATGTATGGGACGCCTTGCTATTATATATTTGGTGCTCTGACATCTTGTAACTATTATGTGTTGCTTGAGATTGAGACAATAGGCTTGTTCATGATCATAGGAGACTGTTGGCTTGTAGTTAAACCCTCATATATCTAGACAGCCGTGACCGTATAGCGAGGTGGATTCCATTTCAATATACGTAGCTGGCTATGTACGCCCCCGCTCTCCAGTATTCTGGTTCTGGGGCGTTACAAGTCCGATCGATTAAGTCCAGGCCCATCAACCGAATAACCGATTTAGCCGACCCGTTTTTTTCGGTTCGGTTAAATTCGAATTTGAGATTTGATGGTTCGGTTCGGTTCGGTTATACAGTGGTCGGTACGATTCATGGTCGGTTTCTAAAACTTACGATTCACTTAGGGCTTGTTTGGTAAATGAGATTTGGATTTGGATTTGAATTTAGAAATCCAAAATCCAAATTCAAATCTTGAATTTTCAAATCCCATTTACCAAATCCATTGTTTGGTTTGTCCATTGGATTTGGTTGAAATCCAAATCCATTCTTTGGATAAAAAAAAAAAAAAAATTGCCATTGGATTATAATAGAATATTAATTAATTAAGATTATAATTAATTAAGATTACAATAAAATGTTATTAAATAAATTAATAATTAAGATTTTAATTAAGATTACTAAATTAATAATTATGATTATAATAAAAAATTAATTAATAAAATAATAAATTTAGTTACTATGATTATACTTGTGAGTAAAATATTATTAATTAAGATTATAATAAAATAGTAATTAACAAATTATTAATTAATATTATAATAAGACTAATAAATTATTAATTATGATTATAATTGAATATTAATAATAAATTATTAATTAAGATTGTAGTTATGATTAATAAATTATTATAATTATGATTAATAAATTTATAAATAAATAAATAATTAATAGTTAATAACTGGTATTAAATAAGTATTTAATAGAACAACGAAATTAATAAAAAATAACTCACTTTTTTCTTCCAAATCCAACTTTCTTTCTTCCAAATCCAAAATTTTAGATTTTGTCATACTTTCCATATCCAAATCCATCTCCATCCGAACATAAGATTTTATAGATTTGGCTCCGAATCCATAAAATTTTAAAATTCAGCTCCAAATACGATTTACTGCCCAACCGAACCGAACGTTTGCTCACCCCTAATTCTTGGTCTCATCCCAACGCCAATTTGCTGCAACATTCCCTAACCCTACTGCACGTTGTGCCACATTATATTCAGTCAAGTGACTGAAACTGTTGAGGACCACCATGACCATCAACTGCAATGGAGGATCAGCAACTTGCTAGGGCTCACCCCTGTTGTCCTGCTACAATATCTGTCCATCTAGGGAATCTTAAGCTAGTTGAGCTCCATGATAATGGAAGAGCAACTTGCCATTGATTGCAGTACTTCCCTGTACTGTTTCTCAGAAAGGGGAGCTACCTCCTCTTTCTTGCACATACACACCTTGGTAATGAAAGACCAGACATATATACTGTACTTGGGCTTTGTTACTTTCACACCATTCTAATTGCTCACGAAATTGGCATGCATGTTTGGTCTATCAGAGTAACTTGGTGCTGAGAAAGTGATGGAGCTTCTTGTATTTGTACTGTCTTGACTCTTGAGTCATCCCATTATCATTGTGTTGGTGTCAAATTTCTAGTCAAGTCATTGATCATAATACTATTATTAAAAAAATTATTATTAGTTGTGGACGAAGAAACCTCAGGATCATGACTAGCTCTGGGGTTAGCCAACGGGCTTGGGGAGCCCTCTGGTTAGGACACCCCTCCAGGCCTCCAAGTCTCCGGCTCTCCGTCAATAGAGCATTTACGGTCCATCCCAACTCATTCTTGTCAGTTGAACCGACAATGTCCATATTTTGTGTTAACATTGGAAATGTCTCGAGTAGCTCAAGAGTAAGAAGAGGAACTTGAAATCCGAGCTCATTTGCCGCCAATTCCAAGAACACGGTATCTGTTCTTTTTGGAGTGAAGGAAGGAATCCAAAATTAGCTCCGATTAGGACAACCCAACTTTCTGGACCAGCCCTCCTCAGGACCCCACCCAAGGAAAGTTTTTCATATGTTTTTTTTTTATCTGTATTGAATTTGACAACATATTATCTACTACTTGTTTCTAATGTTTCATCTTCTAATAAAATTTGCCTGGTATTTCATTGATTCCATCCTATAAAAATATAAAATCTAACTAAGCAATTTTTTAAAACACTTCATAAACGATCAGTTCAAAAATCTTTCAAAACCGAAAAAAATACGGAAATACTTTTTGGCCTGTGGAGGGTGACTGCACAGGAACGTGTCACCCCCACTAGCCCCCCCGGGCCCACCTTGCCCCTCCTCCAATGAACGTGCGACACGGGATCCGTGGGCGAGAAATTCGGTCCAAATCTGCAGACAACGTAGCACTGCTGAAAATTTAAAAATACCATTGTCAAACAGGACCATAACTATCTTCATTAGTTATATCCACAATTTCCCCCCTTACAATTCTTTCTTCACCTTTGGCAAGAACAAGCAAGAAAACTTGAATTGAAAAAAAAAAAAAAAAAAATAGACAAATAACTCCTTAAGGAATTACTAGTGTGACCTCCCTCCCTCCCTCAAGGGAAGAAGAGTTTCGCGTACAAGAGCTCGTTCCACGTGTCCGGGAGGCCCGGCAGGCACCAGTGGACGCAGTCGGCGTAGCTCCGGGGGTCCGCCTCCTGCTCGGGGGTCAGCCTGCTCCACTGCTTCTTGTAGATCCCCGTGTGGGCGTCCTTCCGGTACTCCGACATCTGCGTGATGTTCAGGACCGTCACCGGGAACCTCGCGCCGCCGCCGAACGTCTGCTCCACCACCTGCATTACGCTCTTCCTCGAACCGGATCCCCAGTACGTCGGATCGCCGATGGGGGCCGTCTCGTTGTAGCAGTTCCCGCCGGCCTCGCCTCCCCATTCCTTGCTCCTGGAAGAAAAAATACTTGCTCCATTTGAATTGAACCAGTATAGCAAGGTTCGCAGTATCGATATCAGAATCGTATCGGACACTTCTTATGATTATCGAGATCGATGGTATCAACAGTATCTAGCGGTTACATCTAGGCATAACTTTAGATTTGAAATTAAATGAAATAATAGTCATCGTTGCTGATTGTTTTATCTTCTATAAATAAGTCCTCTTCGTCTACGTGCTATTACAAATTTACAAATTTATTATGTTTTTATATCATCGTCTATTAATCTTTTTCGTTCCGGATTGAGCGGGAAAGAGACCACAATGTTGTTGTTGGTCAGTATCGAATCGGGACATGTCAAATAGTATCGATATCGACTGTATCGAATCGGTATCGGTCGATACAGCAAACTATGATACAGAGTCGTGCCTGAAATTTTTACAATCCTGGACGAAATCTCTAAATGGGACCCTTCTTGCCCTTTTGGTAATACTAGTTTTTATTATCATTTTTCAGTAACCATCTATAGTCAAAAATCACAAAATATATAAATAACTTTAATTTAAAAAACTCTACAAGTATATTTATAATAAGAGATCAAAGCAATATTCAAGCAATCACAATATATCTTTCACAGATATATGTATGAAAACAATTGAATTAACCACTGAATATGAATAAATTGCAACTCACATAAGCAGGCCACAGTTAATAGTATTAAACATTGAAAATGGACCATTCTAACTATCATACAAATAGAAAGGTTTAGAAACAATTTCCAAGATTTTCTTTCTATAAAAAATGCTCGTCTTATATGGTGAACAGTTTCGACCACAGTTAACTTAATTAAGAACTTGTGATATGGATGTGACAGTTGATTCTACTAGCACTGAAATGAACAAGGACTGGAATTTAATAGAGGGAGTCGACCTCAAATGTAAATAAAGTTCTGAGGGGACAAAATATAAAATTGATAAAAATTATGAAGATAAAGTAAAATATGATGTAAATATGTATATAGAAATTGAAAATCTAACTTCGGAGGGGACAAAGCCGCAAAAGATAAAATTGATGAAGAAAATTTAATAAGAACATGAATATTTAACTCGGAAGCAAAAATTCAGGACAATTGTCCCCACTCGCCCCCATGTAGGTCCGTGCCTGGAAATAGAATTTATTTTTCTCTTCATCCAACGGGTTTTTATGGTCGAGTTTTAAAATTTTAAATAGGAACTCACGAGTTTCCGTAGGTTATATGAATGTGATATGATCAGTTGTAGATCCAGGCTAGTTCATGCTGTAACATTTTTGGATAACAAGCATGCAAGGAAAGAAATTTCTCACTTCTCATGGCAAGGTGACATGCTCGTGAAGAACACCCTGGTCTTGTTAGGATCCATGTTCTTCTCCACCCATGTCATCATCCTCGTCAGCGCCAGCCGATACGCGTCCTCGGTCTTCATCTCCTCGATTTGCTTCGGCTCCCTCGTGAAAGGCCCAGTCCTGCAGTAGCAGTCGGTAGAATTAATATGTCAGACGAACTATAAATATAAATTTGGGCAAATTCTACACACACTTCATATTTTACTCCAGGACAGTCTTTACTTCAGGACACTCAATTTTTATTCAAAACAGTTCCAATTTTTGGCAGTTCTAACATAAAGTAGGACTGCCCACAGAGTAAAACTTGAGATGGCAATAGAATTTGTGTAAATTTGTTGCTGTTTGCGTATCTGTAACTTTGAGGAAGTTAAGTTACAGTATCTTGATCTTCAACCCAGTCATCCACCAGAGGTACGTGCTGAAGACCAAGATGTCGGTCCCCTTCCAATGCCGGGCGTGCTTGTTGATGGACCTGCCTCGGACGATCCGGTCGCTCATGCGGTGCACGATGGCGTTGTCGGAGTTCGACTCCACCAGGAAAGGAGCCCAGTAGAACTCGATCGTCGCATTGTACTCCTATATGTGCACAGAGAGATCACAAGTTATGTTATCAATGCTTATATGGAACTTGGAAGAAGTTTGGGCTTCTTCTGAGTGTCAGAAACATTAGTTAGTCGGAGCAGATCTGCTGTCCCATTTATCTTGTTCCAATTCTGTGCCCCTCCCTATTACATGTGGATCATGAGAGTAGATAAGTGGACGGTAGCCCACATGTAATAGGGAGGGAGACAAAATTGGAACATGATAAATTGGACAGCAGATCTGCTCCCGTTAGTCAGTTACCATGGCTCTGAACACGATGAGGGACTCGACAGTCTGCATCGACTTGGCGCCCTCGGGGATCGCTCGGTGCAGGAGGCACACCATGGAGATGAACTGCCCTCGGTTCAGGGAATCGCCGACGAACAACATCCGCTTCCCCCGGAGCTTCTCGAGCATGAGGGTGGCATTGATGCTACAATATTTTGAACGATTAATGGCCGTATGGTGAAAAAGGGAGGTTTGATTTCACAATGTTCCCTAGTGCGGATATTGCGACACGTATACGACACAAACCGGACACTCCAAAATAGGTACCGTGTCCGTGTCGTCGTGTCCTCACCGTGTCGTGTCATATTCGTGCGTACATTTTTGCTTGGAGGTTCAACTACACGGCTGGCTATGTTTTGTTTTCCTTGCAAGGAACTCTTCTGGTCTAACTACTCATTCCAGACCATGGATCCTATGTGACAAGGACAGACTTAATTTGTCGATTCTTGGCTTCAAAGATATTACGACAGATTTTAATCATCGGTTACGGAAGATGCTTTCTTACGGCAGTTTTTGATTATCCGTTGCAGAAGATGCTTTCGTCAGGAAGTTTTTGAACATGTACAAGTTGTGCGATCTCACAGAGCCCCAAAACCGAAAGACTTCAAAAATTTTAAGTCTTTAGAATGTCAGAAAAATATCATTTTCTTTAAAGTGGTTAGAAAAAGACCATTTTTTAGTGTTGAATTATATAATCATGGTCGTATTTGTGTCAAGATAAGATCGATTTGAATACGCAGGATACATACATTTCCAAATAGGCATGTTGCCTGCTACGGATACGGGTAAGGACACAATATGAATACGCGGGATACATACATTGTAGTTCCCTATGTTGCACTATATTGTATGAATACAGACATAGACACGGGTACGGACACGATACAGATACGGACACCATTTCTTCGTGTCTGCAAAGAACTAACAGAAAGGGAAACCAAGTTCTTGATGCTTCATACCTTGGCAAAGAGCAGCCGTTAGGCTGCCATCTCCAGTGCTGGTACCCCTTGTCGGGCCTTCCGTACTTCTGACATGTCAGCTGGGGCTGGATATAAGGACACTCCTCCTCCTCGTACAGAGGCCTCGACTCCTCGTCGTACACCCACCTCCCCTCGAACACATTGCACTCCTTCTCCGTCCTTCCGATCGAAAATGGCACGTAGCCATCCCTCACTGGTCAGTACACAACAGATCATAACTGTCAAGATCAATAACACAACTCATATGGATCGAAATCAGGTGACACATACAATTTGACACCTAAAAAAATACGCATTCTCAGCCGTACGTCATTTGAAACGAACGGTTCAGATATGATAGAGTAGTTTGTATTGATTAGCATGCAATGTCAAATTGAACATCCCACCTAATTAATATAATCTACTATTAATTAGCATGCGTGTCAAATTTGACAGCCTTGTATGTTCAAATCAAATGACGTGCAGCTAAGATTGTGTGTGTTTTTTAGGTGTCAAATTGTATGTAACAGACCGTACCTTCGGATGGTACCGGTTGTTGTATGTCTGCAGGGCCTCCGGGCTGTCGATACTTGAGCAACGACTCTCTGACGATGCAGCCGAAGTCCTCGCCGTAGAGGACGGCGACAAAGGCGACGAACGACATGGCGACCATGAGGAAGGAGAAGGAAGGAGTCAGTGTGGAGTTCTTCCTACTGGGGGGAGAAGGAGGAGGAGGTGGTGGCAAGGACTTCATGTTGGTTTCCCTGTGGTTTAGAAAGAATGTTCTGATTTTGGAACTCCAGGAAGTGTGTTATAAGCCTAATGCCAGTGGATTAACTGAGCTAAGCAAATACACAGTTATGACAGTTAGGTATTCATCTACCTAATTGGAATATAATGAATGATACTATGATATAGACATAGGGACATGCAATTCTCATTCTACATACAATATTCCAACTCCTAGGAATTGACTATCCATTGTTAAGAGATGGCGTGTGCTTCGGCTAACACGCAGAGTTACTACTGGGTGATGCGATTTTGTGCAGATTGTTAATGAGAAAAAGCTGCTAGCTAGTGAGCATTTGGTCGGTTCGGTTCAAACCGATTCGATGATGAGAAAACCGAATAAAATCAACCGGATCGAACCGATTTTTCACACGGGTCGAATCGAATCGTATTAAATTTTGGTTCGGTTCACTTATTTATGTACGAAAATACTTTGTCGTCCGTGGACTTGGACCATGGTCCTGGCCATGCATGCCACGTGTTGCCAACCGATTGGCCCCTCTGCTAGCTTCAGGCCCCACCCGTCCTCTGGCCAATCAGAAGGCGACACGTGGCCCATGGGCCAGGACTGCGGTTAAGCGAATACAAGATTATAATTCACTAGGGGCACAATTATAAAGGGGTTCGGAGATAACGCCTTCAAAAAAAAAAAATTGGAGTATAATAATATGTTAAAAAGAAAAATTCACTGGGAGCCCCGCCCCCTAGTCCCTCCTATGTGGATCGACACAGACTGTAGTCCAAGTCCGCGGACAACGTAGCACCGTCGATTTTAATATGGTTGATTTTTGGTTCGATTCGATTATCAAATTTCAAATTTGAACTCCAAACTTAAAAACCGAAAATTCGAAAACTAAAACCGAAAATCGAACCGTATGGTAGAAAATCGAACCAAATTACTATTTTGGTTCGGTTCGACCCGGATTTTTATTTTAAAACCGAGAAATTACTTTTGGTGCAAGTAAGAAGCAACTTACTTTTGGTGCAAGTAAGAAGCAACTTTTGGTGGCCATCTAATTCTTGTTGTTGCAGTGTGTGTGTGGATTAGGTGTGAGAATTTGGTGTGGGTTCAGCGTCAGCAGGAGTACTGGAATTAGAATATCATAGCTTAAAATGGCATTGGTGGGATGTCACAAGTTCTGGTGGCGATACTTTGGAGGAATAATGTGTTTGCAAAGGTTTCCTTCAAGTGGTAAGCTCTCTATTCCATCTGGGGACTACATGAGACAATGATTAACTAATTAAACAAAATGTGACGAGCATGTACCATCCATTACCATTACCAACTAAGCTAAAAGTTAGTATATATATTATGTGTGTTCGTGAACAAACAATGTATACACTCTCTAGGGGTAGGACCGGCCTAGTGGTAAAGCTAGACATGACTTTGAATTTGGACAACCTTTTTTTGCTTGGGACAACCTCCAGATTCAGTATGACCCCACAAGAGGTGTCACGTCCCGAGTCGGCAACGTTCGTCCCTGATGTTAATTTTGTCGATTCGATTGTCCTCGCTAAGACGTGATGTCGTACGAGTCTGGAGTTGCACTCGTACAAGGCAAGAACGTTACGTTGAATTGTATATTAATACGCTAAGTTGAAACTTCACAAATCACATCAGAATTCTAAGACGCAGTATAGGAAGATAGAAATGTTTTTCATTCATAGCTTGCAACGAAGTGCAAGTCGTAATTACATTGGATGCCGTTGCGGCTACATTGATTAAAAACAGAAAGAAATACACTCGACAAGTTGCCTGAACTACGCTTGCCGTCCCATACATTCGCCCCTTTATACATATATATAAGCCGTCGACTTGAATTGGTTTCAAAATACTTCAGCATAGGAAGAGCTTCAAAATGCATCTCCGCACTTCAGCTTCAGTTTAGGTTGGAGCGCCCGTCGCACCTGAAAAAATTGGGGGAGGGGATTAGCACACTTGCTAAGTGGACGAGACGAACTAACTCGTCTAAACCGACTCTGATCGTTAGGGTAGGCATGCTTTAGAGTTGTCTTTCTATTAGAACTAAATGAATTCAGTTCATATTCGATAGCCGTCTTTGAGTAATAAAGCATACAGTATAACATCGCAGTTTATCATATTTCTTACCACGGCCGTGCTCGTCCCTGCATGAAAACAGAGATAATATTTACACCTGCATAAGACAATAGGTGAGCATGCAACTATCTTATATGCGTTCATTGGTGCTACGCACCACTAGGGACTTAATCGAAGTTGGCATGCGACGCTACCCTTTCAGCCTAGGTTGCAAGCCTTACTGAAGGTCCCGCATGCCTCGCGCCGAAGCACGATAAATTATTTCCCCTAAGACGAATCGGTTCCGATGTCCCGGATACCGTTTCGAGGAAAACGAACTTGTGCACAAGCTATCCATGACCATGCCTATGTGCGAACAGTTTCATATATGCAAACAGTTTTGTATAGCGCGGATAGTATCGAACGACATTATCATTTCTCGCAACTCATGCAACGATTCATTTTTCCCAAAGCCGTACACCGATTTAGCGTCCCATGGGCACCAAATTGTCCGAGGCATCATAACCCATGATCGACGTTTTACATTATTTTGCAGCACGTGAAATAGTCTATCTTTTTACTAGAACCTTAAACTTTTCCGTTTATGTGAGAAACTTGTATTTTTTAGAGTAGATTACTCAAAATCGATACATTTTTTTCGAGTTCTTGACCTTAGTGGATTGGCATGCAATTAACTTGGCATCGTTCGATTTGAATGAATTTGAGGCAAGAAATAAGTTTGCGGGACAGAGTAGAAAAGAAGGGTCGAATCACCCACCGATTATTTTGCTTCGTGCCGGTTGTCCAAGAGCTACGTGTCACGCCCCAGAACCAGAATACTGAAGAGTGGGGGATAGACACAGCCAGCTACGTACATTGAAGTGAATCTCACATCGCAATACGGTCACGGCTGTCTAGATGCATGAGGGTTTACTACAAGCCATCAGTCTCTTAAGGTTAATAACAAGCCTAGTGTCTCAATCTCAAGCAACAAGTAGATATAACAAGATGGTAGATCATCAGACATACAAAGTAAGGCGTCCCATACATTACATATTCAGATGATCATGAAGCTAGTCATACAAAATACGAAGACTAGCAAGAGTTTAAGTCATACATGATCAACCCTAGGATTTGTCAATCATGCTACAGCCCGTAGGCAGACAGTAAATAAAGTTGTAAACGAGCTAACACTTGCTCGGCGGCTAAACGCCTCAAAAGAATATTTTTACAAGGGAGTGGGAGAGCAAAATAAAACCCACTCGTTGCCGGGATTCCTTCTAGTGTTCACCATCTGGCAGGAAGGTTGGGAGATCCTCGGTAGCTGCTCCAAAATCTGGCCATACAAACCAGCTGGGTCAGACCCCAGAAAGAGCAAGTGCCACAAAGGGGGCTTCACTTAAGAACTAAAACCAGCATGTCAGCACATAAATCATAGGTGAAATAACATAAGACATGAGTTAAAGAAAACATGATGATAAACGATAAGATAACTAGAGGACTATTCCGGTAACCAAGTTACAACCCGTAAACCAAACAAGGACCGGGGTTGTAACCCTTCACCTGAACAGAACTTAGCCTCGAACCAATTATCGATAAAGTGAAGCATAAACAAGCATGTCCGGAGATATCCATGTACCGGATTTGGGCAAGACTAGATAAGATAGGACTCCATCCATCATTCACGGCCAAGCAAAGAGTACGGCTTGATACTTAACTAACTAGGGTTATCACAAGCTTAGTTACTAGCAAGATGCAATGTGGTACGCCTACGGCCACAAGCCCTGCAGACTATCCAGGTTATCCAGACGCAAGGTTCAAGCTTCGAGTTATCATGCCTTGTTAGGTGACTTGGATGCAACACATGACAGTGTGTAAAGTAATCGTTTCATGTAGTGCCCCATATAGCAGTGAGCTGGAAATGTGCCCTACTCGTCGGCAGGCTACAAGTCCGTCAAGGAAGGCGCCCAGATAATGGGATTGCTTGTAGCTGGAATACCTCTCTATATGCTCTACTTGATCAATCTAGTCATTAACCTAGTCAGATTCAGTATGAATCCCTGACCGTGGTAACCAGGGATACATGTCCTAGACATGATGCGAGACAAGACTGGTTGCTTATACAAGCATATTCAATACAATCACCCACGGTGTCAAGAATTCACTTAGCATGTCAGGTTAACCGTCACAACAGCGTATCAAGGTTATCATGTCGGGTTGCTTATCAAGATTACTTATCAAGGCAAGGGTGCGTCACAACGGACCACCATCAAGAATTTTCATGTCAAATTACTTGTCAAGAGTGCACCACGGCGGGTCACTAATCATGCAATTCCATCACTAAGCCTTGTTCCGATTAACATTCATAAATAATGTCATGCTCACATCGGGTCCATGTCGAGTTTACATCAAAAGGCGTAAGGATATAAAATGGGTACAAAAATCAGGCTGCGCTCAAGTTAGGCTGCGCTCAAGTCAGGCTGCGCTCACGTCAGGCTGCGCTCAAGTCAGGCTGCGCTCAAGTCATGCTGCGCTCACGTCAGGCTGCGCTCACGTCTCCAAAAGGCAGCGTATGGACTCCATACGACTCCTCATCAAGGCAGCGTATGTACTCCATACGACTCCTCATCAAGGCAGCGTATGTACTCCATATGACTCCTCATCAAGGTAGCGTATGTACTCCATACGACTCCTCATCAAGGTAGCGTATGAGTCAGACTGCGCTCACGTCACCAAAAGGCAGCGTATGGGTCAGACTGCGCTCACGTCACCAAAAGGCAGCGTATGAGTCAGACTGTGCTGTGCTAAAGAGCGCGCGCAACTCAGTGGCGCAAGCTAAAAAGCTCGCGCACACTGCTCACTGTCTTCTCCAAATCAGCAAGAACTCCATGGTTTGAACCTAAAGCTTCAAAAGTCCATAACTTGGTCAAAACAAGTCCAAATCCAACTTTTCAAAGGTCAAAATTGGGTAGAATGAAATTCTCTACAATATGGAACCATCAAAACTTGAAAACAAAGAAGTTTGATAGATCAAAACCACCAAAATCCAAAAATAACTAATTTCTAGATTTACAAAAATTAAAGCCTCAAAATAGAAAATGACAAGTTCTAATGTGTCTTAGAAACATGAGGAGAAGCTAATGGAACAATAACAATGGGCTCTCTTATGGAAGCAAGTTGCACTTGCCTAAGGGGTGTTCTTGGTTGGTGGTGGGTTTAATGGAGAAGGAAGAAGAGTTAATGAGAAAGTGGAGGAGAGAGAAAAGTTAGGTGGGTTATAAAGGGGGATGGTGGTGGGTTTAACATGATGAACCGAAGAATAAACCAAGTTAAACTATTACATGCTATGATGAACCTAATCAAGATTAAACTGAAATTAGCTAGCCAGGCAGAAAAATAAAAATACATGTCAGGATTTCGTATACGTATACTGGAAATACGTAGAACGAAAAACGGGGGTGACAACTCTACCCACCTTAAAAGAATTCCGTCCACGGAATTTAATCAAGAGGCTAGAGATGTCGAGCAAGCTATATCAATTGCAGGCAATATAGGACTAGCAGTCAATCAAGCAATCATTCATGCAAGCAAGGAACTTAAGCATAAGGCATAAGAAAGACATTATACCTTACGAGTCAAACAGGTCGGGATATCGCGATCGGATATCATCTTCACGCTCCCACGTTGACTCACCCAAAGAGTGATGACCCCAAGCAACACGGACTAACTTGATAGTCTTGTTCTTGAGTATCTTCTCCCTCCGGTCCAATATGGATACGGGTCTCTCCTCATACGAAAGGTTGGTACCAACAACCAATTCCGAATGATCAAGAACGTGACTCGGATCCGGGATATACCGTCGTAATTGGGATACATGGAAGATATTATGTACCTCACGTAACGACGGCGGAAGAGCGAGACGATAGGATACATTACCTACTCGCTCTAGAATATCAAACGGCCCTATATACCTAGGACTGAGCTTTCCCCGTACGCCGAATCGAATGACGCCACGGGTAGGCGAGATCCTAAGAAATACGTGGTCGCCGACAGAAAATTCAAGGGGACGCCGATGAGAATCGGCCCATTGACGCTGGCGATCTTGGGCAACTCGAAGATGATCTCTGACTTGTCTGACCACCTCAATAGTCCGCGTCACCATCTCTGGTCCAAGCATTTGCCTCTCACCGATATCGTCCCAAGCTAAAGGAGATCTGCACTTCCTGCCGTACAAGGCCTCGAAAGGTGCCATCTGGATACTAGCCTGGAAACTGTTGTTATAGGAGAACTCCACGAGATGCAAGTGATCTTCCCACGAACCACCGAAGTCGAGTGTACATGACCGCAGCATGTCTTCAAGAGTCTGGATCGTGCGTTCTGACTGACCATCTGTCTGCGGATGGTAGGTGTAAGACCCAGTTTTCTGAAATTGGGATTTTTTGAAAATTTATTATTTTTATTATTTATTAATGGTGATTTAGTCATGTTATAAATTTTGGTGATTTTTAGTTAGATTAAAATTATTTTCTAAGTCATGGCTTATGACCTTGTGATTTGACTAGTATAACCCTAGTGTAAACCCTAGAGATTTTATAACCTAGAGACTAACCATGATCATGTGAGCCTAACCATAGGTTTAGAACATCAAATTAGGGCTTTTTAGCCTAAAGGGTATTTTGGTAATTTATTAGAATTTATTTGGATTTATGTGTTTTTATTATTATTTAATTAGTGGATTAGTGTCATGTTAGTCCCTAACCTAGTTTAGCCTAATCTAGGGGTTAGCTACTAACCTAGAAGACTAAGTGTAGGTATTTACTTTATGTTGTAAATATCTTAGAATTGAAATATCTTAGATATTTACTTTATAGATATTTTCATGAAACCTAGAAATATCTACTTGGTCCAAGCCTTAAGAGCTAAGCTAGCAAGGTGTAAAGGAACCCTAAATATCTACCCTACCCCCCTATGGCAGCCACACCCTACCCCCTTCCATATAAATAACCCCCCCCTTCATTCAAGCTTCTTTCATTACACAAAAACCTAGTTTTTTCCCTCAACTTCACACCCTCACCACTTAACCATTTCAACTCCAAATTGAGCCAAACTTCTTGCATTGGAACCCCCTACTATTGAGGATGCTAAGGGGAGCTAGCTAGCTAGGTTGCATAGCATTTTGGGCACCATCAAGCGAAGAGGATACCCCCCCCCAAAACCTTGTCTTCCTTGAGTTTTGCACTCATAGGTAAATGCCCATAAACTTTGTTAAATTTGTGTTTTCTCTTTATATTTGCATGCATCTAGGTACTAGGGTACTGTGTGTCAAGTTTGGTAGGACTTAGAGTTGGTTTGGTGTCCGTATCGGACACGTATCTAGGTTTTTAATGAAGTGTTTGATGATTTGCCTCAGTGAATGAAATGTTAATGATTTCGAAAACTATTTGAACAATTTTCTAGCCCTATAGGTGTAGATCACAAAACCCTAGGACTGAGCACGAAACTGTGTCGTGTCCGTGTCCAAATTTGACACGAACACGCTGTACGACACTGTCGTGCAGTATCCTGCTGCTCGATCACGTTTTCTCCGTGTCTGTGTCACTTGGACACGTGAAATTTGACACACAGCTGGGGGACATGACTGACATCCTACCCACAAAATTTCGTGGGACCTCGATGTGTGTGCGCGAAGAAATCGCGTGTGCACGTATTTTGCCCAACACTGTGCACGTGTTTTTCGTGTCACTGATACGCATGCTTAACTTCGACACAGCGACACTTGGACACGGTGCAGGGGCATATACATGTAGCCCTATAGGTGGCGAACACGTGGGCACGAGCACGAGTCGTGTCGTGCCCCGTGTCATGCGCAGGACACGCGTGCATGCGTGCACGAGGCATTGTCTATGCATGTATCAGTCACACACTGACACTTGGATTTTGGACACTGTTTGGACACTTGGTAGGACACGAGTGACTCGTGGGACTGGGGTACAAGTGGGGAATGGTTTACCAACCATTTATTGCTTATTTTATGTCACGACCCGCACCCTGATTAGGGGCACGAGAAGTGGGTACGTCCAGCCTACGCCGCAGAATCGGCGGTAGAACGCTGTATATAACGTCTGTAAATACCTACGACTAACAGTTAAAATATACCTGTAAAGTATATACTCTCCGAATGGAGGTGACATAATAATACAGTCTCAATCACAGAATAAAACTAAGGTAGATAGCTCAGAGGAAAGACATACGATATATGAAGAGTAAAATAAGTCCACAGTCTAATACAAGTCCAGATATATACAACATCCCAGAGTATCAAAATAGAATATAGAACTACAGTCTGATAAGCTAGCTGGATCGCAGTCCAGTCAAACCTAGCTAGCCTACACTACTCTGGAAGTACAAAATCTAGTGGCTCCACTATAAGGCCACGATCTAAGGCTACTCCATCTGACTCGAGCCCATAATAGGTCGAGCAGTCCGCATCAGAATCATCTGTAATATATCATAACGGTATCCTGTCAGGAAAATGAGCAAGTACAAACACTAACAGCAGTTCCATGTGAATTGACAAATTCTATAAGAGACAGCATAATGAACTACAAGACAAAGATATATGATAACTTGGGAACCGTTCGGAAGTCGAGTTACAACCCTTAAACCAAACAAGGACCGGGGTTGTAACTCTTCTCCCGAGCAGAACTTAGTCTTCAAATCAAGGTACAATGTAAAGGCAAGTAGAGCATGTGAGTAACAGTATATCATGGCATGGTGAGAAATACTGAATGTAGAACAGAACAGGATATACGATAAGACAAAGTAAATATAAAATGTGATTTGAATTATTAGAGCGATATGTGATCGGCTTGGGATAAGTGACAGGACAGGCTATCCATTTGGCTCGACAATCCGCGGTGACCTCAACGGAGAGACATGCCGTCCAACCTGGATAACGAGCACAAGGCAAGGGATCTCGCTACACCCTTCGTGAGGGAAGAGTGGCGCGAGCACATGAATAGTGACAGGGTGGCTTGGATCACATAGCCCCTAATAATTCCCCATTCCCGAGTAGTACAATGGATCTGGACATGACACGTCATGGCACGTGATTTCGTAAGAGGGTAGCAAATCCTCTTAGAAATCGGTGTCTATACAAGTACAGGGAACAAGACAGGGAGTGTACCCATATACCCAGAAATCCAGGAACAACATCTCATGTCATGATCCAATGTGTACTAGTCCGTGAGCTATCGTGACCAAGAATCAAGTAAGACACTACGACTGAATCGGATATAGCAGATATCAAGACAATGAAAACTATCAGTGAATGTACTCGCCTGCTGTCCTGAGCTGTATGGTATATCAATGCTCAGAGCGGTATCAGAAGACCTAAATATGAGATACTGTAAGTTAATTTAGGTTTAAACAAGTTTAGGAATGATTTACAATGAATGATATGCAATCTAGGTCAAACTGGGTCTCACTGAGTCACACTAAGTCCTGTCAAGTCAATCTAGGTCAAATCAAGTCATATCAAGTCTATCTAAGCCTAACCAAGTCAATCCTAGGTCATACCAGGCATCTCGGGTCAAAACAAGTCGAAGAAAGTCAAACGGGATCAAGAGTTGGCCTACAGTTGACTTTTGGTCAACTGGTCAACTCTGGTCAACCCTGGTCAACTCTAGGTCAACCATGGTCAACCCTAGGTCAATGGTGACTAATAGTTGACCTTTGGTCAACTACAAAAGTCTAATGGAAATTGGGACCAAATTGGGTAAAGTGTTGACCCATAGTTGACTTTTAGTCCAAAAAGTCAACCGTGGTCAACCGGGTCCAAGACTAGGTTTAGACAGCTAATCCTACTCATTACCAACCTATACAACCCATATCCAAGTCCATCTTAGACTTGGAAACCCAAATCTTGGCCGTGGGCCAATTCCCTAATTTACCCTTTTTAAGGGTAAATTTCTACCCTTGGCGATAATCTAGATAGCCTACCTACGCTAGTTATTTTGACCCGATCTCCCTAGGGTAGTAGGGTACTATCCTATACATATAATATCTACAAAAATACTTGGGTAACGCGGACATCCAGTCCACGATACGGCCCGTTGCAGATATCTCGAGTATTTTGAGATACGCGCTGACACGGCGTGATACCGGCGCCCTATGACTCCGATTTCCACCCGGAAGCTTACCCGCAAAATCTAAATCACGTAACCTAGACCTATGTCGAGTTTCATCGCGATCCGATGCTCCGGGCTCAATTTCGCCCTCTAACTCGATTTCTAACAAAACTTTCGTTTTCTACTCTCGTTCTAATTCCCTCTCTTGGTTCTCGACTCTAATTCTTCCTTTTCTCTACTTCTCTAATCTTCTTCTTCTTCTCTAATTCCTCTTCTTATTCCTCCTTCCTATTCTTCTTCCTTTCCCTTACTTCTCTTATCTATTCCTCTTTTCTAATTCTAATCTCTAACTCTAACTCTTTTCTCATTCTAAATCTTCTTCTAATTCAAATCTCTAAACTCTAACTCTTTTCTCATTCTAAATCTTATCTATATAAACCTATATATATCTATATATATATATCTACATATATACCAAACTAGGGGGGTTTTGTAGTGTGCTAGGGGTCACTGGGGGGGGGTTTAAAGGGCTGTTAGCTGCTGCTGCTGCCTGCAAACTGCTGCTGCTGCCTGCAAGCTGCTGCTGCTGCTGCCAGCTGCTGCTGCAACTGCTGCTGCTCTCTCCCTCTCCTCCCTCTATACATATACATATATATATATATACTCCCTATATATATCTATCTATATACATATATATATATCTATATATACATCTATCCATTTATATATCTAAATCCATATATCTCCACACCCACACCCATATACATATATACACACACACATATACATATATATATACAAATACGCATATACATATATATCTATATATACACACAACCAAATACATACATACATATATATTCCTATGTATATATATATATATATCTATACATACACTTATATATATATATATATCTATATATATATACATATACATATATACACCACTTAACATATAAACCCCTCTAATTAACCACTTAAACTAGAATTCTAGGGGAAAACCTATAAAATAGGGCAAAGTGTAGAGAATAAGATTCTCTACACTTATTGTGAATGACTAAATTGAAGAGAGGAAAATAAATGAGGGGTTAAATGCATACCTAATGGAGAGAGAGAAAACTTGGAAGAAGAAAGAAATTTTGAAGAAGGAAGGAGAAGACTTTGTGATGAAGGAAGAGAGGGGGGTTCATACCATGGCCGGCCACCCTATGTGGGCTATTGGGTTGGGATCCAATAGCCCACAACCCAATAACCTTAGTTTGGGGTTAAATTGAAATCGGGTTGGTTCGGTTCGATTCGGTTCGATTCTAAACGACTAATTAAGTCTCTAAAATGACAAATCAAGTCATGGAAAATAGGTTAATAATTTCTAGCCTATTTTTGATGGTACATGGGCTAAGCCCAGCTAGTATGTGGGTCCCACTAGGGTCCAGGCTACCCGGGTCTCCAAATTGGGTCCGAATTGGATAAAATCCAAACTGACTCAAATAAATTCCTAAAAATCATATAAAATCACATAAAATTCCTAAAATATTATAAAACTTGAAAATGACGAAAATACCCCTAATTTGAAAACTGGGGGTGACAAGTCTATCCTCCTTAAAAAATTTCGTCCTCGAAATTGAAGACAACAAGCACAGAAATCACAAACAGAATTAAGGAAAATAAATTTATACCTCAGGGCGCGAAAAGATAAGGAAAACGCTCCCGCATGTCGTCCTCCCTCTCCCAGGTAGACTCACCTGGAGAGTGATGCCTCCACGCAACCCGAACCAAGGGTATGACCTGGTTCCGGAGCACCTTCTCCCTGCGATCCAGAATCTCCACTGGCTGTTCTGGATAGCTGAGAGTAGGTCCCACCTGTATCGCTGAATGGTCCAATACATGGCTAGGATCAGCCACGTACCGCCTCAGCTGCGATACATAAAACACGTTGTGCACTCCCTCGAGCCTAGCAGGCAAGTCCAGTCGGTAGGCTACTGCACCGATCCTCTCTAAGATGGTGAAAGGTCCGATGTAGCGCGGACTGAGCTTCCCACCGCCGCCAATGCGAATAGTGCCACGTGTCGGGGATATCCTCAGAAATACCATGTCACCAACCTAGACACAAGACAAAAACTCAACACACAACTAACAAACAATCACAACAAACATGACAAGAACTGAAACTAACCTCGAACTCTAACGGTCTCCGGTGACTATCGGCCCAATGCCGCTGCCTATCCTGAGCCACCCGGAGTCTGTCTCTAATCAATCTGACCTTCTCGGCCGCATCCACAACCATCTCCGGCCCAAGAAGCGCCCGCTCGCCAACATCGTCCCAAGACAAAGGAGTACGGCATCTCCGTCCATATAGAGCCTCAAATGGTGACATCTCTATACTGGCCTGGTAGCTGTTGTTGTAAGCAAACTCTACCAGGTGAAGATGGTCCTCCCAAGAACCCCCGAGATCTAGCACACATGTGCGAAGCATATCCTCCAGAGTCTGGATGGTCCTCTCCGACTGCCCGTCTGTCTGAGGATGATAAGCAGTACTAAACTTGAGCGAGGTGCCCAAGCTAGCCTGCAAACTCCTCCAGAAGTGGGAAGTGAATCGGCTATCCCGATCTGAAACTATGCTCACCGGAACTCCGTGCAATCTCACAATCTGACGAACATACAGCTCAGCCAGCCTCTCCGTAGACAAACCCACTTTGAAAGGCAAAAAGTGGGCCGATTTGGTCAATCTATCAACTATGACCCAAACCGCGTCCTTCCCTCCTGGCGACCGTGGAAGTCCAGATACAAAGTCCATGGTGATGTGCTCCCACTTCCACTCGGGAATGGGTAGTGGCTGTAGCAATCCACCCGGTCTCTGCCTCTCGGCCTTCACCTGCTGACACACAAGACAACGAGATACAAACTGAGCTACCTCGCGCTTCATGCCATACCACCATACGTGCTCTCTCAGGTCCCTATACATCTTGTTGGCTCCAGGATGCATAGAATACTGAGAGCGATGCGCCTCCTGAAGAACCTCCTCCCGAAGCTCTCCACGCGGAACGCACAGCCTAGTACCGTGCCGCAACGACCCGTCTTCGGCTAAAGAGAAATCGTCAAGCAAGCTCATCCTCACCTGCTCCCTGATGCTCCTCAGGGCAACATCATCATACTGCGCTGACCTGACTCTATCCATCAGCTCAGACTGAATCTGCAAACCCCACATCTGGATCTCCATGCCCGGAATGATGACCTCGATACCCAAACTATCCAGGTCGGCCAACAAATAACGATCTGTCGTCAAGAACATAGCAACAGGATACCTGCTCAAGGCATCTGCAACTACGTTGGCCTTCCCCGGATGGTACTGCAAGGATATATCGAAGTCCTTCATCAGCTCTAACCACCGCCTCTGCCGCATGTTCAACACCTTCTGAGTGAACACGTACTTCAAGCTCTTGTGATCTGTGAAGATCTCAACTCGCTCTCCGTACAGGTAATGCTTCCACAACTTCAAAGCAAATATCACCGCGGCCAACTCCAGATCATGAGTAGGATAGTTCTTCTCATGAGGACGCAACTGCCTGGATGCATAGGCAATCACCTTCCCGTGCTGCTGAAGAACACACCCTAAACCCTTCCCGGAAGCATCGCTGAAGATCGAGAACCCTCCTGACCCAGATGGCAAAGTCAGGATCGGAGCTGAAGTCAACCTCCTCTTCAGCTCATCGAATGCAGCCTGACACTCAACAGTCCAGACGAACTCCACGTCCTTCCTGGTGAGTCTAGTCATCGGCTCTGCAATCCTCGAGAAGTCCTGGACGAACTTCCGGTAATAGCCAGCCAAACCCAGAAAGCTCCGAACCTCGGCAACTGAACTGGACGTAGACCAAGACTCCACTGCCGAAATCTTCCTCTGGTCTACTGAAATCCCTTGCTCGGTCACAACATGACCTAGGAACTCCACCTGGTCTAAGAAGAACTCATACTTCGAAAGCTTCCCGTAGAGTTGCTCCCTCCTCAGAGTCTCTAACACAACTCTCAAGTGCTCCTCATGCTCCTCCTGCGTCTTCGAATAGATCAAGATATCATCTATGAAGACCACCATGAACTTGTCAAGGTACTGATGGAATACCTTGTTCATCAAGTTCATGAACACCGCGAGAGCATTGGTCAACCCAAATGGCATCACTGTAAACTCGTACTGGCCGTACCGAGTCCGAAATGCCGTCTTGGGAATGTCATCCCGCCTCACCTTCAGCTGGTGATACCCGGACCTCAAATCTATCTTCGAAAAGACCTTTGCCCCACTCAGCTGATCGAACAAATCGTCGATCCTCGGCAAAGGATACCTATTCTTGATAGTGAGGTTGTTGAGCGCCCGGTAATCAATGCACATGCGGGACGTACCGTCCTTCTTCGGCACGAACAGAACCGGTGCTCCCCAGGACGAAGAACTGTATCTGATGAACCCCTTGTCCTGCAGCTCGTCGACTTGCTTCTTCAGCTCTATCAACTCGCTGTTGTTCACCCTATAGACATGCTGCGAGATGGGCTCGGCGCCCGGCACCAAGTCTATAGTGAACTCAATGTCCCTGTCTGGCGGCATCCCCGGCAACTCCTCGGGAAAGACATCCGAGAACTCAGCAATCAACGGATGTGGCAAATCCTGCCCCGCCAACAAAGCTCCACAGAATCCAGCCTCCGGCTCCGCTGCTCCTCGAGCAAACTCGATCTCTGGCTCACCCGGCGTCCTAAAAAGAACTCTGCCTCCTCTACAATCAATGCTAGCATGGTGCATGCTCAACCAATCCATACCGAGTACCATATCGTACCTCGGTAGGGGCATTACGAGCAGACACGCACTCAAGTCCCGGCCTCTCAGAGTGACTCTCCGCCCCTTGCAAATATTATTAACCAGGATAATACCTCCCCCGGTCATAATCTTGCAAGTCCTACCCATATATTCAGCAATGATATTGTGTCTCAGAGCAAAAGAAACAGACACAAAACTATGGGTCGCCCCAGAATCAAATAAGGCAAAAGCAGGGAAAGAATCTAGGAGAACATGACCTGCAACAACATCTCCCACGGGCTCTGTCTCCTCCTCTGCTGCCAAAGCGAACACCCTGCCCGCAGGTGCTCCCCTCTGGTGCTGGACAAAACGCTGCTGCTGGGTCTGGAGTGGAGGACCCCTCTGCTGAACCGCTGGTCCTCTAGCCGGCTGTGCTCTGTCCTGACCTCCTCTGACTCCGCGAAGGCGGCAATCCTTCAGCTGGTGATCGGGCGCCCCACAGTAGAGACAGACGCCCAACCTCTTCCTGCAAGCCGCACTGGTGTGCCCCGGCTTCCCGCAGAAGCCGCACGGTGTAGTCGGTCTCTGGCCCTGTCCCTGGTGCTGCTGGACACGCGCCGGTGCCTGCTGGATCTGCAACAGAGGCTGCTGCTAAAACGGCCTCTGCTGCTGCTGCTGAAAGTGGGGGCGCTTGGCCGGTCCCGCACTGGAACTCGCCCCCATAGTATCTCCGCTCCTCTTCGGCCTGAGGCCGAAGTCCTCCTCTGCGATCTGCGCATCCATCAATATCTGATCGAACGTCGCGTCACGGCGACCCGAGGTGCGGGTGCGCACTGCATGAATAAGTCCCCTGCGGAACTTACGAGCCTTCTGCCCCTCATCCTGGATCATACCGGGAGCAAACCTGCTAAGACGGAAGAACTCGGCTGCATACTCGTCCACCGACGAGTTCCCCTGAACTAGACCCACGAACTGGCCCTCCAATGCTGTAAGAGCCACGTCCGGAAAGAACTTCTCCTTGAAGAGCCTCCGGAAGTTCTCCCAAGTCAGCCCCCTCACCGACGCACGAGGATCCGTGCGGTACCATGTCAATGCAATGTCGAAGAATCGGCTGGCTGCGGCCGAAACCCATAGTGCTCTAGGAAGCTCTGCCAGCTCCATGCTCCGCTCTACATCCTCCAGCCAGTCGTCTGCGTAAAGGATGCCCTCCGTGCCTGTGAAGTCCCTGGAGCTCATCTTCCTGAAGTCTAACACTGTCCCCGGCCTGGACTGCTGCTGGCTCGACTGCTGGCCGATAGGGCCCTGCACCGTACCCGGTGCCACTCTCTCTACTGCTGCGAGGGCAAGCTGATGCGAGTTCTCCATACTCTGCCTCAGCATCTCCATCTGTCGGTGTGACGCCTCCGACTGACGCTGCGATGCCTCTGCCTGGGCCCGCTGTGTCTCCATCATCTGCTGAAGGAGAAGGAATAAGTGATGTGTATCCGTCGGTATCGGTGGTAGTGGCGGCAGTATCTCTGGAAGAACGGCCGTAACCCTCTGGGGTGGAGGTGGTAGACCTCCCTGCGCAACTGCCTGGGTCTCTGGAATAGTAGAATCACTGGGGACAGTCTCATGAACCTCCTCCTCTGCCTGATCAGGTCTCTCGGGCAAGCTACTCGATCCAGAGGCCTGCGGATGTGTCTTCGTCATCCTGGAGACGAATTAAAACAAAGAGATCAATATGGCACATGAGTAGATTATCAAAGAAGGACAGTTAATTTAATACAAGGTGAATAATCATGATAATCAAAAGATCAGAAATTCCTAAGTGTGATTGAGAAACTCCTATCATGTCCTAGGTCCTACGTCCTAATCGCAGGCTCGTAATTAGTACTCTAAGTCGAGCACCATTACGAGATCGCACCAATTGCGACACTGGACCTGCGTGGGCCACCACAAAAACGTGTCACGACCCGCACCCTGATTAGGGGTACGAGAAGTGGGTACGTCCAGCCTACGCCGCAGAATCGGCGGTAGAACGCTGTATATAACGTCTGTAAATACCTACGACTAACAGTTAAAATGTACCTGTAAAGTATATACTCTCCGAATGGAGGTGACATAATAATACAGTCTCAATCACAGAATAAAACTAAGGTAGATAGCTCAGAGGAAAGACATACGATAGATGAAGAGTAAAATAAGTCCACAGTCTAATACAAGTCCAGAAATATACAACATCCCAGAGTATCAAAATAGAATATAGAACTACAGTCTGATAAGCTAGCTGGATCGCAGTCCAGTCAAACCTAGCTAGCCTACACTACTCTGAAAGTACAAAATCTAGTGGCTCCACTATAAGGCCACGATCTAAGGCTACTCCATCTGACTCGAGCCCATAATAGGTCGAGCAGTCCGCATCAGAATCATCTGTAATATATCATAACGGTATCCTGTCAGGAAAATGAGCAAGTACAAACACTAACAGCAGTTCCATGTGAATTGACAAATTCTATAAGAGACAGCATAATGAACTACAAGACAAAGATATATGATAACTTGGGAACCGTTCGGAAGTCGAGTTACAACCCTTAAACCAAACAAGGACCGGGGTTGTAACTCTTCTCCCGAGCAGAACTTAGTCTTCAAATTAAGGTACAATGTAAAGGCAAGTAGAGCATGTGAGTAACAGTATATCATGGCATGGTGAGAAATACTGAATGTAGAACAGAACAGGATATACGATAAGACAAAGTAAATATAAAATATGATTTGAATTATTAGAGCGATATGTGATCGGCTTGGGATAAGTGACAGGACAGGCTATCCATTTGGCTCGGCAATCCGCGGTGACCTCAACGGAGAGACATGCCGTCCAACCTGGATAACGAGCACAAGGCAAGGGATCTCGCTACACCCTTCGTGAGGGAAGAGTGGCGCGAGCACATGAATAGTGACAGGGTGGCTTGGATCACATAGCCCCTAATAATTCTCTATCCCCGAGTAGTACAATGGATCTGGACATGACACGTCATGGCACGTGATTTCGTAAGAGGGTAGCAAATCCTCTTAGAAATCGGTGTCTATACAAGTACAGGGAACAAGACAGGGAGTGTACCCATATACCCAGAAATCCAGGAACAACATCTCATGTCATGATCCAATGTGTACTAGTCCGTGAGCTATCGTGACCAAGAATCAAGTAAGACACTACGACTGAATCGGATATAGCAGATATCAAGACAATGAAAACTATCAGTGAATATACTCGCCTGCTGTCCTGAGCTGTATGGTATATCAATGCTCAGAGCGGTATCAGAAGACCTAAATATGAGATACTGTAAGTTAATTTAGGTTTAAACAAGTTTAGGAATGATTTACAATGAATGATATGCAATCTAGGTCAAACTGGGTCTCACTGAGTCACACTAAGTCCTGTCAAGTCAATCTAGGTCAAATCAAGTCATATCAAGTCTATCTAAGCCTAACCAAGTCAATCCTAGGTCATACCAGGCATCTCGGGTCAAAACAAGTCGAAGAAAGTCAAACGGGATCAAGAGTTGGCCTACAGTTGACTTTTGGTCAACTGGTCAACTCTGGTCAACCCTGGTCAACTCTAGGTCAACCATGGTCAACCCTAGGTCAATGGTGACTAATAGTTGACCTTTGGTCAACTACAAAAGTCTAATGGAAATTGGGACCAAATTGGGTAAAGTGTTGACCCATAGTTGACTTTTAGTCCAAAAAGTCAACTGTGGTCAACCGGGTCCAAGACTAGGTTTAGACAGCTAATCCTACTCATTACCAACCTATACAACCCATATCCAAGTCCATCTTAGACTTGGAAACCCAAATCTTGGCCGTGGGCCAATTCCCTAATTTACCCTTTTTAAGGGTAAATTTCTACCCTTGGCGATAATCTAGATAGCCTACCTACGCTAGTTATTTTGACCCGATCTCCCTAGGGTAGTAGGGTACTATCCTATACATATAATATCTACAAAAATACTTGGGTAACGCGGACATCCAGTCCACGATACGGCCCGTTGCAGATATCTCGAGTATTTTGAGATACGCGCTGACACGGCGCGATACCGGCGCCCTATGACTCCGATTTCCACCCGGAAGCTTACCCGCAAAATCTAAATCACGTAACCTAGACCTATGTCGAGTTTCATCGCGATCCGATGCTCCGGGCTCAATTTCGCCCTCTAACTCGATTTCTAACAAAACCTTCGTTTTCTACTCTCGTTCTAATTCCCTCTCTTGGTTCTCGACTCTAATTCTTCCTTTTCTCTACTTCTCTAATCTTCTTCTTCTTCTCTAATTCCTCTTCTTATTCCTCCTTCCTATTCTTCTTCCTTTCCCTTACTTCTCTTATCTATTCCTCTTTTCTAATTCTAATCTCTAACTCTAACTCTTTTCTCATTCTAAATCTTCTTCTAATTCAAATCTCTAAACTCTAACTCTTTTCTCATTCTAAATCTTATCTATATAAACCTATATATATCTATATATATATATATCTACATATATACCAAACTAGGGGGGGTTTTGTAGTGTGCTAGGGGTCACTGGGGGGGTTTAAAGGGCTGTTAGCTGCTGCTGCTGCCTGCAAACTGCTGCTGCTGCCTGCAAGCTGCTGCTGCTGCTGCCAGCTGCTGCTGCAACTGCTGCTGCTCTCTCCCTCTCCTCCCTCTATACATATACATATATATATATATACTCCCTATATATATCTATCTATATACATATATATATATATATATCTATATATACATCTATCCATTTATATATCTAAATCCATATATCTCCACACCCACACCCATATACATATATACACACACACATATACATATATATACAAATACGCATATACATATATATCTATATATACACACAACCAAATACATACATACATATATATTCCTATGTATATATATATATCTATACATACACTTATATATATATATATCTATATATATACATATACATATATACACCACTTAACATATAAACCCCTCTAATTAACCACTTAAACTAGAATTCTAGGGGAAAACCTATAAAATAGGGCAAAGTGTAGAGAATGAGATTCTCTACACTTATTGTGAATGACTAAATTGAAGAGAGGAAAATAAATGAGGGGTTAAATGCATACCTAATGGAGAGAGAGAAAACTTGGAAGAAGAAAGAAATTTTGAAGAAGGAAGGAGAAGACTTTGTGATGAAGGAAGAGAGGGGGGGGGTTCATACCATGGCCGGCCACCCTATGTGGGCTATTGGGTTGGGATCCAATAGCCCACAACCCAATAACCTTAGTTTGGGGTTAAATTGAAATCGGGTTGGTTCGGTTCGATTCGGTTCGATTCTAAACGACGAATTAAGTCTCTAAAATGACAAATCAAGTCATGGAAAATAGGTTAATAATTTCTAGCCTATTTTTGATGGTACATGGGCTAAGCCCAGCTAGTATGTGGGTCCCACTAGGGTCCAGGCTACCCGGGTCTCCAAATTGGGTCCGAATTGGATAAAATCCAAACTGACTCAAATAAATTCCTAAAAATCATATAAAATCACATAAAATTCCTAAAATATTATAAAACTTGAAAATGACGAAAATACCCCTAATTTGAAAACTGGGGGTGACATTTTAGCACAATTTTTGGTGTTCAAATTTTGAATTCCTGTTTTCACTGATACCATGTGTTCTTTTGAGATTTCTGAATTTAAATTCTGTTAACCCAATTTAAATTGGTGTTTATTTGTCATACATTGATTCATACCTGTTTAATAGGACTGATAGGTGGTTACATATGAGATTGAGTATGGTTTGATTATGGAATATGATTTCGAGTATGGAGAGGACTGAACTCAACTGATTTTTATATTGAACTCCCTAAGTTATTGTTAACTGTCATTTGTTCTCAGGAAATCCTGAGCTTAGGGAATAGGTTGGTGACTTGGCTTAATGTGTTGAAAACTGAGTTTTGAATGTTAAAAACCTGAGAGACAAACTGAATTGATTCTAAATTTCCATGTTATTCCTATATATGTTGTTGGTTGTTTTAAGTATTAGTGAAATTGTGTTAAAGGGGTTTTGATATGATTCCTGAAATCCTGATTTTGATTAATATATGAAAACTGAGATTAGAGAGGGACCCTTTTCACTGAAAACTGAGAATTGGTTTGTTCAATTTGAAATGCCTATGGCCATCTCATTGTTCATGCAATGACACATTAACCCCATATTCCCTGATTTTCCCTGAACTCCACACACTGTTTCCTGTTGAGCACTGACCTGAGATTCACTATGTATCCACACTCTCTAATTCCTAATTCATGTTCTTCCTTTTGACACATATATTATGTTACACACTCACACACATATGCCTATACAACTCCCTGTTAAGCTATCACCCTTTCCCTATCACCCTCTAGCCCTCTCACACACACATGCCTTTTCATCACACACACAGGCCTTGTCTCTCTACACACACATTACTGTTTTACACTGTGCTACACACACACACTCCTATTTACTCCTGTCAACATACACACATTAATTCCTGATATTAACCCACTGTCATGTTGCCTGTTAACATACTGTTTTCCAGATTTCAAAGACACTAGCACACACATGTCCCTACCCTATCACTCTATGTATATATATATATATATATATATATATATATATATATATATATATATATATATATATATATACATATTTCTATATGCTAGATACAATAATGTGGTATGAATACATATATGTGTATATGATAAATTATATCAATTAGTGTATATATATAAGGTGTGGGTATATGTGATATAGCCCTTATGGCCTATAGGCTATGTATATGGTACATGGCCTATGTGTATGGCATGAATGCCAGTCAATGTGTGTTGTTGACTTGTATAGCCCAGTTTTGATGTGTGCTTGCTAGTCTAGGCTTGGTTAGCCCTAGTGAGACTTGACTAGACTAGGATTGACCTAGTTTGACTAGTGTAGTTGACTTGGGTTGACCCAGAGTTGACCCAGTCTGACTTGGACCTAGTTTGACCTAGACAGTTGAACAAGTTTGGCTTAGAGTTGACTTTGACCTAGACTGGCCTAGAAATCATGTAGATTGTATTGTATCTTTCATTTACCTTATTTTAAACATGTCATAACTGTATTACTCTATTTTAGGACATTGTGACCTTGGTACAGACATCTGATATTACACTACTCTTTCCAGAGTAACAGGTGAGTACATTCTCTGATAATTCTCTCATTTATTTGTCGATTACTGTATTTCAGTTCTAGTTAGTTCTATGTGATTCTTTGTATCAACACGTATGGATATTTCTGGATTCATGTATCGACACATACCTTACTTGCTGGCCTCTATTACTGGAGTCATTAGTATCATTCTGGAATCATTTCTGGAATCATCACGTATTGGCCAGACTCATCTCGATTCTTTTGTCGATTTTGGATTCACTTGCTGGGCGGGGAAATATTGAGTAAGACATGTAGACATACCCCAAATCTGGAATCTCCAACTGGAATCTTCTGGAAGCATAGCCATCTCTTGCCTGATCCGTAAGAGATGTACCTGATACCTACAGCCGTTTGCATGTCGACCTCGATATTTTAAAACACACTGTTAGATCATAGTTGGACTCACCCTGGTATCATTGATCACTGTTGGACTCATCTTGTACTGGAAATTATCTGGTATCAGATTATATGGACTGGACTCACACTGGAATTATATTAGACTTATATCGTACTGTCTGGACTCACACATGATATTCTAGTTCAGTTAGCTTTTATTACAGTCTTCATTGCCATGATTCTTCTCTTGTTTTAGTTACCTTTCTTTTCTTGTATCTTACTGTGTCTCTGTGCCATCATTACCTGCATAGAACTGCCATGCTCATCAATAAAACTGTCTATAACTGCTTTATAGTTCTTTGTCATTTACTTGGGTTTTTCTTGATGAGTTGTGCTCGTTCCCGTCCTGATTGGACCTGTTGAAAATATTACAGATAATAATCCTGTGGACACATGCCCTGCTTACCATGGACCTGGCGAGGGATTAGCTACCTTTGGTTCTGACTCTCAGGAGTGATTCAGGAGATTAGCTAGTAGACTACTTTAGCTTTCATGTTTTGGCTTGTTGTATTAAAGTTAAGATATTGAGTCTGTATTAAGTTGGTTTGAGATATTGGTATATTATTTTAGCAGTTAGTTGTTGTTGTCTTTAATTCATTAGGTTTAACTTCTGTGTTATCTTTTCGTGCTTAGACTGTGTTTGAGTAGATCATATCCTTTACTTGCCCTCCATTCGGAGCTGATATCTGGACAAGTACTTTTTATATTCACTGCATGAGATTAGTTAGCAACCTAGAACAGCTTACTACCGCCGACACTGCGGCGTAGGCTGGACGTAACCACTTCTCGTGCCCCTATACAGGGTGCGGGTCGTGACACGTTTTTAGTGGTGGCCCATGCAGGTCTGTCGACTAAATTGTTTGGTTACGTTATTGTACCAAGCATACCTGCAATTAGGAACTTAAAGTAATTAGACAACATTAGGAATGACGCTTAGAACACCTAGAGGAATACTAGGATTGCAACATAGGAAATACATCCCATGCTTGCTATTATAATTAGATTTTCTTATATATGATTGTTTTGCTTTAAAGAGTCCTTATAAGTCTTTTTATTGTAATTAGATGGTGCTTACTCGTTCATCCCGGTATGTCTCACCTGAGAATGACACACACCCCATCCAGTCAGCTGACCAGTTGACTGATACACCTCCACCTCCACCTACCACATTCCTCCACTCCACAGATCCACAAACCCAGATACCACAACCACCTTCCACATCACAGGCCCAGCAGGACCCAATACTTCCACCACCCCCAATCACTATACCTACCCAGGCTTCCGTCACACTCGACGGGAACCAACTGCTCATTCTGATCCAGGGGTTCCTAGCAACCCATCAGGAGCAGACCACCCTACTCCGCCAGAGCATGGAGCATTCTGAGGGACGTACCGTGGTCCCACCACCTGTAGAGCCGCGGCAGAGAGCAGGGACGATCAAGGACTTCATGGGTCTGAATCCTAAGGAGTTCTTAGGGACTGAGGGCATAGTAGTAGCAGATGACTGGTTAGACTCGGTAGAGAGGAAGCTCATTGGAGTTAGGATGCCGGATGACCTCCAGGTCGAGGCAACAGAATTTTTGCTGATAGACTTGGCAGGAGTTTGGTTCCGGAATGAGCCGTTATTCGCGAGAGGGACAGCCACTTGGGATCAGTTCAAGACCCAGTTCAAGAAGAAATTTTTCCCGACCACTGCTAGAGTAGCCATGGGGCTACGATTCCAGAACATCCAGCAGGGGAACCGTTCTGTTGACGAGTATGCGGCAGAGTTTAGTCGCCTGAGCCGTTTCGCTCCTAGCCTAGTTGTTGACCCTGAGGAGATGACGCGTAGGTTTTGCCGTGGTCTGGTTCCAGACATTGGCATTCTTATAGTGGCAAACGGTATGACTGACTACTACCAGAGCTTAGAGTTAGCCCGGAGTATCGAGGACCGTCTTCTGTCTTGCAAGAGGCTGGCTTCTGTACATATTGAGGGACCCTCCAAGCGTCAGGCTTTCCAACAGAAAGTGCCGACGCTACACCAGCAGGCATATCATCCTCCCACACCACATCATTCGACCCCGCCAGTTAGAGCCCCGGGACCCCGGCAGCAGAGGCCATTTCAGCAGGTACAGCATCAGTATCGAGGTCAGGACCCGAAGACGATCAGTTGTTCATACTGCAGGAAGCAGGGACACATCAGGGAGCAGTGTAGGAAGAGGCTGAAGGTTTGCTATAACTGTGGGTCTGATACTCACCAGAAGATGGATTGTCCTATTGCACCTCCTTATAGGGGAGCTAGGCCACCTGTAGCTCAGCACCAGAGGGGTAGAGCTTTTGCGATAACGGTCGAGGAGACCCACGCTGCAGGTGACGGGTTAGCAGGTTTGTCTTTTCTGTCCTTCCTTTCCCATCTTGTTGTATGATTCCATTAGTACCTGTCAGGATATGCTTGTGATATGCTAGATAGTGTAGTTACCCTGTTCGAGACTGTGGAATCACGACCAGTAGGACTATGATTGCATGTTATCTTTTGACTCTGATTGACTGGGGATTTGACCTAGAAGGAGTACGATTATCTTAATTTCGAGGACGAAATTTTTCTAAGGAGGGTAGACTTGTAAGACCCAGTTTTCTGAAATTGGGATTTTTTTGAAAATTTATTATTTTTATTATTTATTAATGGTGATTTAGTCATGTTATGAATTTTGGTGATTTTTAGTTAGATTAAAATTATTTTCTAAGTCATGGCTTATGACCTTATGATTTGACTAGTATAACCCTAGTGTAAACCCTAGAGATTTTATAACCTAGAGACTAACCATGATCATGTGAGCCTAACCATAGGTTTAGAACATCAAATTAGGGCTTTTTAGCCTAAAGGGTATTTTGGTAATTTATTAGAATTTATTTGGATTTATGTGTTTTTATTATTATTTAATTAGTGGATTAGTGTCATGTTAGTCCCTAACCTAGTTTAGCCTAATCTAGGGGTTAGCTACTAACCTAGAAGACTAAGTGTAGGTATTTACTTTATGTTGTAAATATCTTAGGATTGAAATATCTTAGATATTTACTTTATAGATATTTTCATGAAACCTAGAAATATCTACTTGGTCCAAGCCTTAAGAGCTAAGCTAGCAAGGTGTAAAGGAACCCTAAATATCTACCCTACCCCCCCATGGCAGCCACACCCTACCCCCTTCCATATAAATACCCCCCCCCCCTTCATTCAAGCTTCTTTCATTACACAAAAACCTAGTTTTTTCCCTCAACTTCACACCCTCACCACTTAACCATTTCAACTCCAAATTGAGCCAAACTTCTTGCATTGGAACCCCCTACTATTGAGGATGCTAAGGGGAGCTAGCTAGCTAGGTTGCATAGCATTTTGGGCACCATCAAGCGAAGAGGATACCCTCCCCAAAACCTTGTCTTCCTTGAGTTTTGCACTCATAGGTAAATGCCCATAAACTTTGTTAAATTTGTGTTTTCTCTTCATATTTGCATGCATCTAGGTACTAGGGTACTGTGTGTCAAGTTTGGTAGGACTTAGAGTTGGTTTGGTGTCCGTATCGGACACGTATCTAGGTTTTTAATGAAGTGTTTGATGATTTGCCTCAGTGAATGAAATGTTAATGATTTCGAAAACTATTTGAACAATTTTCTAGCCCTATAGGTGTAGATCACAAAACCCTAGGACTGAGTACGAAACTGTGTCGTGTTCGTGTCCAAATTTGACACGAACACGCTGCACGACACTGTCGTGCAGTGTCCTGCTGCTCGATCACGTTTTCTCCGTGTCTGTGTCACTTGGACATGTGAAATTTGACACACAGCTGGGGGACATGACTGACATCCTACCCACAAAATTTCGTGGGACCTCGATGTGTGTGCGCGAAGAAATCGCGTGTGCACGTGTTTTACCCAACACTGTGCACGTGTTTTTCGTGTCACTGATACGCATGCTTAACTTCGACACAGCGACACTTGGACACGGTGCAGGGGCATATACGTGTAGCCCTATAGGTGGCGAACACGTGGGCACGAGCACGAGTCGTGTCGTGCCCCGTGTCATGCGCAGGACACGCGTGCATGCGTGCACGAGGCATTGTCTATGCATGTATCAGTCACACACTGACACTTGGATTTTGGACACTGTTTGGACACTTGGTGGGACACGAGTGACTCGTGGGACTGGGGTACAAGTGGGGAATGGTTTACCAACCATTTATTGCTTATTTTAGCACGATTTTTGGTGTTCAAATTTCGAATTCCTGTTTTCACTGATACCATGTGTTCTTTTGAGATTTCTGAATTTAAATTCTGTTAACCCAATTTAAATTGGTGTTTATTTGTCATACATTGATTCATACCTGTTTAATAGGACTGATAGGTGGTTACATGTGAGATTGAGTATGGTTTGATTATGGAATGTGATTTCGAGTATGGAGAGGACTGAACTCAACTGATTTTTATATTGAACTCCCTAAGTTATTGTTAACTGTCATTTGTTCTCAGGAAATCCTGAGCTTAAGGAATAGGTTGGTGACTTGGCTTAATGTGTTGAAAACTGAGTTTTGAATGTTAAAAACCTGAGAGACAAACTGAATTGATTCTAAATTTCCATGTTATTCCTATATATGTTGTTGGTTGTTTTAAGTATTAGTGAAATTGTGTTAAAGGGGTTTTGATATGATTCCTGAAATCCTGATTTTGATTAATATATGAAAACTGAGATTAGAGAGGGACCCTTTTCACTGAAAACTGAGAATTGGTTTGTTCAATTTGAAATGCCTATGGCCATCTCATTGTTCATGCAATGACACATTAACCCCATATTCCCTGATTTTCCCTGAACTCCACACACTGTTTCCTGTTGAGCACTGACCTGAGATTCACTATGTATCCACACTCTCTAATTCCTAATTCATGTTCTTCCTTTTGACACATATATTATGTTACACACTCACACACATATGCCTATACAACTCCCTGTTAAGCTATCACCCTTTCCCTATCACCCTCTAGCCCTCTCACACACACATGCCTTTTCATCACACACACAGGCCTTGTCTCTCTACACACACATTACTGTTTTACACTGTGCTACACACACACACTCCTATTTACTCCTGTCAACATACACACATTAATTCCTGATATTAACCCACTGTCATGTTGCCTGTTAACATACTGTTTTCCAGATTTCAAAGACACTAGCACACACATGTCCCTACCCTATCACTCTATGTATATATATATATATATATATATATATATATATATATATATATATATATATATATATATATATATATATATATATATATATATATATATACATATTTCTATATGCTAGATACAATAATGTGGTATGAATACATATATGTGTATATGATAAATTATATCAATTAGTGTATATATATAAGGTGTGGGTATATGTGATATAGCCCTTATGGCCTATAGGCTATGTATATGGTACATGGCCTATGTGTATGGCATGAATGCCAGTCAATGTGTGTTGTTGACTTGTATAGCCCAGTTTTGATGTGTGCTTGCTAGTCTAGGCTTGGTTAGCCCTAGTGAGACTTGACTAGACTAGGATTGACCTAGTTTGACTAGTGTAGTTGACTTGGGTTGACCCAGAGTTGACCCAGTCTGACTTGGACCTAGTTTGACCTAGACAGTTGAACAAGTTTGGCTTAGAGTTGACTTTGACCTAGACTGGCCTAGAAATCATGTAGATTGTATTGTAGCTTTCATTTACCTTATTTTAAACATGTCATAACTGTATTACTCTATTTTAGGACATTGTGACCTTGGTACAGACATCTGATATTACACTACTCTTTCCAGAGTAACAGGCGAGTACATTCTCTGATAATTCTCTCATTTATTTGTCGATTACTGTATTTCAGTTCTAGTTAGTTCTATGTGATTCTCTGTATCAACACGTATGGATATTTCTGGATTCATGTATCGACACATACCTTACTTGCTGGCCTCTATTACTGGAGTCATTAGTATCATTCTGGAATCATTTCTGGAATCATCACGTATTGGCCAGACTCATCTCGATTCTTTTGTCGATTTTGGATTCACTTGCTGGGCGGGAAAATATTGAGTAAGACATGTAGACATACCCCAAATCTGGAATCTCCAACTGGAATCTTCTGGAAGCATAGCCATCTCTTGCCTGATCCGTAAGAGATGTGCCTGATACCTACAGCCGTTTGCATGTCGACCTCGATATTTTAAAACACACTGTTAGATCATAGTTGGACTCACACTGGTATCATTGATCACTGTTGGACTCATCTTGTACTGGAAATTATCTGGTATCAGATTATATGGACTGGACTCACACTGGAATTATATTAGACTTATATCGTACTGTCTGGACTCACACATGATATTCTAGTTCAGTTAGCTTTTATTACAGTCTTCATTGCCATGATTCTTCTCTTGTTTTAGTTACCTTTCTTTTCTTGTATCTTACTGTGTCTCTGTGCTATCATTACCTGCATAGAACTGCCATGCTCATCAATAAAACTGTCTATAACTGCTTTATAGTTCTTTGTCATTTACTTGGATTTTTCTTGATGAGTTGTGCTCGTTCCCGTCCTGATTGGACCTGTTGAAAATATTACAGATGATAATCCTGTGGATACATGCCCTGCTTACCATGGACCTGGCGATGGATTAGCTACCTTTGGTTCTGACTCTCAGGAGTGATTCAGGAGATTAGCTAGTAGACTACTTTAGCTTTCATGTTTTGGCTTGTTGTATTAAAGTTAAGATATTGAGTCTGTATTAAGTTGGTTTGAGATATTGGTATATTATTTTAGCAGTTAGTTGTTGTTGTCTTTAATTCATTAGGTTTAACTTCTGTGTTATCTTTTCGTGCTTAGACTGTGTTTGAGTAGATCATACCCTTTACTTGCCCTCCATTCGGAGCTGATATCTGGACAAGTACTTTTTATATTCACTGCATGAGATTAGTTAGCAACCTAGAACAGCTTACTACCGCCGACACTGCGGCGTAGGCTGGACGTAACCACTTCTCGTGCCCCTATACAGGGTGCGGGTCGTGACAGTAGGCTGAACTGAACTTGAGACGAGTCCCCAAACTCTCTTGAAGACTTCGCCAAAAGTGCAAGGTGAATCTTGAATCTCTGTCGGACACAATACTGACTGGCACTCCATGCAATCTGACTATCTGCCTGAGGTACATCTCTGCAAGTTGATCCGTCGACTGACCGATTCTGAAAGAAAAAAAAATGAGCTACCTTCGTGAGACTATCAACTATAACCCAGATGGCATCTCTTCCAGCTGGGGATCTAGGTAATCCAGTTACAAAATCCATGGTAATGTGCTCCTATTTCTATTTCGGGATCGGTAAAGGTTGAAGAAGTCCAGCTGGTCTCTGATGTTCGGCCTTAACTTGTTGACAAACTAAACAACGAGAGACAAACCGGGCTATCTCCCTCTTCATGCCATTCCACCAAAAATGCTGTCGAATATCACGATACATCTTCGTACCGCCGGGATGAATTGAATACTGAGAACTGTGTACTTCTGCCATGATTTTCTGTCTGATATCTCCACTGGGTACACAAAGACGCCTCCCATGCCGGAGTGTACCATCTTCATGAATGCATAACTCTGGTCTTCGCCCTGCTACACATTCTGCTCTCAGCCGCTGAAGCTTAGAATCCGTAGACTGAGCTAACTTGATCCTCTCAACTATACTGGACTGAACTTGCATACTGGCCATCAATGTCACACTGGAAGGAAGAACAACTTCAATACCCATCTTCTGAAGATCTGCTAACAACTCTGGCTGCGCCGTTAGAAAATAAACTCCGGCTCTCCTGCTCAATGCATCTGCTACTACGTTGGCCTTCCCAGGATGATACCGCAAGTTGATGTCATAATCCACAAGTAGCTCTAGCCATCTCCTCTGACGCATATTAAGATCCTTCTGGGTAAACACATACTTCAGACTCTTGTGGTCGGTGAAAATCTCCACCCGATCTCCATACAAATAATGTCTCCAAAGTTTCAATGCAAAAACTACGGCTGCTAACTCCAGGTCATGGGTTGGGTAATTCCTCTCATGGTCACGAAGTTGACGTGACGCATAAGCGACTACCTTACCATGCTGCATCAAGACACTTGCCGGATGCGTCGCAATAAACTGAAAATCCTTCCGTCCCGTCGGGAAGAGTGAGAATGGGGGCCGTCATCAATCTCCGCTTCAACTTCTCAAATGAACTCTGACACTCTGCTATCCAAGCAAACTGCACATCCTTACGGGTCAACTGCGTTAGTGGCGCTAAAATTCGAGCAAAGTCTGACACAAAACGTCGGTAATAGCCGGCCAATCCGAGGAAACTCCGAACTTCTGCAACGGTGCCAGGTACTGGCCATGTCTCAATAGCCACTATCTTTTGGAGATCAACTTCCACTCCACCTCTGGTGATGATATGACCCAAGTACGAGATACGATCCAACCAAAACTCACACTTACTGAACTTTGCGTACAACTGGTGCTCCCTGAGAATCTGAAGAACTACACGAAGATGCTGCTCATGCTCTGCCTCGTTCTCGCTATAGACTAAGATGTCGTCTATGAACACTATCACGAACTGATCCAAATAGGGCATGAAGATACGATTCATGAGGTCCATGAATACGGCCGACGCATTGGTCGCTCCAAATGGCATAACAAGGAACTCCCAATGTCCATACCTCGATCTGAATGCTGTCTTCGGGATGTCCTGCTCTCTGACTCTGATCTGATGGTACCCTGACTACAAGTCAATCTTCGAGAATACTGCCGCTCCCCTGAGCTAATCAAATAAATCATCTATCCTTGGTAAAGGATGTTATTAGAAATATTTCCAACTTTGTATTCAAACTCTAAAATTAAAATATAAATATAAATAAATAAATGATACCGAGGCTTGAACTTGGTTCAATGTCCTTAAGACAATATTCGCCCCGCACTGGTGCTTACGGTTTAATGGCGATTAGTCTCCCAGGATACAACGGTTGTTTCCTTCGGTAGCAGCACTTCACACCGTAGGAACTCGTCGAAGCAACGTTGGTTGTCTCTCTCTCTTAGACTAACTAATGCAATATGGATGAATGAATGAATGCTTGAATGCTCAAAACATATTTGTATTTATAAAGATAAAGGGACACGATGGAAAGGGGACACCTTTCCAATACATAGATTCGTACACCTTTTCCAATGAAAAGATTCGTACACCTTTTCATAGATTCGTTGATAAAAAAAATAATGATATTATTATTATAACAAATGTACATTCACATTTTCCAACAATCCCCACATGAATGAATATTTGACTGTGTACAATGCAGACACAATACAGACTCCAGTAGACATAAGAGAGAGAGAGAGATCATTTGAAAAGTTATTGTACCAGGATAGGTAGCTTTTGACCTTGAACCTTCCCTTGTAAATATTTATCGAGTTTACTAGCTATCCAGTGAACATGATGTCTTGAACTGTGCAGCTTTTAGTTGTAAACTTGAGTCAATAAATATCACACAACTTCTTTCCGAAGTGGTGCCTCTGGTGTAGACATTGCTTCTTTGAAAGTTTGAGGCTCATTTTCTAACATGAATGTTAGAAATTCAGGTCCAAAGGTCTTTGATTTTCTAGACCTCTTACTGCGTCTAGGCACATCTTCCTTATCGGCAAATTCACTATCTGTATTACTTTGACCATTATGTATAATGTCATCATAATTTCTTTTTAATGTTTCTCTTTCATGTATGTTCTTACATGGAAAGACATTCTCAAAGAAAGATGCATTCCTAGATTCAATAATTGTATTATTATGTATCTCCGGAATGTCCGACTTATGTACGAGAAACCGATAAGCAGAACTGTTTTCAGCATATCCTATAAATATGCCGTCAAAGGTCTTGGGACCTATCTTGACCTTTTTAGGCAAAGGAATTGTCACTTTTGCAAGACATCCCCACACTTTGAGGTATTTATAGGAAGGTTTCTTTCCTTTCCATAATTCATATGGCGTCTTATCCTTTTTCTTGTGGGGCACCTTATTTAAAAGATAGTTGGCTGTAAGTACAGCTTCTCCCCACAAATTATCTGGTAGTCCTGAACTTAATAATAAAGAATTCATCATTTCTTTAATTGTTCGATTCTTTCGTTCAGCAATACCATTAGATTGTGGTGAATATGGTGCAGTAGTTTGGTGTATAATTCCATGTTCTGCACAGAATTCTGCAAAAGGTGCTTCATATTCACCACCTCTATCGCTTTTGATAACTTTAATCTTTCGATTAAGTTGATTTTCAACTTCAGTTTTATAGTGTTTGAACATATCTATTGCTTCATCTTTTGATTTCATAAGATAGACATAGCAATAACGAGTACTGTCATCGATGAATGTGATGAAGTACTTTTTCCCATGTCTCGTTTGTATGCCTTTTAGATCACATACATCTGTATGGATTAAATCCAACGTTCCGGTATTTCTTTCAACCGGATTTTGAAAGGATGTACGGGTTAATTTTGCTTCTGTACATATTTCACACTTATGATTTGAATCTATTGTAGATCTAGGAATTAAGTCCATGTTCATGAGTTTCCTGATTGAATCATAATTAACATGCCCTAATCTTCCATGCCACATATGAGAGGACTCAACGATATAAGAAGAATTAGTCATCTTATTAGGCATAATAGTCATTACATTCATTTTGAAGAGGCCCTCCTTGAGGTAACCCCTCCCCACATAAACTCCACTCTTGGTGAGTACAAATTTGTCAGATTCAAATATTAATTTAAACCCATGCTTACTTAACATAGATCCAGAAATCAGATTCTTCCGAATATCAGGTACGTGCAGAACATTGTTAAGCTTCAGTTCCTTTCCCGACGTCATTTTCAGAATGATCGTTCCTTGTCCTTCAACCTTTGATGATGAAGAATTTCCCATGAAGAGTTGCTCGCCTTGGTCGACGCTTTGGTAGGTATTGAACATAGCCTTTTCAGCACATATGTGGCGGGTAGCGCCAGTGTCGACCCACCACTCTCTTGGGTTGCTCCCTACCATGTTCACTTCAGAAACAACTGCCTTCAGAACCAGGTCATCAACACCCTTAGCCAGACGCTCATCTTCAGTCATATGAGCCTGGTGAGGACGTCCCTTGTTCTTGTTCTTGTTGTAATTGTTGTAGTTACGACTACGACAATCTGCAGCTTTATGTCCCATTTTATTGCATATGTGACATTTACCTTTGAACTTTTTATAGTTCCCTTGACCGGAGTAGGTTCCTTGACCGGAGCCTCCAATGTATTTGCGCTTTTTCCCTTTTTGTCCTGTTTCCAAGACATTTGCCCTGGCTTCTATAGAAGAGATTTTTTCAGTGCTCCTGTTATTCTCTTCTATTTTAAGCCTGACAATTAGGTCTGCCAATGGCATGTCCTTACGTTTATGTTTCAGATAGTTCTTATAGTCCTTCCAGAGAGGCGGAAGTTTTTCAATCACAGAAGCTACCTGAAACGGTTCACATAAGGCCATACCTTCGGCAACCAGTTCATGGAAAATACATTGCAAGTCTTCAACTTGACTTGCCACTGATCTGGAGTCAACCATGCGGTAGTCCAAAAATTTGCCTACTACAAATTTCTTCGACCCTGCATCTTCTGCTTTGTATTTCTTGTCCAGAGCATCCCAGACTTCTTTTGCAGTCTTCAGTGGACTGTAAACATTCCATAGATGGTTGTCCAGTCCACTTAAAATGTGGTTCCTGCATAAGAAGTCTGCATGTTTCCACTTTTCAACATTTGTAATAATAGTATTATCAGTTTCACCTTCTTGCAGAACATGGACTGTTTCATTTAGAATCTTTGCCAGATTCAAAGTTGTAAGATAGAATAACATCTTTTGCTGCCAGCGCTTGAAGTCAGTTCCATCGAACTTTTCCGGCTTTTCTCCTTGTCCAATATGAACAGGAGCAGAAGTGATCATGACAGTGTTCTCAACTGCTGCCATTTTTGTCTGTTACAATAGTAGTACAGACCAGTAAGTGAAAAGAAAAAAATTCAAGAAGTGTTCTTTTGTGTTCTGGTTAGATAGAATAAGTCAAAACCAATTTTAAGAGTTTAAATAAAACAAAATCAAAACCAGAAGCCAAATGTAATACTAAACTGTAATTAAATGGCTTTCATAACACAAATAGTATGTTATGCATTTGATATTGGCTCCTGTTACTTCTTAATAACAGACACAACATTACCAGGAAGTTTGACTCTGAAACACAAATAGAATAACATGCATTTGATATTGGCTTTTATAACACAAATAGAATAATACTAAGCCATATTATAATATGGTATGAAAAAAAAAACCTATGTGCTGTTTGACTCTGAAACAAACAGAGCAGAAAAAATATTTTGATTTGCCAAGGCTCACCGAATACAAAGTTGAGAAAGGTTCAAAAAAAAAATATTGATATTATTATTATAACAAATGTACATTCACATTTTCCAACAAAGGATACCTGTTCTTAATTGTTACAGAGTTCAAGGTACGATAATCAACACATAATCTTGACGTACCATCCTTCTTCTTCACAAGAAGCATCGGAGCTCCCCAAGGTGATCCGCTAGCACGAATAAATCCCTTGGTTCTAAGTTCTTCAATCATCTTGTACAGGACCTCCAACTCTGATGGTGCCATCCTATAGACTCTCTCTGACACTGGTGCCGTCCCTGGAATCAAGTCGATAGTAAACTCTATCTCTCTCTCTGGGGGCATACCTGGAAGCTCTTCGGGAAATACGTCAGGAAACTCTTCTACAACTCTGGGAAACTGAACTGCTGCTGCTACGGTCATCCGCAATGCTGGGGAAGAAGGTTCTACTCCGCCTCGAGAAAAGAAAAACTCTGGCTCACCGGGAATACTAAAAATAATCTTGCCGACATGGCAATCTATTCTAGCATACTGGTCCCTCAACCAATCCATTCCTAGGACCACATCATAATCGGCCATCGGAAACTCTATCAACCTAGCGGGTAACTCTCTACCGCTAACTACGATTCGACACGAGGAAAACATCCTATCTACACCCACAAGTCCGTTACCAGTAAGTATATTGAGCGTTACTGATAATGACTCGGGCTCCAGTCCTATCTGTGTCACGAATCGTGCAGACATAAATGAATGCGATGCACCTGAATCAAATAATACGGATGCAGGAAAAGAGTTGACGAGAATGGTACCTGCCACCACCTCACCTGATGCCAACTCCTCCTCTACGGTCAAAGCCATCGCTTGACCGTGCCCTCTGGGTGCTGGTCCCCTCTGCTGGAAACCTCTCTGTCGGTTCTGAACCTGAGCTTGGACCTGGGCATACTGTTGCGGTCGCTGCTGCTGGAATGCCTGAGCCTGAGGTGGCAATGGTCTCGGAGGCTGATACTGCTGCTGCTGTACTGGTGCTGGTCCCCTCACCGAGGGACTAGTCTGGGCCAATGAGGATGAACCGGCTCTCTGTGGGCAGGATCCTATCATGTGATCCGGTGTCCTACAAGCCAAACACAATCCTTGTGCTCGGCGATATTCTGACACTACATGCCCTGGCTTCCCACAATGAGTGCAGCCCATTGTAGAAGACTGCCTCCGCTTCTGCTGCTGAGGATACGTCGGAGTCGAATGCTGAACCGACGTAACTGATGCTGCCCTCCTCGGAGCTCCAATGGTCAAGGCCCTAACTGCCGGGGCTGGGACTGAAGACTGGATCATCTGACCATGGGACCCTTCCGTCCTCCAGTTCTGTCCACGATTCTCTGTGAGGTATACTCATGCCTCTTAGCTGCCCGCAAAACAACATCAAAGGTCTGATGCTCAAACTGCTCCACTGCTAGAATGATCTCTAGGTGGAGTCCCTGCTGGAACCGCTGTGCTCGATCAAACTCGGTTGCCACCAAAGTGGGAGCAAACCGACTCAGTCTTGAAAACTCGGCCGCATATCCATCGACCGTCCTGCTCATCTGCCTGAGATTGGTGAACTTCGTCTGTAAGTCATGGCGAGCCACAGCATCGAAGTACTTGATCTGAAACTTGTCACTGAATACCGCCCATGGGACAGGCGTTGCCAATCCAACCGCTATCATCGCCCACCAGGTGCGGGCTAGGTCCAATAACTGTAGGCGTACCACAGCTACCTTCTCTCCTTCTGGAGTCTTGGCTGCATCTAAGATAATCTCAATGTCCTGGAGCCACGCATCAGCTGCAATAGCATCTTCACTCCCATCAAAGAAGGGAGGGTTGAGGTGCTTGAAACTGCTAGCCGCACTGTTCTCTTGATAACCAACACGGCCCATGGCATCCTGTACTGCCTGGTGCAGGGCATCGCCCCGACGATCTTGAGATGCAAGCAATGTCCTGATGAGACCCACCAAGGTACCATCGTCAGGCTCTGCAGGCTGGACTGGCTGGACTGGCTGAACTGGGGGCTCGGGGTCCTCGGAATGCATGACTCGGGAGGCCACTCCAGAGTGCTGGGCTTGGTCTCCAGGTTGCTGCTGGTCCACTGGAGGTGCTCCGCCTTGCTGATCGGTAGGACCAGGAACAATGCCGCTGAAGGAAACGACATAGGAAACAATAAGAAAGGACCATGATAGATCGAGGATATAAACATGTGATCAGGTCAAGGATTCTGAAAGATCGGAAGGCACGAGTAGAGATCAAGGGCGAGTGCTGATTGAGACATCTATCCGGTAAACCCTCACACATCTTGATCTACAAGACCTGCATGGGCCACCACTTAAACCGTGTCATGCCCCAGAACCAGAATACTGGAGAGCGGGGGACAGACACAGCCAGCTACGTACATTGAAGTGAATCTCACATCGCAATACGGTCACGGCTGTCTAGATGCATGAGGGTTTACTACAAGCCATCAGTCTCTTAAGGTCAATAACAAGCCTAGTGTCTCAATCTCAAGCAACAAGTAGATATAACAAGATGGTAGATCATCAGACATACAAAGTAAGGCGTCCCATACATTACATATTCAGATGATCATGAAGCTAGTCATACAAAATACGAAGACTAGCAAGAGTTTAAGTCATACATGATCAATCCTAGGATTTGTCAATCATGCTACAGCCCGTAGGCAGACAATAAATAAAGTTGTAAATGAGCTAACACTTGCTCGGCGGCTAAACGCCTCAAAAGAATATTTTTACAAGGGAGTGGGAGAGCAAAATAAAATCCACTCGTTGCCGGGATTCCTTCTAGTGTTCACCATCTGGCAGGAAGATTGGAAGATCCTCGGTAGCTGCTCCGAAATCTGGCCATACAAAACCAGCTGGATCAGACCCCAGAAAGAGCAAGTGCCACAAAGGGGGCTTCACTTAAGAACTAAAACCAGCATGTCAGCACATAAATCATAGGTGAAATAACATAAGACATGAGTTAAAAAAAATATGATGATAAACGATAAGATAACTAGAGGACTATTCCGGTAACCAAGTTACAACCCGTAAACCAAACAAGGACCGGGATTGTAACCCTTCACCTGAACAGAACTTAGCCTCGAACCAATTATCGATAAAGTGAAGCATAAACAAGCATGTCCGGAGATATCCATGTACCGGATCTGGGCAAGACTAGACAAGATAGGACTCCATCCATCATTTACGGCCAAGCAAAGAGTACGGCTTGATACTTAACTAACTAGGGTTATCACAAGCTTAGTTACTAGCAAGATGCAATGAGGTACGCCTACGGCCACAAGTCCTGCAGACTATCCAGGTTATCCAGACACAAGGTTCAAGCTTCGAGTTATCATGCCTTGTTAGGTGACTTGGATGCAACACATGACAGTGTGCATAGTAATCGTTTCATGTAGTGCCCCACATAGCAGTGAGCTGGAAATGTGCCCTACTCGTCGGCAGGCTACAAGTCCGTCAAGGAAGGCGCCCAGATAACGGAATTGCTTGTAGCCGGAATACCTTTCTATATGCTCTACTTGATCAATCTAGTCATTAACCTAGTCAGATTCAGTATGAATTCCTGACCGTGGTAACCAGGGATACATGTCCTAGACATGATGCGAGACAAGACTGGTTGCTTATACAAGCATATTCAATACAATCACCCACGGTGTCAAGAATTCACTTAGCATGTCAGGTTAGCCGTCACAACAGCGTAGCAAGGTTATCATGTCGGGTTGCTTATCAAGATTACTTATCAAGGCAAGGGTGCGTCACAACGGACCACCATCAAGAATTTTTATGTCAAATTACTTGTCAAGAGTGCACCACGACGGGTCACTAATCATGCAATTCCATCACTAAGCCTTGTTCCGATTAACATTCATAAATAATGTCATGCTCACATCGGGTCCATGTCGAGTTTACATCAAAAGGCGTAAGGATATAAAATGGGTACAAAAATCAGGCTGCGCTCAAGTCAGGCTGCGCTCAAGACAGGCTGCGCTCAAGTTAGGCTGCGCTCACGTCAGGCTGCGCTCAAGTCAGGCTGCGCTCACGTCTCAAAAAGGCAGCGTATGGACTCCATACGACTCCTCATCAAGTGTCACTTCCCATTCCCAGAATACGTATTTCTAGAATGCATGTACTGTTTAAACGTATTTATTTAATATTTATCATGTATTATTCTGTAGTTAACTTCTTTTAATTTCATGTTAATTAATTTCCTGTAATTTTATTTCTGTATTTTACTCTCTGCTTTAGCTTTGCTATGGATTCGGCTCAGACTGGTTTAATTATGTTGGTTCATCATGAACCGAAATAAATCCCCACCTACCACCATCCCTTCCATTTAAAGCCCATCCCCTTTCTCTCTCTTCATTACTTCACCATTACTCTTCTTCTTCCTCATAACTCTCCCACCAACCTAGAAGAGATAGGCAAGTGTCAACTTGCTTCTTGATGGATCTCCATTTTGTTGTTCCATTGTCTTCCTCTCAATATTCTAAGATACTTTAGTGCTTGGCATATTCAATTTCTATGGATAAATTCTTTAGATCTAAGTTTATAGTATTTTGGATTTCTTGGGTTTTGATCTATTTAACATTGTTATTTTCAAGTTTTGATGGTTCCATGTTGTAGAGAATTTCGTTCTACCCCATTTTGACCTATGGAAGTCCAAATTTGGACTTACGGTGAAGGTTTTATGAAGCTTGGAAGCCAAGGGTTCCATGACCATCCTTCTCAGGTTTTCTGAGAAGATGGGTCATTTCTCAGCCGCATGGATTTATTATTTCCCAATCTCATTTCTCAGCCGCATGGGATTTATTATTTCCCAATCTCATTCCTCAGCCGCATGAGAATCTCATTTCTCAGCCGCATAGATTTATTTATTTCCCAATCTTATTTCTCAGCCGCATGGATTTATTATTTTCCAATCTCATTTCACAGCCGCATGGATTTATTATTTCCCAATCTTATTTCTCAGCCGCATGGATTATTTATTTCCCAATCTCATTTCACAACCGTATGAGAATCTCATTTCTCAGCCGCATGGATTAATTATTTTCCAATCTCATTTCTCAGCCGCATGGATTATTTATTTTCTAATCTCATTTCTCAGCCGCATGGATTATTTATTTCCCAATCTCATTTCACAGCCGCATGAGAATCTCATTTCTCAGCCGCATGGATTATTTATTTTCCAATCTCATTTCACAGCCGCATGAGAATCTCATTTCTCAGCCGCATGGATTAATTATTTTCCAATCTCATTTCTCAGCCGCATGGATTATTTATTTTCTAATCTCATTTCTCAGCCGCATGGATTATTTATTTCCCAATCTCATTTCACAGCCGCATGAGAATCTCATTTCTCAGCCGCATGGATTAATTATTTACCAATCTTATTTCACAGCCGCATGAGATTATTTATTTCCTAATCATTTTCCACAGCCGCATGAATCATTCCTCAGGCGCATGAGATTATTTATTTCCCGATCATTATTTATCTCCCAATTTTATTTCTCGAATTTGACATTAATTAACATTGATTGTTATCTTGATTTATTATTGATCATGCGTTCCTAGATGGAACTAAGAGACTGGCTAGTCGTCTTATTGAATTAAATGGAATGAGACACGTTCATATTTGCAATCGATTGGCCAATCCCGAATATTGACATAAATACATGCAAGCTACAATTTATTTATTTATTTTACGAAAGCAGCATGTGTACTTTATGGTCAAGGCATAATATTCCATGGTTAGTTTTAATTGTTGCATTACGCTATGTAAGACCTACAACCTAACCGCACGGGTATCGTTGTAGAGTTGAGCATATCGTACTTTGTACGGAAGTACTCATTCTGAAATGACCATGATCCACGGTATGGGATTTCACTTAACATAGAGGCTACTAAGTTAAATAAAATAATGATTGCATGGAGAGAATGGATTTTCGAGTTCTTACATGGCAGCCCTCTTTGGTACTATTAGCGCCCAACAGGCCGGCTGGTTCCCACAGATACTGCAATTCTGCCACACGGGCAGGGAGCGGTATCTGCTTATATTATTGTATATTGTATATTGATGACGGGCGTCCCGCTGGGACTCGTCTAATTCATGATTGGCGCAATTGATTGATTGGATAGACTAGCCTTGCTTGCCCATAGTAAGAACTGAGAAATCCTTATTGCATAATTCCAGGATAACTTGGGACTCATAGTAGTAAGCCGTAGGAGTTGGATGGCCGTTTAAGTTGATTTGTTTGTGTACTGTACCTACTCTGTTACCTAACTGAGATGATCAGAGCATCAGGACATGACGGGCTAACTTCTGTCCTTGTTTGGAGGTTGGTTCGAAGTGTCGTGATGTTACGTGAATCCCAGTAGCAAGCAGAGATCTATTATTATATTCGCTTATCCACTAGTTTAAATCCTCATATCGTGCTTCCTTGCGGTACTTGCTATTAGAGGTCTAACCTCTCTGGTTTTGCATGGCCAGATTTAGAGCCAGTCCCCGAGGACTCAGCTTACTTCTACCTCCAAGATGGTCAATACTAGAGGAATGATCGCCGGAGGACTCGAGTGGGTTCCTTACTTCCCCGATCGTTTTGTTAATTACTTTACATTTTGCCGCTTGGCACCGACATGTTAGTCGGATAGTCTTGCACTTACTTTTACATAATTGTAATTAAGTCAGACTGCAGCTGATAACAATTGTGTATATGTTGCTATATCATCTGGCTATATTTTGTAAAGCCAGATCTCAAGAACATTTTGACTAAGCGTTTGGGACGCCTTATTGCTTTATCTTAAATGTTCTCTGTTATTGCTCTTGTTTGAATGATTGAGACAATAGATGTGAAGTGACCATAGCAAGACTTTTATGTAGTATGCACCCCCTTGTCTTTTAGACAGCATTGATCGTATTATACGGTATTCATCTACCCGTAATACGTAGCTGGCTGAGTCATTTCCCCGCTCTCCAGTATTCTGGTTCTGGGGCGTGACATCAAGGCAGCGTATGTACTCTATTCGACTCCTCATCAAGGCAGCGTATGTACTCCATACGACTCCTCATCAAGGCAGCGTATGTACTCCATATGACTCATCAAGGTAGCGTATGTACTCCATACGACTCCTCATCAAGGCAGCGTATGAGTCAGACTGCGCTCACGTCACCAAAAGGCAGCGTATGGGTCAGACTGCGCTCACGTCACCAAAAGGCAGCGTATGAGTCAGACTGCGCTGCGCTAAAGAGCGCGCGCAACTCAGTGGCGCAAGCTAAAAAGCTCGCGCACACTGCTCACTGTCTTCTCCAAATCTGCAAGAACTCCATGGTTTGAACCCAAAGCTTCAAAAGTCCATAACTTGGTCAAAACAAGTCCAAATCCAACTTTTCAAAGGTCAAAATTAGGTAGAATAAAATTCTCTACAATATGAAACCATCAAAACTTGAAAAAAAGAAGTTTGATAGATCAAAACTACCAAAATCCGAAAATAACTAATTTCTAGATCTACAAAAATTAAAGCCTCAAAATGAAAAATGACAAGTTCTAATGTGTCTTAGAAACATGAGGAGAAGCTAATGGAACAATAACAATAGGCTCTCTTGTGGAAGCAAGTTGCACTTGCCTAAGGGGTGTTCTTGGTTGGTGGTGGGTTTAATGGAGAAGGAAGAAGAGTTAATGAGAAAGTGGAGGAGAGAGAAAGTTAGGTGGGTTATAAAGGGGGATGGTGGTGGGTTTAACATGATGAACCAAAGAATAAACCAAGCCATCCCAAAATAAACCAAGTTAAACCATTACATGCTATGATGAACCTAATCAAGATTAAACTGAAATTAGCTAGCCAGGCAGGAAAATAAAAATACATGTCAGGATTCCGTATACGTATACTGGAAAACGTAGAACGAAAAATGGGTGTGATACTACGCAACGTCAATCCCTAGTTACGCGAGCTCTTGCAATGGCACCAACGCTTTGTTAGAATTCCTTTTTTCTCTTGCATCAAAATTGTAATTGCATCCATGAAAACGACGCGAAAGTACTTCATCAAGCCCAGCGGCAAAGCTCTAAGAAAACCATACAGCGGTCCGGTCCCGTCGAAGGGACTCTTATAGAGAGCTCACTCGCCGAGACGCAGCCCGCTGCATCTAGGACTTATTCCAACAGAAGTCGTTCCATTAGTTGGATCGATTCTCGTAACTTCCGTCCAAATCGATTTGAATCGAGGCCGTAAGGCGTTATCGTTTACCAAGCTTAGCAATCGAATCAGATGGCCATCTAAGTTCCCGGCCGATCTGACTCGGCGCAAGCATATTATGAAGTTCCGTCGCCTATCGAAAGCGGGGCGCTACAAGAGGTATGGATCGTGGGTGACCCTCTAGGATCAACCCACAATAAGACTCGAGGAACAACCAAAACTAGCGCTGGATAGGACAACTAAATCCCGTGGGTCGGCCTTGTCTAGGGGGTTACACATCCATTCAGCATCTCCTACAATTACAGGGGTACCTACAAGGGTGGAACCAAAAATTAGAACAGAGTGGACTAGGGTGTGGGCTGACTCATATTGCTCGGATGGGCTCCAGCCAAACCCAAAAGTTTTTATTTTAAATTTTTTAATATGGGTTAGCCCACTGTAATACCGTAGCCCACACCAGCTTCATTTTGTGGATCCACCCATGTTTCTCAAACTACTTCCAAACCTTCGCCTAATGTCCAAGCAAATTGCATTTTATTTTATCATCTTTTATGATATTATAAGTAAGGATCGGGATTAGAGGACACATACAATTTGACATCTAAAAAATACACAATCTCAGCCGCACATTAGTATAAATTAATGGTTCGAATTTGACATGCATGAAAAACTAACGCATACAAAAGTTTCACCTACCATGCATGTAAAATTTAGATGCATTAATTTTTTATGCATGGTTGTCAAATCTGAATCATTTATGTGCTGCTTAGATTGCGTTTTTTTAGATGTCAAATTGTACGTGTTACCTGATCCCGATCCTATAGATCCTGTAAGTATATTTCATTGGTGGAAAATTTATGATGGTAATATTTTTCATGGAATAGAAGCCGAATCAAACATGATGAGCTTGGCATGTGATGCAGGGCATCCAGAACGTCGTAGGACTGACGAAAAATGACCACGATCTGAGCTGGCGTGGGACAGAATGGGACGCCCGTGCATGAAAACTCAACGGTTAGGACGTCGTGCGGGCGGTCGAAGACCGGCACCATTCTACCATGGGTATAAACGACGGCCAACCACGCGGTCCGTCGTGCAGCGCCGTATAGGCGTCGAGAAGACGACGTCGTGCGCATAGAACGGGTGGCTGGGCGGCATCGACTGTCGTAGGCGTTGTGAAGACGTTGGAATCGCCTTCGGCGCGTGGGCGAAGCGAGACGTTGAGTTGCCGGCGTCGAAAGACGTCGGCCGTCCCGTGAGGCTCTGGAGCGCGCGGAGTGCGCGAGACGTGCGTGTGGGGGCGATGATGAAAAAGTCAGTGCGAACAAGATCCGCACGAAGAGTCCGAAAATGACATGACGTCTGGCTAAAAATCGTGTGCGGGGAGACACACGATTTAACTGAGCCCGCACGTGCTGGATTAAAAAAAAACATAAGATTAGGTAAGAGAAAATTAAACTTAATTGGGCCTGCCCGAAAGCCCACGGACCGACCCGTTAGCATTAGAGAATCATTAAGGACAATTGGAGCCAAACTGAACGGACACCCGACCCTAACCCACCTATTTCCAACAAGCTGCTAAAACCCTTAAACCTCTGCTACTCTCTCTCTCTCTCTCTCAAGTTCATCAATGGCGAAATCTAAGGTTTCCTCTGAAACATTGGTAAAATCGATGGCTAAAATATAGGGCTTTCTCTTTCCCCTCAATTTTCCTCTCATAAATTTTTTATCAATTGCTTATATTTGATTCAAATCAGGACGCAAAGGAGAAGGAAATAGTGGAGGAGCCATCGGAGAGCGGTTCCGATGAGGATTCGATTTGGAGCGACGCCGTAAATTCTTCCGATATCGAGGTGACGTCGTCCTTCTTGATTCATTCATGAGAAAGTTTTTTTTTTAATTAATTTGTTTCTTTTTTTTTCTAGGGTTCCTCCGGAAATAGTGGCGACGGTTCCGACGAGGAGAATATATCGTCCGGGGATGAAGTAATGATATAATAATTACACTTTTGACAAGTTTGGATTTTTATTTCGTCTCAAGTTTAAACAAAAAATTCTAATTTTGATGTAGGCATTTTCCGGAGACGGTGGGAATGACGAGGAAGACGTTGAAGAAGAACATCGAGCTGCCGAAGAGAGCGATTCTTCTGAAGATGAGGTGCCCGTGTCGAACTTATTCAGTTATTTATTATTAAGAACTGATGCTACTAAGTTTCCAGAGAGTCATCGACAATCAAAAAGTTGCAAAATATATTTGAGGACCTTGAAATAACGGAATCAAAAGTTTATGTTCATTGGAGAGAGAAACCAAAGTACTAAAATAGAACCTTAGATAAATGTTGAAGAATTTGAAATTTTAAACGTCAGTGTCTGTCTTGAAATTTAGTACAAACGTTAGTGGCAAAAAAAAAAGATCAACTTTTGCTTAATGTAGTTTGGATAGTATACTTATTTGTCCATTTTGTGATTATAGGTGGCTCCGAGGAATACAGTTGGTGAAGTTCCATTAAAATGGTATGACGAGGAGGAGCATATCGGGTACAACATTGCTGGGGAGAAGATAAGGAAGCAGAGCAAGAGGGACAAGATCGATTCATTTCTAGCGGGAGTAGATGATTCGAAGAACTGGTGAGTGGAGCTTGTGGTTTTATCAATGCAATGTCAATCCTTTTTGAAGAAATGGGCTTTGGTCAATAAAATGAACCTAGCTTAGATCGATAAAAGCATGTGTTTCTTTTGGTTAGGTTTTGAACGTATTTCATTCTTGTATATGTTACTTCACGAAGTTTTAGACATGACCAATGTTATAATAAGATGTTTCGTTATCCATAGTTGGTTACTGATTTTCGAGTTACAAGACCGATTAATCACTATAAAGCTGCCCCATGGAAATTTTGATTTATTTAACACGCAATTATCAGATTAATCTGAATTTAGAACACTGGCAAGATCTATTAGTATTCTAAGCATTTGGAAAACCAAATAGGATTTGTAGTATCAGGGCAGGGTTCTTGATGGTTTTGTAAAACCAAATATAGTTGTCCAATAATATTCACATTGTTGTAGATTTCCGATGTCCGGTTAATGATCGTCATGGATTTTAAAATGTTTCATTGGGGATGTTGGTGTTATGAACGTGGTACCAACGAAGAAGAAGAAGAAACAGAATGACAAGATCATTTAACAGAGATTTTCTACTACGTCCACGACTCCACGCCACGCCGCACACAACGTATTTTACTATTTTGAGAGAGTTACAATTATAAGATATTGAAGTCTATTTATAACAAGAGATTAGAACGACCACCAACTCCAGTATATTTACCGAACTACCCCTACTAATAACATACGAACCAAACTCATGCTACTCTTGTACGGACACGTATACAAAATGAACTTTGGGGCATGATGCACACTTGGAAATATGATCAAAGCTCCAAAATGTGTAACAGTTGGACGTCTTGCTAGATGTCCTATCAAAGATTCCAAACATCCTACAACCAACATACCAACTACAACTACAACTACAAATATAAAATATATTCATGTAAAAATCTTGTAAACATTATTCATAGATGCATGGTGGGCATGTTGCTGGTCAAGTTTGTGTTGCGTCGGAGGAAGGTGTGCATAAGATGGTGGTGGCTCAGCGGGATAAGAGACTGATGTCGATAGAGGAAAAAAGAGGCTATTACAAACGACAATAGGTGGAGAAAAAGAGTCTGTTGCTTCAACAATATTCCAACATTAGGGAGAAGGATAGGAAAAGGAGGAAGGGTTTGCAACCATGTCAAGGAAGAGAAAGGGGAGATTGTTGTTGCGGCTCTGATACCATGTAGAGAGAATGCGTCCAAGCCTTGGTCTTTACTAGACATTAATAGGCACAATATGAAAAGTCCGGTAAGGGCTATGTCCAGTTTGACAAATTACTAACTCTAACAAAGATTATTCATACATATATGGTGGTGTATCGCTGGTTGAACATGCGACGGTTATGGCGGTGCTGCTCTGGAGAGGGTAGAGGTGGTTGAGCAAGCTTTTCTTTGGAGGGAGGCGGAGGTCGTGTTGCTCCGAAGGAGAGTCGAGGAACAGTAACTATCAAGGACTCCAGGAGGCTTTGGAGGAGGGAGGAACTTGTTGAGAGAGCTCAAAGAGGAGGGGATCTGGCTCTCTGGTGGAGGAAGGATTGTAGGATTCATGTTTACAAACAAGAAAAAAATGCGAAAAATTTTTGATATAAAAAACACGAGAATTTTTTTTAGGGTTTTGATTTTAGCAACTAATCGGTGCCGTTGGAGGAAGGTAGAATATGCAATAAGGAGATGAGGGAGCTATCTTGTTTTGATTGTTGGATTTATTTGTAAAAAAATAGTGTTAGATAGAGGGCATAGGATGGATAGATAGCCCTCAATTCCGAGATATTCATAATTTGGCCTTTTACCGTTATGTCGTGTCGACCAACATGTGGTGAGTGTCGGTTGAAACAATTTTTTTTTGTATTGTTAGTCGTGTCCGACCTATCGACAGACATCTACAATACTTTAATATTTGTATCGCATCTGATGCCAATAGAAACATGTATGTTCAAGATTCATGAACTGCGATATTTCCAAGGAAATACATGAACTGTGGTGTCATGATGCCGAAGAGAATCTAAGACTCGGGAACTGCATATGTATATTCAAGAAGAGAATCATATTTTCTTCTTTCTGGCAAAATTATGTCACGATCCCTTAATGCTCATAATTTGACCTTTTATGGATATGTCGTGTCGACCAACATGTGGGGTTTAGCCTAATGTGCCGATTGAAACAAAAAACTCGTATTGTTTAGTCTATGTAACCAACATCTACGATACATCGGCCAACATCTATGATGTACCGGCCAATATCTACAACATTTTAATATTATCGTCCAACATCTACAAATTTTAATATTCGCATTACAACAATTGCTAATAGAAGCATGTATATTTAAGACTCATGAATTACGGTATTGCTAAGGGAATGCATGAACTACGGTAGCATTTCAACTGATGCCAATAGAAACATGTATATTTATGACTCATGAACCGTGGTACTGCCAAGGGAACGTATGAAGTGATATGATATCAAAGAGAATCTAAGACTCGTGGACTATTGTAATATGTACCTAAGGGACTAGCCTAGTGGCAGTGCAGGAGGGGGGGGGGGGGGCAAGCACAGGTCTTGGGTTCGAATCTCCCCTCGGACGGTTGGGTGGTTTATATAGCCACGGCTTGACTTGGAGAAAGGACGCCCAAAAAAAGTATGTTCTAGAAGAGAAAGTCGTATTTTCTCATTTTTGAAAAAAATATTAACTTGTCACGTTCCGTTCTCGATAATTAAGTCTTTGGGACGTGATGTCGTACAAGCCAAAGTTAAATTGTACAAGGCTTAGGAAAATTGATTCTCAATTCAAGAAGGCTTTGTAAATCGATTCTTAATTCAAATAAAATGCAGCATAATTCGATACATTCAAACATCTCTAGAGCCGAGCTCATAATAATTTTTTTAGTGCAAAATCAAGCTAAAGAAACAATAAAATCATGTACGAGTCTCAAGTGATTACAACCCAACCAATAACATAATTATAAAACACCTTGTACTGAATAAAATACATCCATAGTAAGCTACCGTCTCAAGTTCCTGTCTTATTTCTCGTACATGAAATGCGAGGGTTAATACATTGGGATGTACTTTTTAGTGTTAAAATCGCACCCTCCTAAAATCAAACTCAAGTATTCATGCGAGTAAAAATTGTTATTAACAAATAATCTTTTTATTATTTCCCTATTTCTATTTTAATGCCCGTACTTAACCAATTAAGTAACATTCCAGTATTCCGTTTGGGAAAATGTTAGGAGCCATTCCATTAGTAATGATCCATCTCTTAAATATCCATTCCTACTTTATTAAGTATAGCATTCGGTATTGCATTTTTTCTCTTTAACAATTATAGTTGGGAACATTATTGCATCTCTTGGGACATACCATTCAATATTCCGTTCTCTTTAAAATTTATACTTAGGGGAATTATTGCATCTCTTGGGACAAAGGAGTATATAAGCAACATAAAATGTTAGAGCAATGTAACTTAGTGTTAAGCATTGAATCTCATTCCTGCACACCAATGGATTGGAATAACAATATTCATATTTTAGAATTTCGTGATTTTCGTCACTGTAAAAGAAAGCTAGATACGAAATTGTATTTTATAGGCGTCGCGATCCGTCTTTGCAAACAATTGGCTAGAGCCTGTAAAACAAGTTCCGTTACAATGCGTCCTAACCATATAATGGTCAACGGGTATTTCCGTAATCGGCTTGTAAGTCAAACACCCTTATTCCTCTCATAGGGCCACCGTCCGAGCATCTATAATCTCTCCTACACCAATAAGATTTCAGTGCCCCAAACATCACTCGAGAGAGTATTTATACATAAGTTGTCCATGACCAATGTTTTATGCAACCTATCAAATAAATAAAATCAAACAATGCAACAATCTATATGCAATATGACTTTTCCTCTTTTCATATTCCATAACGATATGGTCGTGTCGTTTCTAGAGCCTCAACTCGTTCACAATCTCATACCTCAACTCATAATTGTTGTCCTTTCGCATATTTCAAAATCATCATCGGATCCATAACTCGTAACAATATCAAAACAGTGCCACCATTATTCCTAGAAGAATACCAAATGATGCCACAAATGAACTTTCTTATAAACAATATTTAAGGCTCAGTCAAAAATAATGTATGGAAATAAACATAAAATCATTGGGGTTATACAGTTCTTTTTACCATACAATCAAGTAAGCATCTATTCTTATCAAGTATAACCTTCTCTATAATCCTCTTCAAATTAGTTTTAATCATCATTGCCTTAGGGCCTTTAATGAGCATAACAGCTCGTATCATTTCTATTTTAGCACTCTCTTCCTTATTAGCAAATTAACTCACATCAAAATACTATGTTACCGGTACTAGATTTCAAACATGAAGAAGCATAGTTTCCAATCTTAAACAATAATTAAAATTATCGTATTCCGTATTTCCAATCTACAACAAAGCAAAGAAAGAAGGCAACTATCAAAGTAATACGAAGAACATGTGATCAAATCCATCTTTTATCTTTCATTCCTTTTAATTATGGTTTCTAGCCACGGGGGAGGTAGGAGAGAGATTATTGTATTAAGAGTAAGAGATTCAGAAGAGAGAAGTTATGTCCACTCACCGTTCAAAGAAATGTTTGACGATCGTGTAAACGATCTCTTCCGCAACGGTTTGTCGCCTTCGCACGAGCCTTCCCACAAAGAAAAGGAAAATCGAAAAGTTAATATCAAAACTGCATCCTGCATTTCAGAGTCTAGCAATCATATTGAATGATTGTAGCTGTAAGGTAACCTGAAGTCGACTACGACTTGTCATTATCCATCCGAGCGTTAGGAAAAAACCAGTTCGGTCGATTCTCGTAGACCAGCAAGAGCAGCAATCACTAGTGTCACCATTATGTGTCCTCTACGACTTCAAATTGACTCTTCGATCTTTCAATCAAGAACGGGAAGCGGTTTGAAGCAGGAAGCTGTTGTCTATGATTTGAATTGAGGAATAGATGTGTAGGCTCAACCAAAGGTGAAGAGGCAAGCAGGTCAAGTTATGGTGATGCATTGCTTAATCTTGAGAACTTCATTTTTATAATTTATTTGCCGTCTAACATTGTCTGTGAACTTGTTTATTTGCTTTTTCTTCATGACATGGCTCACATTTTTTGTCATGATCTGGATGTTGTATTCCTTTTTGCAGAAATTTTTATTTTAAATAATTTTAGTTCCACCGAAATTCTTCTGAGACCTGATGTACTTGAGTTTTTAGATCTTTAAGGTTTTTGTATATATTTCTTGTCAACTTGAACGGTTGATTTCCTGCCTGTTTTGTCATGATGCTTGCCAGTGGTGCGGTATATATCTTCTTAAATTTACTTTTTTCAGTTTTCCTGAAAACTACTAGGAGAAAAATCTATGACGAGTACAATGATGAAGAGGTGGAGTTAACGAAGGATGAAACAAGAATGATTCGCAGATTATTGAAGGGGAAAACACCACATGCAGATGTTGATCCATATGCGGTTTGTGTCCAACACAATTCAAATTATTAAATTTGTAATCCAGTCAATTATTAAGTTAGCATCTGGTCACCAAAGTCATTTATGAATTGATTTGTATGTTAAATGTACTTGTTCCCTCTTTTCATTTTTCATTCAGCCCTATGTTGATTGGTTTGATTGGGAGGACAAGGGGCACCCACTTTCAAATGCACCAGAGCCAAAGAGGCGATTCACCCCTTCCAAGTGGGAACAGAAGAAGGTAATCCTATAAACCTACAATTGTCTAGATGATTGAGGATCTTAACTTATGGAAATATAAAGTTTTCGATTTCGATGGAAACATTTAACTTATCTGCTTCAAATGATCCTACCTTCAGTTTCTAACAGGACTTGTGCCATAAAATCTAAACTTGTATATGAGAATAGTTTCTACTGTTTTATGTTCATCTGGCCAGCGGTGTATCGCTGCATTGTTTTAGTTCATCGCTGGGATTGTATATCTTGCCAGCAATTCATATGCATCTAAAATTCCAAACAGCTAACGACCTTTAGGTCTCGTTTGGATCAAGTTTTTGTATTCCTAGGAATAGGTTTTCAATTCCTTTCCCATGGGAAAGGAATTCAACATTCCCATACCCATGTTTGGTTAGGTTGGAAATAGGTAGTTCAAAATTTTAAAAAATTTCATCTCCATGTTTGGTTTACAAAGGGATAGAAATATTAATTTATTTAGTTTTCCTTTAATACCCTTTGATTAATTTCATGATGATTTACATGTTTGGGATAGAAGTTGAAAATTTGAAATTAAAAAGAGGGTATAACCATCCAAACAAAATAGCCAAGCATCATTCCTAGGAAAGCAAATCTATTCCCAAGGGGGGACTTGGGAATAGCTTTCCCAAGTCAATGGGAATAGCTTTTCCCCCCTAAGCCCCTCTTATTCCCTCCTCATGCCCAATCCTAAACATACCAAACATGGGTAAGGAATTCAAAACCCATTCCCAATCTACAAAAACTTGAACCAAACACCCCCTTCAGAATATTATCAATATGAGAGAAATCGTGATAAGCTTTAGTGCCTTTAAGTATGTGGGAATTTAGAGATCTTTATGCCTGTCTTCTCACTTGGTGGTTTGTGAGGCATCATATATTCTTACTCCTGATACGGATCTCCATTTGTTCATGTCATCTATGTGTCCTTGTTAGATTGTTCCGTTATGAAGTTACCTTTCGTAGCAAGGGTTGGTTTGGATATTTTACTGTAAGATTGCAATATATTCTTCCATGATATCAGATATGATTCTTGAGAATCAATATTAAGAATTTTCTATTAACTGTTTGCTTGTAGATTCTGTAGTGTTGAAAATGGAAATGTTCATAGATAAGTGAACAAAATCAAGGAATTTGAAAATTCTAATCAAAGTAGAATTTTCAAATTCACAGGTTTAGGGATTTTAAGATTTAGGATATATGTCGAAGCAGCAGAGTTTAGAAGATTGTGTCAAAATTAGGAGAATATCAAGAATTATTGCCAGATCTGCTTGTGCATCCAAACATACCTAAGTTTGACAAAGTAACTGATGAGTAACCTGCTCACTGTCTATACATCGCGTTATGAATTGTGGACAATGTACTGCTATATTCTACAAGTTGAATGTTGTTTCTTATTAGAGATGCTTGTCTATTCATAATATGTTACAATGCTTTAATGACTCACATCGGAGATGTAGATCTATATATAGTTACCAAATGACTGTACAACATGTGGAAGGAGCACAAACTAAAATTTCTTTTTGTATTTTTATATTGTTTGGTGAATTTAGGTAATGATATTGACGTGAACCTGAATCAGATGAGTGAATATTTTCTGCCCAAACTACAATTTCTGTCGCTGAATATTGCTTCGCGACAACAATGATACTTAACCACTTTAAGCCACTCCTAACAAAAATATAGGACTCTGAAGTATGTTTAAAGTATGAATCGTCAGATCTATCTTAGTCAAATAGTTAACAAGTGTGCATTGTTGACATACTCACGTAGTCACATGCTTGTTAATAGCTAGGCTTTTAATATTATTTTAACCCGTCTCAATTTGCCTCAAATGTCTTGGTAGTTGCCTGTTCTTTGATGTATGATCCTATATTTAGGGTTAGTGTAAATTTTCTTGACTAGATAACATGGCCTTGTGGACCCAATCCTAGCACCTCCTCTTGAAGCCCTTCTGTGATAAACACTTAGGTGCCCTCTTATCTATTAGCAGTTTTATACTGTAAAACTATTTTCTGCCTTCTCTTTCTAAGTATAGTCAGTTTCTGTTGTCCACTTGCACTTTGGTTTGCTATCTGCAAACTGATACAGTTCAAGTAGGTTCGCTTGTCGAGGCAATCTCATTTAGTTTCATTGCAATTCAAAGTTATATCCAAACTTTGGTTTGCAATCTGCAAACTGATACAGTCAAGTAGGTTCGCTTGTTGAAGTAAGCTCCCTCCGGTTGTGATGTCCCATCGTTCATGTTGTCAATTCCAATCCTGAATAGAGGACTATATGTTGTTGACAACCACTGTAAAACATTTTCAAATGAATCTTTGCAGATATAAGATGTGGGTATACTGCACTTTAAAAGCAATTGCATCTGCACCGCCTCAAATCAATGTTGAGTAGCAAGGATGGTGGGATACAATTCCATGGCTTTGCATGAAAAACTACTCAATGCAATCAAATCGTTGAGGGTGTCTTGTGGTGTTATTCTCCCAGAAGTGTCCTGCTTCTTCAGGCCCGATTGTTATGTCAAAAAGCAAGGGTTTCTTCTGTGGAGACAATGATTGGAAGGAAAGCCCATATAGTTTACTTTTTACGAAACTGAGTGAAACTCTAGGAGATTGAATCACAGTACATGAGATTTGCTATCCTGGGAAAAGGCATAGAATAAGGTTGAGTACTGGTGGATAGGTTGTCGGAAGAAATTGTTTTATATCTGAATATATAGGAGACAAAGTATTATTTATAATGATTGCATTAAAGAGAGTTGATTTTTTAGTGTATATGGGCTCTGTTTAGGAGCAAGTACTAGGATCTAGGAAGCATGGACCCTCCAAAATTGTGAATCATGACGATTTGTCTCTGATGACACTGCTTCTGCTGTTGTTATTATCATCTTTCGTCTTAAGAGCTAAAGTACCTCCTAAATCGTTCTTTGCTATAAGAATGGTAGCATGTCCTTTTTCTCCCATGGTAGATTAATGATGTTAAGCATGAATATTTTAATTTCTCGCTATCAATTAGTGATTGTGCAACTGTGCATATGCTGGTTTCTGTAGTGAACAAAATGTCGTTACTAGCTTGTTGACGCATTAGACATCCACTATCTTCTCTACTTCAATAAACAAAATTGGTATATTAATCATCTGACTTTGTTTCAATGGATACAGGTGGTAAATATATTAGAGCCATTCGCAAGGGGTGGATTAAGTTTGATAAACCGAAGGAGGACCCTACTGTTTATCTATTGTGGGGAGATGATTCTACTTCATTAGAAAATAAGAGGCAAGGGTTGAGTTACATTCCTGCACCTAAACCAAAATTACCAGGTGATTACTTGTAGTGAGTTGCAAACTAAAAGGAGCACATCACTAAGAAAGTAACATAAGAATTTGGCTGAAACCTTTTTGCATGTCTTAACTCTTTAAGTTTAAGTTTTCCTTTCTGTTGCTACAATCTAACAAATAAAATTTATACATTGCTTTCATTTGGTTGTGTTGTGTATGTTGCTCATGATAGATCTTGTTTATTTCTGTACTAATGTGCTCCCCCTTAGACCATCTAAATTTTGTTTTGATATGTGAATTCTTCTGAAACTGTTTTTGGTTTCAGGACATGAAGAATCATATAATCCATCTGTCGAGTACATTCCTACGCAGGAGGAGATTAATTCTTACCAGCTTATGTATGAGGAAGACCGTCCAAAGTTTATTCCGAAGAGGTATTCCCACTGTGTTGTTATTCTCTACAAGCCAATTTTCAGTTGTGGCTTTGGTCACCTTAGTTCACTTATTTTCTACTTTGAACAGGTTCGAGTCTCTTAGGAGTGTACCTGCATACGAGAATGCTGTCAAGGAAGAATTTGATCGTTGTTTAGACCTGTATTTATGCCCAAGGACACGTAAGAAACGTGTAAGTTGAATTTTTAATAGATACTAGTCTACTACCGTATTTTAAGGGGTCAATTTATCAATTCATCTTTACAACAACCAGAAAGCCTTTTTAAGTCTTTAAAGTTCTCCCTTTTTATATACGACTTTTCAATCACAATCCTTGATAAGAAGCATCGTCCGCATAATATGAACTTCAATTCTTTAATGTGTGCATTTATATCAATGGGATATCTTCTGTAAGAGAATTGCAATGACTAATTGACATGAGTGTACGTTTACAGATAAACATTGACCCTGAGTCTCTCAAGCCCAAGCTCCCCAGTAGGAAAGATTTGAAGCCCTATCCCTCAACTTGTTATCTTGAGTATCGAGGCCATACTGGTTCTGTCAAGTCACTGTCTGTTCAAATATCGGGACAGTGGATAGCATCTGGTTTGTACTGTATTACTCTTTCTACACTTTTCATTGTGCATCTGTTGATGATTTCTAATTGTCATATATGTTAAGGTTCTACTGATGGAACTGTGCGCATATGGGAGGTTGAAACTGGTCGCTGCCTCAGAGTCTGGGATGTTGGCGAAGCTGTCCAGCATGTTGCATGGAATCCCTTGCCTGATCTTCCTATCCTTGCAGTTTCTGTGTAATAAGATTTTCAACCTAGTAATTTTACACATCTTCACATCTAATATAAGCATGTTTACATACCTGCACTTTATAATCTTACGTATCTGCAATTTTAACCTTCATGTTGACCTACTCTGCAGGGGGCATGATGTTCTTATATTGAACAGTGGACTTGGAGATGCAGAAGAGCAGCTAAGAATTGAAGAACTACTACGCATTGAGAAGTCAACATCTGTAGATGATGAAGGTTAGTTAACTTTGTCACCTTGTCATCTTTAAGATCAAATAGTTTTTGACCTCCTGTGGCTGATACTATAGGAAATAGCAGCCCTATTGTCAATTGGGTCCGACATGACAAGCATGAAGGAGTCCAGTTAAAACATTTTAAGGTACCTTGTCCTTTCTTCTTCAGTTCAAGCTGCATCGCTTGTTTGTTTCCATTGGACTCAAAGACAATGATTATAACTAAAACTGAAATGTACATTTATATTCTTATATTCTGCAGGCTGTGTCGACAGTTGACTGGCACCGTAAAGGAGACTATTTTACTACGGTGGTGCCTACGGATATCCTTGAGATGATGTTTTACTTACTGACAATTACTATTATACTTCCTACTTGAGTACCTTTGTTCTCTTGGCTGTAAACATACCCACCAAGATATGAGATCTAGTGTTCAGATTCCAGTTTCGACCCAGACAAAAATGAAATGCTTTAGGTGTTTTTGGGCCTTTTTTTCTTGGTGTTTGTTTCGTTGAACTATAAAAGTTTCTATACAAATATCTACAAAGGAAAATATGAGAATAGGAAATGAAAAGAATGAAAATGAGAGGGAAATTTTAATGTAGGTTAGAATTTGAACTGTTAATAAAAGTTGTGCCAAAGGGACTTTATGAGAATATAATAACATACAAATTAAATATCATATTAAAACTTAAAATGTGTTGTTATCAATTGCCATTATTTTCATAATATGCAAGCTTGGTGCTGATATCCATCTAGAGGTCAAGATTTATAAGGACAAAGACTAAGATTTCTTGTCTCAGAAATTACAAGAGAAAAGGCTCACAACCATTAATTAATTACCACAAGTTTGATTAATATTTGGGAACCCAGTTGTATCAGCAAATGGATATCTGAAAGTACAACAGTGGCTATTGTTCTGTTAGTTTTTCTCTTGCAAGTAGGTCCTAAATATCATTTATAGAGGTTATGCTTTGAATAAGTTGTGATATAGGAATTAGTTCTTTTTCAGAAGTTACTAGATAATTCAGTGTACATCGATATTCACTAAAATTTGATTCTTTGGAACATAGAAATCAAATAGATGGTTGATGGCAGTTGATAGCCGATCCCATTCTTATGATAAAAGGCTTGGATGATGATGATGATTAGATATTGCTGTGTCAGCAATGGATTAACGCATTTCTCATAAACCAGCAACACACTATAAATGTCTCAAAAAGTTCGTTTGTATGGTCGTTGTTGTCAATATGACTGCTAAATTCATATGAATTTTGGTAACGTACTCCATTGGAAAATTGTTTTATGTCAAGAGCAGTTTACTCATTGTCCTCTGTATATTAAGTATTAACAATAAGTATTTACAGAGACTCTTAAAAAAATGTATTTACAAAGATGTTCTTGAATTGTATATCTTGACCTATATCTTGCACGTGATACAAGGGCAATACTAATACATCAGCTCTCCAAGAAACATACACAAAATTCTATTAGAAAGTTGCATGGTCTTCCTGTTGCATCTGTCTTCCATCCAGTCCGCCCCATTTTGTTTGTTTCAACAAAGAAGAATGTCCGTGTTTACGACCTTTTGAAAGCAAAGTTAATTAAGAAACTTGAGACAAAAGTTCGTGAGGTTTCCTCGATAGCAATTCATCCAGGAGGTATCTAATTCGTATTTGTCTTTTACACACACACACACACGCGCCAACACACACGGAAATCGTTCATGGATGGTTCTTTTCAGGTGATAATTTAATTGTCGGGAGCAAGGAGGGGAAAATGTGCTGGTTTGATATGGACCTATCATCTCAACCATTCAAAACATTGAAGTAAGTTAGTAGTCTCTGTGCACAAACTTATATTCTTTTGGTGCATTTGTAGTGTTGTTAAATACTTGAGGCTCATAAGTTTCAAACATAGGGTCACATGTTTCTAAAGGAAGGATAAGCTATAGGAAAGAAATTACTTTTTTCATTGAATTTGTTTCTCACTCGTGTACTTTTCCATTGAAAAAGCATGAGCTGAAATATTAATTATGATGTCTCTAGTGGATTAGTTTAACTACGTCACAGCTATATTTCAATGGAGGTGATGTACTTTTCAAGGATACATATTGACAACACGTGCTTCCTAAATTGTAACACTACTTAGAATTGTGAATTGTATCAGTAGCATAAAGGTGAAAAACACAGTTATGCTAGTGATTGATGCTTATGATTTGGAATCAATCTATTAAATGTTTAGACAGATATACATGGAATGTTGAAGTGAGATACACAGGTGAGAACAAGAAGGTACACGGAAGCAAACATGGCTCTTTTTTTTCTGAAAGATGCCAAGAAATTTGGTTGAGAGATTACTAGATGGATCTGTGCGACCCTGGATTCTTGTACTTTTTAATTTACATGAGAATATATCAACTCTTTTGAACCCCAAACAAGTAAAAGGAGAAGCTAACATCCAAAGTAGTTGAAACTTTGAAATCTTGTAAAAAAAAATTTTTTTGAAATATTATCCTTTTTAAGCGTTGAGATATATATTCACTACTGTACTGTTTGTTTTTTTCTTATCCCGCTACTCTTCTGTAAAGAAGTTAGAATTTGCTAGATATTGGTTATATTAAAGCCTACAAGAATACTTTTACATGCCTTGGTAAGTACTCTAATATTCTTCTAGGAAATGTTATTTCTAATTCAATATATGTTTAAATATATAATCTGAATAATATCTTGGTAAGTTGAATTTAATTTTAAAAGTTCATATATATATTTTGCATGTGTCTTGTGCTATTCGTCTAGTTAATTTGTGGTAATGCTAGCTCTCTTTTCTTTAAACATTTATGACAGGTTCAAATGATAATTATAATTATAATTAGCCCTAAAATTGTTTATTTTTCCTCAGAATAAGTAGGATGTTTAGTATCCATAAAAATGAATTTGTAAAGTGCAATGAGGTTAAAAAATTGTATAGAATGATCAAACTAAAAGGTTAGTTATATTATTTGATTTATTTCTAAAAGATATTCCTTTTCATATTGTTTTAATCATATGAAACTGTTTTTTTTTTTTTTTGTATATTAACAGTCTATTTCACATAACAAAATAACTTATATATATTCTAAACCATGATGCTCCCTGCCCCAGTCAGAATCTACCTCAGTCCCTGGTAACAACATTAAAGACATGCAAGAACCATATAGACTGTTTTCTGCCACTTCCGTGAATAGTCTGTTGCGATGCTATGTTTCACTATAACTTTGTAGTAATTTCGAACAGTTGTGTCCTCTATAGACCTGGCTCAATTTGTTGTTAATTTTGGGATCTATTTATTTGTTTGGACTGATTCTAGTTGATCTGGCTCAAATACTAAACTACCATGCCCACATTAGAGAGAAAAATAGACAATACTTGGATTGTGCATGCGAGAGAGAGAAGGTAATAGTGGTAGTAGTATGTTCAACATGCATCAAAATCAAGGTTGTAATAGGCGCTAGTCTGGCAGGCGCTTTCAACCCCCCCCCCGACACACCACACAAAACCACACACACATACACACACACACAAAAACTACATAAAATCGCAAAAAAAATCCACAAAACCCAAAAACATGCATAGTCGGGGTTGGAGGGCCTAGGTGGGCGCCTAAGCGAGCATCGGTGGGCACCAGGCGCCGCCTAGGCCGATTTTTAGAACACTGATCGAAATGTTAAAAAGGAAAATTCAAAAACTTACTAAAATTTTTTCTGCTGCTGCTTTAAAAGGAAAAAAATTATTAAGGTATTTTAGGTAGTATTGTTATTTGTTTCCAAAGTAGCATGCAAAAGACATTAAAAACATGTTCTGAACTTTAACTATTGTTAAACTGGCAATTAATGAATACTCATGCACTCTGGCAAGACCCATTATATATTTTGTGTCCTGCTTTACACAATTTCTTCTTGTTTTTGTCCTTGGTTCTTAGGCTTACATAAATACTCATGCACCTTGCAACTTTGGAGAAATAAAAATGGGGAACAACAGTTTTAAGCATATGATATACATAATTCCTGCTGCCACTTCGATGGATAGCTCTCTTGTAGTTGTGCCTTTTAGTGTGCAACTTTGCAAGCAGTTATCTAGTTTGAAGCACTCTCGTCTCTTTCTGCTAATAGGATAGTTCTTACAGTTTGTTTATTTTGGTGTTGTAATCATCTTTCAGGACTCACCCAAAGGACATCACAAATGTTGCCTTCCATCGTTCATACCCTCTTTTTGCCTCATGTTCTGATGATTGCACAGCATATGTATTTCACGGCATGGTGTATTCAGATCTAAACCAAAATCCTCTCATTGTTCCTTTGGAAATTCTCCGCGGCCATACGAGCTTCAATGGTAGAGGTATATGTTCTTCTTTTACTCGCATCTCTTTATAGTTAAGTTAAAGGTGTTGGTTATAATATGTTACATCAAGAGTATATTGTTGAAATTTTAGTATATTTTTACTTTAAAGAGAGTTGCAGTTTACCTATGTTATACACCTACTTTCAGTAGAATGCACCATCTACCACTGTCCATAAACTGAGAGTTCTATATGTGGATGGGTTACTATGTAAAAAAGGGAAGTTACTGCTTCTTAGACATTGACCAAGAAAAGCAAGCCTTACGCTACTTATGTTCTTGTAATAGTTTGTCACAGAATTCATAAGGTTTTCCTGATCTCTTCGGTTTTTAACGCTAAACCAAATTTGCAATACTTCAGTCAGTCCTTGGGAAATCATTTTCCTCTTATCTGCTATAAAGTAACACTTCAGTTCTGATCAAGTAAATTATTTTATAGCCTTTTGTGCAGAGGGTAGAAGTTTAGTTTTTCTGAGTCGAACACAATAAATACTGTAATATGCCGAATATGAAAGGGAAAAAAATTGAGGTCTTATTGCATGTATCGTCCACATATACGATGTCGTACGTTGTCACAGGTTTTCCAAATAAATTAAAAGCACATCTGCAATTGGACTCGTTAAAGTAATTTGATACTTGCAGGAGTGTTGGATTGCAAGTTTCATCCAAGGCAGCCTTGGTTATTCACAGCTGGTGCCGATTCATTGATCAAGCTTTTCTGTCACTAAGTCGGATGGCCAGTGCATGATCCAAGGAGGCAACTAAAGAATGATTACGTAAAGCGATATGACTCTGATGTGTACTGTCGAGATTGGAAGAGTAACTTAATTCTGTCTAACAAATGCTCGAAGTTTGTGAATGCTAAGCAGACTGCCTAACTCTGATGTCAACTGTCGAGATTGCAAGACTTAATTCTGTCTAACGCTCGGAGTTTGTGAAAGTTCAGAAGCAGCCTGCCTCTATTTTCCTTATGTATTATAGTTTCATTCAGAAATTTTGGTAGTGTCAATTTGATTGCAAATTTTGGAACTTTGTTGTGCCAAAAAAACAGATTAGTCAACTAATCATTCTTGTGGACTTTACATTATCAAACTGTGTTGAAAGATACTGATGCATACGATTCCCATGAATTTTTGGTCATTTCCAACCTTAAAATATTTGGTTATTTTACCTCCTTATGGCTGTCCTGGGAAATTAAAGTATGAATCAATTTGGGAGCTAATCATATTCACTTGTATAGGGAATGTTAATATTTCCTATTATTATTTGGATTTTCTTCTTATCTTTATAATTCCAATTAGTTGCAGCACAAAAAACATCATTACCATATGTTCATTTTTTGTGTGATAGAAACTATTTGTATCAACTCATAAATCATCTACTTCGGACTGTTACATTGGCTGGGCTGTATGAAACCTGATTCGAAACCACTGAAACCTCCGGATACCGTCCTGAAACTGCCAATTAAGGGCTAAATGCCAATTCAGATACTGTTAGCCTTCATCATATGAACATATGAAGGCTGCTCTGTTATATTTGAAGGTAATTTCTAAAGGCACTCTACATTTTACTCCAAGACAACCTAGTCCTAGGACTGCCAACAAAGTTAACAATTCTAAAATTTTTTGAATATTAAGACATAATTGGTATGGAAGTCCTAATAGGCTGGCCTGGAGTAAAATGTGGAATGCCTTTAGAAATTACCTATTTGAAAAAAACGTCTCTCCAAGTTATCGTGTTTTTGTTAATACCCTCTGATTATCTTGTCGATTTCAAGAGAAAAAGTAATTTTTTTTTCAAAACTGCTTATGACAAACTTTTAAGGAAAGGAGGTGCTCCAGAGCTTGGTTTTTATGCAAACAGATGATGCTCGGTCTATACTAAGCTTGTTAGCTTCTGGCCCCAATTGCAGTTATTGACAGTAAAAAAAAAATACTCAAGTGACTGTAAATGTAGCATGAAAGCCCCAAGTGAATCAAGCTTCAGAAGTGTGTTCATAAATAAATAAGCCCGGGGCATGTCCCAAAATGACTGCTTTGAAGCAAAAAAATAGACACTATGCTTTCAAACAAATAAAGATTCAAACTTTTGATGAAATTAGATGCACTTAATAAAATGTCAGATAAATCAGCTTTTCTTTTTGATGTGAAAGGTTATACAAATTAGTGAGGCAGCACGGATGCATCAGTCTAGACCAGCGTAGCGGTAGCACGACAATTCTTAAACAATTATTGGCACAGAACATGATGAATCACCATAGCTACTCAATTGAGCACATATAATCAAGAAAATTTACGACAATTCTTAAACAATTATTGGCACAGAACATGATGAATCACCATAGCTACTCAATTGAGCACATATAATCAAGAAAATTTACGGCTATCCAAGCATAGCTTTGAAAATGCCAAAATTTGTAGGTGCCTCGTAAAAAGTAACAATCAGGGTAGCTTACAGCAAAAAACATATCATAATTTTAACCTTCAGACAATAAGAAAAGCTACCATACATAATGCTTTGAAATGAAAATTTAGCTAGATTTGAAAATTCAGCCACTGAAGAAACCTAAACTCATGCGCTCTCGGTCACAGGGTACTCGAACACGACATCTTTCCCGCAAAGCCTACGGTAGACTCCTCCAAAAGTCTCCAGCTTATATTCAGTGTTGTTGCGCTCCTTCGGGTCCAAGAAAATCTGCAAAAATTCACAACATTGTCAGGATTTTGGGGAAAATAGCATTAAGAATGAAATGTGTTCACTATGCCTATGATCTCATCCTCAAATTGTGATATTTGACATTATGATAGTGATGACTAGCAGTGCAGCCTTCAATTTCTTCGAGTTAAATCTAGGGTTCAACACTTCACTAGGCACTTATTTTACCGAGTCAAAAAACATTTGCCTACAATATATGGTCATATAAAAAAGACAATTCTAGATTCATACAATATAAACGCGGGCTTTATTTATTTAATGAGCTTGATAGTAGTATGAAAAAAGCATTAAAAATAATATTTGATTATGTTTCTGGAAACGAGTGATAACCAGAGGATGAAGTTACTCTTCGATTTGTACATAGAGTTGAATATATCTGTTTTGAATACTGCTATATATATATATATATATATATATATGTATATGGAAGCGGATCAAAGGCCCCGCCCGCGGAGCCCCGTCGAAGCCCCGCCCCCCCCCCCCCCCCCTGCACCATCAGATCGCGCGGGGCCCGCGTGAGCCCGCGCGATCCAACCGTTAAGGGGGGCGGGGGCTTCGGCGGGGCTCCGCGGGCGGGGCTCCCGATCCGCTCCCTATATATATATATATATATATATATATATATATGAAAGAATTGTATAGCAGGAAGTGAGGGAAGAATTAGAGTGAAAAGATAATGCAGAAACAAGATTTGAGTTATTGATCCCGGTATTTCATTTTCTTTGCCTAACCTTGATATTATCAAACAGTGTAATAGTGAGGATTACATGTGACAACTCACCTTGATGATCTTGGAGCCATCCAAACGATATCTTACACGCTTTCCAACAATCTCTGCAGGGTAAACAACATCTTCCAAAATGGCTTCGTGAACAGCAGTTAGCGTACGGTTGCGAGGACGGACTGCAGCTGAACCCTTCTTTGGTGGCCTCAAAATCCTCCGGGGTAGCAATCAATATAACATCCTATAGATGATCGAGTCATTGAATATATAAGAAACCCATCTATAGAGAACATAAAATAACAATAACAATAACAATAACAATAACATTTTTCCTTCGAGAGATGTAAACATTAACAGACTACAAACAAAATAGAAAGAGTATATGCCTCCACCCCTATATTATTAGGCAATTTCTATGGGCACCACAAGATTTACTGGGGGCGTCATTTTACTAGGGGACAGCCCAGGTTTGAGGAACTTTTACTGGGGACGTCCCGAAAATTCCATGGGGGCAGCCCAATATTAGGGTTTTTTTTCTCTCTCCTCCTCCTCCTCCTCCTCCTCCTCCTCCTTCCTCCTCCTCCTTGCTCCTCCTTGCTCCAGCGGAGGGGTAGCGGGAGTGGATGACGTGCGTGAAGTCGAGTTCGGGGGCGGTGGAGGAGCGGAGGGACGGAGGACGGGGCCGGAGGAGGAGGAGGAGCAAGGAGGAGGCGACGGCGGTGGAGAATCGGAGGGGGCGGAGGACGGGGCCGGAGGAGGAGGAGGAGCAAGGAGGAGACATGGATGGATATCCGTAGGTACTGCTGCTGCTTCTTCTTCTTCTCCGAGGACTGCCAACTTGTTGGCAGTCCTAACACATGTTAGGACTGCCAACATGCTGGCAGTCCTAGGACTGCCAGTAAGTTGGAAGTCCTAACATGTGTTAGGACTGCCATCATGTTGGCAGTCCTAACATATGTTAGGACTGCCAGTAAGTTGGCAGTCCTAACATGTGTTAGGACTGCCATCATGTTGGCAGTCCTTGCCATCATGTTGGCAGTCCTATTTGCTGGAAAAATTTGGGCTAGCCCCAAGTAAAAAAATTTGATGGCAAACTTGTAATTTTTTGTAAAAATTTTGGGATAGCCCCAAGTAATTGGTGTGGTGCCCTTAGAATTAGCCTATTATTAAGACTAAAGCAATGAAGGAACTAATTGAAAGAATAGCAACAGTAACAGAAGTACTAGGAAGAATGGTAACAGAACCCCCCTTGAGCAGGTCGAATACCAGTAGCAGAAGGTTTGTGGCTGCCGATCTAAGCAAGCCTTTCGTGAATGGCTCGGAGCTCCATAATGAGTTGTTCTCTTGTTCTGTGATCTCAATAACACCTAGCTTGAGCAAGTTTATATATATATATATAGAGAGAGAGAGAGCAGATAGAGAGAGAGATAGAGGGCGGAGGGATCTGGATCCCCGCATGTTCCCCGGAATACGAGTCATTGGATTGTCTTTATGGATCTCAGTAGAGACTTGATCTAATCTTAACGGTCCATAAAGACAATACAATGGCTGCTAGTCTAGGGAACATATGGAGATATGCTCAAGTGCGGGGATCCCGATCTCTCTCTCTTTATGGATCTCAATATATATATATATATATATATATATATATATATATATATATATATATATATATATTCCTCCTAAGAGTATTAAAACTTGTATATATGAATCTTGTTAAGCCTCAAGACAGTAATCATGTCATACATATTTAGGAAACTATGTTAGGCATGACTCAAACCTGTACTCAACAATTGCTATGAACTGCAATGGTGAGAATATATTACCTTTATTTCAAGCTCAAGTTTAAGCTCAATATTTGGCCAAAAAAGCAGGCTCAAGCTTAAGCTCCTCTACCATCAATATTTGTCAAGAAAAGCAGAAGCTGATTGACTCAAACATTCCTAATATAGGCTGATTCGGTCTTACCTCTTAAGGAAACCTTAATATGCCACACAATCAAAGTCTAAGTTAAAAACAGTTCAAAGTTAACCTCTGCTAACTCCAACCTATCTCAGCATGGTAATCTTTTCTACCAAAGTGTAGCTTAGTTTGACATCAAAGAAAATCAGATACCATACCGGGATATATAAAAATAATAATAAGATCAAACAGTATGAAAAATTATCTATTAAAAAGCACCTAAAATGGTTAAAACATCATTATCAACAAAGAAACTGGAAACCATCAGTACCAAACAGTATTTATATAACCAAGAGATACATTCTATCCAAAAATAAATGTCATCAAAACAGAACTGTAACACATGAAAAGAGCCCGATCATGACTGTCTCACTCTCCATTCCTCCTATTGAACAAATACTCAATGAGTTTTAACTTGGAATAGTTGTTCAATGAGCTCTACACGCCTCCTATTGAATAACTATTTGACAAGCTTCATCTTGGGTAGTGAGAGAGTGATCTCTTATCCAGGTTTAGTTAAGAGTTTTATTAATACCCTCAACCCAAGCAACAATTGGGGACTAGAAGCAAAAGGAATTTTGAACCCTCTCATAAAAATCTACATCCCTTGCACATAACAAAATGTCCTATGTATATTTTTTTCTAAGGAAGAGCTACACCCTAAAAGGCTAAAACAAAAGCATAAAAAGATAAAGGTGGAGTTGAGGTATAACCAGGCTCAACAAACAAAAGAACTGTCTACGAGTATTTGAGAAACTCAGTATGTAAAAGAACATTGTTAAGACACAAAAATAAGTACACAAACAAAGCCTTCATCGAAACTCTTATGGATCGGCTATTTGATTCTTTCCTCCATTAAGTTCTGTTAAGGGCCATTCAGGCACAAAAATAAGGACAAGAACAAAGCCTTCATCAAAACTCTTATGGGTCGGCTATTTGAATCTTTTCTCCATTAAGTTCTGTTAAGGGCCATTTAGCCCCAAGAAGGAACATGCATAAATTGCAGAAGTGAAACATAAATATCCTTCCATCCCTCCATTAGGTACTCTCCAGTGAAGTAAATTATGTTTAGAGAAAAAAAAACTAAAAGAAGCATGATTTCACTACCTTTCCACTAAACTTCTTCTCCAATTCCCTCACAAGCCTCACATGGATCTTTCTGAAACCCTTCCTTAGTCTGAAGGGCACATGAATGACGACTGCTTTCTTATTTCCAGCAACATCAATTTGGCTGCAACGATAAACAAGGCAATATCATCTCACTATTACATCAGCCCAAAATAAGATATAGAAGCTAAAATTATATAAGGTTCCTGAACTTACATTGCAGAGTTGATGTAAAGATCTTTCAGATCACTCTTCAGCTCCTGGTTGGTGTTCTCCAAATCAAAGAACGACTGCAATAAACACACAGTGAGAACGTCAAAAGTAGATTGTATACTGAGACCATCAGAAGTAAGATTGACAACTAAAACTAACCTGAGCAACACTGTCCTCAAACTCGGTGGGTTCAAGGCCCTTGTCCTTCTGAATCTTCCTGCTCGCAGTAAACATCTTAACCGGCCTTACCTGCTACTCCTATATAGAGAGAAACAGACTAAGAACAAAACATAGTAGTAGATTTACAAACAGTTACAATATTATAGAAACAGTAGAATATGATAAATGGCTTCCTTAAATGTTATAAAGAGTTGGTAGATTCAGTTCAAAAAAAAAAGCAATGGATTTATTTTCATTTAACTTTTCTGGCCCAGAGGAAACACAGAACTGCCAAAACCTAAGAGGCATTACATCGTGTCAACTTCAAAAATACCCTAATACGAGCCAAAAACAGTATCATAGCCTAGCCATTGTGTCAGAACCATGATGTGTATTATCCACGTCGGTGCAACATAGATAGCCACTAGTAGATGTTATACAAAACAATAGAAAACACTAAGGGTCTGCTTAGATTGAGGGTGAAGAGATAGAGGGTTAAGTGAGGATCTGTTTAATCATCTTTTGTCTATTTTTAAACCTATTTTGTCTATTTTAAACCCCAAATTGGAGGGTTAACAAGAAAAAATGAGGGTTATTTTTAAAAGGTCATAAATATCCCTTGTTTGTCATATAAAATATCGTGACATTCTTCATTTTTCTTGATTTCAACATGCTGCTCCAGTCTTCATGGCTTTCTACTTGATGTCATCTACGTGCGTCGTCTCTTCTTGCTTTCTCTTATTACCATCGTTGAAAATTATAAGAAATAAAAACTAAACCGACGGTTTGATGCATCTATTGAGTTGATGACCACACATATTCGATGCATCAAAACAAAACCATCCAAGTGCGGCAAGGACAGATAGTTGAAATCTCTTATTACCATCGTTGAAAATTATAAGAAATAAAAACTAAACCGACGGTTTGATGCATCTATTGAGTTGATGACCACACATATTCGATGCATCAAAACAAAACCATCCAAGTGCGGCAAGGACAGATAGTTGATGACCACATATTTTATGTATCTGTTGAGTTGATGACCACATGTTTTATGCATTTTTTTGTCATAAGATAGTTGGAGGGGAGAGAACCTTCATAAAAATTGATGCATCGTTTGATGCATCAAATATCTAGGTATCAAATTTGTGAAAATATTTTGACAAGCCGTAATATCTAACCCAATCAAATCTAATTTAATGTCAGTAATAAAGATATTTTGGTAACTATTGTATTTTTATTACTCTCCCTCCCACTCAAAGGTCAAAACCTCTAATCCAAGCAAGAGTTATTAAACACATCCCTCCAATCCAAGGGAGGTTATATGTAATGACTTCCCTCCCCCTCACTTGACTTCCCATCAATTAACCCAATTAACTATGCTTATTTTATTCCCCTGAATAAAAGCAGAACCTAAAAAAAATCTCTTTATGTGCAAAACTATAAATCCCTTCAGATAACTTATAAAATCACAAGTTCCGAATTACTTTATCATCTTAAATCCTGCATAACCATCAAAATACTGTAATCCAAATGATGACCGTCGCACCTTTTCTTCACCATTCTTCTTGGATCCCAAAACTTACAAAACTGGCAACACTGTCATGTCGGCTCGTGCTAGTCAGTTATCAGCTGGGAAGGACGGACACAACAAAAGACGGTTCCAAGATACAGTGGGAAACACCAAAAAATTAAATGTTGTATCCGTGTCACCGTGTCTGTATTGCATTGCCTTGCATCCAACATGATTTTGCCATCGACGTATAACATATTACTAGTGTTATGACAATCGTCCAAATCTGAACAGTGGGATAACATTCATATATGACGCTGACTCGTAGATAGGAATCGTCTTCCCCAACAAAGGCTTGCGACTTCCATTACCGAAAATAGCTAAAACCCTAAAATCTCACGCTGTCTTCGCCTACACCGAAAATATCTAAAACCCTAGAATCTCACGCTGTCTTCGCCTACATTTCAAAGTCACTTAATATCTCATCGTACAAACAAAGAAAAAACTCTTTTTTCCACCACAAATTTCTTAACTATGTTACCACTGCCGCCACTCCAAATTACTCGCATCGACACTTAAATCGTAAAAATTGCACTAAAATACGAGTTCGTGGATCAAACTTCCAAAAGTTCCGATCTTTAGATCATGGATCAGAGGAATCAAACCCTAAACCTAGAAATTGGGGAGGAGAACCAGAGGAGAGTGATACCTTTGCTTCGCTATAGAGGAGAGAAGGGTCACAGCGCCGCTAGGGTTTTTTCCACGAGGATGCTGGCTGTAGATTTATAGAATGGAGGTGTTTGGGATGGATGTATTTACGCAATTGCCCTTTGGATGGAGAGCGTTGGATTGGGGAATATGGATGGCGGGGATTGATTAACGAGAGGGTGACTTATAGATAAAGCCCAACAAACTTTCATGGCCTAAAAGTCCAAGCCCAAAACTCTGTTCTGGGAGTTGGATTGATGCCAGGCCCCAGCCCATTTTATTTTATATTGTATTGTTAAACTATATGACAAAAAAAAAAAAAATCTGTGACAATTAAATAATTGATGGAACTCATCTCCCTCTTGTGGTTAGTGAGGAGAGGTATATTGGTTCTCAAGATCGAACCGTGGGAGAGGTGTGTGGGTGTGTTTGTAATAATTGGGGACAGTGGACCCAAATGACATGCAACGCAGCGCGTACAAAGTTTCGTGCGTTATGCCGAACATCGCAAAAAAAAAAATTCGCTAAATTGATAATTCAATTGATCAAACCACATATTAATTTATTGACTAATTAATAACTTATTAGTTTATCAAGACATTTTCTATTTTCTAAATATTGTATATTTTATTTAGTTTTTCGTTTAATAATTTTATATAATTTGTTTAACCAAACAAAAATTGTAAGTCTATTTGTTTATCTAAAACTGGATACATTATCAAATAATATATTATTCTATTTTATGAACATTTTAAAAAACAAAAAAATTGTAGTTTCTTCTTTTACTAACTAACAATTCAATGTATTTGCTTGACAAAATAAAATTCATAAATTTACTTGTTTTTCTAAAAAAAAAATATTGACAAAGTTTTGGCAGTCCTAAGATAGAAAACTCTCTGTAGTAAGACTGTCAAAATTTTGACAGTAGTAATTATAGTGATTATAGTGAGGATTGTCAAAACTAAATTTTTGGCATTATTATGAAAATTAGCTACATTCTTGGATTGTCAAAATTTTGACAGTTGCTAGGACTATTGTTAGGATTGTCAAAAATTTAACAATTTTGCATCGTCCCCAACCCGACTGTCCCTAATTTTGGAGTTTCCAAAATCCTATAATGGGATTCAAAACCACCAATAATGATATTTGAAAGAAATAAATCTTAATATGCATTAATTTAAATATAATAATGAAAAAATTATGAAAATTGGTGTGTTCAATTTTAGTTGGAAAAACCTAAAAAATATACTTTGTAATAAAAAGGAAGAGAACAAAAATGATCTTACTTTTGAAGAAATATTTGGTTGTTTCATCTTCGACTAGGTTGCAAGAGGAAGAAAAAGTTGTCTATAAGAGAATAAAAAGAAGAGAGAGAAAGATGAAGAAATATAAGTTTAAATTTATGTTATGTTGTCCATAACAAATGATGTGTTACCTCTTAACAAATTTACAACTTAAAGAGTGATAGCCACTTAACATTTGTCATAGTCCCTAACATATTGTGTTGTGCTCTTACTAATGGCCTTTGGGAAGTAAGAGTAACACATTGGAGTTTTTTTTTTTTTTTTTTTTTTTTTTTTTTTTTTCTCTAAGAAATGCATTACCACCCGTTACAAATGATATTAACATTTAACCTCAAAGACATTGTTTATAGCTTTACGCCATCTTACAAGCCTAAAAACTTACATCACTGTCAACAGAAGCTAATCAAGCCACAAGATAAGGCAGCGAGGACAACCATATGCTGCTTAATATCTATAATTATATATTCAGAAAAAATTTAAAAAGATAACAAAAGATTGTGAAATAATAGATAAGATAATAACTTGGATTTTTTTTGAAAAAGGTAATGTGTCGTAAAGGAGTTGGCGATATGAGTGCATACACTCATGTCGCCGACACACTTGACGACTTGGCGACATAATATAATTTTATTTTTTCTTCTTCTTAGATATGAGATTTGTAGCGTATTATTTAATATGTTGATGTTGACAACCTTTCAATATTAATTAATTCTATATACTAAACACAATGGTAAATGATAAACAACATACAATTGTACTGATGTCCCCACTTGGAGTTGGGGCTTGGATGCTTTTCAATTTTTTTTAATACAAAATTATGCTTATGTCACCAATAAGAGCTGTGACTTACCATCCTATGCTTTTTCAAAAATCTATTCTACTGTATAATAGGAAAACTTAGATGGTGAAACTTTTGAATTCCGAAAATACCCTTACATACTTATACTAATTAAAAATAGTTCATTAATTTTAATAAGAACAACTTAGTAATTATGAAGACTACCCTTTGGTCTTTCTAAAGAGTCTTCCTAAACTAATTAAGAAATATTAAAATACGTGCAAGGCACGTGCACATATGCTAGTAATAATAATAATAATACAAAATATGCTCCCTAATCGTCAGTCCTTCTGGCATTCTGGTTGCTTAACATTGCCGACCGACTTGTATCTTAGTCTGCATTATCTCAAAAAAAACGGAAAAATAAAATAAAATTGTAGCCATATCCCAACGCACTTTGCGACATGAGTGTGTGCATTCCTGTCGCCAACCCACTTGACGACCTATTACTTTTTAAAAAAAAAATTTAAACTTATTATCTTATCTATTATTTTACACTCTTTTATTATCTTTTTGAAAATTTTCTGTTATATATTTATACGCATAAGGTCAATTTAATGTATAAAAACAATTTACTTTATCTTAATATCAAAATTTTGAACAAATAACATGTGTTGTCCGTAAGGAAAAAAAAAAAACTAAAAATAATATGGAAAGTAAAAAGTTAAAAATATTTATAACACCCTGAAATATTTATCACAAATTGGCGACACAACTATTCCATATATTCTTTGAAAACAAAAAAAAAATGTCAAAAGTAGATGATCATCCTGAAATACTGGTGAAGGTTGCATATTTGAAAAGCATGATCAATGAAGCCTTAAAAACTTTTACATCATGTCTGTGTCCATCTACACGTTATCTTCAAGCTCTGAGCAACCGGTGCACGTTCATGTCGCCTACTACTTGCGCTTTAGCTGTCCGCAAGCAAAAACCTCTTGTTTCTTTAAAAGACTAGACGCAATATTCACACACAAAAGTGACAAAACTACATTGCCATATTTTGACAACAAGTGCAGAAAAAGCCTCAAGTTACAGTGCTCCATTTATGTAGTCAATTAGAAGACTAGGCAAATACTAAGAGTACTACACAGTGTTAAATGTTAATAGCCTAAACCGTGTCAAAATTTTGTCAGTCCAGTCGAGAACTACAAAAAATAGTCATGAGCAGGACTCAAGAAAATGGTGACAGCCACTAGCACATTGTGCGGTGGGCCAAAAAGTAAAGCGGTGTACATTTTCTGGTTTATGTCGGCATGCCTCGGTCAAAACAAGTTCCTAACAATTGTTGTGGGTTACAGAATATACTGCCAATTTGAGCACTGTGTGCAGAAAAAATAAGAAAAGGAAAAGCAAAAACTGCTACAAACCTACAATACCAGAGACATATTTGGACCAAACATCATATTCTGCACCAATTCCACATTTTTATGTCATCCCGAGTCTCAAACGTAGAGACAGATTATACATGACCATCGAGGCACTGTTATATTTCAAAATCATATTCTTACCAGCTCAATTAAACAAAACACATGAATACGCAAAAAAAAAGGTTAACCTTTATATTTCAAAATCATTAGGCTTGCAAAGGAAAATAGACAAGTAATGAGCTATCAACTTTTAAGCTTGTTTCGTTATATATTTTAGGAGTGGTACCGCAAAATATGGGAATATCACAAAAAATGGCGTATAAATCATACACAACAGAAGATACAGAAAATTACTGATCCAAAATTTCTCATGGCTGATGTATTTAGCAAACATGATATAAGGAAATTGACTTTATTAGCACTGATGCTCAATCAGTCTGTCAGCATATTGCATTACCCAGAGTTTCCGGCAAGTTGCTCTGAAAAGTGAAAAGTAACAGTGCGGCTCGGAAACAGAAATATATTATGTACAGCTAAAGTTATTAATCAAAAAAGCGAACCGTAACAAGAAAATGCAAATACAGAATGCAAACAGCTCTTTCATTTACTTTCTGTAAATTTCAATGTATGACAATTTGTATAGTGCCGCACATTATGCAATATTTGAATATATTGTTGGTTATTAATCTTAACCAAGAATGAACAAGTATGTTCCACCATTTGTTTGAATCACATTCAAGAAAGACCAGGCTCTGAGACTAGTTATATTGATCTCTGAACCATCATAATCGTGTCACATGCTCAATATATGGGTGCCTGCAAGATGAAAAAGAGATGGAAATCTTCAACTAAGACCAATACGATCATAAAAACAAGCTGCATTGTGCTTTAGTCACCAAAAAGTAGAAAGGTCACATTGTTAAGAGGATTGTTCTTCAGATTGCATTTAATGTGTTAGATTTGAGTATACAATCGAGGACTTGTCTAGAAGTAACAAAGTAGTATTAGAGCATCTCCAACCCTATTGTGACTTTGGAAAAAAGTTAATGCCACATAGGAATGACAAAATTTTATTTAAAAGTTCTTCTCCAATGCAATTGTCAAGTCAATTGTGAAGCTTATGTGGCAAAAATTAAAGAAGACATTGTGAAGTTGATTGTCTTGTTCTAGACAATGCACTTGACAATGTCTTCTCTTCCATGTCATCAATTATGAATAAAAAATATTAGAAAAAAGAAAGAAGATGAGTAGTTCTCTTAAAAGTTGCCTTGGAAGTTGGAAAAAATACTTTTTATTGTCTTCTCAATACTTTTGCATTGGAGAGAGTTTTTCTCTCTCATTGTCTTTTGAGATATAATTTTGCCACATAAACAAGACATTGTCTCGTGGCTCATGCCACATAGGAGCCACCTAAGACTCACAACACTTAACAAGACAATAGGGTTGGAGATGCTCTTGGTCAATTTCTGAGTTTGCAACTTGTCTCTACTTCTATGCAACTGGTCTCTTCACTTGTCTAAACGTAACAAAGTAGTATCAAAGAATATGTCCAAAAATAACAAGACTACAATACAACACAAGTAAAACAACAAACTACAACATGCTCCATATAAAAAAGGGCATCTCAGTGCGACAAAGGCTCCTGCTAATGCAGGGTCCAGGGAGGGTAAAAATCCCTTGCACACATTTATAGAGAGGTATTTTGGGGACTCAAACCAGCATTCTCCAGGATGCAGGTACCAAGCCTTGCGGGCATGCCAAGTGACACCCTCTAATCCTAACATACTCTATAGAAAAATTATGATGTCCTTAACGAATAAAAAGGTAGAGATCAAGCCCTCAACCTTACCCTACCCCTAGAAATAAGCAGGTAAAAGTTACCAGTTATCCTACTTGTTTAATATAATAGGAAAAGCAATATTCACCTTCACTATAAAAGTGAGGAAAGAGTAAGGCACGCTATTGGTTGGCCCTTAAACATTGACATCTCTACTACTAGTTAGACAGGTAAGATGGACTGGTACCAAGACTTGTACTGCAAAATCCCACATTTCAAGATGTGTCTCTCCCCTTGTGTGGAACATAAATTTAATCTCACATATATCAATATTGGCATCTTTTCAGGATATAAGTCGTTCTGGTGAAAATGAAGGTGGGATGCCGGATCTTTGTTCTAGGGGATGTTCTCTTCTCGACATTGGCAATTAGAGTGATCATATAATTACACATGCAGAGACCACATGAAGTTTGTGTAACAAGTATTTCATACCGATAAACAACAAAAATAAATCAAATTGTAGTGATAAATGAATATAGCATCTAGGTCAGTGAACTGTATTGTATATGTCAGATACTGATCATGAGATCCATGTTTCAAACCTGCTTCAGACAGGTTACCATATGGGAAGGTTAGGCCTATATAGTAATAGTATTTCAAAAAAATTCAACTACGAAAAAACCCATGGCATAATGTAAAATAATACAAAATTTTGGTCAAAGAACACTTGAGGCCTGCCTATATCTATATAGGTGTCTGATATCAGTAAATTCATACTGTATAAAGCTTTACAGTAATTCTTTCTCCAACATAGATAACCTATCATATGCTAAATTATATATTTTAATTTCACTCAACAGATTTGATTCATCTTATTTGTTTTACATAGTTAACTCTATAAGCTTCTTATACTCGTTCACATTCTACGTCTATTTATCTCATGAGAACCATGTTTCAGATACTGATCATGAGAACCATGTTTCAAACCTGCTTTAGACAGGTATCCATATGGGAAGGTTAGGCCTATATAGTATTTCAAAATTTTCAACTATGGAAAAAACCCATGGCATAATTTAAAATAATACAAAGTTTTGGTCAAAGAAGACTCGAGGCCTGCCTATGTCTATATAGGTGTCTGACATCAGTAAATTCATACTGTATAAAGCTTTACAGTAATTCTTTTTCCAACAAAGATACCATATCATATACTAAATTATATATTTTTATTTCACTCAACAGATATAATTCATGTTATTTGTTTTACACAGTTCACTGAGTCTATAAGCTTCTTATACTCATTCACATTCTACTTCTATTTATCTCATGAGAACCTTGTTTCAGATACTGATCATGAGAACCATGTTTCAAACCTGATTTAGACAGGTATCCATATGGAAAGGTTAGGCCTATATAGTATTTCAAAAATTTCAAGTAGAGGCATAATGTAAAATAATACAAAGTTTTGGTCAAAGAAGAACTGAGGCCTGCCTATGTCTATATGGGTGTCTGACTTCAGTAAATGCATACGGTATAAAGCTTTACATTAAAAAAAAATTCCAACATAGATACCTATCATATACTAAATTATATATTTTTATTTCACTCGACAAATATGATTAATGTTATTTGTCTTACAAAGTTAATTTTATAAGCTTCTTATACTCATTCACATTCTACTTCTGTTACCTCATACCTTGTCGATGTTAGTTGATGAGGTTCAATTTCAAGTTACTTGTAATCCTTAAACTCCTCCAAGACTTACTGGAGAACTAGCTAGTTTCAAGTTTCAACTAAGATTGAAGAATGGATGTAATGGTGCTGACCACTTTAGTATCGATCGTCAGTTTATACGACTTAACATATACATTTGATATCAACATGGCTATTGATCGAACACAAAATGCATAGGGGTGAGCATTATTTGGTTATGGACCGAAAATCGAACCGAATAAGATATTCGGTTCGGTTTTAAAAAAAATCGGTTCGGTTTCGGTTTTGAAAATACTAAATTTTCTTATTCGGTTACGGTTTCGGTCCAAAACCAAAAACTGATTAAGAAATATATATATATATATATATATATATATATATATATATATATATATATATATATATTAACGAAAAAAGCACAAATAAACCAAAAATCAAATAAACCGAACCGATTTAATTCGGTTTGGTTTGATTCGGTTATGGGCCATTTCGGTTCGGTTTCGGTCGAATTCGGTTTTTGGTTATTCGGTTGGGTTGGAACTGAATTAACCGAATGCTCACCCCTAAAAATGCATATTATAATGAATTTACAATATATACGGATAAAGATATTCAAGGATATTGATTATGAATGCCCTCCTGGCCGCTTATGATGCTTGAGGCTTGAGTAGGCAATCCACTGGAAAATCACATCCGAACATTTAGGAAATAACTCAAAACACTCTGGTGCCTGGTACTCCAAGGAACAAGTATATATAAGAATGTTAATAATTATCAAACTGGTATTCATATTATAACACTGACAACACCACCTTGTGTAAACAATCACATTCCTGTAGCCCATTTTTGTATTCAACGAAACAATACCCACCAAAAGCTACTAATCATTCGGTGCAAACTGCAAAGACCATCGTTATATTGAAATTGTCAAAAACCCTTGTAATGCATGTCAACTGGTGTGGCACCAAGGCCCCTTAGCTAAAATGGCAGTAAACACACTATATTTTTTCAATATAACCCACTTTCACAATGAGTTGTCAATAAGTTCACGAGTTACAATAACGTGGTGAGTTTGTATACTGTGTGGAAGTATTCCAAGCTACTAATCTTCGCTTCAAATCAATTTTCCGTACCATTGACCATGACAAATGTGGATTCTCATTTTATACAGCATACAACATGACTTAAGAATCATCATCATCCAAAATTCTAGCCTTCTCCACCATAATGGGGATGAACTATGGAGCATCACAACTACATAAAATAAGTAATGAACTTTTATGATCAGTGTTGTTAATCTGGCTGTCAGTATCAAATTCCTAGCAAATACCTATGAGCAAGAGACGGCCTTAGCTAATCCCTAACCATCTCTATTGACAACATAACTCGAAAATATTTCGTAAACACCTATTGTCTATCTAACCATTCAATACGGGAAAAACAAGCATGAGAACCTGTTGTATCATATGATCATATCATGTCCGTGCAAAATGCGTACCTGATACGACAAGGACACTCCAAAATACATTAGGACACATCAATATCAGTCCCGTGTCCATATCGTGTGGTATCCGTGCAACATAGCAAAATATAAGTGACTATATGATTTTTGAACTTCAATGAGAAGAATATCTCCCAAATTAATACCACGGTTTCAAATCAAGATCCACACATAGAAAACGAAACACATGTTGAATTTCTTTGCCAAGAACTGTGGATATCTAGGCTCACTCTCTTGCCTCGCCGGGAGCCGTCTCGTTGGCTCTCAGGCTCCTGAGCCGTTCAACCCACCGGTCCTCCGGCACCCGGCCCGCCCAGTCCGGCGCCGACCCGAGGAAATTCACCCCCCTCATCATGTCCATGATCCTCGAGGCGGTCTCCGGCGCCAGCGGAGACCTCCTGCTCTCGTCCTCCTCGATCGCCCTCAGCATCGACGCCTCCCTCTCATTTCCCTCCTCTACCTCTCCCTCTCCCTCCTGCTCCGCCGGCTCCGACGACGACTCATCATCTTGTTCATGTTCTTCTCCGTTGATTCCTCCATTGAGACCTACGGAGAAGAAATTAGTGTCAGGGTTAGGGTTTTGGGGGCCACTGGAGCGGGTGTGGAAGGGTTCGGGCTCGGATTCCGATTCGGGATCGGAGTCGGAGTGCAAGGAGATGGGGTGGTAGGAGTCGCCGTGGTCGGCGGCGGTGTCGGTGTCCGTGTCGGAGAAGGAGTCGTCGTCGTCGGTGGAAGGGGGTTCTGTAATAAAAAAAGGAAAATAATAGAGGGATTAGATGAAGATGATTATGATAATTTCCGGAAATTAAATTGTAATTTTGAGGAATTAACCTTGAGGAGGAATCGGCATTTTTGCTGAGGAGAGAAGAACACTGAACAGTCTGAACTGATCACTGATGCGAGAAGAGTCCAAATTTGTTATATAAATGATAATAGTTGTAAATAAAAATTGAAAGATAAAATAGATTTGAAATAGTAAATAATAAGGACTTTTTCGCAAAAACGTCTATAGTAAAAGTGGGACATTCGTGTTTTAGATCCAAAACTTAAAAATAATGTGTAAATAACTATAAACTAAAAAAAAAAGTATGCACTGAGCCGGCTCTATAACGTGGCAAGTTATTATTCTACGATTAGACCACTAGTGCTAGATGTCAATATGAGAAAATAGGCACCACATCTATGCCTCGTTTGGTTTGCAGAATTATCAGAATGAAAAAGAAAAGTGATTACCTTTCTATGTTTGGGTGCCAAAGAAATTGAGAAGGAAAGAAAAATGATTTCCAATAGAAGAAAAATTATAGGAGAAAGTGTTCTATCCATCCAAGCAAGGAATCACTTTCCCACATTGAAATATTCACTTTCCTTTCCAAATTTTTTGACATTTCCAAACACCGGAAAAAAAAATCAATGAGAATTGTAATTTTCCAAATGAAAGAAAATGCCAAATATTGATTTCCTTTTCCTTCCATTCCGCGAACCAAACGAGGCCCTAGTATTTTATTTCTTTATTAAACGTTTATGGGAGATTTGGGGGCTTGATCTCCTTGATAATTATACACCAATCTCAATCATTAATGCATTTAGGATTAGTTTGTAAAGAAAAACTAAATTGTTCATATTATATTTCACCCATAGATAATCTTAGGCCTCGTTTGTTCGCAAAAAGGGAAGGAAAGAAAATTAATTTTTGGCGTTTCCTTTTTATTTTTATTTTTGGTGTTCGAAAATGACAAAAAAAAATAGAAAAAAAGTGTATACTTAAAGGTAAGAAAGTGAACCCTTACTTGAGTTGGATGAACCATTTTTCCCAACTAATTTCTCTTCTATTGAGGATCATTTTTTTTTCCTCAATTTATTTGACACGAAAACATAGAAAAATAATAACTTTACTTTTCCAATACCATAATTCCACGACCCAAAAGAGGCCTTAAATTTCCAAAAAACTCCTCTCTCTTTTTTTTCCGCTACGACTTGGAACATTTCCATATTTCCACAACTAGGAAACAAGAATGGAGAACTATGAAGGCATCTGAGAAAAAAAGAAGAAGAGAGATCCATGAAGCATTAACAAGCCTTTAATACCTATTTCATGTTATTTGGTACTATTGTTGATTTCGCGTACATGCCTATGAAGACTGACTTAACCTCAAACGCAAGATGAACTTGCTCATAGAAATGACAACTATTAAAACTGATAAGCAGAAGGAATCTGCAGTAGAAGAGGAGAGTAGTAAAAACTGTTGTAAAAATGTATACAGTTGGTTAACACAAACCTCTTCGGTTCGGGTGGTCAAAACTACCGTTGCTCAAAACGATATTCGACCATCCATGTCAATTTGCTTCCAATGAACCAACAAGTTTTGAAGAACTTCTAGAACGTGTTCTTCTAGTAATGTCGCTTCGTCAAGCTAGCAGTGATGACCTGATAGACTAAAGTGCTGTTGCAAAATACTTGTAAGAATTCTCTCCTTTTCTCTTGTTCTCTGTTCAGTAGTGCTTATGAAGCAAAGTGCTAGAGTAGTGCTTATAAAGGGGAGCGATCCCCAGTTATGTTATAAAACTGAACCATCCACACATGGATCTACTTCATCTATATTCCATCTCACTCCTGCCGGCATGACCCGCTCATCAGCACTATATTGGCTAACTGGCCTACCCATATGAAAATGCTCGTAGGACCACAACTACAAATAAAATGGTACAAATTATCTAACGTATATAACATTATATGAACAAAATTAAATTAAATCATACCTGAAGTGTGGTACAGCCAGATATGTTGGTATGTATTTCACATCCGGGTCGAAGAGTAACAAAAGTAGTCATCGAGCTATATACATGGGCTAACACTGCTGCACCCCATGAGGATTTATGCAAACAAAAAACTACTCAGCGGACTTGCTGCATCAGTGCTCCGGACCTACGCTTATCAAAATTTCACTTCCAACCTGGACGTCAACTTTGAATGGCAATCACACAAGCACAATACTGCAGGAAATAAAAAGTGAACATATTGCACAGAAGGACCAGTTTAAGTATAGAATCATCCAAGTAATATTGAACTTCAAAGTAATAAACATAAACATTCTCTACCACTCGTCGCTAATCAATAAATAACATCATTTGCCTCATGACAAAGAGTACGCGAAAGAAAGAAAAAAATACAAGCACCAAGGCTAAATGTTTTCCTTAATAACGCAAACAAGCAAGCTTTAATAACAAGGACCTGACTACGTTTTGGATCCAGAGTTAACTGGGTCCAGATGCACTGCCGAATCAAAATAAAGTGTCGACGGGAAGTACTTTTTCAGTAGCTCATCGGAGCATAAGAACCTGGACTTCCATGCCGAAGTCCTCTCAATTTTATTGCCAACGAACCAAGCAGAGCCTGCAAGGAGTGCAGTATTTAGTATGAACACGTATGTAGATGAAACCAACAGATTTATTTTTACATTGCGACTGGTCTATTAGTTCAGTGCAAAAATCTTGTGTTTAGGTGCATACCGAAAGCATAAGATTGTATAATATGCAGGGCAAGCTAATTTTGGATATAAAACTTAATGTTGTGGCGGATAAACAGCTCCGGACAAACAAAGCATCATTAAAATCAATGTGCCATAGTGAAGTTAAGCTTACGATTATTGGGAGGATTTGAGTTTGAATAGTATCAATGCGAACACACTGATCCACTAACCCAAAGGTTCATACAATCAAGTGCATATACGTAATAGATAATGCACAAGAACCAACCAGTAGGTGCTTTCGTGGTATCTCCTCTACAAATCAAGGACACACTAACTGAATAGTTTCTTATAGCTGAGTAGTTAACCCAATCAAGGGAGTTAGAATATAATAATTTACTGTAAACATACATTTTGAGATTCGTACTTCAAAGATAGTTTAATATAAAGTCATACACACGATATATCCAGTAACCTTTCTATGGGGAAGCTGCTCATTTTATGACAACTTTAACTCCTCAAGGTAAAATACCTTTGGAGGTTTACTCAGAGTATACTTTCAAACAATATTCACTCTTAAAGCTTGAGATACATAAATAAATAGGGGAAGGAAAAAAAGGAGAAGAAATGTTGTGGAGTTTCCTTGGCTATACATTCATAGATTATGAATCAATTATTTTTGAATAGTGGGACAAATATTTGAAGATTTTGTGATATTTTAGACGTGCTTAATATACTTTGGAATGTGATTCAAATTCTGCAGATATGATGAATAATTTGGATTAACAATATATGACAAACTCTCCCTTTGTGTGTGCATGCATTTGTGCACGTAACTTCCCAATTTAGAAGATTTAGAGACTAACCCTTGCTCTATGGGGTAAACTAAGCCAAAATTCCAGGTTCGGGATTGCCTGAAGAACAGTGAAAAAAATGTTAGTAGTAGTGACTACAAAGTGCTGTATTTTGCATAACACACACACACACACATATATACAAAAATGATATACACAAATCACAAATTATAAAATAAACAAGTTGAATTGATAAAATATTGAGAGTGGAAACTGTTTGTTATTTTGTTCACAAGTTTCATAAAATCACTCCCAGAGCTTATATTTTGACATTATCAGTTGATTCAACTAGGTTGGGTTAGAGTATCAAATTGCTTCAACAACCCTTTATCTCATCTTCATAAAACCCAGGCAACCAACAAAAATCTTTCCTATTGCTCATCGTCTTGCCTAAACCTCACCCAAACCAGTTCTGAATCCAAGTCCCTTGACCTAGTTACATGACAGTCTCTTTTCTTTCTTTCATTTTCTCATAAACACATAAACCCGATTTCAAATCGGTTCAGGTCCTATGTATATAACCAAATCTCTGCCCCACTTCCACTCCAAATTCTTCACTAAACCTTAGTTATGCCAAAAAAGGAGTTCCTCCTTTTTCTCAAACCCTCAAAGTCAATAAATATTATTCTAATAATTTGCAGGATATTATATTCATAACATGTTTTCCACTTTCAATAAGGAATACTCCAAATATATTCTGGTTAAATAAGAAACTAGTATGAAATTATCGGAGGATTCAAAGGATTAATATCATTATACAAAGTTTTGAGGATCAATAATGAAATTAAAATTATCTTACAACAAATATATTGAAAGAGAGAAAATTTAAGATATAAAAAAGAAAAGAAAGCTTAAGTCAAAAATGATGGAGGACCAGATCATGACATGGGTCCATTGGTTTCTCAAGTCCAACAGTGACTGAGTCAGACATTGGCTTATTTATCTGGAATTGTATTGTCGAACATTGGTTTCATTTTTAGTCAGCAAAGCTGACTTAGTTATTGGCTTAGCAAATTCAGATATGTGTGTTATTCAGATTTGATTTTATTTTATTTAGTGATGATTTAGTTCTATCTATGACACAGCTCAGATTTATATATAAACAGTTGCATTGTATAATTTTGAAACTTAAAGAGAATAAGAGAATTTTATTTTATGAGTTAAACTGTAAGATTGCCAAATACTTAATTCTTCATATTTATCTTGCCTCTATATAATCCAATTATCAACCCCCAACACCACCCCCCCCCCCCAACAACCACACACACAATTTCCTATTAGTCATCTACAAAATCTGCTACCGCGTCAATCTGTTCAAATTCAGATCTACACTGGGCAACTAGAGAAAATCTCACGCTACATAGTCTATTTTGGGTGTGCAACCACATTTTGGAAAGCTGACTTCAAATCTTACAATTTCCGTGTTTGAAGGATTTTAAGACTATTGGTCAGGTCTCCGTATCTATTATTTTTGTCAGAAACAAATTTTAGAAAAGGAAATATCAACTATGTTGCACGGACGCGGATATGGCACGACAAGTTACAAACTCAGTGACATAGACACACGACATTGATTTTGGAGTGTCCTAGTGTCTGTCATGTCCAAAATGGCGCGACAAGGAGACAACACCAATTTTTGGAGTGTTCGTGATTCCTAGAATATCAAAATGGTCGAAAAGTGTAACATTTGCATTTTGTAAAGAAATGTGATCTCACATGCACGTGTGTACTTATATACACATTAGCCACTATATCGCTGTCAATATTAATATCATAAATATAACTTGAGTATAATACTTGGTACCTTGAATTGATCTAATAAGTGAATTAAAGAAATAAAATGAAGGCATGTTTATGATAGAAAACGAGGGGAAAGTAGTATAGTTGTCTATCCTGTGTGATGCCTGCTCATTTCATGCCACTGAAACTATATGCAGAATCTAAAAAGTTATGTTTTCTGAAATGTGCACATGGTGCAGAAAATCCAAGATAAAAGTAATGCTTATATGTTCAGTATATATGAACGAAAATTAAAATGAACAAGGCTAGCTGTTTGAAGTAATAATATACTTGTGCACCATGGATCCCAAGAAAATAGAATCTATAAATGGTTCCAACGAGAAGGTAGCCTCCCAGAAGGCATAGTAATCTGAAAGGAGAAGCAACAATTTGGTCAGGACAAATGCTTAAGAAACTAAAAACTGCCATTGATAAACCGAAATATTCGCACTACAAATGCTCATAAATTAAATGCTTCATGTAGAGGGAATAAAGTGACACAATACATGATCATTAATGTGCCAAACCATCCCCATCTCCCTCCACCAACAGAGATAACCTTTGCACAAGCAGATGGGTGCCTAAGTTCTGTAGCCTGATGAAACCATAGACCATATGTCACAATTCTTATTATGTGTATAAATAAACAGACCACCATCTTTTCAATAAAGAGTTATGAGAAACTATTAAGATTTGTTAGTGTATACTTCACAAACCTACAAAATGAGCAATAAGTTCTAATCCTCAATGGAAAAAATAATAAAAAGAAGAAGATAACTCCGGCATGATGTCTTATACTATTCACTGCTGGTCCTAAGGTCATATAAAAGGCAAGGGTTGCATAGGTAAGAGAGAGCCAGCGTAAAACTGTCAGGATCTTATGAAAGGAATCCATACAAATACACCTTTGGGTATCACTCAGGTAGAGAGGAGATGGCTCTTAACAGACAGTGGAACGGAAGGATAGGGATATATGTTGTTGATCCCAAAAATTTGTGACAAAGGATTTGCTATTCTTGCGGTTGTAATGGAAAAAATAAGCTCAAAGGGGGAAGACATAATTCAGCATGGACTGAATCAAGGACTTTTTCGGATTCTTGACATAACATTAGTACCTACGTAGAGACACTTGCATACACAAGTAGATGGCAAAATGTGCGGATACTCTTGCACCTAGTAGACACGGTCTTGTTAGTTGTTATATGTACAAGAAGTACTACTACTAGCTGCTGTCATTTCAAAGGTGTGACAAACTAGAAAACTGGTCTCCTTTAACCACTTTCACAAAGGCAAAATTCTTTTTTTTCCCCTCTTCTACCTAGAGTTAAAACCTAACATCTTCAGTTTTACATCTTTCTTCTTTCATATAGCAGAAAGGTTACAAGAGTTAACACACTTCTTGCTTCCATTATTTTACATCTTTTTAGTCTCAGAACCTAGAATAGTTTCTTCTGCTTTACTGATAACAGAGCTTCTACAGCTCTATTAGTTACATATGAAGGTAGGAAACAATTAATTATATACTTACATATTCACAGCTCCCTAGCAACTGAAATGAATTTGGTACCTAAGCAAAGAAAAAAAAAATAGAATATCAGGATGGATAACACTACAGACATCCAAGAAAATTAGCGCGCTGATAAAAAAGTACAGAGGGCAGCAGCTTACTTGGGCTTCTTTAGGATCACATAAAACTGAAACAGAAAGTGAACAATTATTCTCTCTACCATTGGCTATCATTTTCACTATAACCCCTTTATGGGGATCTTTCGTGTCTGTTGAAGCAAACAAATGAAATACCTTATCAGTTTAAGGAAGACAACTTACCCTATGGAGAAAGCAAGAGGCTTTCATATGCCAATGTAAAGCTTTTGAAAATGAACGAATACTAAGACTGAGGAGCATTTGAACTAAAAGATACAGGTGGGTCAAGATTGCAAGCTGACAATAACATTAGCAGAAGTGCATTTAAAATAACTAGAGCAACAAAGTGAGATGGGGTAATCTGGATGAAGCATAGGAGAAAGCCAACGCAGTGACACAAGATAGAGACCTAAAGGACAATCTATATGGGCCAACTGACGATAAAACAATCGAGATTTGGAAAGCCTAATTGGAGAGAGATAATTATTAATAATCTTCAGATATTCAGAATTGACAATTGAATTCAAGAATACAAGTTCCAGTTTACCAAAGGATCAGATGCTGCCATGCAATCAAGACGAACTGAATCTCAATCTCAAGATGGCAATCCCGCTCAGTCCGGGGTCCAAAAAGCAATCACGATGCAAGTGAAACGAACTTGACTAGATGTGCATGTACTTGGGTATTTTGCTAGTTTCAGATTTTGGATGAAGTGTATGATGAGATATAGGTGCTGTCGCAGTCTCGAAAATTAACAATCAAAGAGGGTTTGCAAGATGGTGGCTAGGGTGGAGATGTGGTTGGTTGTCCAAGCGAAGGAGAGTAAAGAAGGGTATCAGTGGCCGGGCAGCAAAAGGGCAAGGGGAAAACATTGCATGTGGTTTCAGCAGCAGAAAGAGGGCAAGAAGGAGAGGTTCCTGATGTTTCTGCAGTGAATAGAGACGAAAAACAAGGGGTATGGGTCCTGAACAGTGGCAGGGCAGCAAGGAGGCCTGCCTAGGATTGTAGGGTTGGATGTAGTAGGCAGGGGAGTGGTTAAGAAAGGGATGGAGTTGAAGGTCTGCAGCAAGCAGAAACATCAAGAGGGGCCCTGTGGTTCCTTCGCAGCAACAACACTAGGAAGAGGGGAAGAACGTGAAAACTATCCTAGGATTTGAGGAGAAAAATAAGATGAATAATAATAATTCCATTAGGAATAAGAATCACTACACAAATTTTCAATGAAATTATAAACTCTTCATTGAATAAAAAAAAGCCTTAAGTGAGCTTATACAGCAATACAAGGTTTGTCCATCAAGTATGAACTCCAAATATTTTCAATAAAATTATGAACTCTTCATTGAATAAAACCAAGCTTTAGATAAGTTTATATAGTCATACAAGGTTTGGCCATCAAGTAAAGTCAAACTTACCAAATATAATCAATCCTACTAAGAACTACTATATATAACTAATCCTAGGAATCAAACTAGTGTATAAATAATTAAGTGAAACGTGCCCAAACAAGTGCACCGAAAAATAGAGCTAATAACTCAATTTCTCAATATTACACCATATGCTGACCGGTCATCCCATCACAAAGTTCTTGAAAAGCACAAAAGAGTAGCTTGTCAAAATGACAAAAAATTAATTCTAGAAAAGAAATTACAGTCTACAATAAGAAAAGCAATATAGCAATGCCAACAGAAACCATAATGCTTTCCAGTGTCATATGCTATTAAGCTTAGGTTATACTAACGAATTCACAAAAAAAAAAAAGTGTAACAAGTACCAATATGTACACAGCTTAGGTATTCAAGAGATTACTGTCTAAAGAACAAGCTGTTGTTTAGCCTGCAAAGGCATGTTAAGCAAGGTGAATCCAGATGAAGATGACATGGTCTTCAAGAATGTCAAAGGAAATTTGATAGCTTTGATGACAAATGACACCCCCAAAATCTTGTATTTGATAAACTAGGACAAATGCAGCCAAGCTGTGGTTTCATTATAGTTTCCTTTATAAAAGGGGCTGTATGCAACTGCTGTGGTAGCAATCAATATCAACTACATGAAGATGTATAGAAGCCTTAATATTTATTTACATTGATGTAACAAGTTTTCACTTTTCACCAGTTAATGCAAGACTTCTCCCAAAAAAAAAAACCAAAAAGAAAAAGAAAAGGAAAGGAAGCAGACAACAATATATAATTAGCAACTAATGAAGCTGTAATAGTGTGTAAATGAGATAATTGGAGGTTGGACATAGTGGAGCCCAATCCATTATAGACTAGAGAACTAGCACAAGCACAAACCATATATACCACAAAAAAAGAATATAACAGTACCTATGAGGGAAATTTCTAGATTTGAAGCATAACCTATAGACTTGCAAACATAATATCCTGCAAATACCAAAAGTATCAATTAGTATCTCTGAACCTATCTGCAAATAAGCTTAGTTCTTCGAGAACTCGTACAAGTAAGCTATTTGGAACAACATAAAAGTATAGCCTATAAATAGTGGAAACACGACTTTCAAGAAACCGTGAAGAACAAACATGTTGGCACCAGAAAGAATTGAACAAGTAATAAGCTGATAAATGTTAATTAATTCCATCATTCTTAATACAGGTCATATGTGAGTTGCAGTCAGGGGCTGTTTGGTTGCTTGACAGTGACCATTACTAAAAGTGGGCTTTGAATGTCCACTTGGTAAAACATTTAAAAGTGCCTTAAAGTCGAAATCCAACAGAAAGTGGACTTCACTTCAATGTATAAAGCTTTCTTCCCTTCTCCACGTCCAAATTTTAAAACAGGATATCGACTTCCAACGGTTTTCAGTCTTAAAGTGGCACATCCATGAACCACTTTCAATGTTTAGCAAATGGTTTCTTGGATTTGAGCTTTCCAGAAAGTGCAACTTATTCCATGTTGGATTTGCACTTTCCACTTTCATCATCCACTTTCAATCAACCAAACGGACTCAACAGGAAGGTTTAGATATGGGGTTCAACAGTCAAACTTCATAAACCTGTGATATGGGTGTTCATCATTCTTAAAATAGAAAGTTAAAAACATTGAGACTGAAGTAGGGAAGCCAGAACAAAGAAATAAAACTATATCAACTGCAGGGATACATTTATGAACTATGCAGTAAATAAACAAGAAGCGTGAATCTACTGAAAGTATAGGGGTGACTTTCAAATTATGAAATCAAGGTAGAGATTTTGGTAGAGATCAATCACTGAAGCAAATTCTTGGGAGAAAGTGCACATCTGGTAGCATATAACAACATAGAAAATCAGATCAGTAAGAGGGATTCCAGTACTTCCCAAAGGAAAGAAGACGGCATTTAACAAAATTTAAAGAGAGGGCTTTAAAAATATGGCCTCATGAGATAAGGGTACTACGGAGTAATTAAGACTGGGCATATGCATAATACACAGAGAGCTGAGCTAGAACTGTATCACGAGGATTTGAGCCCTAGTCTTTTCATGGAAATTACGACATAGACCATTGATATAAAAACTTTGGATATTTTAAAAAAACTCATCTTTACACAAGGGTGATGTCAAAGTGATATCTATTAGCTCTACAGCTTGACTGTTTAGAAATTAACTAAATTTAAAGAGAGGGCTTTAAAAATATGGCCTCATGAGTCATGAGTCATGAGATAATGGTACTATGGAAGTAATTAAGCTTGGGCATACACATAATACACGGAGAGCCGAGCTAAAACTTTATCACAAGGGTTATCTTATCATTTGGAAATTACGACATAGACCATTTGATATAAGAACCTTGGATGTTTTATAAAAAAAACCAACTTTACACCAAGGTGATATCAAAGTGATATCTACTAGATCTACAGTTTTGAATGTTTAGAAATTAACTTTCAAGTCTAATCTATGCATGTGAAGTTGTGTACACAATTGGTCCTTATTTGAATTCCAATTCCAATTTCATGTCTGTAAATACTAAATAAATCTAGTGAACTTGCTACTGAGTATTATATCTGCGGGAAATTAATATAGGGGTGACAAACCTCCAAAAAGATCTTACTTTTGACAATTGGCATTTACATTGATGATAAATACAGTGTGAAGTATTGTGATCAAAATACATTGTAGTAAAACCTATGCTTACGATAGATATCAAATTTGTTTTACTGTCCATTTCCTCATTTCTTCTGCTAGTTCTAAAAGAAGTCTAGTGAATGTACACTTTGGAGTTTGGACATGCTGCTACTTGATTGTAGCATATATCTATGCAACTAAGCCATTTTGCTCAGGAATATGTCTATGTAACCAAGCGACTTGACAATGGATATGAGAAAAGACTACCCGTTAGTTTTTTTTTGGCTATGCTGCTTTATTTCTCACTTATGAATGAATGTTATGTTCATAATTGCATCTCTTTGAACAAAGCACAGGCACAAAATCACTTAAGAAAACAGATGGTTAGAATCATAAGACCTTCCACATTGTCAGCTACTAGTGCACTGCACTTCATTCCACATCGTGATGGGCCTCCGCAGTCCTATTACAGTAAATTAAGGTCAGAAAAAGAAGATAGCATCGGAGGAAACCACGTCTATTCATTTTAAAAACAACCAGATCAAATAATTGTTAGAAAAAGAAAGAAGAAAGAAAACAGTAGCCAGATTGCTCTAAGAGATATATATTTAGTTTGGCCTGTAAAGTTAATGCATATCTGTGGTTTCAAACCAAAACATGTGTTTCAATTTGGAATTAGAAATTTGAGCACCTAAGAGGTGATCACAGTAAACCCCAAGTTGTCAAGCATGGAGCGAATAGATGTTGCAAGCATGTAAGTTGCAGGCTCATCTTAAAATAAGAAACGGGGGCCCCTTTTCAAGTAAGAAATGGAATAACCAGAACCAAAGTGTATCTCAGTATGAGCCAGCAGAAGATCTTATCACAAGCCTTATGACCCTGCCCTTCTGGAACCTCTAAACACTAATTACCTCTACTCTAATGATTAACATTATTAACATTAGAATACTATAATCAGATAATATTCACTATTGATGAATGAACATGATTTAGAGTCTTTTTCTTCATTCATGTTCTCTTTTCCACCCTCTATAGACCCTAACCATCATGGCATATGCTTTAGCAATAATAGAGTGCTTGCATCTTTTTCTGTTTTGCCGCTTTAGATGCACAAATTTATGCTTTTTTCTTGAAGCACAACCTCCTTTTGGATTGTATCTTCAGAAAAACCACTATATTCCTTTACATGCACATCCGCTCACCTCCATGTTCTCAAAGAAATCATCCCATTCCAAAACATCCCCTGTCAGTTTTCGACTTCCATTACTTATTCAATACTTAATTTGCAAAAGGATGTTTATTTTCTCTTTGAATTCAGTAAGTTCACTTTCAATCATTCTGTGGCTCATTACATTCCTCTCGCTGCTAGCATGGAGTTCCACTAGTCACAAGTCTTATATTGCTAGCAGGAGTGTAATGAGCAAAACCATCTCGAGGTTGACTTGTTCCAGCTTGCTCCTTTATTCTTTGGGCAGCTCGGCTCTGAGTTCCGCTCGAACCAGATTCAAGCTTAAGTAGAATGATATATCGAAACAAAGTTTATTGGACATAATCATACAAATATTGTGAGGAACCAGTCATTAAAACTTATTTGATTGTTTAAGACAACTGGGTTTGCTAATTAAAGTCTTGACTTTAAAGTGAGAGGCTTAAAGCTTGTCTATTGAAGCCTCCTCCAAAGTCCAAGCTAGAGAATGAAGGGAAAAATCTTCCCGTCACAGGAAGAGAAACGAGAGTAACAATGGATTCTTGCTAGTCCTCGTCAAAATATTCTTCTAGTGTTGTCAGAAAATAACATGAAGTCCTCTCCCTCACACTCCGTGCTTGTGCATGTATGATCTGTGTGTATAAACAAGAATACTGACTAGCTAGAGCAGAGCAGTTCAATATCAAACTTCAACATTTAGGTTACAACTTCATTTGATAAGCTAAACGAACATAAATGAACATGCCGTTGTTCAGAGAAGCACGAGCTCTTTACCAAAGGCTCTAAAACCGAATTTTAATCTAAGGCACCAAAATGATTAGATTATGTGAAAGATATTTGCTAACTATACAATTCTATCTATCCAATTCTTTTGAGATTCTCGAATTCCTAGTTTTATGCATGGAGTTTTAGTAGTTAACCTTTGTCGTATTGAACCAATTTCTTTTACTATTCATTCCCTGATACATCTATTTGGCACATTATCTTTCTCTAGGTTGCCATGCATCAAAATCAAGAGCCCAACTCTATTCATGACAAGCTTTAGATAAACATATTTCAGAGATGGACTCAGCGTATAATCGGAGAAATGAGATAATGATGCAAATTTGGGTCATGTTTGGATTCTGGAAGGTGTTGAATGACGACATGACCAATTTGTATCTGAATTTGTAATGAAACAATCCAAACACCTCAAAATATTGATGCATGAAGTAAGCCAGAAGCACAACATGCCAAGTAGTCCACATATGCACCTTTGAAGCTAAGAACGTCGATGACAGGTGTCCGAGGCTAGGCATGAACGAAGAGATCCTAGACCTCCCACTCAACCATTTTGATATGTTTTTGATACTAGCGCATACAACCACTTAGGGATAAAACAAATCACCCTAAGCCCAATAGTAATTTACTGACTATCCAAAGCTACATTATATGCTTTCTAAAATTATCCACAAGAAGAGTTATCAAAAATCTGGACCCTTTTCAAGAGATTGCAGTCTTCGATTGACAATCGAATTTTCTTCCTCGTTTTCATGAAATGACTGGAGAATTCAACTAATACGCAATATACTGCATAAATTTAAATTACATAAAATACATTGTTTTCAACTTCTCAAGGCTGATTATGTACATGACATGTTAGATGTAACTATTCTAATAATTACATATGTGGTTGTTATTTCTTTGCATGACTATTGACATGTTACAATAACTTTTGAAGGTTTTCCTACATTGTATCTCTACCTAAATATGGTCATCCTAAATTAAGAATATAAGATACAACTTTCTAAGGTTTACCACACAATAAAGCATCACGTGAAATTTGTTATGATGTTTATCCCGATTTTTTTGATAAAGGCTTTGTTGTTGATGATGATGATGATGATGATGATGTCGTTATGAAATATGCTATGCAGGATGCCCTATACAAATAATGTTCTCCAATGTAATTGTCATGAACTATGCTTAGCTGCATACTTCAGGAGATGGTAAGTTCAAGGAAAGCAGCTATCGAGGAGAGAACATACATGAAAGCAATTACCTGGCAACCGAAACATTTTGGTGGGTTGTGATTGAATATCATGTCATCGCATAGCTGTTCACATACAAATTGATGAGCTGTATATCAATGACCTGAATAACATGAAATTTAAGCAGTTTAATTTGAAGTGCTGTAGGTTCACTAACAAAATCCATCTCAACGTTATAAACATATGGGATAAGCTTCTCTGAGTCTATACTCAAAAGTAAATTAATTCTAAGCAGTTCCCGGTATATTTACCAGCACTCCTAAGAGAATAATGTGAAACTTCAGAAGTTTAAAAAGAAAAGGTAAACTGATGAAGCCAACCTGAAACCAGAGTGAAGTCCCATTAACTGCTATCATGTAAAACCTACAAAAAGTTTCCATGTTATTGAACACAGAATATCACAAAATTCTAAAGCCTTAATAAATTGAAGGCAAGTATGCTACTCTGAAATGTAATATATGATTTTGATGTAAAGATGCTAAAACTCGACGATTGTTAAAATTTGTTAAGCTAAAATTGTCAAGCATCACAATTTATTCTCTTTACAGAACATTTATCCTATCTCCCCCCCCCCCCCCTTCCCCCCCCCCCCCCCCCCCCCCCCAACCACCCAAAAAAAAAAAAACAAATGTCAAAATATCATTTAAAATAATAATTTAACCCAAATAAGGGAAGTGGAAGTGGATGGGGGTGGGGGTGGGGGTGGGGGTGGGGGTGGGGGGTGGCTAAGGCTGCTTACATCTTGACCCTGCCAAGACGCTCCTTATGCAGGAGCCTCATGGAACTGGGACGCCCTAATGCTTTTTTGTTAATTATTGGTCGAAAATTCATCGAGTTGTCCAAATTCATCGAATTGTCTGATACCCCATAGGTCCTAGTAGTAGCTATCTAAATTTCAATGGAGATGATGAGAAGAAATATATAATTAATTAAAGAATTTGGCAAAATTATCAGGAAACTCCCCTAGCGTTGTTGAGAAAACGTGGTTAAATTAAAAAGAAAGACAAATACCAAATACTCTTCCAGCTTAGCGTTTATATCTCCTGCCTACAGATCTCCGGACTATGTAAGCCCTCAATTCCAATCACGGTATCTCCCAATTCTACAATGGCCACAATTTCCACACGAAGAGAGCAACCTAGAACCAAGCCACTTATAAGTTGACTGAGATCTACGAAGCTCGAACACTACAAGGAAATCGACAACATGACGCATCGTCCCATACACGTATTGGAGACCATAATGGCACTTCAAAATACACTGGGACACACCAAAACCGTGTCAGAACATTGTTGATGCAATATAAAATCAAGTCAATGTTGTTGGGGTTTATTGAATAGAAAGTGGTTGCACATCCATGTGACAAACTCCAAGTATGTATTTCAATATAAAATTCGTATTTTATTGACTTGCATACATGGAGAGTGATAGTCCATGTAGTTGGTATGGTGGGATATTTTACTAGAGGACAAGATCTAAATTCTCCAATAAATATTTATATTTGTCACCATTTCTTGAGAATTTCTCTTAGGAGCTAGGCCCAGAAGGGGACTAGCGACTCGGACGAATGACGCAAAGTGGCACCTGATGACGCACTTTGCATCGGACGGGAGATGGCGCTTTTACGCGCCATTGCATCGTTCAACGCTCTTTCCAGCGCGTCATTCAGGACGTGTTCAGCGCGTGGTGCAGTAGCGTGGGACAAACAACATGGTCCAGCGGTCCAGTGCTCCAGCGTGACCAGTGCCCCCGATGGAACTGGGTTCCAGCGTGAAAGCTACTCATGCTGGAACCGAGGTCCATCATGGTTGTTTCGGTTTGTTTAGCGTGTGCGTTTCAGTTTCGTAATTGTCCACTTAGTGAGAGTTACTGTTGTAATTGCCAGCGTAATGAGGAGCTACTCTCAGATTTAACTGTCCATCATGGGTAGTTATGGCTGCTAGGGGACTTTGACTCCCTTATATATTCTGTTGTTTTTTGCACTTAGGAAGACACTTCAGAATGTATGCAACGAGAGGAGAGTTTGCAGACTGTAGAAGCCACGAAGTGCTGTCCGAGGTTCTGTCCCAGTGAAGTCCATCACCCGAAGGCGAAAAAAAGAGCATTCCAGAAGTTCGTCTATGTGAACTTGATGGTTCCTGAGAGCATATCGACAAAAAATGGTCAAATCTTGCTTTGAGCAACAGTGACAGTCATTAATCATCGCCCAGCAAGAATTTCTTTCTTCTGTTTCTTCTAGTGGTAGCAACTAAGTTGCAAAGTTTTTTTTAAAGCGTTCTATTTCCAGTAAATTGTAGTCCTTCAATTTCCGAGGAGTTGTAATATTGTTCAAGTTGTATTTTTTTTCTTGTACGATTTTCTGTAACCGGAAATAACAAATACTACATGGACCGACATATGATTCACAGACCAATGAAATATGCATGCTTAGATTCAATCGAGGTGAGAATAAATTATAACTGAAGAAATTAAGGAGAAGAAGAACCCTAATTCTGGAAAAAAGCCAAATATGATATAAATTTCGTACCCATCCTCGCTGAGAACGCCGTGAGGGTGCTTGGGAGTGGGAGAGGCCAAGCTATAGTTGTAGAGCGCGTTGCTGCTGCGGACGCTGAGATCGCACCGGTGTCCACTGGCAGCGAGAGGAAGGAGAATAAGTGCTGCGATGAGAATTTGAAGGGGAAGAGTGCGATTTCTCTTCGGCATTTCTTCGAGCAGATTGATCGCAACAAGAGAGAGGGGGAGAGCTTTTGTTTCTGCAAACGAGAGGCAACATGATGATTCGGCTGCTACTTGGAACTTGGACGTATTTTTGGGCTCCGACCACCCGTTTGGGCTTGGGTTGGGCCACTGCTGATTTTAGTAAATGCTTAATAATGTCCAATAAGATCATAAATATCCTTGGGCCACATTTAGGCTGTGTTTGATTGGGCCTTTAATATTTCCATCATTTGTAGTGTTTGATAGAGAAAAAAAACAAAGGACAAGTTAGAGACAACAACCATGGGAGAATATGAGAAGCAACACATAAATGAAGAGAATGATGAGCCTTTTCCGAGAGACCTCCATTATGATCGATGAGAAAACAAGTAGAGTACTAATATATTTGATATCAACATAAATTGATGTTATTAGACACGTCATATCTATTCGTAGTGGCAGTGAAGTTAATATAAATTATTTTCAGAACACAAAATACACTACGACTATTTTTTTGGAAATTATAATTACCAATGGAGCTTTTATAATGTTTTCGAATTTTCAAATATTATCAGCACTATTCTCAATACATTATAGTTTTTAAAAATAAAATTTATAATTTTTTTCACCTTAAAAATTGGCGGACAGTGTAAAATTTTGTTTCCCTTTTTTTTGTAAACACAAAATATATACAATTTTTTTTTATTTATTGGGTTTAACGGGTTATTGGTTTTCTGCTCAAATAGTCCTCGAGCAAAAACACGCCTCTTTTGTACAAACCGTCGTCTCCTTCTCTCGCCGGCGTAGAACTCACAAATCCCTTTCAAAGCAAAAGAAAGCTTCACCGACACAGGTGAGATCTCTGTAGCTCAAAACCCTAACCCTAATCTTAACTCTCCGAAACCCTAACCCTAGAAAACTTGCTGCTTCCCGGAAGACGCGGGCGATGGCGACGAGCACGGCGGTCGATGCGCTGGGGAACCCGATCCCGACGTCGGCGGTGCTGACGGCGTCGGCGAAGCACATCGCCACGAGCTGCAGGTCGGAGAACAAGGCCTTCATCAACTGCAAGAAGAAGGACCAGAACCCCGAGAAGTGCCTCGAGAAGGGGCGGGAGGTCACCCACTGCGTCCTAAATCTGTAAGATCCTCTGAAGCCGTCCCCTCTCCTCTCCTAAATTTGCTATTTATTCATTTTTATTTTGTATTTGTTTATATGCTTGTTGCTACAAATATGAAATATCAGTTGGTTAATCAGAATGAAGTATCTATATGTGTTGGAATTGGTTATGCTTTGTCCGTCGTAGCGATTTGAGCTTCAAATTAGAATTTTTAAATATGGTTAGGATCGAACTGTGCACACTCACCGGGTACGAAATTGAGTTTGGACATTAAACCTCTGACAGGGGTTCGTTCTTGGTGGCTTAATACCGAGAAATATGTTGTCGAATCGAGATACATGTTTCGTTTTGCTTGATTACCGTATCATGTGTATCGTAAAGAGATGCATTATCCCATGGGAAAATAGATTGGTAGAGCACATGTATAGGGATAAATTTAACACATTAAGCAACAATAGACGGCATCGAGAATTCCAAAAAAAAAAGTCTCAAACTTTCAAATGGCGTTCTTAGTACTCAAACACAGGGCCGGCCCTGAGTTTTTTGGTGCCCAAGACAAAAATCAAAACGTTGCACCACTAGGCCTCGAACTCATGCCCCTTTACATAGGAGTTGCAAGTGAAAACCAACTTTGCTAACCAAGTCATCATGTTATGTTGTGTGAGCACTAATATTTAGAATACAACGAAAAGTGATATGTATAAGAAAAGAAATTTTGTTGCCTCGGACGGCTGTCCTGTCTGCCCTATGCTAGGGCGGCCTGCTCAAACATGTAGGTTAAACATAATATAGCTTGTGTATATCATGTAGATGTAGTTCATTAGGAGGATCTTAGACTTGCATAGGTGATTGGGTTTTGAATGTTGAATCAGTTACTTAGATCGGCTTATTCATGAAGGGCAACTAGACCGAGGAAATTGTTTGTAAGGTTACGTCAAGTAAAAGCGTCATGATGTTTGTCATAGGAAAGGAGGAATGCGCTAAACTTGCATAAAGAAAAAGGCTTATCCCATTCAATGTGTAATCAGCTTGCCACAGGTTAACTACATAAATGTACTGGGTCGGTCACTGCCTGCTTGATTTACACTTGATTTTCTTGTTCCTGTAAAATTGTGAAAGAAGTGATTTCTCTTTGAAGTTGTTTGTTTTTGAATTGGTTATAGAGAGGCTGATTTGGTCAAATTTTGACGAGGCTAGGTAGATGCTATGTGTTATATATGTTTTAGTTGTAGCTACTGTTTGTAGGATTTTCTCTCCCTATGTTCTACTTAAATCTAATATAGGAATAAGAGATCAAGAATAGTAAAGTTATGGTCAACCTTCTTTGGTTGATTATGTACAAGATAAGAATGGTCAAATGCTTGTTGGTAACAAGGAGAAAAGTGCTATGTTTTTCGTGTTAGTGGGAAGCCTGCAAATGCAACGCTTGGGTATTTTTATTGAATATTATATGGAGGATGAATAAGTCTAGGAATGGCCGTGGAGGATGGATTTAATTAATATGGGGCTAACAACCACTGCAACTGAGGCTTAGCACGGTACATGAAATCTTAATAAAACTATAAATTCACTAAGCTCCCTAGACCAAGTAGTAGGCTATATATAGGGCTCATATATGCAAGTGAAAATGAGAATTCTTAGTTGGTTATGTAGGTAGGCAAGATGGAGGCAATCATTGATACATATTATGAAACATAATTGCAAAAGCTGAGGCGAAAATAAAAATTAGTGAAGGTGTTTTGACAAAATATAAGATGGAACTTTATATTCTCTAGAATATAGCGATGGTTTCTGCTGAAGGAGAAGACTTAATAGACATTGAATAGGAGCTGTGAAGAAGATTCTAAGGGTCTCTTCAATGTCAGTTTTCAATGAGAGGATACAATAAAGGGATTTAAAAAGGCTACCCTAGATCTTTGGCTGGAACTAGTTTATCTGTGTATTTTTCTTTTGGTACCATACACTGTATAACTATAGCTGCAACCTGCAACAGACCCGACCTGAGTTGAGTTGAGTTCATGCCGTGTTCTTCTAGCTTAGCTCGTTTAAGGTTGGGCATTGTTGAGCTGAACTCGAGCTCAAGTTCAGGCTTGAATGGTTCATGGGCAGCTAGGCTAGGGAGCTGCTCAAGCTCGAGTCATGCTCCAGCTGAAGCTCTAGCCGTGTGCCTGGACTGGGCTTTTATGGGCCTCGGTCACCTAGTGACCCATCAAATTTAACAGTGCAACTTTATTTATGCTTAGCTGCAGAATTCCTCTGATCACAAGTGATATAGGACTTGAGTAGCTCCGCAGACCTTCTAACTTACCGTCCATCAGGTCTTCGTAGGGATGTATGCGTGTCGGAGGTTGAAACCTCTGCCTCCATCTCCACCAAAAATATATGCCAACACATCCCTTTCCGACTTTAACTTGGAAGAAATATTCGCTACACCTTCGTTGGAGGTCCACGTATCCACCTCCGCCTCCACCTGTGTAGCCGGTTCCACATAAACATGTGTCGAGGGTGAAGTACTAAGAAGTGTCTATTTGAAAGCCAACAGAGTCGGGTGCGGAGGTGTCACGCCCCGCTCCCGTAGGAGTGATCGTCCTCGCTAAGGCGTGATGCCGCACGGGCCTAGGTTGCGCCCGTGCAAGGCCAAGTCCAGAAACGGCCGATTTGAGCTAGGCCACAGAGTCGCACAGAGTGTCCCCATTTGCAGCGGAAAGTAAATGAACACAAGTTGAAGCGAATTCAAACACTTTATTGATCTTCAAGAAGTTTACAAGCGGCGCTAGGCCGATATTACAGATCGCTCAAGCTCTCTCTCTCTCTCTGAAATATAAAAGGGCGTGCCAAGTGGCTTACAACATAGAATGATTCATGGCGATGTTCCGATACATTATGTCCTGTATAGGGTGCTTCAGCTTCTTGCAACGTCCCAAGGCCCCGGAGTTGGCTCCGCGCCTTAACACGTTCGATGGAAGCTCCGCACCTGCCGGCGTCTCCTGCATCCTGCAAGCAGACTGTGGGGTTATCAGTACATTGTTATGCACTGGTGGGGAGGCTAGCTCGCCCACAATGCTATCATTACCAAACACGTTATATTTACTTTTGTGCATCTCTATCATTCATTGTCTTTCTAATCTTGCCTTAGGATCATTTTCATGACATATCTCATAGCCTATCTCGTGTTGCCGAATACAAGTGTCGCATGGAAATACATGTACGACTTACCCATACTTACCGTCCGGCCTTCCCTGTCCAAAGCAAACCAAGTTAGACAACAGTTCATATATTCTAACTTAACATGATTCACGTAAGCATTCAGTGTCAAGGGCGTGTTCCTGCCTCAGATTCTAGCGCGTCGTAGGCGTGTGTTCTTTTAACTCGTTTGCATGAAGCACCCTTGTTATTTGGTGTGATACATTTCAAGCCGTTCAGTAGGCGCTTGTTCATTTAACTTAGACTACTTTGATTTCAATGCAAGGACTTGCACGTGGATAGCCACCAGCAAAGTCCACTTAATCTATATGCACCGGTCGCTGGCATGACAAGCCATTTTGGACATTTCCCCTTGGTATTTCTCAACTTAGCGTAGGGTGATGGCTGGTACACCCCGTTAAGTCTCTTGAAATATCATGCACTTACGTCTCTCGGTGCCCAAGCCCGCACCCAGGCAGCCCGTAAGTCCCGCTTTTGATTCCGCCTAGGCCGGCCACGGTATACTCCACACAACGCCCGTGCCGCAGAATCCTTCCACTACACGGCCACGGTATACTCCACACAACGCCCGTGCCGTTTGTCCCCGACCATTTCGTATTATCTTGTTATTTTAACTTAACGGCTATCTCCGAGCCGTAGGCTAACCCTTAGCCATAATGCGTTATCGACCAGGTTGGCGTCCGTGCAGCGCGGGTAGCGAGCCCCGTTGCACGTGCCCGTCACACCTGTCGCTAACCATTCCTTTCCTTCTTATCTTTTATTCATTCCTTCTTTTTCTTTCTTTCACTTGTCCATTCGTTCATTGATTCATTTTCGTATTCATCCATTCGTTGATTCATTCTTTCACTCGTTTATTCGTTCATTCTTTCATTTATACATTATGCAACTTTCCGTGTGGGAGTCGCCTTGGCGACCCATCGGTCCCATAGTCTTTCAATGTTGCTAAACTCTACTCGGAACGACTATGTCGATAGTCTTCCGTTTCATTGTTGTAATCCATTCATTGTTTCATTGTTGAACGTGTAAGGGACTTGAACGTAGCTTGTGCCTTAGCACGAGTGTGGAGCGCGGTACGAGAATTCACATTTTCCAAGTTCCTTTCCATATTCTATACAAGCATGCAAGATGGGATTATTCCCTTAGCTAGGTGCGTTGAGTCATTCATTTATTAGCATGCGCGGTGTTATCGCCTAGCGATTCTAGCAATAGTGTCCGTATTGTTATGTGTCTAGGCTAAGCAAAGACGGGTTCATCGGAGCCACCCACCTTAGCGATGTTCGCATCGGCCGAGCGATACTCCGAGCGCGCCTTTGAAAGTCTTAAGTCTGGATTCATCTTGACGGGCCAATGTAAGCCTTGCATCGATTCTTCATCTGGTCGATGCCAACTCTTCGGGTCGACGGCTCGTTTGAGTCGTTGCACTTGCCGTTTTGAATCGGCGTTCCGCTAGGGCGGAACGGGCCATTACAGGAGGTGAGGGCAGAATTGGTGTTAGATATGTCCTTGCCTCATCCTTGGACTTTGACTCATGGATCTTACCTCCATATATGTCTCTTCCTTCCACTTAGCTACCTCCATATCTGCCCCAAGTCAGGTCTGGCTGGTCGGATCTCTGCCAGACCCGAGTCTATTTGCATCCCTAGGTCCGAGTTTGGCTTTAGCAGGGTCCACTATGATATTAAAAAATCCTGAAATGATGACAATTGTATATACAATTTTTTAAGATAATGCCAGTCGTTAGACCATTCCTGTCCTGGGCTAATAGCACCAAAGCCCTCCCATTTTTCCCAGCTGGGATTCAAACCCACGCCCACTCCTCCCTACCAGTGCTACCACTTGACAAATTTGTATAAATTGCACCTATTGCATACATCGTGTTTGTGTCCAGGTCAAGGTCGGATAAGACTTATGCAGACACATTCTTGAACTAGATAATTCTTCATATATCAAAGCCTCATATGCTTGAAATGATATTAAGTTGCAGTGGACATTTAATAAATAATCCAATAAACCACGTGGTTTATTTATAAATCTACATCTACTGCATATTAATATAACAACTCCCACTTTTAAAAAATGAGGGAAAGGAAAGGAAAGAAAATGAGGGAAAGGAAAGGAAAATGAAACCTGATCCTATATAAATGGGATATCATTTCTTCATGAAACACTTACATTTTCCTTCTCTTTCCCTCACTTTCTACCCAACCAAACACAGCCTTAAGGAAATCATATAAGATCGAATTGAAATATGAAACTGGGAATCAGGGAAAGAGACTAGAGTTTGGGAAAAAGTTGTCAATCAGAGAAAGAGACCAGAGTTAGTAACCTAAGATGTTTAAAGTAGTTGTCTTAGTCAATATAAATATCCACTGGTCCCAGTTGTATTCTGATAAAAATCAGTATTTCTGTGTCTTTCCTCCAAAAGTTTGAAATTTATGAGCAAGATCCATATTCACGTTCTCAATGTTAACTGATTCTTTAGTCTAATCATAAACTGTGATACAATATGTTTATCTAAGAAGGAGATGTTACGTGAGAAAATTTCCAAACTTCCATGAAGTAATCTCTTGAATACTTGCAAAATATCGAGTCTTTTTCTGTGATCAACACTAATTCAAGTTCGTAAAATCAGTGGAGAAGCTCCATGACCAGAAGCTTCTCAATACAAGAAGGAAAAAGAAGTGAAGAAACACATAAGACTACTAAATTTACATATATCTAAGTGTGATACTTTCAACTCATTTCTGACAGTTATTGGCTGTGTGGTGTAGGCTGCGTTTTGCCCTTTATTTCGAGTAAAATCCTTGCTCAACCAGTCCTGACGATTCAGCTCCCAGTTATCGTCATTGTGCCCATTGTTTTACTTGTTCGAACTCGAGTCCTGAACAACCATGACAGGCATTGAACACGTGAAAGATCATTGTAAAACCAGCCATCGTCATAATGAAACGCATTATTGGTAAAACTTGACTGAGGTAGAAAGACATTTTTGGCCATCCCTGTATAGCTGACAGAAGTATTATTCGTGTTTCACAGTAAAATAGCATTCAACTATGAATTCGTCAAACATAGCTAAGAGAACTAAAGTTTGATACGAAGCTTAGCTTACTTTCAGAGAAGGATCATTTCAATTGTGTCGTGAATTCTGTTGTTGGCAGCGGCAATTAGTTCCATGACTGCAAAGAAAGCTTAATAACAACTGAACATTACCCTCTTGTTGATCGTCTATCATCTATGCTATGGCAACTTGAGCGACAATATGAGATCATGTCACGATAGGCCTAGAACCTAGCTAGTAGCCCATGCAAGTTTGAATGACACTCCGATTGCCTCATGAAATGTAGAAATATTTATATATTTTTTAAAAGTTAGAGAGTTTATGTTAAAATTAATGGAAGTATAATGTATATTAGTAATAGCATGAGAAGTACCCATTTCTTTGTAGGGTATATAATTCAATAATCATATTGGAAAGAAGTATTATTTTTAACATGTGTAATTTGTTATATATTATTTACTTATCGTATAATATTTAAAAAAATGTATATTCTTTATAGTTCTTCTTAAGTTATGCGACATTTCTTTTTATATTTTTGTTAAACTTGATTAGATACCAGTAATTTGTTATTTACTTGTAAAGAAAAGCTTAAAAATAATGATATGATATGATAGAACTATACATGTGATGTTTGAAGAGAGTCATGCATTATAAACTTTATTTTGAAAAGATAAGTCTACATCTACTACCCTTTATATCACCCAGAACTATTCGAGTCTGGTTCCCTGCATGTTGATCCTCGATTTTGCGTCTGATGCAACTCCTTGTCTACCAGCTCGGACCACACTCCATTGCACGTTCTACTTGAACTGACTGACGGTACCAGAACAGTTTGCCTCGGTAGATCTTTCCTCCAGATCTTGCTCTTAATCACTCGTTTCCTAAATATCGTGGTTCATCCCCTTTAATATTTAAGCACATAGCGCACACAAAGGGATTCGAACCTCCAACCTTATTTTCCGGGTCTTTAGGTCTTCAAGCCATTGTCACTTGAGCTAATGCTTGTTGACCATGCACTATAAACTTGCTAATAGTCTTTTATAAGTTTTAGCATTAATTTGAAAAAATTGTTCTTGGGTATGTCAGATCCCTAGGAATGTCCATATCATACCAAATACGTTGATGTTAGATTCCTAGGGATGTGTCATGTAAGATTCCTGGGTATTTTATGCCTAGGTATCACATTCCTGGTATGTGATTCAAGATGGGAATGTTGTAACCACATAACATACACAACCTTAGGGGAGTTATCAAACTGGTCGTCAAGATTTCCTGATTAGGAAACAATCTTGGCCTATGAAAAGGCTGCTTATTGGATTCATGATCTTACAATAATCCTATTTTTTTCCCCAGTGGGCCATTTTGAATATTCTAGAGTAACACCTAGTAATAATCTACCCTTGAATGGGCTTTTGGGCTAGTCCATAGTGTTAACTGTTAAGTAATAATTCATTCTATGATTCTAAAGGGTGTTTTCTTGAAAATTGTGCATTGTTGCTTGTCCACGTGCAAGAAGTCATTTAATAGGAAGATAGAAGATAGAGAACTTCCTTTTGAAGAATAAACTAACACATTGCTTACTCGTGCCATATACAAGGTGACTGATTCTCTGGTTGATTTCCATTCAGGAATCTTTATCCTAAATATTTGAATGGCGATTCATTTTCGGATCCGAGCATAACTTACTCTTTGTAACATTTCCAGTTTGATGGTTCTTTCAAATATCAAAGTCTAATCCCTAAGAGAATTATGAGTGTTTACAAATTTGAAATTCATCACCGATCCCAAAGGGACATTTGATGCGTAGACTAGTGATCTGCAACGGAAGCTGGTGTGGCATGTTGATTGGCAGGGGAACAATTTTCATTTGCTTCCATGGCTACCTCTAAAAGAGGTGAAGGTACTTGATCTCTTGAGAACAATTTTTAATGAAGTCTACCACTGAACTGGAGGTGGAGCAAGGGGTCTAATGTTTGTTTGGTTGGTGGGTGTGGGTTGGGGGATGATATTTTTGTGGGTAGAAAGCCTACCAGTGAATCAGAAACTATTCTCATTCCCATAACTTAAATTTATAATCAGTGCTATATTGGTCATCATTACATATAGTATCATCCAGAGTGTGAACTAATTACTCTTGAAGGTGTAATGGACCTAGTTGCTTGGTTTGCATATTTTTGCCTAGATGGAGTTCAGTTTATGGCATGCTTTTTCACTTTTTTGAGTTTATATTTTATTTTAGGATGTTTCTATATGCATCTGATGTCTAACTAAAAATCTATATTCATATATTGATATAAACAGCAAAGTATGGCTCGGATCTGATTATTTATGGTAGGGCTTAATGCTCTCTCTCTCTCTCTCTCTCTCTCTCTCTATCTCTCTCTCTCTCTCTCTGTTATGCATCCCATAGTAGAACTTGGTGATGGAGACAAAATTTCATTAGTCCTTAAGAGGATTGTTAGTAAGGCCCAACCCATTTTCTAGATTCTAGATTTAGAATGTAGGAGCTCATTTTGTAGAATAGTAAGACCCATCCTAGGTTTCAATTTCTAGATTTTCAGGCCCAACCCACCCACATGAGCTATTGGTTGGGCCTGAGAATTTCTAGATTCAGAATGTAGGAAATCATTTTGTAGAATAATAAGTCCTAATTTGGAGCCCAATTATAGATTTACATTATTTTTTTCTCACTTTAATTTTTGACCACACAATCTTTTGGGACCAAAGCTCATTTTATCATTTTCTGCTATTCTCATACAAGTACAATCCATTCTACATTTGCTTACTTTTCGAAATGTTGGGCCGCAAGATAGAAATTTTGAGCACCATCTACTAATGATGCTCTAACTATCCTCCTGCGAATTGGATGGTATTTGTATCAATTTCTTGGTTTAAATTTCGAAAGAATCACTTCTTTCTTCCGACATATTTCATTATTTAAGACTATAGGGAACTTTACTTGCTGCTGACGCAACACCAGTTTTGAAGCTATTTTAGTTCAAAATCATGAAATTCTTATGACTCTTGTTTCGCCACTCAGTTCCATCGCGTCTTTTTCTTAGGGGGGCAACTCGGGCGGTTGGGTCGGGCTTGAGGTCAACCCGAGCCCAACCTGATGAATCATAAGCCTAGTCCGAGCCCAAGTCCAACCCGACCTCGGGTTCAACAGATGAAGCCCAAGACCAAGCCCGGAGGATCGGGTTGGACTCGGGTTGGGTCAGATCCATCGGGTTTATCGGGCTCTAATATAATATTTAAAATAATTTTAAACATAAGTAATATTAAACACATAATTAAATAACAATCAAGTCTTGATAATTTCAAAGTACAAACTGAAATAAGATTTAGGATAAAGAGTTGAAGAGTTTGGGAGGAAGAAATTTTGATTTTAATATATATATATATATAAAAAAAAAAAAAAATATATATATATATATATATATAAGTCGGGCTTCGGGTTCTTCTGATAACCCAACACATGAACCCGAGTCCAACCCGATTTTTGATCGGGTTCAAATATTTTGACCCAAACCCAAGCCCGAGTCCGAATATCTTCAACCCTAACCCAACCCATTAGCGGATTTATCCGATCGGGCTCGGATTTAGCCCGCCCAAGTTGCACCCCTACTTTTTCTTGAATAAATCCTTCGACTGCTTGAATATTAACTGCCTTCTGGATTTCCTGCAGCTTGAAAGGGCTCCATCAGAGCTGCTCGCAAGAGATGGATACTTATGCAAGGTGCATGTACTACAACACCAACGAATTCGACTTGTGTCGTAAAGAGCAGCAAGCGTTTGAGAAAGCGTGCCCGTGGTCCTCTGAATAAGTCATCGACGGAGCTTTACATCCTCATGATTTTATGAATTCGAATAATCCAGGAGAAATCTCGCGGTGCAACTCTTTCACCTCGCTTTCGTTCAAGTAAACAGTTGTACTCCGTGTGGAGTTAATTTGGATTTTGCTCAGACGGAGACAACAATTGGGTTATTTTCTGGTTAAAATGTGACTTAATAACTAAACTTGATCCTGTTTATGATTTGTGTTGTTGTGAAGTTACCAGTAAATGTACTGGTCCAGTTGAAGTTATATGATTAAGTTCCTAAATCATATATATGGCTCCGTAGGTTTATTGGGTTTGGATCTCTTGTTCTCAATCAACGCAGCTTTTATTCTGTCCTGGTAAATCACTGTGGGTCCCACCTGTCATTTAGCTATGGTGTTAATACAGTGGCACAGTAATATTTGAAAGGGGTGAGCATTTGGTTTGAACCGAATAACCGAAAACCGAATTGGAACGAAAATTGAATAAGTAAAACTAAAACCGAATCGAATTGGCCCATAACCGAATCAAACCAACCGAATTAAATCGGTTCGGTTTATGGTTTATTCGATTTTTCGGTTTATTTGCATTTTTTTAAATATATATATATATATATATATATATATATATATATATATATATATATATATATATATATATATATATATATATATTGTGTGTGTGTGTATATATATATATATATATATATATATATATATTTTTTAGTGTGTGTGTATATATATATACCTAAATTTATTTAGTGTGTGTGTGTGTGTATATATATATATATATATATATATATATATATATATATATATATATATATATAAAGTAACTAATTTTTTTTTATCGGTTTTGGATAGAAACCCAAAACCGAAAACGAATAAGAAAATTTAGTATTTTTAAAACTGAAACTGAACCGAATCTCGTATTCGATTCGGTTCGATTTTCGGTCCAAAACCAAATAATGCTCACCCCTAATATTTGATGGCTGCTATTGTAGTATGTCATATCATAACTTGGGTTTTTAACCAGAAGAATCGAACCTTCACCTTTCACCTGTTATTTTTGAAAGCAATGGGCTACAGCCAAATGGGTTACAATGGGTTATAACCGGCTACGTGACAGTTATCAATTGTAACCAGAAGAATCGAACCTGCAGCTTCCACCTGTTATTTTTTAGAGCAATGGATTACAGCCAAATGGGTTACAATGGGTTACAACCGGCTACGTGACAGTTATCAATTGTAACCAGAAGAATCGAACCTGCAGCTTCCACCTGTTATTTTTTAGAGCAATGGATTACAGCCAAATGGGTTACAATGGGTTACAACCGGCTACGTGACAGTTATCAATTGTATCCCTCTTCTCATGTGGGATAGGCATGGAAAGGGGGCCAATTGTCAACCGTCATGTAGACGATTGTAAATTTAGCATATTTGTATTTTTTGAATAGGAGCAATGCTAGAATTACAACAAAATGGGTTATAATCCATTTACAATCGCCTATGTTGCGGTTGTCAATTTTCCTTAACTGTGAGCGGGGTTTCGTATCAATTTTCTGTAAAATGTTCAAATGTCAAAAAAAAAAAGTAAGATTTTTTTTTTTTTGTAATAAAGCTTTTTATTATCAAGAAATCAAGTTATATGTTTATTACAAAAATCTTTTATTCGGACCGCAGACTGGCACCTGACCTAGACCTGACTTGGTAGGGATGCAAGTAGGTTGGGTACATCCAACTCCGATCTCAATTCCGGATCTCAATTACGGCTGCAACAAGTGCTACTGGAGTTAGGAATACATAGTTTCACTTGCATAAAAGTACTGGATCCAGTGTGGGATCAATGCACGTCGTGCCCATGAGTCCGTGTCTGTATCCGTACCAACGCAACGTAGTACATAGGATACCCATACCTGGATCCCAGCTTACACTACTGAATGCCAATATCAACCTCCTAGTTCATGCATGTCCTTCGCTACCAACCAACACCAGCACAACCAACCCTTCCCTGATCACAATCATGCATTCTAAGCATAGGAAACCACCAGGAGATTCCCTACAATGTCAAAGTACTTGCAATCTCGACAAAGTTTGGGCAAGTGAAGGTTACAAAAAATTGTTAATCATCAGAAATAGGTTGTGTTGCCCAACTCATATATAGTTACATTACATACCTAGTACCTTCATATATGTTAGTCATGTTCACTTTCAGACACACCTACAAATTTTTTATATTATATTATTAAAAATTTATACATAGATTTATGAAATGCCCAAAAACTAAAAAAGTTTTATGTAAAACCCACCACTAAAAAAACTTTCATCGCGTGCCCAGAATTAGAGAAACTTATCCAAAGCGGGTTCCAAATGACCATTTTGCCCTTCCTTTTAATTTATTGGAAACACCCACAAAACTGCTCTTAAAAAAATGTTTCAATACTCCATCTTCTTCCATACGCTGCTCACTTTCGAATCTAGGTTTTCTCCTCAAAAATCTTCAAAACTCGTCGAAAAATTTCGGAAAGACCGGGACGAACGACAAAAGTGCTAAAACGGAGGTCCAAACATCATTTTTTTGCGAATCTAAAATTTCGGAAGGCCGTCTAACTGTGAAACTGTTACTTTCAGTCTCCTCGACGATACGCTCATTTTGCGACAAACGGGACCTCGTTTCGACCTCCCAGTCAAAAGTTATGGCCCTTCAAAGTTTCAGCTAACCATAAAATGCAGGAGAATGGCATTCTCCGTCTTAATTTACACGGAGAATGACCATTCTCCGTCTTAATTAGGACGGAGAATGACATTCTCCGTCTTAATTTACACGGAGAATGGTCATTCCAGTGTTAAAACGCAGGAGAATGACCATTCTCCGTGTTAGAAACACGGAGAATGCCATTCTCCGTGTAATTTATCACGGAGAATGGTCATTCTAGTGTTAAAACGCAGGAGAATGACCATTCTCCGTGTTAGAAACACGGAGAATGCCATTCTCCGTGTTAATTAGGACGGAGAATGCCATTCTCCGTCTTAAATAAAACGGAGAATGCCATTCTCTGTCCTAATTAAGACGGAGAATGACATTCTCGGTCCTAATTAAGACGGAAACGGAGAATGTCATTCTCCGTGTTAATTAGGACGGAGAATGGCATTCTCCGTCTTAAATAAAACGGAGAATGGCATTCTCCGTCCTAATTAAGACGGAGAATGGTCATTTCCAGTGTTAAAACGTGTAATTTAGTTTTTTCAGGAATAAAGAGTTTTGTTCTTCTTTCAAAGCGATGATAATTCTTATGGAAAAGAAGAAGAAAGATCTTCTCTCCACAATTGAAGATCTGAGTTCAAATGTCTCCACGATGAAGATGATGATGATGGTGATGATGATGACGAGCGATGATCTGAGTTCGACTGAAGAAAAACACACCGAACTACGAACGATCTTTGCGATCTCTGCTGAATATGAGAGCAATGGAATTCAGATTTTCCGTGAAGAAGAAGAAGACGAAAATCGCAATCCAGATCTGAGTTTTTTGAATTCAAATACATATAGATGACCAATTCGCGCGGAGGGGTAGTTTCGGTATTATAAAAATAGCAGTTTCTAGCGGGTGGCATCTAAAAGGGAATCTTGGAATATTTAACGTGAAAATACTTAATTCTGGGTATTTCATAAAACTTATCCAGCGGGTGGGCATTTCATAAAAGCCCACCCCGAAATTGGGTTTCTCAGCAATTTCCAGTAAATTTAAATTGTATTAAAATAATTTAAATATTACTTAAATATATTTCAATTAAAGTTTGTTATGAATATGTTTGTAAAACATTGGATATACCATAGTTAATTTAAACATAACTAGTCTACATGTTTGCACGTATTTTAATTAGGATATCATAAGGTCAGTTGTCGTCTTTTCGTCCTTTTATTTTTTTTAATTTTTTATTGAGAATAATAGCCTTTGAAAAATGGAAAGGACAGAAAAATTTATTATCATTGGAACATGAAAGTTGTAGCATAAATGACATGCAAGTTGAGGTAATAACATCATGTTTATAAAATATTCAAAGATATTTTAGGAACTCAAAAGTTCCACCACAAAGTTTTCCTATTATATATAGAATAGATTTGAATATTGAATAGATTTAAATTTGAATTTGTTATATATCTCTACTATTATAAGGGGCTTCAAAACGGCTCAAAATTGAGCCACCTAAGCCGTGTATATCATCAACCATTTAATTTTTTAAAAAACAAATTAAATCATGTAAAACATTGTTGAAAAAAAATTTAAATGTGTTATATATATACAACATGAGGAATCGAACTCAGCCAAACAAGAAAATTACCTCTCACTTTAACCACATGAGTTAAAAGAGACATTTAATTATAATTGGATAATATTCTTATTATACGTTATTATAGGTGCTTTAGCAATTATTTTGATAAGATTAGAAAAAAAAGAAAAATTATTTTACGTGCAATGTGCGTGCTTTTACTAGTGTTTGTAGGATTTTGAAAGTTTACAACCAAATGAGTTACTATTCATTTACAAGTTACAACAGCCTACATGGCGGTTGTAAATGAATTGTAATCTATCGTGTCATATGATATGGCAAAATTTGGACTAGTTTGAATTCCCTCCTATGTATATTTTGGGGACAAAATATTTAGATAGTTTTTTTAATTCTTCTCTATTATCTATTTTACTTTTAAAAAAAAAAATTAGTACGCTAAAATTTTCTGATATAAATACACACACTCAACATGCAGAAAAATCTGCATAATTGATATGGATCTCCATCCGTGCGACCTCTCATTCCTATTCCTATTACTCCTCACCGCCACCGCCGCCGCCGCCGCCACCGCCACCGCCACCAATGGGCTCCCGACGAGCAAAGATCCTTTCCCAGAAAGCCTCAGCGTCGAGCACATAGACCCCACGCTCCCCCCGCTCCTCCGGCCGGGCCAGGCCCCCAGGTGCTCGGCCGTGGTCCTCCAGCAGGACTTCCGCGGCGGCGCGCTCGGCTCCACCCTCGCCTCCGCCAACTACAGCCGCCCCCTCGACTGCCCCTCCCCGTGGACCCGCGTCGTCCTCGAGCTCTCCGTCTCGGCCTCCGGGGCGCCGCAGAGGCACCGTGTCGCCGCCGTGTGGATCGACGGCGCCGAGCTCCTCCGCTCCGCCACCCCCGTCCCCGCGGCCCAGGGCGCGGCCTTCTGGAAGGTCCAGAAGGACGTCACGCGCCACTCCGCCCTCCTCCGCCAGCGCGGGTCGGTCGTGTACATGATGCTGCACGGCTCCGACGACCGCGAAGGAGGAGGAGGAGGAGTTTACAGCGCCAACGTCTCCTTCCACTTCTACCGCAGCAGCCTCCGCGGCGCCGCCGGCACCTCCCAGTACCCGACCGTCAAGGGGCTCTATCGGGAGCCCGCCGATCTGGTCCTGCCTGTTTCTAACAAGGACGGACACTCTGGCTCCGGCTTCTGGCTCACGGTCACCGGCGGGAGCCACGTCGCGACGTCCCCTGTCAAGATCCCGATGAACTCGTATCGGGCCGTGCTGGAGATCTTTGCGTCGTACCACGGCAGTGACGAGACTTGGTATCCATGTGCTCTATCTCTAATCGAATTCGTTCCATTAACTAATATATATATATATGGCTAAATTACAACTTGATACTCTCAATTATTCGAGTTTTTCAACTTGACATCTTCAACTTTAATACGTATCAACTTGATGTCCTAAATTTTAAAAATAACGAAATTATCCCTCATCTTCCTCCCTCCTCCCCCCCGACTGTCACCACCCCGCCGCCCCGCACCCTACACCACCCCGGCACCCCATCCCCCTCTTCACGCTATGGCTGCACACTCGCCCTCCTCCCCCGCAATGGAGAGAGAGGGGAGGTTAGGGGCGCGGCATGGGAAGGGGCCGGAGCCACGGGGTTGGGGTGGCGGGGTGGTAACAGCCGGTAGGAAGGAGGAGGGATAATTTCATCGTTTTTGAAATTTAGGGTATCAAGTTAATACCTATCAAAGTTAAGGATATCAAGTTAAAAAATTAGAATACTTGAGTGTACAAGTTGTAACTGAGCCATGCATATTATATATTATTGCTTTTCCTTATAGGACACGTGGGACAAGACATCCTAAAGTGCACTAGAGCCAAGCATGTGTGTCCGCATTGTGTCGTATTTGTGTCTGTGTATGAAAGGTTGCCATAACAAGCATGAGCTACTCTTAGATATTTGAAATATATATTATCGCTTCTACATATTGACGCATTACACGCAACAAGGCACTCTGAATGTACTAGGACGAAGTATCTGCGGTCCGCATTGTGTCGTGTTCGTGTCTGCTGCGCAAGAAAGGTTTCCATAACAAGCACGAGCTACACTCTTAAAAATTAATTCGAAACAACTTGTGACAGGTACACGAACCCCCTCGGCGCATCAACCCCCGGCCAGGCTGGCAACCTCTTCCCTCCCGGCATGAACGGCGGGTTCCGGCAGGTCTACGCGACGATCGACGACAAGTTCGTCGGCGGCCACATCCCGTTCCCGGTCATCTACCCGGGCGCGACCAACCCCTCCCTGTGGTCCCCGGTGGCCCCGATAGGGGCCTTCGACATGCCGTCCTACCACCTCGAGGTGACCCCGTTCCTCGGCCTCCTCCTCGACGGCCAGGAGCACGGGTTCGGGCTCGGCGTGCGCGACGCCCAGCCGTACTGGCTCCTCGCCGCGAACCTGCACCTGTGGGCCGACCCGTGCTCGGACTCGTGCAGCGGCGGGCTGGTCCGGTACAAGCTGCCCCCTCTGCGGATCATCCGCGACGCCAAGTGGAAGACGGACGGGGAGTCGGAGATCGACGCGGAGGGGGGGCTCGAGCGGTTCGAAGGGTGGGTGAGCTCGTCCTTGGGCAACCTCACCACGGTCGTGCAGCAGAAGATCAAGTTCACCAGCAAGGTGGAGGTGCACGGCCAGGGGACGGTGAAGCAGGTGGAGGTGACCAGCAAGAGGAGGGCTCAGGTGGAGGTCCTCAACGGCCACAGGACGCTGCGGAGGGCGGAGGTGCTCACGGAGGCGCCGCTGCACGTGAGGACGTCGAGCGCCGGCGCTCGCGGCGGGGGGATGTCGTCGCGGAAGACGAGGGTGCTGCACCACCTGGAGGAGATCCTGAGCCTGGTCGACGACCGGGGGGAGACGACGAGCAGGCTGATGGACCGGCAGGAGGCGGAGGGCTCGGCGCTGATGCTCGACGATGGCGACGATGGCGACGACGGAAAGACTGCGGTGTGGGAGAGCGGGAGGAGCAGATCGCATTATAAGTACAAGGACGGGACTAGTTGCTTCCTGCGGGAGGTCCATGCGGCTGCTGGAGATGTTATGATGGACAAGAGTGGCGCGTGTGCAGCGGTTTCTGATGTCTGAAACTTCTTTGGATCACGGAGAAATAATTAAGAGAGTGCTTGTAGCTGCTTGCTTGCATGTATAATTATATATTGTATATGAATAATGTTATTTGTCCCTCCAAATTGTATCTTCAAACTGTTCCTCCTTACGTGGCAGCTGACGTGACATGTTAATGTGGCAAATGAAGTGACAAATTTTAAAATTAGAATTAACATTAACATAAAATTAACATTAAAATTAATATTAACATTAACATTAATATTAGCGTTAACATTAACAATAATATTAATATTAACATTAACATTAAAATCAACATTAACATTAATATTAATATTAACATTAATTTAACATTAAATTAACATGGACAAAATTGGATAATTAATATTTTGGGTTAAAATTTGTCATGTCATCGACCATGTCAGATGACACATAATATTATTTAACATGTCACGTCAGCTGCCACATAAGGAGGAATGTATTTGAGGGACAATTTGGAGGTACGAATAGCATTACTCATTGTATATCTTTGTTGTATGTGGGATTAAGTATATTAATGTTTGACCAACATCGGTACATTTGGTCTTACGAAAGGTTTATCTTCAGTGGATTGAGATATATAATTATCATAGTGATATAGAGATACAACTAACTAACCAATACAACTTATACGTACTCGAGCTGGACTAGAATCCTCTCGATACGTAACTGACATGTATACGTGTGAGCACCCTGAATTTCGGATTAATTTTTTTTAATTTTTCTGATTGATTTAGTTTTAATAAATAATTTATTCTGTTATTTATCTTTAAGTGTACTTTCCCGTGCCATTGAAATTTGGAGTGTCAGGGATGTTCAACTCTGTAAACCTTCTTCACGAGTTTTGTAGTGGACAAGATTACCTTCATGATGGTTTATAGTGTCACATACAAACTTGTTCCCTTGTACTCTTTTTGCTTCGCAGAACTTCGGGTCGATTTAGACCATTTTATTATTAATTAATTTTCCCACTCTTTTCCTTGATCATTTTTAGCACGTTACCGTGACTTTTCATTTGGGAGCACAAGACCAGTCAGTTTCTTGAAACCAACTTCTCACGCATGATCTACTCGAGACGCTCGTCACCCATGACCTTCGTGTCCCACTCAGACACGTCATTTTGTGCTCCATTTGCTTCGTACAACTTTTCTGACACGTGACCCGATTTTATTTCACTCCACGGTGTCACAGTTATTTCCAACTTGATTTGTGGGTACCCTATCGACCAAAACCTGTCCGCCCCAAATATGGACATGGCTCACATTGAGCCTATTGCCCGAATGACACTTGTGTCCCATTTATTGGAATCCCCATGTGCTACTTATCTACTCATGATCATCAACACCTATTTTTATTCGATTTTTGTACAATGTCCGATTTTCATCCAACCCGGTTTGACCGAACCCAGTCCAAGCTCCATATTATCCTCCATCATGACACCCTCAGCCTCATTTCCCTTAAAAAATATCAAGTACTCTTCTACCTATTTTTTATATTTAATAGAAATTTTCTATTGATATTAGATTCCATGGAATGACCATTTTTCCCAACATATTAACCCTAGCCATTGGATTCTCCTATTTTTAATCCTAGCCATCCATTTCTACATGACAACTCCCCAACCCCTTTCTCACATGTGGCCGGCCCTATGTTTTAGGCATGGCACTTTTCTCTCTCTCCCTCTCACTACAATTATTACATCTCTCTTTCTCCCTCTTTATATTATCACCTCTCTCTCTCTCTCTCTTCCCTTACAAAATACCACAACCACCATTACACACAGCAGCCTCCCACCCGAGCTCAGCCACCCATGGCCCCTCCTCCACTCCGGCGTGGCCTCGCCGCCGGCCACCTGGCCAAGCAGGCCGCCCAGCCATCTCCTCCTCCTTCCCTCCTCCTTCTTCATATGCCACCACCACCAAGCCATTCTGCCATCAACACCAAACCGCCACCACACCTGTGAAACCCAGTTTTCTTTAGCGTAGTTATTTTATTTTATTTCTGGTGGATGTGATTTGGGTGGTTTTTGTGATTATCGCATATTCGTAGTTTAGAACGTAATTTAGTGGTTAATTACGAGTTTAGCTAAAATGAATAAAATATTATTAATTCACGGTTTATCACTAAAAGAAATTGTATTTTTATAAATATATTACAAAACACTAAGTTTTCCAAAGTTAAATTGATTCTCGCGTTATTTTCCAAATAATCCAATTAACCGGTTAATCAACGCACGTAGTTGCGACGTAATCGTTAGCTGTAAATTAATACAACTTAAAACCTGACTAGGACTTACTACTAGAGATTGCAACTAGCACACTTAGTCTGGTTATTCAGGAATCTAAGTCGAGTTCTCAACTGTAGGAACTCGAAGTTACAACTGACGTTCCTCTTCGGTACCGACTCGTCTATCCAGTCATTCTAAAACAAAGGCAAGTGCAGTTATGTCTATTTGGTAATTTATCTAGTAATTGTTTTATTGCAATTTTAAAACACATTGCTACACGGAACTCTCTCCTAGAGTTCGAATATTGACTCATTGATTGAATCTGATTGACTCGGGATATTGGGGGAGTAGTGTAGCGTCTATGACCAATACCCCTATATTGCATCATTGATTGTGCGAGCTGATTCCTCCTATACACGAGGATAGGCCGGACCGTATCATTAGGATATAATTGAATCATCCCAAGCCGGTCATAGTTCGTTACCTACTCAAATTACATTGTTTTCAATTGTAGAATTGTGAAAAATATTGTTAAAGTATTTCAAATTGTTTAACATTGCAAATTTCAAATTATTATTTGAATTATTGGATATTCGTAATTGTACTTTGCTCCCTCCTGACTGGAGACCCAACATTTTAGGTATCACTGATGAGGCTCTGTTACGCGATCCCAAGACGAGGAATTCGAGATTGCTGAGCTGTATTACTAGAGTTTTCTTTTATTCATGATGTATAAAAAAAATGGTTTAAGTTGTATCTTTTATTTCATGTAAAAGTTTAATAAAGTTTTAAATTTTCGAATGTTGAGTTGTGACAAATATAGTGTTGTTGTATGGTTACCTGCTACTGAACAGCTTACTGCCGCCGTCTCAACAACGGTGCAGGCTGGGCATGATCCGATTCGACCCAAGCAATTGGGACCGGGTCGTGACATGTTTTTAGTGGTGGCCCATGCAGGTCAGAACAACAACTTAGGAAAACATATTTAGAAACAATTAGAACACTAGAACATCAATTTGTCACAACATAGGATCGAAATATATTATAAATAAATATTTTGTTTGATTATAGACTGGTAGGATACCTTGCTTATGTTTGCATCCTAAACCATCCAGAGAATGACCGTTGACCAAATCCTACTGGCGATAAGGTGTCATCTCCGAATCCTACCCCATCTCCTCAACCAAGCCCAGGGTCTTTCCCCTCGCGGCTGTTTGACCGTCCGCATAATGTATCCAGTGAAGTTCTTCCTACACTGGCGAATCCTACCTCATCTTAAAACTGAATTGCATTTCCCCGGTGGATTATTCATTTTATTGCTCCACCAATACCAGGAATCATCTTCCAAATGGTTGTCCTATTTCGAGAAACCCTGGGGTTCCAGAAAGCTCAAGATGAAGCCCAGCAGGAACAGAAGAATATCACGAGAGAAGACATGAAGAACGTCATGATGTAGCCTTAGTTATCTCCAACCAGTTAGAGCAGAACTTTTGTCCTAGGAAGGATACCCTTGAATCTAGAAGATAATTGGGTCCCATCAAGTACTCTACTTTTCGGCAGCCTTGTCGTAAGAAGCTATTGGCTTGTAATTATTGCAAGAGGCCTGGTCATTAGGCCGTTGGTTGTCGAAAGAGATTGGGACGATGTTTGGCATGTGGATCTGCTAAACATCGGGTAAAGGACTGCCCCTTATCTTTCCATCAAACCAGAGCTCATATCCCAGCAACACCTGTTAGGCCACAACCTAAGGACCCTCTTCCTATCCAGCAGACCCTGCCCCTTACAATAAGGCATGATGCATACTCGAGGTTCATAGAAAAGGAAGCAATTGGAGACTGCTCATGCAAGAGCCAGAACCATGAAGAATAGTACCTAGAACCGCTAAATAGCATCATCTTTTTGGAAGTTGTAACAGGATGTCCTTAGATCAATCATAAGAGTTTTTGCTGTAATTTTTCACATGAATAGAAGATTTTAGTTTCACCCTTATAGCAGATGTTTTCCCTGATAGTCTCTCCGGATAACCCCAGATCTAGACATAGGATTCACCCTGACTTAGTCCCTGGCTCTTTCCCTAAATTCTAAGGGATGTTACAGAGTCAACCCGAAGGTGGCCAAGAAGATGAAGGACCAGATCAATGAAGGCTCTAGGATTTATCAGAGTGGAACTTTACCTTAGGGGGGGTATCTATCTTGTTTGTGCCCCAGAAGGATGGAACAACGGATGTGCATCGATTACCAGACACTAAAGAACAAGTACTTTCTGCCCGGATCGAGGATCTGTTTGATCTGGTTATGTGGAGATAGGATGTTTTCGAAGTTTGACTTAAGATTTGACTACCATCAAATCAAAGTCAGGAAAGAGAACATTTCCAAGACAGCGTTCAAACATCAAGTATTGGTAGTTTTCTTTGGTCAGGACGTTAGACTGACAAATGCTCCTGCTGTGTTCATGAATTTCATGAACAGAGATTTTTATGAGTATTTGAATCAGTTTATCTTCTCCATAGATAACATCCTGATATATTTGAAGACTGAAGAAGAGCATGAAGAACACCTGAGGACGTTTTGGAAACTTTGAGGAAAAAGAAATTCTATGGTAAGTCATCTGAACGTGGATTTTTTGACAAGGTGGACTTTTGGCCATGTGGCCAAGAGAAGAAATTTTGATGGAAGATAGCTGTTGTTGAAGAGTGGTATACCCCAAGTTCAATTCGAAAGATCCTTGAACTTGGCCGGCTACTATCAGAAGTTTGTGATGGATTTTTGCCAAGATTGCTGAGTCAATGACGAAGCTCACTTGGAAGAATGAAGAGTTCATTCTGAACGAAAGTTTGCCATGCGGCATTGAGGAGCTGAAGAAGAGACTTACCACTACACCAATCCTTGCGCTACCCGCAGAAACTGGTGAGTTCTCAATTTACAGTAATGACTCTGGAAGAGGACTGGGCTGCGTTCTTCAACAACGTGGGAAAGTAATTGCTTACTCATATAGGCAACTACAGACTCACGAGAAGAATTATCCCACCCCTAATTTGAATTGCTGCAAATATCTTTACTTTGAAGCTGGAAGCATAATTTTTATGGAAAGGGAGTGAAAATATATACGGATTACAAGAGTCTGAAATAGGTCTTCACTCAGAAAGGGCTGAATGTTAGACTAAGAAGATGGCTGAGAGGAAGGATTACGACATCAACCTGCAGTACCATTCAGGTAAGGCAAATGTGGTCGCTGATGCAATTGGTCGATACTGATGGCGAAGTTCTTAACCAAGGACTAGCACCTGCTAGAAGACATCGAGAAGTTTGGACTGGAGATTATACTGCCTGGAAATGGAAGGAAGAAGCTGGATGCTGATTCAGTGTTGATGAAGTTGCAAATGAGCTCGAGTCTGATGGACAAAGTCAAGGAGACTCAGTTTCAAGACGAGGCACTTTGCAGGCTTAGAGATCAAGTGTTGGCAGGAACACCTGAGGGTTTTTTTTTGAATTGTTCAGCATCGGAACTCTGAAGGATGGTGCGAGACTTTGCGTGTCGGCTGACAAACGGAGGAACGAGTTAATTGAAGAAATGCACCAGTCGCAGTATTCCATAAATTCAGGAGATAATAAGACGTATCGGTACATGCCTCCATTGATTGGTGTTATGGAATAAAGAAGGACAATTCCAGGTATGGGATTAGGTGTGAATTTGTCAACATGAGGAATTTAGCAAGAGAACAACAAGTTTGTTGGAGCCGCTGGACAATTCGGAGTGGAAGTAGAAGCATATAACAATGAACTTTGAGTAAGGATTGCCTTGTTCCCAAGGAGGGAAGGGCACCAATTGGATTATAATAAACCGACTGACTAAGTCAGCACACTTTATTTCCTCTCAAAGTTGGTTTATCCACTAAGAAGTGAGCAGCATTGTACGGGAAGCACATCTACCGGATTCATGGAGTACCGCGGGGCAAGCAATCAGAGAGGTCAATCCAGACACTTGAAGATGTTTGAGATGTTGCGTCTCGGAATTTGGTAGGTCTTGGGCAGACCAAATTGCAATTTGATGAAGTTCTCCTACCAGAGGAACAATCAGTTTCGATGGAGCAGGAAATTGAGGCCAGCTCGGATGCTACATTTCGGATCCGAGTCACATTTTGGATAATTCAGAGCTGAAGATTGGAATCAACATTTTCAGTGCCAGAGAAACCAGTTGCAAGTCTAGTCAGAGACGAGAAGAAAATCAGAATTGAGCCATCACTCAAACTCCTATTCCTTATTCTTTCTTTTTTCCGTTCTAAATTTGACTGATGCTGACGAAGTTAGCCTAGTTTTGCAAGCTATCTCTTTATCAAGCTTGATCATGACGATATTTATTGGGTGCACCCACTAATATATTGTCTAATCAGGACCGGTGCATGATGGTCTGATCAACCTCGTGTACTTTGGTTCGCTTTTGTATTCTTTCTGCATGGATGATATCATAAATAAAATTTTTTTTTCTCTCAACCGTCTCATCCATGACTGCCTTGGAAATCCTTATAGTTGGACCTGGGTTACGGGTGCAATACCTGTACCTATTTGTTTCTCCTACCCTGCCTTTTAAATTTCGAGGACGAAATTTTCTAAGGAGGGAAGATTGTGAAACCCAGTTTTCTTTAGCGTAGTTATTTTATTTTATTTCTGGTGGATGTGATTTGGGTGGTTTTTGTGATTATCGCATATTCGTAGTTTAGAACGTAATTTAGTGGTTAATTACGAGTTTAGCTAAAATGAATAAAATATTATTAATTCACGGTTTATCACTAAAAGAAATTGTATTTTATAAATATATTACAAAACACTAAGTTTTCCAAAGTTAAATTGATTCTCGCGTTATTTTCCAAATAATCCAATTAACCGGTTAATCAACGCACGTAGTTGCGACGTAATCGTTAGCTGTAAATTAATACAACTTAAAACCTGACTAGGACTTACTACTAGAGATTGCAACTAGCACACTTAGTCTGGTTATTCAGGAATCTAAGTCGAGTTCTCAACTGTAGGAACTCGAAGTTACAACTGACGTTCCTCTTCAGTACCGACTCGTCTATCCAGTCATTCTAAAACAAAGGCAAGTGCAATTATGTCTATTTGGTAATTTATCTAGTAATTATTTTATTGCAATTTTAAAACACATTGCTACACGGAACTCTCTCCTAGAGTTCGAATATTGACTCATTGATTGAATCTGATTGACTCGGGATATTGGGGGAGTAGTGTAGCGTCTATGACCAATACCCCTATATTGCATCATTGATTGTGCGAGCTGATTCCTCCTATACACGAGGATAGGCCGGACCGTATCATTAGGATATAATTGAATCATCCCAAGCCGGTCATAGTTCGTTACCTACTCAAATCACATTGTTTTCAATTGTAGAATTGTGAAAAATATTGTTAAAGTATTTCAAATTGTTTAACATTGCAAATTTCAAATTATTATTTGAATTATTGGATATTCGTAATTGTACTTTGCTCCCTCCTGACTGGAGACCCAACATTTTAGGTATCACTGATGAGGCTTTGTTACGCGATCCCAAGACGAGGAATTCGAGATTGCTGAGCTGTATTACTAGAGTTTTCTTTTATTCATGATGTATAAAAAAAAATGGTTTAAGTTGTATCTTTTATTTCATGTAAAAGTTTAATAAAGTTTTAAATTTTCGAATGTTGAGTTGTGACAAATATAGTGTTGTTGTATGGTTACCTGCTACTGAACAGCTTACTGCCGCCGTCTCAACAACGGTGCAGGCTGGGCATGATCCGATTCGACCCAAGCAATTGGGACCGGGTCGTGACAACACCCCAACTAACTCCGTGAGCTGCCGCCCCAGCCGCGCTGGGACGTGCGCCGCTCGCCTCCGCCGGGCCAGGCTGGGCCGGCGCCGTCCAGCAGCTGCTGCAAACAGCAGCAAGTGGCAGCAACGCCAGGTTCAGCCCTATGGGAGCGTGCAGGCAGCCACCGTCGGCGCCACCGCCGCCGTGGTCGGCGTGGTCGACCCCCACATGGCCGGGCGCACCCCTGGGGTAGGCCCCATGGCGGCCACCGTCCTCCGGGACGCGCCGTCAAGGCGATTCGTGCGTTTCGCACGAAGTTCCGTCGTGACGCGCGCGGAACCTAGTCCATTTTGGCACTCCGTCGCAGCGACTTCGCGCACGTTTTTCTGGAAATCTGACCGTTGGATCGGCGATTTCTTTGCTCTGTCACAATCTCGGTATATCCATCTTCACTCCTGTCAATTTTCATCCGTTGATGTTTGATACATCAAAACCGGCCACCAAGTTGACCGTTTAAATTGTATTAATTTTGGACAGTTTCGTGGGGTCAACTTCGTCAGCTTGTACCTCCTCCACCGCAGCTCCGTTTGACGTACTACCAGTTCCTGTACGAATCAGGTATAACCCTCTTGCTACCCCTCCAGTTTCGTTTTATTGTGAGCTTGTTTGATTGGTTGAATTCGACGCCAAAGTTGGCCGTCCGAATTCGTAATTTCCAACTTGTAAAATTCTATTTTTGAACACGGGACTCCAGATTTCATTTCTGACACCACCATTAGACTCGTGGCGTCGTTCTGGCATATTTTCATATAAAATTTATTAGATTTGGAGAACGTGGGTCCTGGCACATTTTTCGGTGCAAAGTGGGTCCTACATTCTGGGTCAACGGGACTTTTTGACGTCGGCTCATCGGAATCCAATTTCGGATATACCGTTGAGTTCGTATCGTCATTCTGGACTCGTTGACATATAATTTGCTAGGTTTTGGTGGACATTGGATCCGACACGCATTTCGGTGCAAGTCGGATACCAATATCCGGGTCAACGGGTCATTTTGAGATCGGCTCATCGGAATCCAATTCCGGATATATCGTTGAGTTCGTATCGTCATTCTGGACTCGTTGACATATAGTTTGCTGAGTTTTGAGAACGATGGCTCCGGCACGTATTTCCGTGCAAACCGGAATTCCAAGTTCTGGTCAACGGACCAAATTGAGATCGGGTCAACGGAATCCAATTCTGGAGATAACGTTGGGTTCGTATCGTCATTCTGGTTTCGTAGACATATAATTTGTTATATTTTATAGACTTGTTTTCTTGCACATTTTTTGGTGCAAAACGGCTCCGACACGGACACCGTTTTGACCCGAAATTACCTTTTTGCCCTTATATCCAAATTGGACCGAAGGGTAGGCTATTCTAGCTAATTTGACCATTCTGGACACGTTGGCGATGTTTATTTTATCGTCCGACAATGTTTGTTTATAATTTCTCTGAGTTTAACCTTTTTATAATTTATTAATAATTAATTCTTATAATGTTCGTATTTCGGGATTAGTACAACGAAACTGAAATCAGTCAATTCCAGTGATCCCACATCGCTGAAATTGACAAGATGAACACGTGGATCACTATAATAAGATTATCAACTTTACCGTTGATCTTCTTATCTCGATTTGCGTGTCGTAAGTTTCGACGTACGAATAACGAAGTACACTTTACATCTTTAATAATTAGACTAGAATTGACCCTGTTTGACCAGAGTTGACCAGTTGACCCAAAGTCAACTATAAGTCAACACTTGACCTAGTTTGACTAGATTATTGACCGGAGTTGACCTAGAGTTGTTTTGACTTAGAAGAACCTAGGATAATATAGATTGCTTGTAGAGTTTCATTTATTACAACTTGAACACCTTGTAACCTGTGTTGCTTTAAATAGGACTCTGTGGCTTCAGTTGGACCCCTATACCTATCAGCTGTTCAGGTTATCAGACGAGTACATTCTCTGATCATTTCATATCTTGTTTAGGATTATATTTCCTGCTTTAGATTACATTACATGATGCTGACACGTTGGAAACACGGATTAGTACTATATGGATCTTGTTGTGCGATGTTATCCCCTTAGCGGATACATCGGGTATTCTTGTTCGTGTACTTTATCGTGAGCATCGTGTACTCCTTGTATTCGTGACATTCGTGTACAAATCGTGTGAAATCGTGTATATTCATGTATTCACATGATCTCGTGTGCGACTATACTTCGTGTGCAATAACATAACTTAGATAGATCCTTGTGTATTGATTGGGGCGGGGGAGTAGGAGTGGTTATGTAATCAATCCAGTATATTACTCGTGTACAACCTCTGTAGATTACTCGTGTATAATATCGTGCCGTTTACATAACCATCTTATGCTCTGAATCACTAGTCACTGATAGTTCTCTATATATTGTAGCTATTTACTTACAGTCTCTCTCTTTTTCATCATGTTATTTCTTCAGATCCTGTATCTTACTCTCTAGCATGTTTATATTTCCTAACCTGTTATGATATTGTTGAGATGTACTGTACTCGCTCATGTCCTGACTGGACCTGTTGATAAATTTTACAGATAGCTTGGAGATTGCCTGCTAGCCTAGAGGAGACACATTAGAGGTTGTTTAGTTAGCTATTTTTAGGTGTCTGGAGTTGTATTTACTTTATGGATTACTGTATTTGAGCTTGAGATGTATTTCTGGATTTGTGTATCTTAGACACTTAGACTTCTATCTGTTGTATCTCTTTTGGATTTCATGTTTTGTCTATTTTCCATTATGTTCTACCTTAGATGTGATTGAGTTTACATTCTGCTATGTCACCCCCATTCGGAGAGTATAAACTGTTTAGCCTTATACTGTTAGATGCGTGAGACCTAGGACAGCGTTCTACCGCCGACACTGCGACGTAGGCTGGACGTACCCACGTCTCGCGTCCTAAATCTAGGGTGCGGGTCGTGACAATACGTTCTCCCATGTCCTACTTATTTTTGAACTGGGACGTTACATTTCTTTAGACCTGCAGAGCTCCTCGATCTAATGACTGGTAAGAAGAGGCATACTAGTGGAACTAGTGAGGATATTTGCCAAGATCAGTCACATTCGGAGGATCAGAGAGCGGATGAGGAAGGCATACGACATACTGAGCAGAGTCCACTTGTCATAGACAATCTGGTGTGGGCTAGATTAATACAAACATCGGAGGACGGCTTCAGAAAAATTATTTCTTTTTTGGATGAGTAATGTACTCAAGGAATATGAGTGGTTCTGACATTGAGGGGTGAAAATTTTCCAATAGAATGGTATGTTTGTAATGTCTTCTCTATTTATCAATACAATTACCTTCTTATATATATATATATATATATATATATATATATATATACACACACACACACACACACACACACACACACACACACACACACACACTAAGGGGAGATTATAGTTTAAGAATGAGAGGATACAAATTAAGTTATTTATTATTTGCCAATTTGTATCTTAATTTATTTTTGTTAAATCATGTTATCAGTAGTATGTTTATGTGTTTATGATAATTTCCATGAATAAAATAAATACAAATAAACATTTGATTTGTGTGAACGAATCATTTCTATTTTTTTTTACTAAAATCCGAATCCATAAATAATAATATTTTACTTTTGATATTATCTATTCTAATATATAATTCAGATATGATAATATCAAATCTTTTTTTCCAAATATATATTGTGGAGATTATTATTCAAATATGATAATATCTTCTCATTTAACATTTAATTAAAATGTCGAGTCGTAGTAGGATTTAAACATAAATAGCCGTAGTAGTAGGATTTAAACATAAATTTTAGGAGTTAGAAAATAGATTATATTCAAATATTTTCATAATTTTCTATTGTAATCTAGATTTAATATCCAAATCTTATCAAGGTAATCTACAAAATTATTAAAAGTAATAAATCATGCCAATTCTAGTCTATCTAGAAATTAGAAATTTAAGTTCAAGATTTGATAATATTCGATCCTGCCTATTCTAACGTATATAGAAATTAGAAATTTAAGTACAAGATTTGATACTATTCTACTTAATCACCCTTCGAAACAACTTTATGGAGCAAATCCCAATATGACGACCAACCGAATTAAAATTTAAATATTGTATATATTTTTGATTTATAAAAAAAATAATTAATGCTTGACTAAGGTCAATTTAGATATTATATTTTGAATTAAAAAAAATAGAATTTAAATAACATAATATTTTAATTTTTTGGCTAAAAAATATTTAGTTTTTTTTTTCATGAGATTTGAATTTCAAATTAAACATCTATGTATCAATATTTTTTAACAAAATAAAAAAAATATGTCATACATGCATTATGTGTGTATATTTTACAGAATTTGTCAAAATACAAAAATGAGTTGTACACCGTGTGTACCTCCTCACTAGTATATATATAACCAAATGTCCGACAATAGAAGTGTGAACAAGTCCATCGCTTGAGTGCAACCGAAACAAAGTCTTGTTGGACTCTTGTTTTCTCGAAATGGAGTGTTTAGGCCCAAAGTAATACGGACTTCATACCAAATTTGTTCTGCAAAAGCTTTGTCATAGCCCACTTTTAGTTGGGCAGGATTCTCCACATAAGTGTGGCCTGTTTGATGCCGGTCCAGGATTTGTTTTTGTCACCCTATGAACCTCACGGCCCGGCCTTTCTGGCCCAACAGGGTTGGCCCACCTGATGTTCTGAAGGCTCAATTGCTTCGGTGGTACTCCAAGTTATACCCTATTAACAATAAAGTACCTAATGTATTATTCCTTACTTAAAAGTAACACACGTTATATTTAAGGTGTATCACAGTCCCTGTACCAACTTTCCGTCAAGTTGCTAACGGAAATGGGCTCAATTACTTCGGTGGTACTCCAAGTTATACCCTATTAACAATAAAGTACCTAATGTATTATTTTTTACTTAAAAGTAACACACGTTATAATTAAGGTATATTACAGTCAATGTATCAACTTTCCGTCAAGTTGCTGACGGAAATGTGACGTGGCGTGTACACGTGTGTAGTCCACGTGTACACTCAACCTAGAATAACCATATTTGACCTTTATTTGTCTCTCTTTCTCTCTCTCTCTCTCTCTATTCGATCGACACACTCCGACGAAAAAACGAGGCCACCGAGAGACGCGGACGAGGAGGAGACGAGCGGTGCGGCTGAAGACCAAGCTACCGGAGCATTCGCAGATGGGTACCTCTGTCATGACCCGCTACCCAAATTGTTGGGCCAGGCCGAGTCATGCGCAGCCTACGTTTGATATAAAACGTAGTAAGCTGTTCTAAAGACAACAGGGTAAAACTAAATGTGCTAACAGTTCTATAAGTGAATAAAAGTCATAAATGCTCCAAACACAAAAGTCGTATCATATAGTAAAATGTCCAAAGTACAAGTGAACTGAAATGTAACACTGGATACATGTCCAGTTACAAAAATATATAGAGTCTAATACATGTCTACTCAAAAGTCTAAAACAAAAGACAACTAGGCGAGGTTCCCCGCAGGAACATCCTCGTAAAGCAGAGCCGGGTCCTCGGCAGTAACTCCATAATATGTGTCGCAGAGTAACTCCTCCTCAGTAAGGATACCTACAACGTTATCCTGTCAGGACGGGAGCAAGTACTGAATCTAGCAAACTAGCATATGAAACATGGAAATGAACATGAGAGAAAATAACTGGAAACATGACATCACACAATCTATCATGGCAATGACACATATGTCATAGAGACAGATGTATATATAATGTTTAAAACTGTAGCAGGTACGTGATCGTCAATAGGTGTACAATGTGCAGTGGCACATAATGAAATGTACTTTCGTACAAGTGATAAGGCGATAGATGTACATACGTACAAATCCGCTTTGAGATAAAGCCTACGACAAGGTATACATATAAAATGTCAACCTTGCTCGGTACATACGTACGGAGAATGGGATATGATCACGTACTCTACTATCAGTTTCTCCATAACCCATATCCTAATCATGTGAGAGATACATAAAACTGTTCTAATCATGGTAGTAATGGAAAGTACAACATGTGATATTTTAACTTGCTACCCCAAGGATCAGCATTTAACATGGTTGGATTAGCAGTTCATTTATGTAACAGTATGTAAAGTTTGTAGAAAGTACTTGCCTCTAGCAAAGCAAAGCAAAACAAGCTAGATAAAAGTGCTATGGATGTCCGGTAACACGTCACTGTAGAAATAAATACAATAACTTAGTTTTAACACTAAGCAAAAACGCTAAGACACTAATTGGTGAAACACGACTTATGACTGGGCACCTAGCCAAAATGATGATTTTAGCATAGGAGACCAATGTGGGGTGACACACTACTTTAACTAGCTTTCTAAGGTCTTTACACTAGTGAGGGGTGGGGTTCAACACGGCTAAAACTCAAAATAACACAAAAAGCTACAAGTCGTAATTAATCAATAAATAAATCAAATGACCATTGTGTTCTAACAATTTTTGAGATAGACAAAAAGCTTATTTTTACATAAAACAAAGTACCAAAATGATCTTTGCTAATTGTAGAAATTTATTATAATTTTTCTGGAATTCATTAACAAGTACAAGTATTTTATAAAAATCAGTTTTCCTAAATATACAGAAAATGAGTTTTGGTTCCATATGCCAAACTAGTGGAAAAACTGTAATTTAAATACTATAAAAATTATACTAAATTAGCTAACTTAACATAGTATCTAAATACTATTTTTCCAGAATTTTAACAATACTTTAAGTATTTTTAAAAATCCAAAAACAGCATTACACGCTATTGAAATTAAATAATTAATTATCTGCGTATTTTGTCCATGTATATAATTTGAACCAAAGTTCAAATACAGGACCCAAGGCTATGAATCAAGTCCAATATGACTTGTACAGGTCTTGAATGTGTGAAAACACATTTGGGCCCAAAAACCCATGCTAGGCTTTGTCACGACCCGCACCCTGAAGAGGGGCACGAGTACGTGGTTACGTCCAGCCTACGCCGCAGTATCGGCGGTAGAACGCTGTATATAGGGTCTGTAAATACTACGACTAAACAAGATAAATGTACCTGTATAGTATATACTCTCCGAATGGAGGTGACATAGCAATACAGTCTCAATCACATATATCAAGTAAGGTAGATAGTACGGAAAAGGAAATATGATAGAATAAACAGGAAATGTGTCCAAGATCCACAAGTCAGAGCTATACACAAAATATCCAGAGTCTCAGAAAATATATAATAGGTACTACAAATCTGAAAGTGCTAGCTGGCTCGCAGGCCAGGCAAAACTAGCTAAACTACACTACTCAGGGTGAGCAAAATCTAGTGGCTCTACCAACAAGCCACAGTCTAACTCTAATCTATCAGACTCTACCCTATAGTAGGTCGGGCAATCAGCCTCTGGATCATCTGTAAAATTTGTCAACGATATCCTGTCAGGAAAATGAGCAAGTACAAACACCAACAGCAGTTCCATATGAATTGACAAAAGCTATAAGAGACAGTATAATGAAATACAAGACAAAGATATGTAAAGTACAGGGTAAAACCAGCAGGAAATGTATAATAGGTGTGAGTACTGAATAGAACAACAATATGTATGTAGGATTGTTTAGGAACTATCCGGGAGCCGAGTTACAATCCTTAAACCAAACAAGGACCGGGGTTGTAACTCTTCTCCCGAACAGAACTTAGCCTCCTAGGATAAATAAATATGAAAATGTGCCTTGAATTATTAGTGCGTCATGTGATCGGTTTGGGAAACATGTTGAAGCTTTCCATCTGACCGGCTACGAACAAATAACAAGTGTGAAACAACAAGTGTGAAGATAAGGCCGGTCACCATGGAAAGTTCAAGTAGCTATGAACAAGTGTCGAGTACAAGTGTGAAACAACAAGTGGGTATTTTGATCACACAACCACTAATAACTTCCCATCCCCGAATAGTATAAAAGATCCGGTCATAACACGTCATGACACGAGGTTTAAGAGCAGGTGATCAGCCCACTCCCAAGTCCATGTCTATACAAGTACAAGTAACAAATCGAGTCATGTACCAATATACCAAGTAATCCGGGAACAACATCTCATGACAGGATCCGACATATACTAGTCCGTGAAATATCGTGTCTGGAAATCAAGTAAGACACTACGACTGAATCGGATATAGCAGATATCAAGACAATGAAAACTATCAGTGAATGTACTCGTCTGTGGTCCTGAGCTGATAGGGTGAACAGATGCTCAGAGTGATCACAGACCTAAAATAAGATACTATGAGTTAAACAGAACTAAATACTGAAAAAGGAAGCTAATACAAGCCATGAATGCAAGTCTAAGTCAAAACTAGGTCAATCTAGGTCAAACTGAGTCATACTAGGGCATACTGGTTCATACGAGGTCATACTAGGTCACTGGGAGTCAATCCAAGTCAAACTAGGTCGAACGGGGTCAAGGGTTGACTTACAGTTGACTTTTGGTTAAAAAGTCAACTCTGGTCAACTCTGGTCAACACTGAGTCAACCCTGGGTCAACCCTAGGTTAAACAAGTCAAATGTTGACTAACAGTTGATTTTCAGTCAACTGGTCAACTCTGGGTTGGTTTCGGTCAAATCGGGTCGCTTAAAGGCTAAGTTTGACTCTCGGTTGACTTTTGTTGACTTTTGGTCAAAAATGTCAACCAACGTCAAAAATAGTCTTAGAGTACCATATTTGATCATTACCAACCACGGAAATCAAGTTCTAACTCTATCTTAGGCTTCTAACACAAATACCCTATTCCTAGGCAAAACTAGCATTTACCCTTCTAAGGTAAATCCCGATACCTTGCCCAAATCCAAGGAAACCTTGCAAATACCCATGATACTAGCCTAGGCTCCTTAGGGTAGCTAGATATCAACCTATCTAAGGTTTACCTACCAAGAAATTTGGGTATCCTAGGTATCTAGACCATGATGGGATACGGGGTATTGATTTACCCTATTACCTACTCTATCTCATGAATTTACCCTTTCACACTCTCACATTCATCTACACACAACCCACTCTCATGATACACTCCTATATCTCACTCTCATAGGCTCTCCTATAGGTTTCCTATTAGTTTAGCTATAGGATATACTATAGGATACTAGATACACTCACTAGTGGCTCTCACACACACACCCACAACTCACAAACACTCACACACACAAGGCTAGTATGTGGACTGTTTTGGAGTCAAAGTGGACTGATTTTTGAAGACTTGTGGGGGCTGTTATTCGGACTAAAATTTAGGCTAAGTGTTGGGGCTTTGATGGGTGGTTTATGGACTGATATTGGGTTTAGGAGGGGGCTGAAATAGGACAGCAAATAGGGGGAAAAACTGGACTGGTTTGTGGCAATTAGGACAGAAATTTGGTGGTATGTAGGACTGAAATTTAGGGGGGTTTGTGGACTGTTTTAGGACAGCAGTAAGGGTATTTGGTGGACTGAATTTGAGGCCAAATAGGGACTGATATTGGACAGCCATCAAGGCAAAATCTGGGCTGAATGTAGGGGTGTATTCAGGACTGAATTGAAGGCAATGTGGGGGCTGTTTTGGGATGTTATAGGTACAGCCATATATGGCTTAAATGTGGACTGATATGGGGCATTATTGGGACTGAAATGTGGGGTATTGGGGGCTGCCAAATGGGGTAAAACCTGGGCTGTTTAGGACAGCAGGTATATGGGTTTCCCTCCCCCCTCCTATTCACTCACAACTCATCTCATAACCCTTCTATATAACACTCTTCACATTTCCCCTCTCAACACAACATCAAATACCACTCCTTCACACTAACAACCATCCCATGATACCACATGGACGAACCTGTGTAGTCCTCCCCCACTCAACACAAGCCACACACAACACACAATATATACACTAATATATATATATATATATATATATATATATATATATATATATATATATATATATATATATATATATATATATATATAAAGAATGATATATATATAACCTTATATATATACAAATAGATTATAGGAAATGATTCATTAAGAAAATCATTCCCACACACATGAAAATTCTGAAATAAATGGAACACACCCAAAAATCAATGCACAACAATATCCATGTGTCCAAATAGAGGGTTTTCCTATTAGGACACAAACCTACATGTTGGACACCTCTAAAAATATCCAAATGGACACAAAATGGTCTCTAATGGAGACACAACCATGGAAATCATTCCTATTGGGTTCCTAACCAATCTACATGAGAGGAAAATTAATTTAGAGAAGTGATTACCTATTTTTGGAGATGAAACAATGGTGAGCTCTAAAAAATGGAAGGAACCTTTGGAGAAGAAGAAGAAGAAGTGGATGAGAACAAATGGAAATGATTTTCTCTCTCCTACCCACTCCCTACATAATGTGGCCAGCCACTACATGTCCAAATCTCCTTTTTGACTAATTACAAGTTTGCCCTCCTATTGTTTTATTAGCTCCTTACAATGTTGCTTAGGGTTTGGGGGTTAAAAAATGTAAATCTAATGTTCTAATTAGGTCTAACCTAATCCATGGGGTCATGATTAATCCCTCTAACTTTTGATGGTAATATTGTGGGCCATGGCTAGCTAGTGTGTGGGCCCGCTAAGGTCAAAACTACCCCGGGTCCCCGAAACAAGTCAAAACAAGTCGGAATGAGTTGAAATTCGAACCCGATTCAAATAACCCCAAAATAATATAAATAATAAATAAATAATTCTAAAATAATTTTTAAAGTGGAAAATTACAAAAATACCCCTGTTTCTGGAAACTGAGGGGTGACAAATCTATCCACCTTAAAAAATTTCGTCCTCGAAATTAAAACCAAACAATAATAAAATTTCAAATTCACAAGTCATGGCTAAAAATTTAAAACGATTAAAATCTCAAAAATTGAAGCAGGAATTAAATGACTAAATTTATAAAATTTTAAGTTACTCTCTTATATAAGTCTATCCACCTTAAAGAATCATCCAAAAACTTAAAACAAAGCAAACACAGAAAATTCATGCAATTTGATAATCGTATGCGTCTGTCCAATAATCATGATACTCAGAATCTCCGTTATGCCAGTGAGCAAGGCTACGATAATCACAGAGTCCTCAACTACGGTACATACCTCTAGAATTATGGTATTTAAAATTTTCGCATTGCCGCTAGCTTGGCAGCGAAAACCTTAAATTTCCACACCCTAGGAATACGTCCATAGTCCGACTATATGTCCTCACTCTGCCTGCTAGTATGACCCTAGAGGATTCTAAAATCTCATAATCGAGGTGACCTAGCCCATACGACTTATCTCAGAAATATACACATCACAAGAACAAATTTCATCCAACGAGCAAAGAACAATAGAATCGAAGTTCAAGACAGTTTATGAGGAAGCATACGGAAATGAGATCGAAAGATTGGAACCTGCTATCTGCTCTGCTACTGCCTGAGTGGGCTCAACTGTCATGGCGAAAGCTCGCCCCTACTGGCCTCCTCTAGCCTGCCGTACTCTATCCTGGCCCGCTGTCTGGCGCACGGGCAGCACAGTCCCTCATCTGGTGATCTGGAGCTCCACAGAACAGACAAAACTCCCAGCCTCAATCTACAGACCTCCTCGGTGTGCTATCTTCTTGCAGAAGGCACACTGGATGGCCTGTCTCTGGCCCTGTCCCTGGTGCTGCTGGGCACGCGCTGGTGCCTGCTGAAACTGCAATGAGGCTGCTGCTGCTGAAACTGCCTTGCTGGAAATGTGGGCTTCGCTGGCCCTGCACTCGAACTAGCTCCAAGAACGTCATGCTCCTCTTCGGCTTGAGGCGAAGTCCTCCTCTGCAATCTGAGCCTCCATAAGGATCTGCTCGCAGGTCGCATCTCGTCGCCCAGATGTGCGAGTGCGCACTGCATGAATGAGACCCCTCCTGAACTTTCGGGCCTTGCACCCCATCCTGAACCAAACTGGGTGCTGCAAACCTGCTCAAGCGGAAGAACTCTGCTGCGTACTCGTCTACCGACGAGTTCCCCTACACCAAACTGGCAAACTGCCCCTCCAAAGCTGACACGGCTACGCCGGGTAGAACTTCTCCTAAAGAGTTTCCTGAAGTCCTCCCAAGACAATCCTCTCACTGACGCACGAAGCTCCGTGTGGTACCAAGTCAGCACTATATCGAAGAACTGGCTCGCTGCAGATGTCACCCATAGACCTCTCGGGACCTCTGCCAACTCCAGACTCCGCTGGACATCCTCTAGCCAGTCGTCCGCGTATAGGATACCCTCGGTACCCTTGAACTCCGCGGTTCTTCCTGAAGTGGAGGTGTGTACCGGCCTCCCCTGACCTGTTGCCTGTGCTGGTGCTCCCTGAACTGTAGCCGTGCACTCTCTCTACTGCTGCCATAGCTAACTGATGTGAGTTCTCCATCGTCTGTCGTAGCACCTTTGTCTGACGGTGTTGTGCCTCTGCATGTGCTCTCTGCGTCTGCAGCATCTGCTGTAGGAGGGCCATCATCCCCTGAGCATCTGTCGGTAGCGGAGCGGGTAGAAGAATGTCGGGATGATCATGGACGGTCGCGCTGCGGAGGGGAGACCTCCTGAAACCGTCGTTGCCGCTCCCGCCTGAAGGGCAGGGACTGATGTGACGCTCCCTGAACTGCAGCTCCCTCTGCTGAAGGTGGAAGACCTTCGGGAACTGCTACTGCTACTCCTGCCTGAAGGGCAGGAACTGAGGGTACTGCTCTCGACTGCTGCTCCCGTAATCGGAGGTGGAAGGCCCCCAAATCTGACATCCTCGGAACTGTACTCGGCCCTGCTGCCTGTGAACGAGTCACCATCATCCTGAAGATGAATTGAACCCAAGAGATCAATATGGCACAAGATAAGATATTATCAAAGGAGGACAATTGAATTCAAATGCAAGAAGAGTTGTCATGGTAATCAAAAGATCAGAATTTTTTCTTCTAAAATGTGATTGAGTAACTCCTACCATACCCAAATCCTACATCCTAGACGCAGGCTCGTAATGGTACTCTAAATCGAGCACCATTACGAGATCGCACTATTTGCGACTCTGACCTACATGGGCTACCACAAAAACGTGTCACGACCCACACCCTGAAGAGGGGCACGAGTACGTGGTTACGTCCAGCCTACGCCCGCAGTATCGGCGGTAAAACGCTGTATATAGGGTCTGTAAATACTACGACTAAACAAGATAAATGTACCTGTATAGTATATACTCCGAATGGAGGTGACATAGCAATACAGTCTCAATCAATATTCAACTAAGGTAGATAGTACGAAAAAGGAAATATGATAGAATAAACAGGAAATGTGTCCAAGATCCACAAGTCAGAGCTATACACAAAATATCCAGAGTCTCAGAAAATATATAATAGGTACTACAATCTGAAAGTGCTAGCTGGCTCGTAGGCCAGGCAAAACTAGCTAAACTACACTACTCAGGGTGAGCAAAATCTAGTGGCTCTACCAAAGCCACAGTCTAACTCTAATCTATCAGACTCTACCCCATAGTAGGTCGGGCAATCAGCCTCTGGATCATCTGTAAAATTTGTCAACGATATCCTGTCAGAAAAATGAGCAAGTACAAACACCAACAGCAGTTCCATATGAATTGACAAAAGCTATAGAGACAGTATAATGAAATACAAGACAAGGATTGTA